>CM069441.1:88878063-88943959 GCA_035610835.1 Ophiura sarsii | reverse complement strand
ACCTATGCGGTACAACCAAAGTAGCTGCAATGTAGAACAGAGTACTAGTACTGTGCAGCTACTTTGGTGGTATCTCATTGGTACTGCATTGGTACTGTAACAGTACCTAGTCGCAATACGTACCTGGCATAGAGTTCCTGTGCAGGTATTGTATGCTTAGTACCTGTATGGGAACTGTACAGTACCTATGCGGTACAACCAAAGTAGCTGCAATGTAGAACAGAGTACTAGTACTGTGCAGCTACTTTGGTGGTATCTCATTGGTATTATAACAGTACCTACATTGTAGCCACAATACCTGGCATAGAGTACCTGTACAGGTATTGTATGCTTAGTACCTGTATGGGAACTGTACAGTACCTGTGCGGTACAACCAAAATAGCTGCAATGTAGAACAAAGTACTAGTACTGTGCAGCTACTTTGGTGGTATCTCATTGGTATTGTAACATTAACTAGGTACTAGGCATAGAGTACCTGTACAGGTACAGGCAGCAGAGTAATCATGATGCCAGGGCATAAGAATATTACTGTTAATAACATTGCGAGAATATATGCAAATACATCTCTTAATGTAATACATGCCAGTATGTACTAATAAATTGCCAGCTTACATGTAGGTTAATATATTACCAGTATCTGTTTACTGATAATACATTTCAAGTATTATGTTTAATACATTCCCATTGTATGTTTCACTTAGTGGTATGATAAGTGTTTTTTTTGTTACATGTAGGTTGAGCGTTTAATAGTATGGTACAGGAAATGATCATGTACTCAATGCTGGTATGTTAGTTTGCGCACACACGCATTTCTCATCCTAATAACTCGTAATAAGTTGCCAGTATATGTTAATACATTTCCATAAGGGGACGAAGAAAAACAACCCTGTTCTGCGGGCAAACATATCTCTCAGGTTGGGTCAGACGGTCAGCTTTTTTCTTTCTTTCTTTCTTTTTTCCCCCTTCAAAATGACCATAAAAAACCCAAAATATCTGTGAAAATGTTGCTGTATTTTGACAAACCCAAAAATTATTTGGGTCCGTATTCATTTGCATGTGAACACTTTTTCACCAATTTCTAAACAATCAGGGTTAGTTGGGCCCTCAGAACAGGGTGTGTTTTTTCGTCGCCTAACCAAGTACATTAGATGTAATTAGTGTTTCTATGTCAGTTGTTTGTACCTGTTTAGAGCTATCAAACTGTTTTCTTTTCTTTTTTTAATTAATGCCTTGAAATGTTGCTATCATCTTAATTCCATATTTACTATCATGCTGCTATTTAGGTCTACTGAAATGTATAGACCAAATAAAAACATGATTTTCTCAAAAGATTGAATGCCAAACATTTGATTTTAAACTGTCAAAAAGATTTGGATTTTTTTCTTCTCCAATAGGCCTATGTCAGATATTTTGTGATATATTCATAATCATTGTGTTACATATCAATGCGAATCTGATGTGTTCATCTTTCCCAATGATACCACATTTGTAGCAATCATTTGTTTCAGTGCCCAGCCACTTGTTTGAGGATGTAGGGAGATATCAATTTCAATGTGGCAAATTCACCATTATTTTGTGCTCGAAAGAACAACCCTGCTGTTTGTTGGAGTGTTATTGAAGTGTAAGATTAAAAACTGTAGTATAAAGAGCCTAAAGAGAGCTAAGCTATTGACTTTTTAGCACTAAGTAGTGGTGATTTTGTCAGATTCAGTTTGAGCAAGTGGCTGAGCACTGAATCACTGAAGTGATTGTTTCTGAATCACTGAAGTGATTGTTTCTGAATCACTGAAGTGATTGTTTCAATATAGCAGTGAGCCAAAAGGTAACAAATCATGCGTTTTGAATTTAGATTAACTCATAAATCGATCCCTTCCTTTTACCATTTTCAACTTTGAGGCAATTAAGTTTTATTTTACTTGAAGATTTATCCTGGAATAGACCCATAGTTGATGTCTTTGATTTATGACTATCCTAAACAAGTGATAGATTTACACCAGGAGGTTAATAGCCAATAACAGCAAGATTAATATTTTAGTTAAATTAAAATCTAGATGGTTCTCACCTTTTATTTCTCTCCCTCTAAAATTATAATTATATTTTGAAAAACAATTAAATTATGTTCATTGTTTATTCAAATGTAACCCAATGTATAGCGTTCCATTTTTATACAACTCGGATATTAGGATTGGAACATTTGTTTTAAAAATTAGATGCTAAGTTTATAACCAATAAACAGGAACATTCCAGTTTACTCAACTCGCATCTCAGAATATGTCGGGATCTCTTTAGAAGAGAGTCATATATATAATAATTGTTGTAGTGTAAAAGAGAGTTTTGAGATGTCATGTCTAAAGTTTTCATTGTTTTAAATATGCTGAGTGTTACATTAATGCTATCCTTTTAGTATGTAAACCATATTATAATTTCACATGTTTTTGACGAACCTTTACTATCTGGAGTCAAGAAACAAACTGGCAACTCCAAAACCGCCGCTGGGTAAAACTCCCTCTAGCGTCGGTGACAGGAAATAACTCAGTCACAACTAAACATGTGTTGAGATTTGCCTAAAACATACACAGTTGGTATATTATTATGGATCAGTTCATAAGAAACTTCATAAAAGGTCCTAGAACATGTTTTTGTCAGTTGCTAAAGTGAGCTTAATCTGTATATTATGTGCTAAGCATGTGTCCTTAACAGCTTAGTTAAAACTGCTAGTTGGTGGAAAGTTAGTGTAAAGACACACACAAAAAAAAGCAAGCCATTATTTATAATTCATTGATGCCTTAGTATTATGTATACTGAAAATTAAGTTTGTGTCGGATTTAATATTTTAAGAAGCACGATTAAAAACAAAATGCGATTAGAAATTATCAGTTTTTATAGTGTTTAGTGACAAGTAGAGCATTATATTTAGAGAATTAAACATAGTTCTTAGCTGTTTTGCTATAGACGATGGTCTTATAATGTATAGGCTGTACCATATTTGGAGTCGTGTATGGTCGCCGAATAACGCAGTTTGTTAGATTTATTTTAAACAAACAACAACAAATATCCCCCTTTATAAAATCGGCGAATCCAGCGAGCTGTTTTCCAACATCCTGCTTCAAATTAATCGCGTTCTTTAGCACACACGCATCTGTCATCGCTGCGTTATACCCACAACGCATACGGCGGCGACTTTGTGTAGGGCACGCTAACGCGATGACGCGTTGATCATACGCGCTGAAGGTATTATTTTTCGAATGAATTAAACCCCGCCCCAAACTATGCACCATTGTCTCATAATGCATGGGCGTGTCGGCTGAAAATCGGCCAAAAACCAATCAAATTGCCTGCTGACATCTCAAACCACACCCACTATATAAGAATGCTTTATAATATACAACAACATTATGTTATTTAAACATTTGTAAAAGATATACAGTGCTCTGGTGTCAAATCTTTGCAGGATACTTAATACAAAATCAGCAATTTGTTTAAATAGTTAAGATTAATAAAACAAATGGTTGATGAAGAATGGTTGCATTTATGACATCAAATTGTAGTTCATGAACAGCATGCTATAATTATGTGTACATGTTATTGGATCGAACTGACATAAATCAAGAATAAAATACAAAACAATTGTATACAACATCACCCAATCGAAAGCTTCATTCGTGCTGATTTTTGCTAAGCCCAAATAAAAAACATGTTTGTCTCGGAAGGCTGCGTGCATCAGGGTGTATCAAAAAGTTCTTGACATCACCCAGAAGTGAAGGAGCTATATCGATGAAATTTTGTCAGTGTAATCACTGGTCCTTAAAAACATTATGGTGCAAAAATAGTCTCATAAGTATGTGTACTTTTTATACAGGTGGCGCTAGATGCCAAGGCCATGTAAATCAATGACGTCTCCCAAAGGTTCTGTGTACATGGTAAACGATAATGGTCCAAAAACGGATCCTTGTGGGTAGCCTTCCAGAGGAGTATGAGGTTTAGAAATGTTGTCATTTACAGAGATAAATTGAGACCTACGAGTAAAAAATGACAACATTTAAAAGAAAATCTGAGCCTAATATTCTTCTGGAAGGCATCCTACAAGAATCAGTTATTGGACCATTATAATTTACCATGTACACATCACCATTGGAAGACGTCATTGATTTACATGGCCTTGGCATTTTTGCACCATAATGTTTTTAAGGACCAGCGATTACACTGACAAAATTTCATCGATATAGCTCCTTCACTTCTGGGTGATGTCAAGAACTTTTTGATACCCCCTCGTAATAATGTAGGACTGACAATTTAGCTGTTGAGTTTTTACTATTTAGCCGCCACCTCAGCGCTTAAAATGTAATTGCTTCGTTATTATCTTTAAGAGTGTAAACGGATTCAATGGTGCCATATTTCTATATCTGAAGAAACTATTTTTAAATCCTTTAATTAAAAGGCACGAACACTAAGGTCTTTTAGAAATGAAGGTAGGGGGCCGCTGCCATTACCGGCATTTGCCACTCAGAAGCTGACGACCCCTGGCCCCTTTTATTGTAAATTCACAAATTGTGACAATTTGCATTCGAAATCTAGTTTTCGTCAAAATACACTCCAAAGCCCCCATTTTAGAGACCCTGAAATTTCAGAAGAAGTATGCCAATTAAAACCTAATGGGGGCATTCTTGAACATACAAACCATGTATTATGATAAAAAAAAAGTTCATGGTATTGTGTTTAGATTCAACATGAATTGAAAAACTAATGTTATACTTTAATTCATGAACAAGTTCTTCAAAACATTACATTTTGTATTTCAATTCATATGAATCTGAACACAAACTATGACATTTGGGTTATATGTTCAAGAATGCACCGATGTTTTAATTGTCGTACTTCTTCTGAATGCCATAATTTTAGCGATATAAATGAACAATTATTTTAGAAATATATCAAGGTCTGTGAGCAGTGGCGGAAATGTCTAGTTTTGTGTGTGGGGGGGGGGGGGGGGGGGGCAAACAATATTAAATTGAGCTGGTACCATCTAAGCGGTCGCACCGCCCTCCGAGCTATGCTCGGACAGGGGGGTGTCTGCAGAAGTAGAAACATTTTCAATTCTCGAACTCATTTGGTGCGATCTAGTGTATATACTTGACCAATATTGTACTGAAAAGCCATCACTTCATTTTCAATGAATATTTTGTTTTTTATCAATGCATGAAAGAAGTTGAGCATACTGATATATTCTTGAATTAAGTATGGTTTAAAAGCTCGAACAGGGGGAGTTCAGAGTATATTTTTTTTCAATTTTCGAACTCATTTGGTGCGATCTGGTGTATACTTTTGACAAATATTGTATTGAAAAGCCATCACTTCATTTTCAATATATATTTTTGTTTTTTATCAATGCACGAAAGAAGTTGAGCAAATACTGATATATTCTTGATTTAATAGATGGTTTAAAAGCTCGAACGGGGGGAGTCTGAGGGGGGATGTGCCCCCGCTCAGAATTGGATTTGTTTTTGATTTTCGAACCCATTTGGTGTGTACTTTTGACCTATATTTTAATTAAAAGCAATCACTTTCCGATCAATATTGGCTTTTTATATATTTAATTGAATTGATTTTATTAACATTTCACAGTCGTGGCCCTAAGGCCAAATTGCATGAAATATTTACATGATAAAAACATTGAAAAACAAGACAAGGAACTTATTAATTAATATAAAAGAGAATATTGCACATTATAGATAAAAACATCAACAATATGATATGGTATAAAACATTGAAAAACGCCGAAGAACAAGGCAAGGTAATTAAGTTATTAATTAATATAGAAGAGAATATTGCACATTATAGATTTTTTTTAAAAATTGTATTATGTACATAGCATATAGCCAGGCCTATATGCCAGAAAGAAGTTATACTAGTTACTTCCAAAAGATCAGTT
Organism: Ophiura sarsii; assembly: GCA_035610835.1. Taxonomy (NCBI): domain Eukaryota; kingdom Metazoa; phylum Echinodermata; class Ophiuroidea; order Amphilepidida; family Ophiuridae; genus Ophiura; species Ophiura sarsii. The sequence goes on along the minus strand of CM069441.1, from coordinate 88,938,030 downwards.
CTAGTCAACGTCAATGGCGTATCCAGGACTGTTTTGGTGTGGGGGGGGGGGGGGGAACCTGAAGCCATCTTGTTGATCTTGAAAAGTTGAACCTTATAAGCGCGATATTGAAAAGTTGAACCATATTACGCGCAAAAATTGTGATTTTAACACTAATAAAAATTCCATTAAAATGGAAAGTTGGCGGTCAAAAGGAAATTGCGATATAAGGCAAATAGAAAGAGCAAAAATAGCAACATTTGTAAATACGGCTTTTAGTTGCTAAAATTATGTGGCAGAAGAAGCAAGCGCATAGATGATAATTGTGCAAGATTCTTGCATGGCATTACTAGAAAGCAATATAAATTACAGCCATAGTTTAGTGATAAACACAGTTTTAACATTCAATTTAAGTTTTAAATATATGTCATATGTATTCAATTTATTTGATCAATACATAAATAAATGTAGAAATAAATAAATGAGGTTTTTTTTAAAATACTTTTAAATAAATAGTTGAATCATTTTGTTAATAAATAATAATATAAATCGAAAATTACATTTTTAATCGAAAATAAATGAATCAATAAACTAATGAATCAATACATAAATACACGCATATTAAAAATTAAAATATTAAAAATTACTTATAAAATAAAGAAATTAAAACAAATAAACATGAGAAAACATTAATAAATAAAAAAATGATTAAATAAATAAATGAATAATTATGTAGATAATTAATGATATAAAAAGTAAATATTCAAATGAATAAATTTTATATTCAATTTAAGTTTTAAATATGTCATATATATTCAATTAATTTGATTAGAATTATATTCAATTTAATATGGCCAATATTCGTTAGTAAAACTATGGTTGAAGTAGAATTTATTTGTTTATTATAGAAAAAATTCCATTGAAATGGAATGGGGGCGATCCAAGAGAAAGAATCATGTTTTGTAACCATTTTCTGAAGCATCTGTTCATTCTGTTGCATACCAAAATACCAGGGATATGGTGTATGTATCTTTCAAACAAAAAAAACACCCCAAATCAAAACACAACAGTCTAAAAATAGTACAGGAAACCAATAAAGTTGATGTTTGTGGATGGAGGGGGGGGGGGGGGGGGGGGGGGGGGAGGTACCATCTGAAGAACAATCTAGGTATATATGACATCCGCAACTCATTAAAGCCCCAACTAAAAAATCCTCGGTTTCCCATGGAAATGGAGTGATCACCAGAACATGATGTGTACAGGGTAATTTGTAGTGACAGTTCACCATATCATTATGTAATGCAGTGCTATACCCAACAAAAACACATACAGTAGGTTTATTCTAAAGCAAGCACTATTTTTTCGCGGCATTTAATGTTCGTGATGCAGAAGAACCCACATTTTTCATCATGAAATGTTTACAAATGTACACCTTTCTAATAATGTCGAATAAGAATACTAAAAGCTTGTGAGCATGACAATTTCACCAATCCTAGACAGTCACGAAATGTTTCATACACATAGATATTTCATGCAAACCTTGACCATGTTTTATGACACAGTAAACAAGATAAGCTATTATGTCTCTCTGTTGGGAGTCTAATAACATCTCTCTGCTTGAATCATCAAGGCTAAACAAATATAGCTTTGACTCCATCACAGACTGCAGGACTGTTAAAATAAACTGCATAGGTACATGTAATTTACAAAGACTGCAAAATAATTTAGACAATTTTCCATATACTAAAAACAAAATGGCAGCCTCCATGTATATGTAGAAAGACCTAAATGTCCAAGAATATGCAATCTGATGCTATAAGGTTGGCGGTTGCCCCGCCAACCAAAAAGGTACAGTATGACGTTTTTAACGTCCCCCACGTAATATTTAGTATAGAAAATTTGGTGTGGTTCGAGGGCCATTATAATATCAAAACCTTAAAACATGCGCGCGGAGCGCGTGAAATTTGGAGGTTTTGAACTAAAAGGGTCATGAAAAACTGTCCTGAAGCCATGATGTTGAGCTTAAATAATGAAATATTGAAACCAATAAAAAAATTGCATTTCTAACACTAATGGTCCAGTATGATAATAACGCACATAATTAATATTTAGCATTTTTGGTGTGGCTTCAGGGTCATAATGTTGAAACCTGTATTCGCGCGGAGCGCACACAATTTTTGAGTTTTTGAACTAAAATTGGTCATGGAAAACTGTCCTGAAACCACCTTGTTAAGCTTAAATAATAAAATATTGACATTAATACGCGCAAAGCGCACACAAATTGACATTTCTAACACTTAAATGGTCCAGTATGATGTTTTTAACGTCCTGAATATTTGGTATGGTTTGAGGGCCATTAGAACGTTAAAACCTGTAGAAAATATGCGCGGAGAGCGCGCAAAATTCTTGAGTTTTAACTAAAATGGTCATGTCAACCATCCTGAAGCCTGATGAGCTTAAATAATGAAATATTAAAATTAATACGCGCGCAAAGTGCGGAAAAAAATTGCATTTCTAACACTAATGGTCCAGTATGATAATAACGTCCCCCACATGATTATTTAGAATTTTTGGTGTGGTTTTTGCATTTAAACTTTGGTCCAGTATGATGTTTTTAACGTCCCCCACATATTTAGAATATTTGGTGGGTCTGAGGGCCAATATAATGTTAAAACCTGAATAAAATATTCGCGCGGAGCGCGCACAATTTTTGATGTTTTGAATGTATAAATGGTCATGGAAAACTGTCCTGAAGCCATCTTGCCAAGCTTGTATAATGAAACATTGAAACTAATGCGCGAAGTACGCAAAAATTGACATTTCTAACACTTAAATTGGTCCAGTAAGACGTTTTAACGTTCCCAACATAATATTTAGAATATTTGGCAGGGTTTGTGGGCCATTATAATGTTAAAACCTGTAGAAAATATGCGCGCGAAGCGTGCTAAATTTTTCAGTTTTTGAACTAAATATGTTCATGGGCCGTATAATGTCCCTACCCTTCCCCCTTCTTATCCTCTTCCTCCCTTTTTAAATTTTTTTTTCAAGGGGGGGGGGGGGGGGGGGCATGGCCTGCTGCCCCCTGGATAGGCCTACGCCACTGGTCAACGTACGTACGCGTATGTATCCTGACCGACGACTAATAAACTCCAAACTTTCTTATGTCCCTTGCATGCCTCCCCGCCCGCCTTTTTTCTCTTCCTTTTTTCCGTTTTCTTCTCTTTTTGGTGGAGGGGAAAAATCAGGGGGGGGGGGGGTGATTACATTGACCATCCCCCAGGTCAAAAAGTGGGTGGGGGGATTTTTTTCTTCATATTTATACATTTTGGTTGGTTTTGTGAGTCTTTATAACCCTAACAAGTTAGAACATTCTGAGCAGAAACGTATAATCCAGTACTTCTACTTCTATACTTCTACTTTTACTTCTACTTTTGTGAGCATTGGTGCAAAGTTGAGATGAGGTGAAAAGCATGAAATAAATATCATATTTTTAAATCATGAAATTGGATTTTGTAACATTATAGCCCTACACCCTGTAGCTCTAATGTCCCTTGCATGCCTCCCCGCCCGCCTTTTTTCGCTTCCTTTTTTCCGTTTTCTTCTCTTTTTGGTGGAGGGGAAAAATCAGGGGGGGGGGGGGGTGATTACATTGACCATCCCCCCAGGTCAAAAAGTGGGTGGGGGGATTTTTTTCTTCATATTTATACATTTTGGTTGGTTTTGTGAGTCTTTATAACCCTAACAAGTTAGAACATTCTGAGCAGAAACGTATAATCCAGTACTTCTACTTCTATACTTCTACTTTTACTTCTACTTTTGTGAGCATTGGTGCAAAGTTGAGATGAGGTGAAAAGCATGAAATAAATATCATATTTTTAAATCATGAAATTGGATTTTGTAACATTATAGCCCTACACCCTGTAGCTCTAATGTCCCTTGCATGCCTCCCCGCCCGCCTTTTTTTCGCTTCCTTTTTTCCGTTTTCTTCTCTTTTTGGTGGAGGGGAAAAATCAGGGGGGGGGGGATGATTACATTGACCATCCCCCCAGGTCAAAAAGTGGGGGGGGGGGGGGGGGGGTTCTTCATATTTATACATTTTGGGTGGTTTTGTGAGTCTTTATAACCCTAACAAGTTAGAAAATTCTGAGCAGAAACGTATAATCCAGTACTTCTACTTCTACTTCTACTTTTACTTCTACTTTTGTGAGCATTGGTGCAAGTTGAGATGAGGTGAAAAGCATGCAATAAATCATATTTTTAAATCATGAAATTGGATTTTGTAACATTATAGGCCTACACCCTGTGGCTCTAATGTCTCGACCGTTGATGATTATAGAGATGTTTTTCCACCATATCGTCGATTTGCTGTCCAGAAGTCGTCTCATAGTAAAAGTTTTTTGAATTCGATAGGTTTTAAGAAAGTGCGCGAAGCGCAGAAAAAAATGGCATTTACACTCCAAAATACCCTCTAAAATCACTCCAATCACCACCATCTTTATAGTTTAAACAAATTTACACAACCCCCCTGTTTAAGAATAAAAAGTTACATAACACCCCCCTAAACTATTTCAACATATGAAAGTTACATGACCCCCCTATAGTTTACCCCCCCCCCCCCCCCCCCCCCCCCCCCGCCCTCCACCATAAATAATGAACGGTCCCTAACGAACCATTCTTCAAATCAGAAGAGTAAGACTTATTACGCTCTTGCGGGCTCGCGCCGAAACAGTCATTATGATACCCGGGGGGGGGGGGGGGGGGGGGGGGGGGGGGGCAGTCAAACATAATGGTGTACACATGCGTGACCAAATTTTTTTCCAGACACCCCCTAAACAAGTTTTACCCTGCAAGCAAAATTACCCCCTAAACAAGTTTTTAGCGCGCTTTCCTTGCAAATTTTGACCCCTAAACAAGTTCTTGCCAGAATATGACCCCTAAACAAGTTTCGTCTATTTAACGGGGAACAAAATAAGTTACCCTAAACACGTTCGACCTGTATTTTAAGCCGGGATTTTAAGCCACCCTTTTTCTTGAAAATCAGCGTTTTTGATACCCTTAACGCGTCACGCGCGTGACGCGTCCAACACTGAAAAAACACCCCTTTTACGCGTTTTTTTGGTCACGCATGTGTACAACATTATGTTTGACTGGCCCCCCGGGTTATGATACACGTAATGTTAAAACACCACGGCAATGCAGGCTAACTTTAGGCGGATCTGCCGCAGTCTTAGGCCTATAGAGTTCAAACCTTAACTGGATTGTCCAAAGGCATTCTTGCGAGGGCGGTATCACTGTTCTGGATTTCTAAAAGAGTGAGATCTCCTAATAGTATTCCTCCATGCCACTACCGAGAGGGAGTGGTGTATGTAGCTCTGCTGAATCGCCCAGAATTTCCATTACAAGTTACCGGTTCACTACCGAGAGGAAGTGATGTATGTAGCTCTGCTGCATCGCCCCGAATTCCCATTATTTGCCTACCCCGTGTTGTTATACAAAAATGCTCAATATATAATGAAAACAATTCACAAATTCAGCAACAGTTGGTATTAAAATGTCCAACAATTAATGGTTAATTAATAATACCCAACTGTTGTGTAATGACAATTGTGCAACTGTTGAGTAACTGGAATTGTTCAACTGTTGGTGGAAACATGTTATCCAACGGTCTGCTGAGCGGTTGCATACTTCAACAACGTTGTGTAAAATGTTGAGTAAATATTTAAGCAACCTTTTTGCAGTGCAGGCCTGTCTATGTGTCCATAAATTTCAAACGTGCAATGAGAAGATCTGACAAGTAGCTTTAATATTTGGATTGGTCCATTTTAAATTGTAGATTATGAATAACCATTCTGGTAATACAAAAGATTATGTCACGGTAAATGTACATAGACTACAGCGGAAAATCGATCCGATAGTAAGTGTATCTGGATTAGTTTCACTTTGACATTGTGTATTGATTTAAAAAGATAGGAAAATAGGATTTGTCATTTATGTCAACATTTATAATAATAATAATAATGATGATGAGAAATATGTACAACGCCGAATGCGAAATATGTGTAGATAAACATCCGAAGTGTAGCACCAAATTATTGCAACGATGGAAACTTCGGGGCTACAGCCAGGGATTTGTGTCCGCAGTCTTGTCATATGTGCAGCTGGTATGTATCGCGAAGCAGGTAGTTCAGTTTATAATGATGAGGCTACGCATACCCTCTCTAGGTAATGGAGATCAGAGATACCTGCTATGATAACACTTTCCCACGCAGCTATAGCATTATGTCACTGACAATTAAGTACAATGTAAATTTTCAAAAGATCGCCCTCTATAGTTGATTTTGTCATTATGAAAGCAGATTGTTGTAGTATGAGTGGCCGGCCATAGTATATATAAACAAAACGTGTAAGATAATACATCCGAGGTTTTTACCAGTGACAGTTACGTGTAAGGTTAGTCGTCTAAGATAACATCTTACACGCCCAAGATGACCAAATACAGTTTGATAAGGTTTTTACGTAGAACGTGTAAGGTTAGTCGTCTAAGATAACATCTTGCACGCCCAAGATGACCAAATACAGTTTACAGAGTTTACAGGGTTTATTCCGAAAATAGCATAAGTTTGTAGGATATCCAATACGGTTTTTTCCTTGTTTTTCCATCCTCCCCACCCTCCACTCCTCCGGGTTTTGCAAATATTAAATCCAAAGTGTCTCAATTGTTAACGGAATAAAACGAGAATGTTATCTTAGGCGTCTGATACATCTTAGACGTCTAACCTTACCAATATACATGTAACCTTACACGTACTACGTGTAACCTTTGATGTATTATCTTACACGTGTTGTTTATACTATGGCCACTCATATATATAGGACAGGTGCGTGTATAATCGTTAAATAAAGTATTTAATTTAAGGGAGTGTTCAGAAATACTTTGGTGGGGGGGGGGGGGGGGGGGGGGGGGGGTTGGCCAATTTTTTTTGTCGGTGTCTAAACTTTTTTGACCCCCCCTTTACAAATTGACAAACTTTTCCGACCCCCCTTTAAAAGGGTGAATAACCTGTTTGGCCCCCCCCCCCCCCTACTGTCAGATGTGGATAGACATTTGACTCAAGTTCTATGATGCTTACAGTCAGAACTGTGTATAGCTGGCAATCAATTTGCAACATTTTAAATTTACTTGAAACATATCTTCCAAGCCTTCGAATTGTATTTTTCGGTGATTTGCATTTATCATGTTATAGCGTTTTTAAAAACGGTTTCTTTTTTCCAGAAAGTTACTCTTTGTATACAAGTCCTTCTACACAATACTTTCACAAATATTTGCGCGGAGCACGAAAAATTTGGTCAATTTGGTACTATACAAAATGTCACAATTCTGAAGTAAAAATTGTGGACACATGGTTAGTCACATTTTGTATAACAAATCCTGCTGTCTGCATGTTGTTTTCACAAAGAAATTTGGTAAACTGCGTTCAAAATCATGTGTAGCGCGCGGAAATGTGTATTTAACCCTGTTGACGATCACCCTTATCAACAGTTCTCAAGTACAAATTGTGGACACTGGTTAGTCACATTTTGTATAACAAATTCTGCTGTCGGCACAATGTTTTTACAAAGATTTGCGCGGAGCGTGCGGAAATCTGTATAATTTGTTATAGAAATGTTAATACTGCAGTATTTTCTTGCGCGAAGCGCAGAACATTTTGGTATTTTTACCGTTAACGACTACCTATTTGGCCTAACTTTTTTGACCCCCTCTTGAGTAGGGAAAACTTTTTAGTCCCCCCTTTTTGAGACTTCAAACTTTTTAGACCCCCGTTTTGGCCAACCCCCCCACCAAAGTATTTCTGAACATTCCCTAAGGTAGTTAATCGTGTATAGCAAATTGTTTGCTAAATTTTTGTCAAAGGAGTGTTGTAAACATGCTCAGCAAATTTTCCATGGGATATTTTGCTCACAATAAAATAAAACTTGATTGTTGATTTTCACTGGACCAGGTAAAGTCTACATTACAACCGCGATTTACGATGGTCATTCAATAAGTTCTACCTCCTCACTCATAACATCGCTAATATGAATGTCAGCCTCATGACATTTGTCATGATAATAGCTCTGAATCATAGGTAAACATATACAGTAAATGATAATTGATATGCTGTTTCACTTTTGTTATGATGCGATCAAAGCCAGAGAGAGGTTTTGGACAACGGACACGGAAAATTACACTAAATATAAATATATGTTGTTGTTTTTTTCTTCTCCGTTCTGGACGATTAGATATAACAGCGCGATTTCAATACTGAAAATAAAAAAACAGTGAATGATTTTTGAATATAATACTATATTATGATATATAAATCAGATTGTAGGCAATATTACCCTTTGTGGGCTGGCAAATAGTATAATATCAACTCCAATTTACTGCTACGTCTTTAGCATACTAGAATACTGCTATTTAGTCAAATTTTCATTGTTACAAGTCAAGCCACAGTGATGCCTCGAATGTTAAATCTTAACATGATAGTCACTTTATGAGTTTTCCTTATATGCCACCTTTAGAATAGTCAATTAGGTAGTCCTTGGTAAAAAATGTCTCCTTGAGAGACTTGAAATCTATCCATTTAGTCCTGTATATTGAAGATGTTTTAGTTCTTACGAAACGCAATATGACTTTTACAGGGATTCTCTAGGGTAAGGATAAAATTAATGGCTGTCCTGGTCTGGTTCTGGCTAATTAGAGGGTCATTTTCCCCATGAAATTAGTCACTTTTATTGTTTATAGTCTGTTCAAGAGATACCTGTAATTGAGAACGGTTTAATTGACCGATAGGTACGTTTTTATCTCTTAGGATTCGCCACATGAATAGTATTTAGGAGTTATTTTACTGGTTTTTTATCCGTTTCCGACACACTAAATTGACGTTTGGTTTTCACTGCATCTCCAGAAAAGTACAACCAATATTCAGACCAATTTACTATATGAATTCGTAACTGAGTTTCAAAGCTACAGTTGTATAATATTTCATACGACTGGCTAATAAAGTTATGAGGTAGGAGGTAGAACTTATCGAATGACCCTCGTATATAATACATGTATAGCTCACTCTCAGCTGGCACGGTATTACGCATGTCCGAATAGCTGTCAATCAATGCGTTGTACCACAACAAGGACTTGCATATATGAATACATTAATACATTATAGCAAACTTAGATATTTTACACTCTATACACTGGCATACAAACGATAGTTTTTATCCAAGTTTCATCAAAATAAATCAAAAAGAAACAAGATAGAAGGTCATTTCCTTGCTCCACAAATTTGACAGTTAGATCGCAATCATTCTCAATAACCACTTGGACTTGCACTTTTACAACTTTATCATGTCTATACGGACTAATTTCACTCTACTTCTATAATGGCCATGGCTACACCGGCAGTATACCAAGAAGAAGTAGGTTTAGGGAAGGGTAGGTTTTTATCTTCTTTTTTCCAAATAATTTAATTGAAAATGAATAATTTGTCCTGAGACGAATCGTCTCAGATTTGTCCCAGGCATTTTTTTCAACTTCACATGGACAGCAGAATTCGGCAGCATTGCAATAGCAGCTGACTTAATACATGAACAAACTTGAACCCGATTGAAACCAAAATTCATGGGATTTCCATGACTCCAAAACTAAATATATTATGAATAATAAATTCCGAGGGATTAAACGAACAAATTGACAAAGACTTACAACCACATTTCACAATTTTTCGCACCATGTAATTGTTCTTATTTATTTGCATACAATAATTTGCTTACTAATTAATCATTTTTGTGGCGAGTTTTTGCGGTTGAATTTAAAGCCTGTGTGGCAAATGAGATTGGATCAAGACTATTCTTTTCTCATGTCCGAGGCTGACAGCAAAATTGTTAACTTTATTTGTTGGAAGTGGCTCTTTCTACTTTATTCTTTTCTTTCATCTTTTCTAACTTTCATTTCATTCAGCCAGCATGCTTATATATGCCCGAGCATTTTGCTTAAGCTTGGTTCTAGAGCTTTCGCTTCCTCACCGGTTCCGGCAACGATATAATATCCTTCCGCAGCCTAGACTCCCTTGCGTATTCGATTCCGACGATCTATCGTTTTCATAAAAAACCCACCAATATTTACTTCTATTTGCTTCCCCTAGGACGATGATCAAATTGATAAGAGGGTCATTCAATAAGTTCTACCTCCTACCTCATAACTTTGCAATTATATAAGCCAGTCTTATGAAATATTAAACAATTGTAGCCCGGAATCTCACCTACAAATTCACAGTAAATTGGTCTGAGTAGTGGTTGTACTTTTCCAGAAATGCAGTGAAAACCAAACGTCTATTTAGTGCGACGGAAACGGCAAAAAGACAGCCAACTGTCTCCCAAGTGCTATTAGTCCGATGACCAATTCTATAGACAAAACGTCCCAATCGGTTGATTAAAACGGTTCTAAATTACAAATATCTCTTGAACAGACTATAAACAATAACAGTGACAGATTTCTTGGGGGAAATGGCCTCTAATTAGCCAGAACCAGACCAGAACAGCCATTAATTTTAACCCTACCCTAAGAGAACCGCTGCAAAAGTCATTATTTGCTTTTCATTTAGAACTAAGGGACCTTCATTATACAGGACTAATGGATAGATTTCAAGTCTGTCAAAGAGAAAGTCTTCTATCACTGACTACCTGATGGACTATAATTCTAAAGGTTGTATATAAGGAAAACTCATAAAGTGACTGCCATGTTAAGATTTAACACTCGAGGCATCACTGTGGCTTGACTTGTAACAACGAACATTTGACTGAATAGCAGAATTCCAGTTTGCTAAAGACGTAGCATTACATTCGAGTTGATATTATACTATGTTCAAGCCTACAAAGGTTGATATTGGCTACGATTTGATTTATACATAATAATACAGTATTATATTCAGAAAAACCCATTATTTTCTATTTTAAGTATTTAAATCGGGCTGTTAAATCTAATCATGTAATACGGAGAGAAAACGAAAAAACGTGTATTTATCTTTGGGGTAATTTTCCGTGTCCGTTGTCCAAAATCTCTCTCTGGCTTTGATCGCATCATAACAAAAGTGAAACAGGTATCAATTATAGCATTTACTATAAACGTGAAGCTATGATTCAGAACTATAATCATGACAAATGTCATTAGGCTGACATTCATAATAGCGATGTTATGAGTTAGGAGGTAGAACTTATTGAATGACCCTCGTAGGTTCTATTTCTCCGAACCATACACCAAACGCGTAAGGATTTAGTGTAGTGCCCCCATATCCGGTCATGTGCTCCTACAGGTTCAACGTCTCAAAATTGTGCCATTTCCGCATGAAAGCACAGGAAACCAACGAGAACTGTTAGAATCTGTTGCGTAATATTTAAAGGTAGATGACCCAATTTTCAACTTGATGTTTTCTATTTTACATGAAAGGTCATCCTTAAAATTGTTGCATTCCAAAGTTTGAGTTGCATAACTCCAATGGTTCTATTTTTAAAAGTGCAAGGTCAAAAGACATGTGCCCATTGAGTAGTAGGCCTACACAGACTGGTTGTGGTTAACCACCTTTGGCAGTAATTCACCACATGTTAGCCTATGATTTCCAAATGAAACATTTCTGGCCCCTAATATTATTTTACAGACATAATGAGAAAAATATGGGGATTCTTCTGATACCAAAATATCTTGATGTGAAAAAAAAATCATAGCCCCAAAAAAGTGATCGGGTCATATACCTTTAATATTAATAATATTTGTGATTTTTTAAGCACAACAGTCTGTATTTACCCCGTGTTGTATTCACCCCGTGGGTTTTGTGCCATTATGGGCGCACAGCACTAAATCACTCCTCGTTTTGTGTAATGGTATAGTACGTTCCGGCAAAAACAAAAACCGAGGTTGTGATAAATGGGGTCCTTTGGGAATAAGTTTGGCGTGAGGGTAGCATTTTATAATTAAAATGAAAGATAATCTCTTGTACTTTGCTCAGGATATTGCAAAATAAAGATTTTCGATTGTACCGAAAATTTATCACGTGGATGAACATACATGCTCGGAGGCGGTCAGAAGGCGAGCGTCCGGGCTGAAAATAGGGGTGGGTATCTGTTCTTGACGATTTCATGAAATTTTAATACTTGTTTGTTAGAATAAAGTATTCGAGACATTCCAAAAAGAGTTACTAAGGACCCAAAATCGCGACTTGTTTAGCTCTATTTTACACAATGGGCGGTATATTTAGTGCTGTGCCCCCTTATGGTCATGGCAGGCCGTATTTTCAGTATCTAATTTTATAGTTGCGGTGGATAAAAACGTGTATTCTCATATAATGTTGTGCCAAGTCAATTCATTGCGTTGTTTGCATTGAATCCAATATTGATTAGGTACCCAGGCATGCAAAAAGTGCGGGAGCGGGGAGCACCGCTCTTAGTAGAAAGAGACATTTAAAATTGAGGAAATAATGCCTTTTGAGAAGAACAATAAATGGGGAAAAGGAGGAAGGCAAGATAAAAAGAGGGGAAAAGAGGAGAGAAAAAGGAAAGAGGAAAAATGAAAAGAGGAGGAAGAAATAACTTTTGGCACCCCCTGAGGACACACAGACGGCTGTATGCAGCCATAAGGACGTCCAATGCTTCTGTCAATCACAAGTTCTTTCTATTGTCTGGCAATACGATCTTTTTACCGTGCATCAGTGTATAATTAATAAATGATTTATATTAATTTCATGTTTTCCTCCTCGTATATTTGAAAAATCAACATGAAGTGAACATCTGCACCGGCACGGTTTATGCTAAAACAAAATAATTACCAGAAGGGGTTTTCCCCATTTATTTTTCTTCTCAAAAGGCATTATTTCCTCTACGTTTTCAATAATTATTAGAAAATGAAATGTTATTAAAAGGTGGTTCGATGGCATTAAAGTACAGTGTAAGGGGGCTGGCATTTTCTTCGGAGGGGGGGGGGGGGGGGGGGGGGGGGGGGGGGGGGGGGTCCCAAAAATGTGGATAGACCCAGACAATTTTTTCATGAACCCCCCTATCCAAGAGCTGCATATTTTTATGACCCCCCCTACCTTTTTTTTCTTCACGCAAGCATGCTTTGATAAATTTGTGACCCCCCCCCCATTTTCAATGAAATAATTTTATGACCCCCCCTGTTTTCATGTCAAAAAACTATGACCCCCCCAGTATATTTGGGACCCACCCCCTTCTGAAGAAAATGCCAGCCCCCTAAGCTAGCTCTGAAAGAAATAACATACTCCGATGTGGATTTGAAAAGCTGAAAACTGTGAAAAATACAAACATGAGACGTGACATTGAATATTATTAATGGTCCTTTATAGAAGTCAAGGGTAAACATTAATAACGGCAATATTTATGACAAGCTAAATTTTCAACCGGACCTCTAAGCGTCCCAATCCAGTCCATGATATGGTCAGATATCAATGGCCAGTGGCCTAAGTTCTATACTCAGGCCACTCATAATCGATGTGAAAAGACATACCCTGAATGTAACTCGACTTAGAAGGAAAGATTGATGACCATCAAAATTGAGATACTATCAATATACTATTCATGATATAAAGTTAAATTTCAATCAAAACTAAAAGGAAACGTGGGGTTACGTATGAGAGTTTTACGCTATTGATTGAAAATAAAGTTTTGAGGAGTGTGTGTGTGTTTGTTAAATCATTGAAATGATTGGATAATAAGTTTGTTTTAATTAAAAAGACTGCATGTTATAACATGAACAGGTGTCAATTTTTACCGCAGAAAAACATTATTAATGTTTTCATGTCTTAAGTAAAATGTATTTGATAACTTTAGGCGTTTTGTTTAATTAAAATGCCAGTCGACAATCGTAATGAACACGTAGACATGAAAACATTAATACAAAGCTATGGCCACGTGTTTGAACTCGCCATCCTTCCCTTGCATTTCCAGATTTGTACATTTTACAACATCACCATAAAAAGTATATATTTTCTGAACGAAAATCTTACAAAGAATCCAACTATTGGAATTTAGATAGGACCTAATGCTAACATATTATAATTAACAATGTTTAAAAAATATAGAAATATTCATATTTTGATCAAAGCTTAATAATATTTTAATACCTATCCCAATCATGATTTACTGTGCATATTTGGGTTCCTCATGAAATTACCCATCGGAAAAAATGGTTGTCAAGGGTTACGTTGTGAAATGAAGAAATGAAGAAATGAAGAAATGAAGAAATGAAGAAATGAAGAAATGAAGAAATGAAGAAATGAAGAAATGAAGAAATGAAGAAATGAAGAAATGAAGAAATGAAGAAATGAAGAAATGAAGAAATGAAGAAATGAAGAAATGAATATGAATATTAGTCTCAGTCGTGTTTATACAAAGTGGTTATGCATGCAAAATAAAAACGATTTAAGAAGTCTATAGGCCTACAACTATGAATCACGTATAAATATGAAATAAACTATAATCAAGCTATTTCAATAAAATGAAATAAAATATTGACAATGTATAATATTTACAAACGTTTGTAGAAAAATAAATTATAGTTATTGGTTATTACTTTCTTAATACGATAAACAGAATAATTTATACTCACTCAAGAGTATAAATAATGGATAAATACATTTACGTTTCGCCTCTTATGGAAACCTTGTATCATCGAATTCTTATCTATTTATTTCACATCAAACAACCACGGAAAATAGTGATTAAGTCAAAACAGTAGGTTCCATCACGATATCATGTGTTGGAAAATACTGATAATGATATATCAGTATCGTTTAATACTGCATAAAAGTTGCCAGTATCGCTCGATACTGGTATGATTTTACTGTTCCAGTATCGCCCGATACTGGAACATTGACTTTGTACCATTAAACGATACTGGGTGTTCCAGTATCGGACGATACTAGTAGAGTTGAGAATCTGGGACCTAAAGTACACTTTCCCCATGTGTTTTTCTTCAAATAAAGTGTGTTACAATTTTAACAATAATTTTCTGACATGAATTGAGATATGTTCATGAACAATGTAAATGTCAATTGTGTTTTTGACACAGTCGAGGTGGTTACGAAGGCAAGCAAACCATTTGTTGAGGGAAGGGCCTATAAGTGTAAATAAAAAATGCCCGTAATAATCCGTCCTTACTTAAAACAAATGGTCTTCAAGGTTATTTATGCTAGATATGACAACAATTTGGTAGAGGCCATCCCAGCTGAGGCCATCCGTTGCGATGCGATTTAGATTTGGTTAATTTTGGTATGGATCTACATCAACATTAAACTACTATTGAAAATGTTATCGCTCAATGCATATATAAACTGCTCAAAAAAAGTTTGGAATATTTTTTTCAGCACAATATTTTCAAATATCGCGGGATGTGTTCATTAAGTTTAATATATCATTTTAACGCTGATGTGATGATCTTTACAATGATATCGCATTTGTATATGTATAATGTTCTCTGCTCTGGTTTCATTGTTTCTTTTGTTTTAAATTGCTCACTGCGCCATGAGTGCTTCGGCAGATTTGCGCGCAATATAAATGTTCAGTATTATTATTATTATTATTATCCAATATGAAGCAATCCCTTGTTCCAGTGCTCAGCCACATGCTTGAGAACATGGGGAGGTCGCAAACTGAAACTGCCAAAATCAACACTATTTTGTGCTTAACAATCAATAGATGATCACACTACACTGTAGTGGTCAATATAACACTTACTTGAACAGACGACAAAGATGTTCTTTTGAGCACGAAATAAGTGTTGATTTTGGCACATTCAGATTGTGACCGCCCCATGTTCTCAAGCAAGTAGCTGAGCACTGGAGCAAGGGATTGCTTCAAATTTGGTTTCATTGTAAATATGAACACATCAGCTTTACATGGATATATAACACTTAATGAACATATCCCTCGATATTTGAAAATCTTGTGCTTGAAAAAATATTCCAAACTTTTTTTTGAGCAGTTTATGTACATTATAACTGTTCTCGATTAGGTCGTTCCCGGATCTGGCTAGTCATGATAATTTAACTTAATCACTTGAATCTGCAGGCGTGAGCCGCGTGACAATGTCAATGAACTGTCAGATTAGGCTCCTCCCTCAAAAGGGTCTTTTTGTTCTACAACGATGTTGATGGAGACAATTGATGCATAGGCCTACAATGGGCAAAATTTGCATAATTGAACATTGGAAAATCTAATGCAAGTCATTATAATGCATATGGAATCCTATATAAACCCAAGCACTGACAGCAGTACATTTCACAAATATCTGTTACTACAAAGCTGACACCAGTTACCGAAACACTTTCATCAAAGAATTATCTTGAGAGACCCGGCTGTTAATAACAGGTAAGTGAGATTTTAGGCCTTTATGATAGTTATACCTTTAGGTCCGTATGCACAAAGAGTTAGACCGAGTCTAAAGTTAGACCTGGTCTAAGTGAAATTTATTCATGCCTCAAGAGCTGTTTTCCTCTGCATTTTCATAAGATATTTTGTGCTATCATTGAACTTTGCGTCTGAATCTTTACAATTTGTTAGCTAATTTGAAAAATAAATGTAATGAAAGTGTGCATTTCACAAAAACCAAAATCCACTTAAACCAGGTCTAACTTTAGACCCGGTCTAACTCTTTTGTGCATACGGACCTTAGATTATTCAAAACGTGATGCACCTTCAAGAATAACAATCTAGGAAATTGGAATACGCGTTAAGTTAAGTCATAGATCCTTGAGAAAGATCTATGGTTAAGTGCATACAAAAGATGAGATTGCATGCAAATCGCTAAAACTTATTTTGTTTTAGGTGTAGTAGGCCTATGTGTTATCTTCATTACGAATAGGTATTTTTAATCATATCTCGCTTTCTCCTGAGATCCGACATAAAACCAGCATTCGAATCAAGCCTTCATTTCAAACACATAGATATGCATTTGATATTTCAATGTTCTATTATACACATTTTGCCAATTTGATGCATCTTAATTTTGCACCATTTGATAATAAATATAACAGAATGACAAGGAAGACGTATATGATTTTAGGATATGAATTGACTGATCGATACGTTTTGTTGACTATAAGTAGGTATTGATGGAGATATACTGTTCAATATTTACACCTTTTCTTTGATATGTACTATATCAATGTTATTCTGAATCTGAAGTTCAACGCACCAGTCTCCAAAATAATGTCATTAAAGTTACAATGGAGATCATTTAATTGATCAAAATCAATTAATCTGGTCAAGTTTTATAGCATTTTTCTTGATCTGCGCCTGTTATTTGATGCACGCTTGAATCGATTCCCAAACTGTATGATTTGCCCATTCGAAATCTTCGCCATTTAAGCATAGCCGAAACGTTAACTTTGATTTTTAGTTATTATTATTGTTAATATTTTTAGTTATTTTAGTATTAGTTACATTATGGTTAATATGATCAGTTTTCGTTATAGATACCAAAGATACCAATTCGCGTACATGCGTAATAAAAATGCCGAAGGACAACCCTGAGTGTCCCTGCCCCTTTGATACATCATGTAATTTACTTCACACATTGGTGGTTGGATTCTGTGGTTTCATAGCTTAGTTTACAATGTCATGGTTATCTCCGACCCCAGGACTCCCTAACAAATGTGTTGCCCTCTTTCAAAATGTTCGCATTAAATACCTAAAACCTGAGACTTGCTAATGCGTTACAATCTTCTTTATCAATTGAAAAAAAATTAAAAAAATTAAAGGCATATAATATGCCTTTAATTTGTTTGTAATTTTTTTTCACGAAACGCGCTCTATCTTAACGACGTGTACAGTGTTTCCGGTAAATTCCGGATACGATCGCAAATGTACACAAGTGAACACAATAGTACGAAATGCTTTAGTTTATGATGAAAATCAAAGAATTTGTGGAAAATTCCTAATAACTATTTGGAAGGCAGATTTCCATTGTGATTTAGTAAAGTTTTGAGATTTGTCTACGGAAAAATCGAGATCGATTTATGAGTCCAGGAATGTCTGTCATGATAGTCAAACTTCATTATAAGAGAGAGAAAAATATGTGTAAAAGTTTGAAAAAAGAACACATGATATTGCCTTAAGGGTGCAGTAGTATAGTAGGTGTCTTTTTAATATGTTTCCGGAGCAGGAGCGGGCCATTCTATTTATAGAACGACGTTACAGCGTTGAATAATAATAAGACATTATCTGGTTACATTTCAGTTCTTAGTATATACAAGAATTCGTTATCATGGTTATAGAAGATGTAGGCTATAACACAATGACAATACAATAATCGTACGGATGCATTATTGGATCTGCTACATGATGCACTTGCATTACGTATACATTTGTTTATTAGCGTACATCATATTATTAGATTAAGTGTATGGGACCTTTGTTTCATTTTGATACCTTTTACATTTTTGATATCTTTGTCAATGTTGGGATCTTTATTTGTTTCGGGGGGCCTTTTCATTTGTTATATATATGTACAGTATGTCCCACAATGATTTATACCGGAAAAGGTGCATTTATTCAGTTATGAATACCATTGTTATAGGTCAAAGTGCTTATGATTCTAACATCTACATACATTATACATGTATTTAGCTTTCTTAAGAATTTTGAACTTTAAAAATCTAGCGTTTCTGACAGAAATTATGGGGCTCTTTTGGAAAAATGGTAAATTCCAAGTTTGATCAAAGTTACTTCTTTTGAAACTAAGGCCAACAAAAACAAGCGATTATTTAAAAACAAAAGAATGTTATTCGAAATGCGGTATATTTCCCCCCTTTTTTAAAACATGAGACGGGCTCTATATAATGTATAAAGCAAGAAAATGAAGCTGATGTGGTACTTCACAATATAAAATTAAAATGTGAAGAAGCATAGTCCAATGAGTTACTGAAGCTAGCTGTTTTTCTCGAGTTCACATACTGTTCTTATATTGGGGGAAATATTCCATACAGTCACAAAACTGGGCTCACACCATTTTCAAACGTTCAAGAAAAAATGGGGGGGGGGGGGGTGAAAGTCTTTTTATTTGGCCTAATATAGAATCACAGCTCAAATTAAATAATATGCAAGTAATATGCGGCTTCTTCTTTTTATTTCCACTACAACATATATATAGATATCATCGACGGTTGGTGATGTTTTGTGAAGCAATATTTACTGCTTTCTTTTGAACAGTACGACTTATGTTGAAACTTGACATATCTTTACCTTCTACATTCCAAAACATTTGCAACTTTAGGGTATTTACATCTTTGATGCCTCCTTGAGTGACTTGTTGAAAATTCACAGATAGTATGGGCGATTTATGAAGATGGGGTTTAGATCATGTTTAATGTACTTTATATGATTGATAGATATGCAACATTAAATATATACATGCAGTACAGTCATCTTAAGATGCTAAGTGCACATTGCATTTGATGGAAGCTATATCGTAGTGTGCTCAGGGACTTTTCGAAATATGATTAAAACCATAGACCGTAAAATGGCGCATGTTGCTAATTTGGGACATTGGTGGTTTGGATTTGCGATCAAAATTATCATTTAAAGAATGATTTAACTTAAATTATTTTCACGGGTATTCATTTGGTAGAGGTTTTAGTTTATGAATTTGATAATAACAAAGTCTACGAATGCTTACTTTATCTAAAGACACTCGTCTAGCTGTAGGACCCGAACGCCGTAATAATTGCGAATTCAAAGATACTCGCTGACTACAGCAAACTGTGTAATGGCTAAAAACAAAAATGCATTTTGTCTTTTCTATCTGAAATGCTTTGGTATTATTGATTATAATGACAAATGGTGGTATGTTTTAAAACATTTTGGCGTACAATTTATTACGTCACAGGCATGCTTGAATATTGTTTCATCTCGACAAAGTGCTGAGTCATTGTTGGGGCAAGTGGTCCGAAGGGGTATGGGGCAACTGGTCCGCCTGCAAAAACTTTATCTAAATTGAAAAATTAATTTGGAAAATTAGTTGTAAGTGTCAAAAAAACATGACTCGGTATTGAAATGTGAATAGAATATGAAATATTTCACATTCTATCTAGTTCTTAGACATTTTGGGTCTAAAACTCCATTTCTGCTATTGAATGATTACATGATACGAACTTGCTTTAGAATGGTTTAAAACCTCGATATTATGAATTACATTCTGTATTATATTTTAAATGGTGTCTGTAAATATATTTGAATGACGAAATATCATGCATGCATGATTTATGTATTTTATTCACTACTTTTTGTGTATATTAACCGTTGGGTCATCATTGTCATATTGACTAACCTCCCCTGTAACATGAACAGCTGGATAAATATCAAGATGGTTTATTATAAGCTAAATGATGATTATATGAAGTAAATAAAATCATTAAAGAAAGGGGTATATATAGACAAATATATGGGGCATCTGAATATCACAACTATGTAACCATTCATCATACCGTTTTATCTAGTAAACGTGCAGTCGAAAATTTCGCTTCCTTTGTACACCATTAGTATTACTGCTAATTACACGTTAACCGCGAAAACTGTATAAAACACGGGTTTCATGAGACATGACAGCCTGTTTACACGATCAATAATATGCAAATGTGTTTGTAAAGAAAAATACTGCCTAGTTTCCGTGTTGTTATTCAATAATTTCTGTGTATTCTAACCGATGGAATATATTAGGACCAGTTGCCCCAATGATGGGGTAACTGGTCCGTGCAAAGTAAAGTTTTCAGTTAGTGGTAATTGGCCTTTTGTTTGGATATTTTTAACATTGATTATATATTATATGTAAACAGTTACATGGGTGATATTTTCATAGCAATTCCATAAATATTTACACGATTTTTAATCTTTTATATCATGAAATATGCTTAACCAGACCAGTTGCCCCATCCTCCCCTAATCAAAATGTCTGAAACTTATACTTTATGAACAGAATGAACATGATGAAGGCCGCTCTTGTATTCGGTTTGTTGTTCCTTGCCGTTTCTTGCAATGCTGCTGGGTTGGAGGAAGGTAAGACAATGTTACAGGATGTCCCAGAATGATTTAACAATTCATCAGAGTATTATAATCGTATACATGTACATATTATAAAATGGTAAACATGTTTCCCACCTATTCTGTTTTAAATATCTTTATTTCTTACGGCGTGGTATGATGAACTTTATAAAATCGGTAAAAACCTGTTTTTTCAATTTCAGTACATTTCAAATATTCATAAACCTTACACTACTACCGTTCAAAACTGCACCCAAAGAATGAACGGATGAGTCAATCAAGCTGAACAATTCTTCAGTTGATAACTGTTTAGAGATTTTAAGACGCATTCAAATCTAAGGCAACAAATCTAAGGTCTTGATTACTTTCGTTCATGAAATATGGTAGTTTAAAGATATCATGCACACATTTGACTTATCCACAGAACTCATACCTGGTCAAAATACTTGATTTTAAGCCATTGCAATCTTTACCAATTCCTTTTCTGTTGTTGTTGCTTATTGATGTTTAATTAAAGACAAAAATGTTGTCTAAAGAGTGCTATTTTCCATATCTTTGAATCCTGTTCAGAATATTTAGTCAAATAGACTAAGATGAGAAGGCTACTGTGGACAAACCAATTTTGCACATGTTAACATTAACGTTCCATATGTCATAAGCAAAATGAGCTGAGTCTTAAGATTTTTGGCCCAGTTAAATTATGCTTAATATATAGCCTCTGCTTTGATAAAATGTTTACCAAATTGTATTAGTAAGTATCTAAAAAAGGCTACCAAAAAAGGGTTGATGTTTTTTGAACCACCCTGTATCTACAAATTGTCCCAGAATGATTGATACCGGGAAATGTGCTTTTATTTAGCTATGAACGCCTTTGTTATTGTTATTCTAACATATATCCATACATTAAGCTTTCTTAAGAATTTTGAATTTTAAAATTCGGATATTTCTGACAGATAATTATAGACTTTTTTGTAAAAATGGAAGTTTTCAATTTTGATCAAAATTACCTCTTTGTAAACTTATAAAATAATTAACCATCATTGTTCAGCACAATGCTCAATCTAAATGATATCCAGGCAATTGGCTGTGTCCTCTTTTGATTTCCATTGCAATATATATCAACTGTTGGTGATGTTTTATGAAACAATATTTGAATGGTGTGAGGGAATTGTTCTACTTGAGTAATTTATATCATACTTTCTTAAGCGGCAGTTTTGAAATTTGCCGTGAGTTTATCAATTGAAATTGAAAACAGATTTTCATCGATTTTCAATATGTCATGCCATATCGGAACGGATAAAGACCTTTTAATGAAATGAACAGAGTAAGTAGGAAATAAGTTTTCCATTATATTGCATGTATTAAACCTGGACTGCAATGTTGTTTCGATATTTTTATTATTTTTTTCAAACACGGTATAAATCATTCTGGGTGGGACACCCTGTATGTACCTCACCGTGATCGAATATCCCTCTAAATAAAACTTTTTATATAATTCATACATAGATTCTAATCATTTGATTGGTGTATTTGTAACATGTGATCATTTGATAAAGTTACCATCATGTCATCCGTGTGATAGTATTCCCATCCTAACGTCTCTTTATCCATCTATTAAGTAAGCGTGTGAATTTGTATAAACAATACGCGTAGTAGCGATCGAATTAGTCTGTTGAAGAGATGGATTAGTCTCTTATATAATTTTGTATGCTTCCTCTATCGTACACACAACGCGTCAAAAATATTACAACTGTGACGTTAGGTACGAGATTATTTATCGGAAGCAGACGTAAACAATAATAATGGCGGATACGGAGGGTGCCCGTTTTCCTGTAGGCTGTAGTGAATGATACAGATTTAAATGAATTGATCGATTCGGCTGATTCAAAAAACACGAAACGGCAAATTAAATATGCAGTCAACATATTGTCAGACTATAGTTTAGCTGTTGGGAGTAGTCTTGCTACCGTACGCGTAGAAGGCTTCAGAGTCTGAGCTTCACTCTTATACTATAGTCTTCTCTCGGTTTTTTTTTGCTGCACTACGCAAAACAGATGGAGGTAAGTGTCTGTGTTTTTGGTAGTAACACTTATTGTCAGGCCTTCAAATGATCAGAATCTATATATAAATTATATAAAACAAATATTAGATGATTTGTATTCGTGTGAGTGGTAGAAATATGATCATTCGGTGAAAGATGGATTGTTCCATTACACTCGCCTACCGGCTCGTGTAATGGAACAATCCATCTTTCACCTCATGATCATATTTCTACCATCACACTCATAATCATCTAATATTTGTATACTAGCCAACGAATCAATCGGTGTCGAACGCAAAATAGCAGCACGCAAGTATGGTTGGTGTGCTTGGTCAGTCTGACACAACACGCACTACGCGGAAGTCATTGATGCGTGTAATTTTGACCCCTTGCGCATACCGAAGCCAAATAAGGTTCGCGTTTCGGTCATACTGTTGTCTTTCTAATACCCGGCGCCCGATGAATCGGAGACGTTTGATTGGGGCATATCTGACATACATATTCATGCACGGTTATGAACATCAATGACTTCCACATAGTGCGTGTTGTTTCAGAATGACCAAGCGCACCAATCACTTACTTGCGTGTTGCCGTTTCGCCCGCCGTTTCGCGTTCAACCGCTGTTGATCCGTTGGCGAATACGGTTTACTTAGCGGGTTGTTCCTAACCCTAACCCTAAACATACCCTAACCCTACCCTATACCTAACCCTAACCCTATTAGATACTTTTATGACTAGCACACTCGTGGTATAGGAAAATACACGTTATGACTAGCGACCCTTATGACTAGCGGGAAGACCCCCCCCCCCAACTGATACACACTCATTAACCTCTATATTCAGTGGGTAGTCGAATTTAATTGATCTCATCAAAGTCACCACCTAGGCCTTTTCCTTGCTAAAACTTAAAGAGTTTTATTTCATTAGGCAAGGGACAGTCCATCCAAAGACGTTTCTCTTAAATAAACGTGGCAGTCTTATAACATGTTCTCGTGAGATAGTGGTCCTGGAAGGGTTAGAAATTATCTGACAAACCTTGACAGTTGAAAATTAGTCCTACAGCAAATGATCTAAAATGTTTACCTTTAATTAACGAAGGTTTGTTTCCATATTTTATCTTATACATGCACGCCATCCTTTTGCTGAAGATGAAGACGCACTTTTGAATAAAAGTGAGTAGGTAATTTAGTATTAGTTACCTTTTACAAGCAAACGTGATCGTTTTCTGATTGCGGTTTCAATAAAATAATACTTATGGGACATAGCCTAACTAACTATAATTATAAATTGGTGAAGCTAGATTGAAACCAATGGGTTCCATCTTAATTATATTGTAAAGTGTCATCAAGAATCCAACGGATTCAGTGATAGTAAAATATAAAACATACAAGTTTTCCTTTAGCTAACGAAGATTTGTTTCCATACTTTATCTAATAGAGGAGAGACTGATGCGTTTTGGTTTTGGTGGAGATGAAGACGCACTTTTGAATAAACGTGGTAGGTAATTAGTATTAGTAACTTTTTACAAGCAAACGTGATCGTTTTCTGATTGCGGTTTTAATAAAATAATACTTATGGGACATAGCCTAACTAACTATAATGATCAATTGTTAAAGCTAGCTTGAAACCAACGGGTTCCATTTTAATCAGATTGAATAGTTTCATCAAGAATCCATCGGATTCAGTCATCCAGTAACGATTGATACCGGGAAATGTGCTTTTATTTAGCTATGAACGCCTTTGTTATTGTTATTCTAACATATCCATACATTAAGCTTTCTTAGGAATTTTGAATTTTAAAATTCGGATATTTCTGACAGATATTTATAGATTTTTTTTGTAAAAATTGAAGTTTTCAATTTTGATCAAAATTACCTCTTTGTAAACTTATAAAATAATTAACCATCATTGTTCAGCACAATGCTCAATCTAAATGATATCCAGGCAATTTGCTGTGTCCTCTTTTGATTTCCATTACAATATTAATATATATCAACTGTTGGTGATGTTTTATGAAACAATATTTGAATGGTGTGAGGGAATTGTTCTACTTGAGTAATTTATATCATACTTTCTTAAGCGGCAGTTTTGAAATTTGCCGTGAGTTTATCAATTGAAATTGAAAACAGATTTTCATCGATTTTCAATATGTCATGCCATATCGGAACGGATAAAGACCTTTTAATGAAATGAACAGAGTAAGTATGAAATAAGTTTTTCATTATATTGCATGTATTAAACCTGGACTGCAATGTTGTTTTGATATTTTTATTAATTTTTTCAAACATTCTGGGTGGGACACCCTGTATGTACCTCACCGTGATCGAATATCCCTCTAAATAAAACTTATTATATCATGATAGGCCTAATTTCAACCATGTGATAGTTTTTACTATCATTATGGCTGGACAAGAATGATGTGATATCATGATATAAAACAAATATTGAATGCCTTTTGTTTGTGCAATAGTAAAACTATATCACTCGGTCCAATTTGGATTATTCCATTACACTCGGCTTCGCCTCGTGCAATGGAAAAATCCAAATTTGACCTTGTGATATAGTTTTTACTATTACACGCTCAGGCATTAAATATTTGTATACTATCGGAATCAATCGGTGTCGAACGCAAAATAGCAGCACGCAAGTATGGTTGGTGTGCTTGGTCAGTCTGACACAACACGCACTACGCGGAAGTCATTGATGCGTGTAATTTTGACCCCTTGCGCATACCGAAGCCAAATAAGGTACGCGTGTCGGTCATACTGTTGTCTTTCGAATACCCGGCGCCCGCGTACGGAACTGCATTAATGAATCGGAGACGTTTGATTGGGGCATATCTGACATACGTGGTTTTGAACATCAATGACTTCCACATAGTGCGTGTTGTTTCAGAATGACCAAGCGCACCAATCACTTACTTGCGTGTTGCCGTTTCGCGTTCAACCGCTGTTGATCCGTTGGCGAATACGCTTTACTTAGCGGGTTGTTCCTAACCCTAACCCTAAACATACCCTAACCCTACCCTATACCTAACCCTAACCCTATTAGATACTTTTATGACTAGCACACTCGTGGTATAGGAAAATACACGTTATGACTAGCGACCCTTATGACTAGCGGGAAGACCCCCCCCAACTGATACACACTCATTAACCTCTATATTCAGTGGGTAGTCGAATTTAATTGATCTCATCAAAGTCACCACCTAGGCCTTTTCCTTGGTAAAACTTAAAGAGTTTTATTTCATTAGGCAAGGGACAGTCCAAAGACGTTTCTCTTAAATAAACGTGGCAGTCTTATAACATGTTCTCGTGAGATAGTGGTCCTGGAAGGGTTAGAAATTATCTGACAAACCTTGACAGTTGAAAATTAGTCCTACAGCAAATGATCTAAAATGTTTACCTTTAATTAACGAAGGTTTGTTTACATATTTTATCTTATACATGCACGCCATCCTTTTGCTGAAGATGAAGACGCACTTTTGAATAAAAGTGAGTAGGTAATTTAGTATTAGTTACCTTTTACAAGCAAACGTGATCGTTTTCTGATTGCGGTTTCAATAAAATAATACTTATGGGACATAGCCTAACTAACTATAATTATAAATTGGTGAAGCTAGATTGAAACCAATGGGTTCCATCTTAATTATATTGTAAAGTGTCATCAAGAATCCAACGGATTCAGTGATAGTAAAATATAAAACATACAAGTTTTCCTTTAGCTAACGAAGATTTGTTTCCATACTTTATCTAATAGAGGAGAGACTGATGCGTTTTGGTTTTGGTGGAGATGAAGACGCACTTTTGAATAAACGTGGTAGGTAATTAGTATTAGTTACTTTTTACAAGCAAACGTGATCGTTTTCTGATTGCGGTTTTAATAAAATAATACTTATGGGACATAGCCTAACTAACTATAATGATCAATTGTTAAAGCTAGCTTGAAACCAACGGGTTCCATTTTAATCAGATTGAATAGTTTCATCAAGAATCCATCGGATTCAGTCATCCAGTAACGATTGATACCGGGAAATGTGCTTTTATTTAGCTATGAACGCCTTTGTTATTGTTATTCTAACATATCCATACATTAAGCTTTCTTAGGAATTTTGAATTTTAAAATTCGGATATTTCTGACAGATATTTATAGATTTTTTTTGTAAAAATTGAAGTTTTCAATTTTGATCAAAATTACCTCTTTGTAAACTTATAAAATAATTAACCATCATTGTTCAGCACAATGCTCAATCTAAATGATATCCAGGCAATTTGCTGTGTCCTCTTTTGATTTCCATTACAATATTAATATATATATATCAACTGTTGGTGATGTTTTATGAAACAATATTTGAATGGTGTGAGGGAATTGTTCTACTTGAGTAATTTATATCATACTTTCTTAAGCGGCAGTTTTGAAATTTGCCGTGAGTTTATCAATTGAAATTGAAAACAGATTTTCATCGATTTTCAATATGTCATGCCATATCGGAACGGATAAAGACCTTTTAATGAAATGAACAGAGTAAGTATGAAATAAGTTTTTCATTATATTGCATGTATTAAACCTGGACTGCAATGTTGTTTTGATATTTTTATTAATTTTTTCAAACATTCTGGGTGGGACACCCTGTATGTACCTCACCGTGATCGAATATCCCTCTAAATAAAACTTATTATATCATGATAGGCCTAATTTCAACCATGTGATAGTTTTTACTATCATTATGGCTGGACAAGAATGATGTGATATCATGATATAAAACAAATATTGAATGCCTTTTGTTTGTGCAATAGTAAAACTATATCACTCGGTCCAATTTGGATTATTCCATTACACTCGGCTTCGCCTCGTGCAATGGAAAAATCCAAATTTGACCTTGTGATATAGTTTTTACTATTACACGCTCAGGCATTAAATATTTGTATACTATCGGAATCAATCGGTGTCGAACGCAAAATAGCAGCACGCAAGTATGGTTGGTGTGCTTGGTCAGTCTGACACAACACGCACTACGCGGAAGTCATTGATGCGTGTAATTTTGACTCCTTGCGCATACCGAAGCCAAATAAGGTACGCGTGTCGGTCATACTGTTGTCTTTCGAATACCCGGCGCCCGCGTACGGAACTGCATTAATGAATCGGAGACGTTTGATTGGGGCATATCTGACATACGTGGTTTTGAACATCAATGACTTCCACATAGTGCGTGTTGTTTCAGAATGACCAAGCGCACCAATCACTTACTTGCGTGTTGCCGTTTCGCGTTCAACCGCTGTTGATCCGTTGGCGAATACGCTTTACTTAGCGGGTTGTTCCTAACCCTAACCCTAAACATACCCTAACCCTACCCTATACCTAACCCTAACCCTATTAGATACTTTTATGACTAGCACACTCGTGGTATAGGAAAATACACGTTATGACTAGCGACCCTTATGACTAGCGGGAAGACCCCCCCCCAACTGATACACACTCATTAACCTCTATATTCAGTGGGTAGTCGAATTTAATTGATCTCATCAAAGTCACCACCTAGGCCTTTTCCTTGGTAAAACTTAAAGAGTTTTATTTCATTAGGCAAGGGACAGTCCAAAGACGTTTCTCTTAAATAAACGTGGCAGTCTTATAACATGTTCTCGTGAGATAGTGGTCCTGGAAGGGTTAGAAATTATCTGACAAACCTTGACAGTTGAAAATTAGTCCTACAGCAAATGATCTAAAATGTTTACCTTTAATTAACGAAGGTTTGTTTCCATATTTTATCTTATACATGCACGCCATCCTTTTGCTGAAGATGAAGACGCACTTTTGAATAAAAGTGAGTAGGTAATTTAGTATTAGTTACCTTTTACAAGCAAACGTGATCGTTTTCTGATTGCGGTTTCAATAAAATAATACTTATGGGACATAGCCTAACTAACTATAATTATAAATTGGTGAAGCTAGATTGAAACCAATGGGTTCCATCTTAATTATATTGTAAAGTGTCATCAAGAATCCAACGGATTCAGTGATAGTAAAATATAAAACATACAAGTTTTCCTTTAGCTAACGAAGATTTGTTTCCATACTTTATCTAATAGAGGAGAGACTGATGCGTTTTGGTTTTGGTGGAGATGAAGACGCACTTTTGAATAAACGTGGTAGGTAATTAGTATTAGTTACTTTTTACAAGCAAACGTGATCGTTTTCTGATTGCGGTTTTAATAAAATAATACTTATGGGACATAGCCTAACTAACTATAATGATCAATTGTTAAAGCTAGCTTGAAACCAACGGGTTCCATTTTAATCAGATTGAATAGTTTCATCAAGAATCCATCGGATTCAGTCATCCAGTAACGATTGATACCGGGAAATGTGCTTTTATTTAGCTATGAACGCCTTTGTTATTGTTATTCTAACATATCCATACATTAAGCTTTCTTAGGAATTTTGAATTTTAAAATTCGGATATTTCTGACAGATATTTATAGATTTTTTTTGTAAAAATTGAAGTTTTCAATTTTGATCAAAATTACCTCTTTGTAAACTTATAAAATAATTAACCATCATTGTTCAGCACAATGCTCAATCTAAATGATATCCAGGCAATTTGCTGTGTCCTCTTTTGATTTCCATTACAATATTAATATATATATATCAACTGTTGGTGATGTTTTATGAAACAATATTTGAATGGTGTGAGGGAATTGTTCTACTTGAGTAATTTATATCATACTTTCTTAAGCGGCAGTTTTGAAATTTGCCGTGAGTTTATCAATTGAAATTGAAAACAGATTTTCATCGATTTTCAATATGTCATGCCATATCGGAACGGATAAAGACCTTTTAATGAAATGAACAGAGTAAGTAGGAAATAAGTTTTTCATTATATTGCATGTATTAAACCTGGACTGCAATGTTGTTTTGATATTTTTATTAATTTTTTCAAACATTCTGGGTGGGACACCCTGTATGTACCTCACCGTGATCGAATATCCCTCTAAATAAAACTTATTATATCATGATAGGCCTAATTTCAACCATGTGATAGTTTTTACTATCATTATGGCTGGACAAGAATGATGTGATATCATGATATAAAACAAATATTGAATGCCTTTTGTTTGTGCAATAGTAAAACTATATCACTCGGTCCAATTTGGATTATTCCATTACACTCGGCTTCGCCTCGTGCAATGGAAAAATCCAAATTTGACCTTGTGATATAGTTTTTACTATTACACGCTCAGGCATTAAATATTTGTATACTATCGGAATCAATCGGTGTCGAACGCAAAATAGCAGCACGCAAGTATGGTTGGTGTGCTTGGTCAGTCTGACACAACACGCACTACGCGGAAGTCATTGATGCGTGTAATTTTGACCCCTTGCGCATACCGAAGCCAAATAAGGTACGCGTGTCGGTCATACTGTTGTCTTTCGAATACCCGGCGCCCGCGTACGGAACTGCATTAATGAATCGGAGACGTTTGATTGGGGCATATCTGACATACGTGGTTTTGAACATCAATGACTTCCACATAGTGCGTGTTGTTTCAGAATGACCAAGCGCACCAATCACTTACTTGCGTGTTGCCGTTTCGCGTTCAACCGCTGTTGATCCGTTGGCGAATACGCTTTACTTAGCGGGTTGTTCCTAACCCTAACCCTAAACATACCCTAACCCTACCCTATACCTAACCCTAACCCTATTAGATACTTTTATGACTAGCACACTCGTGGTATAGGAAAATACACGTTATGACTAGCGACCCTTATGACTAGCGGGAAGACCCCCCCCCCAACTGATACACACTCATTAACCTCTATATTCAGTGGGTAGTCGAATTTAATTGATCTCATCAAAGTCACCACCTAGGCCTTTTCCTTGGTAAAACTTAAAGAGTTTTATTTCATTAGGCAAGGGACAGTCCAAAGACGTTTCTCTTAAATAAACGTGGCAGTCTTATAACATGTTCTCGTGAGATAGTGGTCCTGGAAGGGTTAGAAATTATCTGACAAACCTTGACAGTTGAAAATTAGTCCTACAGCAAATGATCTAAAATGTTTACCTTTAATTAACGAAGGTTTGTTTCCATATTTTATCTTATACATGCACGCCATCCTTTTGCTGAAGATGAAGACGAACTTTTGAATAAAAGTGAGTAGGTAATTTAGTATTAGTTACCTTTTACAAGCAAACGTGATCGTTTTCTGATTGCGGTTTCAATAAAATAATACTTATGGGACATAGCCTAACTAACTATAATTATAAATTGGTGAAGCTAGATTGAAACCAATGGGTTCCATCTTAATTATATTGTAAAGTGTCATCAAGAATCCAACGGATTCAGTGATAGTAAAATATAAAACATACAAGTTTTCCTTTAGCTAACGAAGATTTGTTTCCATACTTTATCTAATAGAGGAGAGACTGATGCGTTTTGGTTTTGGTGGAGATGAAGACGCACTTTTGAATAAACGTGGTAGGTAATTAGTATTAGTTACTTTTTACAAGCAAACGTGATCGTTTTCTGATTGCGGTTTTAATAAAATAATACTTATGGGACATAGCCTAACTAACTATAATGATCAATTGTTAAAGCTAGCTTGAAACCAACGGGTTCCATTTTAATCAGATTGAATAGTTTCATCAAGAATCCATCGGATTCAGTCATCCAGTAACGATTGATACCGGGAAATGTGCTTTTATTTAGCTATGAACGCCTTTGTTATTGTTATTCTAACATATCCATACATTAAGCTTTCTTAGGAATTTTGAATTTTAAAATTCGGATATTTCTGACAGATATTTATAGATTTTTTTTGTAAAAATTACCTCTTTGTAAACTTATAAAATAATTAACCATCATTGTTCAGCACAATGCTCAATCTAAATGATATCCAGGCAATTTGCTGTGTCCTCTTTTGATTTCCATTACAATATTAATATATATATATCAACTGTTGGTGATGTTTTATGAAACAATATTTGAATGGTGTGAGGGAATTGTTCTACTTGAGTAATTTATATCATACTTTCTTAAGCGGCAGTTTTGAAATTTGCCGTGAGTTTATCAATTGAAATTGAAAACAGATTTTCATCGATTTTCAATATGTCATGCCATATCGGAACGGATAAAGACCTTTTAATGAAATGAACAGAGTAAGTAGGAAATAAGTTTTTCATTATATTGCATGTATTAAACCTGGACTGCAATGTTGTTTTGATATTTTTATTAATTTTTTCAAACATTCTGGGTGGGACACCCTGTATGTACCTCACCGTGATCGAATATCCCTCTAAATAAAACTTATTATATCATGATAGGCCTAATTTCAACCATGTGATAGTTTTTACTATCATTATGGCTGGACAAGAATGATGTGATATCATGATATAAAACAAATATTGAATGCCTTTTGTTTGTGCAATAGTAAAACTATATCACTCGGTCCAATTTGGATTATTCCATTACACTCGGCTTCGCCTCGTGCAATGGAAAAATCCAAATTTGACCTTGTGATATAGTTTTTACTATTACACGCTCAGGCATTAAATATTTGTATACTATCGGAATCAATCGGTGTCGAACGCAAAATAGCAGCACGCAAGTATGGTTGGTGTGCTTGGTCAGTCTGACACAACACGCACTACGCGGAAGTCATTGATGCGTGTAATTTTGACCCCTTGCGCATACCGAAGCCAAATAAGGTACGCGTGTCGGTCATACTGTTGTCTTTCGAATACCCGGCGCCCGCGTACGGAACTGCATTAATGAATCGGAGACGTTTGATTGGGGCATATCTGACATACGTGGTTTTGAACATCAATGACTTCCACATAGTGCGTGTTGTTTCAGAATGACCAAGCGCACCAATCACTTACTTGCGTGTTGCCGTTTCGCGTTCAACCGCTGTTGATCCGTTGGCGAATACGCTTTACTTAGCGGGTTGTTCCTAACCCTAACCCTAAACATACCCTAACCCTACCCTATACCTAACCCTAACCCTATTAGATACTTTTATGACTAGCACACTCGTGGTATAGGAAAATACACGTTATGACTAGCGACCCTTATGACTAGCGGGAAGACCCCCCCCCCAACTGATACACACTCATTAACCTCTATATTCAGTGGGTAGTCGAATTTAATTGATCTCATCAAAGTCACCACCTAGGCCTTTTCCTTGGTAAAACTTAAAGAGTTTTATTTCATTAGGCAAGGGACAGTCCAAAGACGTTTCTCTTAAATAAACGTGGCAGTCTTATAACATGTTCTCGTGAGATAGTGGTCCTGGAAGGGTTAGAAATTATCTGACAAACCTTGACAGTTGAAAATTAGTCCTACAGCAAATGATCTAAAATGTTTACCTTTAATTAACGAAGGTTTGTTTCCATATTTTATCTTATACATGCACGCCATCCTTTTGCTGAAGATGAAGACGAACTTTTGAATAAAAGTGAGTAGGTAATTTAGTATTAGTTACCTTTTACAAGCAAACGTGATCGTATTCTGATTGCGGTTTCAATAAAATAATACTTATGGGACATAGCCTAACTAACTATAATTATAAATTGGTGAAGCTAGATTGAAACCAATGGGTTCCATCTTAATTATATTGTAAAGTGTCATCAAGAATCCAACGGATTCAGTGATAGTAAAATATAAAACATACAAGTTTTCCTTTAGCTAACGAAGATTTGTTTCCATACTTTATCTAATAGAGGAGAGACTGATGCGTTTTGGTTTTGGTGGAGATGAAGACGCACTTTTGAATAAACGTGGTAGGTAATTAGTATTAGTTACTTTTTACAAGCAAACGTGATCGTTTTCTGATTGCGGTTTTAATAAAATAATACTTATGGGACATAGCCTAACTAACTATAATGATCAATTGTTAAAGCTAGCTTGAAACCAACGGGTTCCATTTTAATCAGATTGAATAGTTTCATCAAGAATCCATCGGATTCAGTCATCCAGTAACGATTGATACCGGGAAATGTGCTTTTATTTAGCTATGAACGCCTTTGTTATTGTTATTCTAACATATCCATACATTAAGCTTTCTTAGGAATTTTGAATTTTAAAATTCGGATATTTCTGACAGATATTTATAGATTTTTTTTGTAAAAATTACCTCTTTGTAAACTTATAAAATAATTAACCATCATTGTTCAGCACAATGCTCAATCTAAATGATATCCAGGCAATTTGCTGTGTCCTCTTTTGATTTCCATTACAATATTAATATATATATATCAACTGTTGGTGATGTTTTATGAAACAATATTTGAATGGTGTGAGGGAATTGTTCTACTTGAGTAATTTATATCATACTTTCTTAAGCGGCAGTTTTGAAATTTGCCGTGAGTTTATCAATTGAAATTGAAAACAGATTTTCATCGATTTTCAATATGTCATGCCATATCGGAACGGATAAAGACCTTTTAATGAAATGAACAGAGTAAGTAGGAAATAAGTTTTTCATTATATTGCATGTATTAAACCTGGACTGCAATGTTGTTTTGATATTTTTATTAATTTTTTCAAACATTCTGGGTGGGACACCCTGTATGTACCTCACCGTGATCGAATATCCCTCTAAATAAAACTTATTATATCATGATAGGCCTAATTTCAACCATGTGATAGTTTTTACTATCATTATGGCTGGACAAGAATGATGTGATATCATGATATAAAACAAATATTGAATGCCTTTTGTTTGTGCAATAGTAAAACTATATCACTCGGTCCAATTTGGATTATTCCATTACACTCGGCTTCGCCTCGTGCAATGGAAAAATCCAAATTTGACCTTGTGATATAGTTTTTACTATTACACGCTCAGGCATTAAATATTTGTATACTATCGGAATCAATCGGTGTCGAACGCAAAATAGCAGCACGCAAGTATGGTTGGTGTGCTTGGTCAGTCTGACACAACACGCACTACGCGGAAGTCATTGATGCGTGTAATTTTGACCCCTTGCGCATACCGAAGCCAAATAAGGTACGCGTGTCGGTCATACTGTTGTCTTTCGAATACCCGGCGCCCGCGTACGGAACTGCATTAATGAATCGGAGACGTTTGATTGGGGCATATCTGACATACGTGGTTTTGAACATCAATGACTTCCACATAGTGCGTGTTGTTTCAGAATGACCAAGCGCACCAATCACTTACTTGCGTGTTGCCGTTTCGCGTTCAACCGCTGTTGATCCGTTGGCGAATACGCTTTACTTAGCGGGTTGTTCCTAACCCTAACCCTAAACATACCCTAACCCTACCCTATACCTAACCCTAACCCTATTAGATACTTTTATGACTAGCACACTCGTGGTATAGGAAAATACACGTTATGACTAGCGACCCTTATGACTAGCGGGAAGACCCCCCCCCCAACTGATACACACTCATTAACCTCTATATTCAGTGGGTAGTCGAATTTAATTGATCTCATCAAAGTCACCACCTAGGCCTTTTCCTTGGTAAAACTTAAAGAGTTTTATTTCATTAGGCAAGGGACAGTCCAAAGACGTTTCTCTTAAATAAACGTGGCAGTCTTATAACATGTTCTCGTGAGATAGTGGTCCTGGAAGGGTTAGAAATTATCTGACAAACCTTGACAGTTGAAAATTAGTCCTACAGCAAATGATCTAAAATGTTTACCTTTAATTAACGAAGGTTTGTTTCCATATTTTATCTTATACATGCACGCCATCCTTTTGCTGAAGATGAAGACGAACTTTTGAATAAAAGTGAGTAGGTAATTTAGTATTAGTTACCTTTTACAAGCAAACGTGATCGTTTTCTGATTGCGGTTTCAATAAAATAATACTTATGGGACATAGCCTAACTAACTATAATTATAAATTGGTGAAGCTAGATTGAAACCAATGGGTTCCATCTTAATTATATTGTAAAGTGTCATCAAGAATCCAACGGATTCAGTGATAGTAAAATATAAAACATACAAGTTTTCCTTTAGCTAACGAAGATTTGTTTCCATACTTTATCTAATAGAGGAGAGACTGATGCGTTTTGGTTTTGGTGGAGATGAAGACGCACTTTTGAATAAACGTGGTAGGTAATTAGTATTAGTTACTTTTTACAAGCAAACGTGATCGTTTTCTGATTGCGGTTTTAATAAAATAATACTTATGGGACATAGCCTAACTAACTATAATGATCAATTGTTAAAGCTAGCTTGAAACCAACGGGTTCCATTTTAATCAGATTGAATAGTTTCATCAAGAATCCATCGGATTCAGTCATCCAGTAACGATTGATACCGGGAAATGTGCTTTTATTTAGCTATGAACGCCTTTGTTATTGTTATTCTAACATATCCATACATTAAGCTTTCTTAGGAATTTTGAATTTTAAAATTCGGATATTTCTGACAGATATTTATAGATTTTTTTTGTAAAAATTGAAGTTTTCAATTTTGATCAAAATTACCTCTTTGTAAACTTATAAAATAATTAACCATCATTGTTCAGCACAATGCTCAATCTAAATGATATCCAGGCAATTTGCTGTGTCCTCTTTTGATTTCCATTACAATATTAATATATATATATCAACTGTTGGTGATGTTTTATGAAACAATATTTGAATGGTGTGAGGGAATTGTTCTACTTGAGTAATTTATATCATACTTTCTTAAGCGGCAGTTTTGAAATTTGCCGTGAGTTTATCAATTGAAATTGAAAACAGATTTTCATCGATTTTCAATATGTCATGCCATATCGGAACGGATAAAGACCTTTTAATGAAATGAACAGAGTAAGTAGGAAATAAGTTTTTCATTATATTGCATGTATTAAACCTGGACTGCAATGTTGTTTTGATATTTTTATTAATTTTTTCAAACATTCTGGGTGGGACACCCTGTATGTACCTCACCGTGATCGAATATCCCTCTAAATAAAACTTATTATATCATGATAGGCCTAATTTCAACCATGTGATAGTTTTTACTATCATTATGGCTGGACAAGAATGATGTGATATCATGATATAAAACAAATATTGAATGCCTTTTGTTTGTGCAATAGTAAAACTATATCACTCGGTCCAATTTGGATTATTCCATTACACTCGGCTTCGCCTCGTGCAATGGAAAAATCCAAATTTGACCTTGTGATATAGTTTTTACTATTACACGCTCAGGCATTAAATATTTGTATACTATCGGAATCAATCGGTGTCGAACGCAAAATAGCAGCACGCAAGTATGGTTGGTGTGCTTGGTCAGTCTGACACAACACGCACTACGCGGAAGTCATTGATGCGTGTAATTTTGACCCCTTGCGCATACCGAAGCCAAATAAGGTACGCGTGTCGGTCATACTGTTGTCTTTCGAATACCCGGCGCCCGCGTACGGAACTGCATTAATGAATCGGAGACGTTTGATTGGGGCATATCTGACATACGTGGTTTTGAACATCAATGACTTCCACATAGTGCGTGTTGTTTCAGAATGACCAAGCGCACCAATCACTTACTTGCGTGTTGCCGTTTCGCGTTCAACCGCTGTTGATCCGTTGGCGAATACGCTTTACTTAGCGGGTTGTTCCTAACCCTAAACCTAACTCTAACCCCAAGATACTTTTATGACTAGCACACTCGTGGTATAGGAAAATACACGTTATGACTAGCGACCCTTATGACTAGCGGGAAGACCCCCAACTGATACCCCGGGACTGATACGCAGTCATTAACCTCTATTCAGTGGGTAGTCGAATTTGATTGATCTCATCAAAGTCACCACCTAGGCCTTTTCCTTGGTAAAACTTAAAGAGGAGAACCTTGATTTATTTCATTAGGCAAGGGGCAGTCCAAAGACGTTTCTCTTATATAAACGTGGCAGTCTTATAAAATGTTCTCGTGAGATAGTGGTCCTGGAAGGGTTAGAAATTATCTGACAAACCTTGACAGTTGAAAATTAGTCCTACAGCAAATGAACTAAAATGTTTACCTTTAATTAACGAATGTTTGTTTCCATATTTTATCTAATACATGCACATCATCCTTTTGCTGAAGATGAAGACGCGCTTTTGAATAAACGTGGTAGGTAATTTAGTATTAGTTACCTTTTACAAGCAAACGTGATCGTTTTCTGATTGCGGTTTCAACTAAATAATACTTATGGGACATAGCCTAACTAACTATAATTATCAATTGTTAAAGCTAGCTTGAAACCAACGGGTTCCATTTTAATCAGATTGAATAGTTTCATCACGAATCCACCGGATTCAGTCATCCAGTAACAGAGTAAAATATAAAACAAATAACTGGAATTACATTCTGCAAGTGCTACTCATCACTAAATAAGAGTGGTTGCCTCTTTCAAATTTACGAGCGTGGGACCGGTGCTGCCGTGAATTAGCAAGTCCTATAACTGATCGTAAATACTATCATATATAAACTGTACGTGTGTTGTACTGCACGCATCAGTAAGTAATATTTTGTTCTTTATCTACCAAATCTTGACATAATGATCAATAATGATCAATATATAAATCCACCTCATTTGTAAGCCTTGTCAGCCATGAAACATATACAGAAGAGTTTCTTAAGACCGATTTTAATCTAATTAAAGCTCTACCTTTTAAAGTGACACGAACATCACATTTAGAGCCTCCCAGTCTATAGTATGGCCTCTCTACTATACAAGGTTACGGCTAATATTCCTCGTCAGTCTACAGGGGCTAGAACTCTAGTTAAGGGGCCGTGCAATTTCTCGCGTCGAGCAGGGGTTTCGAGCCGCCTATCACGTGACCTGTCCGACTCTGACGACTCTGTTGCCTAACGAAGTCTAATGGTGTTGGGCGCGACGTTCGTAGCACTAGCAATGGTTAACTGTTTAGGGGGCACAGCACTAAATAAACCGCCCATTGGATTACATGTAAATTTGGGCTAAAAGAGTCGCTATTTTGGGCCCTTAGTAACCATTTTTGGAATATCTCGAATGCTTTATTCTAATAAACCAACATTCAAATTTCATAAAATCGTCAAGAAGTGTTACACCTTCCAATTACATTTTACGATACGATCATTTAAACAGCGCCACCCCTATTTTCAGCCCGGACGCTCGCCTTCTAACCGCCTCCGATCACGTGTGTTCATCCACGTGATAAATTTTCAATACTATCGAAAATCAATATTTTGCAATATCCTGATCAAAGTACAAGAGATCATCTTTCATTTTAATTATGAAATGCTACCCTCACGCCAAACTGATTCCCAAAGGACCCCATTAATCACAAAATCGTTTTTTGTTTTTGCCGGAACTTACTACCATTACACAAAACGAGGAGTGATTTAGTGCTGTGCGCCCTTTACTCTCATTCAACAGGGATTACTATTCAATTTTCCAATAAACTTCAAACGTGCAATGAGAACATCTGGCAAGTAGTTTATTTGGATGGCTCCATCTTAAATTGTAGATCATAAACAACCCTTTTTGGTATAAATACAACAAATATGTTGGTAAATGGACATGTCTACTACAGTGGAAAAATCGATCGGTTTGTAAAGTGGATTGTGTCTTGATGTTTTGTTTCACTTGGACTTAGTATAGTGATTTAATCAAAAACAGATAGACCAATGCACTCCCGGAAGTAGGATTTGTCATTGAAGTAAACATTTATAACAATTATTATAAATAATGATGACGAGAAAGTTGTATAGCACCGAATGCGAAAAGCCTCTAAAAAGTGATAAAAAGAAATAACGATGAAGGTATAAACAGGTAAGATAGTATACGGCATAGTGCCTTTAAAGTTATCTCGCTTTCTTTATCCATCAACTACAGGCTGTGGAGATAGAAGCTCGAATTGTGCCGGCCAATTCGCCGCTGCATGTAACGATCCTGGTATGCTCGGGTCTTTCGCCAAGCAATATTGTGAGAAGTCTTGTGGGCTCTGCTGGTATGTATCGCGAAGGTAGTTCTAGGTAATGGAGATCCAAGAAACCTTTTAATTTGTTTGAAGGACAATATTTTAACACCGGATCTGTAATTAAGCCAAATTAACATCCTTTGTGTGCAAATCTTGGAAATGCCTAAATTCCCCCCTCTGTACAACACTAAAATGTCCCTTGTTTCTGCACAAAAAATGAAGGACAGAATTGTTTCTAAAACTACACTACTATAATAATTAAGCGATTCTTTTTTCGTCAATTTAGTGATTTTCCAAAATCCATTTACCAGGTCGGATATACAACTGCATGTATAATAATCAAACTTAACCTAACCCCGTTTGATGCCTTGTGGAATTAGACCATCAGGGGAGAAAATAAACGGGTCATATTTGGGGGGAAGAACCGGCAACGCCGGCGCCGGGGACCGAACTTAGGTCGCCTGCATGGCAGTCCGCCGCCTATCTAACAGAGCTATTAAAATAAGAAGGCAATCTTGCCAAAACTTAACTTTTTTGCTGCGCATTATGATAGTCTGCCTGGGCGGGGCCGGGATAGACTGGGAACCACGCGTACTATAGCTAGCGTAGTATTATAGCATTCAGGGCCGTAAGGATAACGATTGTATACCTAATTTGGAACAATATTTTTGATCTTTGCTCATTAACCTCTGTGCAGTAACATCATTAAGTATTTCAATGGTTCTAAATTATTTGCATATTATTATGGCACCCGTGGTACTGATATGCATCACCATAAATCCTATATTGGTCACTAGATGTCATAGCACAGAGGTGAATAAATGACGACGTCTCTAACTACACTATTTCCTTTTTTTGACAGATGTAGCATGGATTTGAAACCAGCAGCAATTTGGAGAATATGCGAGGTTGACATAAGAAGAATTATTTAAAACAAATCATTAAAGAACATCTCTGGTATATGGGTGTCTTAAAGTTTCTTTAGTAGTGAT
Source organism: Ophiura sarsii (assembly GCA_035610835.1). NCBI lineage: Eukaryota > Metazoa > Echinodermata > Ophiuroidea > Amphilepidida > Ophiuridae > Ophiura > Ophiura sarsii. The sequence goes on along the minus strand of CM069441.1, from coordinate 88,897,035 downwards.
GAAGACTATACTTTGTATCAGCTGAAATTGGGAGCTGACGTTAGCGCGTAATCTAGTGGACATTCTTATGTCATTGCGAGGAATCACGCGTTGCGCACTGGTGAATGTGCGCTGACGTCATTTCCCAGCAATATTTGACATGATCAAAGTATAATGCCTCGTCATACTTGTCAGATAGAATAAGCTGAAGAATGGCTTTCGAATATAACGTGTGTTTCGGTGTTAATAACGGTGTCCTTACAATTACTTGCAGAGTATGAATAAGGTTGTCGAACGCGACATATTTGCTGAATTGAACCAGAGACATCTTACCAGATTTGAAAACCGTTTCAAATCTGGAAATTTTCCCGGGTTGTTACATTATAAGTCCACCGAATTTATATTGAATGGTTATTCTTCAGCCATCTAAATCTATGCCGTGATGTCAGAACGTAGTCCAATAATTACACCTCATGATTCTGCGCCAGTTTGTAATGTGCCAACACATATTATAAACTTAGACGAATCCAGAAAGCCGTGTGTAAATGCTGCGTAGATCACTAGCACAGAGTTAGATGAACGAGTTCAGTGATGACAAATTGCTTTTTCACAAGCCTATCCGTATATAACGTACGTTTACCAGTACTAGTATATCCGTATAAGACTAATTAAAGTACATGTAACTAAATAAATAGATGAAATAAATGAATGAGAGAAGATGATTAAATAAAATAAAATAAATAATTCAAAACTATGGTAGAAACTTAATTTATTGGTTATTGTGACATACGAGAAAAAGGGTGTCCCAAAAGTCGCTTTAAACTTTGAAATGCGTCATTTCACAAAAAGAACTCATGTATAATGCTTTTTTTGTGTTTTGCAGCAACATTTGAATCTTGGGTCATTTATAGGTTTTAATAAGCGGTCTATGGGGTCAAGTTTGATGTCAAAATAGTTCCAAGGTCGCGCTACATTAACACTGTAACGTTGCCGCAATTTAATTCACATACTTAGAGAAACGAATCAATTAAATTGTGGCACTACTTTTGGGACACCCTGTACAATTTATATTCACAAGAGAGCTCCCTATATAGTTGATTTTGTCATTATAAAAGCAGATCTTTACGGACAGGTGTATGTATACTCGTAAAAATATATTTTTAAAACACATTTGATCTCAATGGCTCCAAAACTAAGTATAGTTATAATTTTTTTTATATTCCGATGGAGTAGATGAACAAATTGAAACAGATGTACAATCACATTTTGAAAATATTTTGTAACGTGCTGATATTGAGTCCCATTAAGAGGTAGCGCAACTTTAAAAGTGAGTCAAATGACTCATTTTGGTAAGTCTTTCATTTGTCCGTGTAGTGAGACACTTTGAAGTTAAACTGAGTCATTTGACTCATCCATAATGAGTCAATTGACTCACAAATGTAATTAGTGAATCTTCTGACTCACCAAAAATGAGTCAATTGACTCATTAGTGACTCAACAGACTCGGTAATGGGTCACCTGAGTCAATACTAATGAGTCAATTGAGCCTCCTGACTCACTTGTAACATAATTAATAATGAATCAAATTGGGCCATTTGACACATTTAAATGAGTCACTTGACTCAACAAAGTGAGTACATTTTACTGAGTCAATTGACTCAGGTTGGATGAGTCAACTAACTCAGACTGGAATTTTCAGTTTGAGCCTCAGAATAGCATTGTTTTGTGACAATTAAAGACTATCACAAACATGGGCGGTGATCTCCGAAAAGTATTAGTTTCTGTAGATACTGTATGTTGCCCATTATTAAGCAGGCACTAAGTCCAACTTGCCCAAGAAGTTAAATACATCCATAGGCTTACTGCAGTGTAATGACGAAGGTCCAACACTGTACATTGTTAGCTTACTGAAGGTAAAAACACCGCCAAATGCAAAAAAAGTTACTGTTCTATCAGCTCTAGAAATTCCACATATTACTTATGAGTCTATGCAGTGTTTAATAACAAAGAAATCCAAAAGAAATGACACAATTTGTGTCTTCAATCACTAACATCATGAACATACGCTATATAGTCACCAGTCCATGTGCAAAACAAAATGGCAGAGCTAATAAATAAAACAGCCTCGCTTTCATTTCGTATTTGACTCAGTATTTTTATGAATGAGTCAAAAGTCGATCTTGACTCATATTTCCCTGACAAGTGAGTCAATCTGGCAATACTGTACTGAGTCACCTGAAATTTGACTCATTAACAGATTATGCGTGAGTCGACTATGATACACTTAGTGCAATAAGTGAGTCAATGTGTATGTGACTCACTTAAAATGAGGCAATATGCGTCAATTGACTCAGCAAATGAGTCAACTTATTGATGACTCATTCCAAAATTGTCGAACTGAGTCAAATGATTCGGTATTTTTTCTTCTTCTGTGAACGTAAACAATAAGAAAGTATTTAATGACATCAAAACATCTGAACCGTACTTGATGTGTTTCGGTGTTATTGTTTCCTTATAGTATTAATTTACAAATTGCAGAGTAAGAAGACTAATCATTTAGGCTGTCGATGAGTGTCGAATGCCACATATTTGCTGACTTGAACCTCTCCAGATCAAGAAAACCTGTAAAATCTGTAGATTTTCATGGACTGTTCTTTGGGCACTAAATTAATAATTCTTGCTAAACTAAATCTATGCCGTTATGTCAGAACGTAATCCAATGATTACACCTCACGATTCTGGCGCCAGATTGTAATGTGTCCACACGTATTCATAGGTAAATCCAGACAGTCGTGTGCGTAAATACTGCGTCGATCACTTGAGTATGCTCTGACTCGCACAGATTTAGATGAAGGAAGTTAAAGATATATTATGTGATCTTTCTAGGGAACGCCCTCAACATCGAAAAAAATATTGAAAGCAGATTTTCTTGCAGATTTACATTTCTGATCATAAATCATGCATAGGCCTACATTCCAAGTTACAGGGCGATACGATTCTTAATTACTTCAAAATCATGGTTTTAGAGTGAAAATAAACTGTCGGTATCCTGACAGTTTATATTTTTCACTCTAAATTCACTCTAAAACCATGATTTTGAAGTAATTAGGAATCGTATCGCTCTGTAACTTGGAATGTATGTATGATTTATGATCGGAAATGTAAATCAGCAAAAAATCTACTTTCTAAAAAAAAATCATGAATAGAGGGCGCTCTCTGGAAAAGATCACATAATATGCCTTTAAGTGGTGGCAAATCGGGTTTTTTTCACAACCTATTCATATATAACGTATGTGTACTAGTACTGGAGAGCATTTCATAAATATTTAAAATTGATTTTATCTATACTTATGGTTGATATATCAACTATAAGTACATATTTTTTCATAAAGAAAGTTACAGTCGAATTCAACTATAACTTTCTTAAAATCAACTATAACTTCAAAGCTGATCCAATTATAGGCAGGGAAAGATTATTCAGAGACAGAACCAACCCATTTGATCTGTTTGATGATGTGGAGATGTATACGAAGTATAGGTTTACAAGGTTTGGGTGTATGCAAATCATTGACCTACTGGAGGCTAGGCTTACCAACAACCCTACCAGGAGAAACTACGCGCTACCAGCCAGCCTCCAAGTGCTTGTCGCCTTGGAATTTTATGGAAAAGGTTCTGTCATAGAAACCAGTAGATGGCACACATGTTCAGATACATGGCTGTGACTATGGTTCAGAAGAATATATTTATATAAACATACAGAAAGAACAAACACAGCATAATAAATGTCCAACTCATCTGCGATGCCAGTTTTCGCATCATCAATGTGGTATCTCGTTGGTCAGGCAGCACCCATGATAGCCGCATACTCCAGTCGAGTCGGATAGGGCAGCTATTTGAAGATGGTCAACTTAAGGAATACTACTGTAAATGCAAGGTTCGTTTAAGTTATTTTTGACCAATCATCAGCCTTCCTTGGTTACCATAGCAACCATGTCAATAAAATCGTATTTTCTGAATTGTTTGAGACTGGCTCTTTACAATTATAGGTATCCATGTAAGTATGATCTAAAATTGAGGTCAACATTGTTATTTGACTTGTGAATAGCTTGTGAATGTCTCCCCATCCCTCCCCCCTTAAAATTGACGTAGTGACGCCTGTAAGCCACCAATAAAACCCCACAAACAATTATATGCTAGAGGTGATTTTCCAGCTCCTACGGTTTTGATATGTGATAATTAGAATTGTGTTACGTGTATTACCAATACGAATTACAGTTGGGTAATTCCCCGGGTAATTCGTATCTTCTATGCAACAACCTAGTAATTTATGTAATTATATTTATGTTTAAAAACAAAATAAACAATTTTTCAATAAAACGCGTAGTGAAAATTAAACGAATAGCCTACTTTTAATACATGAATTGAAGTGCAGCAGAGTATGCATGGTATATATTTGACCTAGGTGTCATGCAACGACAGGATAGCATAAAAGAAGTAGTGTCGAATTGTAGTAAGTCACCTTTACGTATTTCATTGTGCTATTGTTCTCGGTCTTCCAAGGTTAATGTATAATTGACAATAACAAAGTTAATAGGATAATAAGCAAGTTTTGCCTGAATATAGTTATATATGTGACCTCTTCTGACATTGGGCAGTGTTACTACGCCCCGGTGTAGATAGAGCCAATTTCCCTATATCTACTAGAGAATTTAGCAGAATTCAGGGAAATATTTCAGCTGGTGGATATCAACGATTATCATCATGGGAGAACGGCGGAGAAACGATGTATGGTACCAGTGTTTGGTGGTTTTCTTGGCTTTGTTTACCTTTTTATTTTTGATATTTACCACATTCGTTTCATTTGTCGGGCAGTTTAGATTTGGCGTTGTAGGTAGGTTACGTATTGTAAGATACTGGGCCGAGAGCAGGTCAAGCAAAAGCAAAACATAGCTCAAGTTTAATTGCTGAAAGATATACATGAAAATAACCTTCTGCTTAACTTACCATTTGCCTGAACGGTAGCAAACGATCGGCGTATACACATTGTAAATGTATACAATGTGCTGGCCCATGTGCTGGCATGTGATAATCCCCTGAAATTTCCCTAACACACGAATAAGCATGATAACGAGGGTTGAGCGCCAGAAGGCCGTAACTCAACTTTTGGGCAAAATGAGATTTTGGTACCAAAATAATCCATATAACCTAGATTTTCAGAACCATAAAGGGAACTCATAAACACTTAATTTGACAAAAACTATATACTAGAGTTATAACTTAAGTTGGGTGCTACAGTGTGTTGTGTAATGAGTCCCGAATATTTGAAAGGTTATTATCTCAGAATAGAATTTTTTTAGTTACGGCCTTCTGGCGCTCAACAACCCTCGATAAGTACATGAAGCGATGCAAAAGGTCAAGATACTCAAGTAGGATTGAGCATTTAAAATGCTTTAGTTTCTTTGGTAGAGGCGGTCCCAGTAGCGTATCTCCCGGGGCCCCCTCCCACCCCACCCCCACCCCCCGACGGCTTTGACCGGGAAGAACAGCTGCTCAAACTACCGGGCTAAAAGTAAAAGGTGGAAGAGATTTTAAAATTTTCTGTAAACAAATATGGTGTTGGTGCGTAGGCTCCAATTTGTGTCCTTGGGCTTAGATAGCATTGTTGATTAGTTACCGAGTTCGTTTTTCGCGCGAGTTTGGGGACCCCACGTCACGAGAATTCCTTAATTAGTAAAGTTAAGATAGCCTCTGACCTCTTCTTAAGTTAAGAAGGAACTTGACATAGAAGATAAGAATCTTCTTAGTGTGAGTAAGAGTGACGACGAGCGAAGCGAGGAGTACTCTTACGATCTTGTAGCTAAAGCAAAGTGCTGTATGTGTGACAGGTCGTTACTCACTCAAGTGTGACAGGCGTGGTCTTGATGTGACAGGCGATTAACTTCTATCACTTATCACATCTGTGCAAAGCAGTGGTGTTGTTGGTTAGAAGAGAAAAAAGTGTGTGGTATGTTATGTGTCAACGCCAGGAGAAACGGTGGGAATGTATAAGGGATAATCAATACCAAACCGAGTACTCAGTCACAAGACAAGTATGGTTGTTTTATCAATGTGAGGGATACTTTCAAACACAATTCAAATTAAAGTATTGTGAATATTGCCACACTACTTATTACAGAATAATACGCTATGTGAACTAACCAATGCGTCTTGCTTAGAAGTTGTATGAGGTCACAGCTAAGAAGTGGTATTACACTCTGATTATTTGTATTAAAGGTATATTATGTGATCTTTCAAGGGAACGCCCTCAACATCGAAACAAAATTAAATGTAGATTTTCTTGCAGATTTACATTTCTGATCATAAATCGTACATACATTCCAAGTTACAGAGCGATACGATTCTTAATTACTTCAAAATCATGGTTTTAGAGTGAAAATAAACGACAGTTTATATTTTCACTCTAAATTCACTCTAAAACCTTGATTTTGAGGTAATTAGAAAATCGTATCGCTCTGTCACTTGGAATGTATGTACAATTTATGATCAGAAATGTAAATCTGCAAGAAAATCTACTTTCTAAAAAAGAATCATAAAGTGAGGGCGCTCTCTGTAAAATATCACATAATATGCCTTTAATGCTCAGCAGCAACAACAAAATTTGTAGTAGGGGATAAATTACTAGCACTAATAATAGTGTCTGTCAGAGTGTTTCTAGACTCAAATATATCCCGCTCCCAGAGATACTTTCAAGTAACATAAAATGCAACTCTAAGCTTGGGGGTTTGAGGTCACAACTAAGAACATATCTATTAAGCAACATCAAGAAATCTCACCACGGTAGTCATAAGGAACAATACATAAACAGAGCTTGATACATATTAGTATGGCTTACATATGTACAAAATGTACATACATTGTTGGAATACATTGAATGTTGTGCCTACAAAGACCCTTAGTAGGCCTACATTAGTCCAAATGTTTATCATCAGTCATCCCCAGTATTATCCCTCCCATCTCTTCGTCATAGCATATGCATCATGCCCTACATATTCGTGTGTGCAACCTACTTCGGTCGCAGAGACTCTTATTTGATGTGTCTATATTTTCTTGTAACTACCCCCCCCCCCCGCTCCCGCCTCACAGCACTCTGAATCCTCAGCTTCCATTAGTAGTGTTGCTTATTCAAATAGTTTTTTAAAACTTTTATTCACGAGAGAGGGTTCTTTGTTTTGTCTTATTTTGTTCTATTCCAGAATGGTTCTCCAACGACATCGGAGATCTTACAGATAAATACTATTTAGACGCCGCCCCAGCCGGTTGGGCCTTTAGCATCTGGGCTGTCATCTTTCCATTCCAATGGGCTTGGATGATCTACGTGCTGACAACGCTGTGTCGTAGAAATCAAGACGGTGCAGTGTTCCTCAATCCTCCAGTTGTGTCACCATTCTTCCTCTGGGTCTACTGTATTAATTTGGCACTGACCATCACCTGGTTGTTTTTGTTTGACAAAGAATTGCTCATATGGTCATACGTGGATTTACTGTTCGTGTGGGGTACCTTGGTGACCGTATTCATAACTAATCTTCGATCCGTTGATCGATATGGAGTAGAACTACGGCAACACATGTATGTATTATCAATCAGTATACTTTGTATCTAAAACATTGCGAAAAAGAAAGTCCACATTGGCTAGAATATGATCACCTTATAACGATGCAGACCTTTTTAGAATTTTGTTAGTTGCATTTTGATATTTCAATTTGTTTATCGTCCAAGATTTGCAATGATTTATGAAAAAGATGTAGATTCAATACGCGGATTTTGGTAACAAGACCCGGTAAGACCGGAAGCAAATGTGTCCTACCTGACGTCAGCGCATTATTACCATGATTACATAATACAAATAGGACGAGTTACAGCCTGGAGTGATTGAGATTGTCCCGGTTCGCCTATAGATGAGGTGACCGTTGTTTACACCAGTAGTGTTTACAAATTGCTTTAGCGCCTGGTCTAAAGACATGCTAGAGGTACTAGTCCATGACTACTGCATACATTACTATAATATGAAAGAAAAACACACATCACTGAGCGCCAATTTTAAAAGCACATGCCCTTATGGTGCGCACGCAAACCGCCGGGCAACCAGATTTAGTACCTGGTCTCTGGCATTGTGCTTAGGGATGCATACCATGACTACTGCACTATTACACCGTAAGCATGGTAAGTAATGATCAATCAAGTGTGAATTAAAGCACCGTTCCCTGTAGGTGCGCACGCAAACCGCCGGGCACTACGTCACCGGTCGGTCACACCATCTATAGGGTTAATCCATATGTAATGCGCTCATTGTAACTATACCTGAACAGGTTGTCTACCTCAGGTATGGTCTTGTCGGGGTGTTGTAACGTTGTTTACGCAACATCCGCGTATTGTAATGCATTAATGATGATATTACGCAAGTTCTGCATGCGTGCTAAGGTCTGCAACAAAACCCCGCTCTCTAATCTCATTCACACAACATGGACTAATGCACCGACCGATCGATATTTTATAGACTGCTCGTTATCTAAAAATAGCACATTTCAAAATTGCATCATTTTTACATAAATCATTATCAATCTTCGACGATTTATTCATGCAGTTTTTTCACTCTTCGGGGGTAAACGAGGTTTCAAATTAAAGCTAACAAAATCCCTAAACGTTTAAACCATCTGTAGACGGGAGTCTCGATCAGTTCATTTACATCAGTATAAGATGAACAATTGTGGACTTTCGTTTTTGCGGTGCTTAATAAATGTTTATCACTTGAAACAAGTTACATTCAGCGCATTGATCTTTATTATCGTCAATCTAAAGAGGGTACCAGAAGAGGGTAAACTATAATTGTCCCTTAACACAATTGAGTGCACTATAAAAACCATCATAGACATAGTTAATTCTAAACTTAAGATTTTATTTACATTTATAGACACGACTTCAGGGCTATTCGGATTCTTATTCAGAATGGACTTGCGATTTACCTGACTTGGATCACGCTAGCGACACTCCTCGCCATGGGTTTTGTGATGTCGTATGTAGGGGATGTTCCGCAGGAAACGACCAGCACCATCCTACTGTCGCTGTTGGGCGCCGCTTTCGTGGGATACTTTCTGCTGGAGAATTTCGTCTTTGAGAGATACCTGCGGTATACTTACGGCTTCTGGGTGGTGGGCGTCTGGGCTTTGATCGGCATTTTCGCGAAAAACCCGGGATTGGAGGGTAACAGTTTGTTTGCATTGATACTGCTCAGTGTGACGAGTGTTTTAGGGTTGATTAAAGTAGTGCTGAGTATTGTGCGTACTATAACAAACCCTCTCTATCGCACTGAATATGTGAAGGGTGAACAGCACAAGGCTTATAAAGTTGATTATTAATTTGGCAAATGAGCCATGATCTACCTCGGCTGTTTACACTGAAATTGCTTCTTTCTCGTATTACCTTTCCCATCTAATAAATAACCATCTGAGACAATGCCATTCTTTGTAGCAGTTCGAAAACCATTTCTTTCGGAATTGGAAACCAGCCATTAATAAGTCATTCATTTCATAGGCAGGGTATTTCAGGGCGCTCTAACCATGCTAACAGTTACTCTGTTTTTGCACATTTTCAATAACAAGGTTACTGCAATGGGTATTTCTAATGCAGAATATTGATCCAAAATACCTGTAATTTAACCCTTTTTTGCTTGTTCGTCCGGGTTTTTTATTTATTTTACCAAACATAAGTTATTCCGGATAATAAACACCATGACGGGGAAAACTTGCACACAACGCATAGATGCAACGCATGTGTGGTTTATTGTTAAATTGAGAAGAAAAAACCCAGGATCTGACCACGGTCTATTGAAAGCTTTGTGTGTCAGGAAGTTGCCATTCGATATGTCTCACAATTTCACAAAATTAAGGTCAGGTATATGTAACTTTATATCCTTAAATATGAAGAAGCAACGTTTCTTACTTTTTAAGTTATAAGCTCTGCAGGACCCAGTTTTTTGAGACAAATTGTATATATAAGCGAAATAAATAAACTCGTAAATACCTTAATAACAGAAATCTAACCTGTCCAAGCTATATTTACATTTTCATGATTAGGAAAAGTCAAGAAAGCAATGATCTCTTCTTTACTTTTTCTTGTTCCACTGTCTTATTCTGATTTCAAATGATCTTATTCATATTGTTCATACTTTCAGCTTCTCCTCATCGCCTTCATATATAGGCCTATATTACTTTGGGGATTTTCCTGTAAATTGGTCATTGTGTTAATGTATTCGTTTCCTATACCATGTTTACCGGCTGCATTCTAGAAAGTATCCTTGGAGTTCAATGCATTGTCAAGCCAAGCCTTTTCGATCTCTTCTTGACTTGTGCAAAGGAATTACTATTCATTGAAGTACTTCTAGTGATCTAAAGACCCAACCATCTGTATGCTATGTTGTTGAACATTTAGGCACAACATGCTTAACGATCTGTGTAAACTTATTTTCAATGGTTATTTTAGGCTCAAAGAACGATTTGAGCATCTTCGTCGAAGATTGATCTGGAATTATTGTTAGCCACATTCCATATTATATAGGGCGAGAATACAAAATGCAAAACCAAATTAATAGCTTTTAAATATGAACTAATTTTTCATCTTAATGCCGAAAAATTTGCAGCAATAAGCAATAATACACTTTTAAGTGTTTGAAAACAGTACACTTTTTATAAGTGTTTATACACAATATGATAACAAATGGGCTAACTGGAATCGTCTATTTCGGTTGACATAAACGAAGAATATCATATTGTATATTATTTTGAATCGATCTTTTCTATAAACATCATATTTTCAATTGCATTTGTAACAATCAGTCTGTAACCATGGTAACAACTATGTTTATTTAATCATGTAATATGTAATATGCAATGTTTGTTGGGAGTTTTACCCTACCTGTAACTAATGAATATGAAAGAGAGTTACGAAATACATCTTTTACACTTTGTTCTTCATCTTTAGCATGTTCGGGTCAAAAGTTATGGCCCTCGGTAATTTCCGGAAATGTTAAAATGTATGGGATAATTGTTTTTAAAATTGCACACAAACAGAAGTGTTATTATTTCAAAAAAATGTGCAAAATTGTCTAAATTTTCAGTTTTTTTCAAGAAAAAAACCAAATGTCATAATTTAAAAAGTTGAAGAGGTATTTGAATGCGGTTTTCTGTTTTCAATGTGATTTGATAATGTCTTTCAGGTGTACCTTAATTGAAAATACCGATTGTTTAGTAAAGTGTTTTTTAAAAATTGGTCGAAACATTTATTTTTCAAAAGGGATCAACTCCACTAGTTTCCGACAATAAAGAATGACATAGGAAATACAGTGAAAATAAAAAAATGAAATCACACCTGTTTTTAAGCTTTACCCACGTATCTTTCATATGGCAGAAAATTAGCATAACCAAAGAAGTGCAACATCCTTAATTTAAAAAACGTTGCTTTTCTCCTATTTCACTTATATCTAATGTAGGTAATTATTATATTTCGATACAAATTAACAATGATCTTTTAACAATAAGCTTAACTCCTCACAAAAAGTATCGAGACACTTACACATGATCCAATAATTCACTGCCCGAAAAGGTATGGATTAAGCTATTAACCTAGTGCATAATTTTGTTCTGCGCGCGTATCTTGACACCTCGATTGTTGAGATCCGATGTTGCGGAGCGGAGTTTATTGTCATTTAAATGGCGTAGGTGCAGTTTCAAAAGTGGCAATCGTTCCTATATATCATGATATATCAGGTTTATGCTTTACACACGCTGTTGTGGACAATGATAGTGGACACACAAAGTACTGAAGATAAAGATAAAGTCATGGCAAAGTTGAAGTTGAATGAAAACAATAAATCTGTGTTGTGAAAGGAACACATTATCTTCATTTTCTGAGTGTATGTTCTATTTTTGTACAAGTATGTGTAAAGCATAAACCTGATAATTCAAAACAATAAATGTAAACCTGCATCTATTGTCTATATAGGGATGATTGTCACTTTCGAAACTGGAACATACGACCATTGAAATGACAATAACTCCGCTCCGCAACACACCGTATGTCTCAACACTCGAGGTGTTAAAATGCAGAACAAAATTATGCACTGGGTTGTTTGCTTTGATTAATCCATACCCTTTCGGGCCGTTAATTATTGAATCATTTTTAAGTGTCTCGATACTTTTTGTGAGGAGTTAATATAACATATGTACGAAATTGTGTGAATGTACAAGATGCTGCAAAGAGAAGTGAGGATTGTTAATAAAATTCTTGGTTGGAGAAGAAAAAACCGTATTGAACAATGCCATTTTTTAAAATCGGTGCGGCGCAGATGATATACGCGTGAGAATGCGCAGATGATGCGCACAAGGTCATTTTTTTAGACATGTTAGATATGCGTTTCAATTTGGATAAGATTAAGGTCAGTTTAGGCTAATTGATCTTTCAAAAGAGTGAATAGTCCCGCTCTTTTTGAGGAGTGAAATACTTCACTCCTTCTGAAGAGCGACTTTTACTCTAAGAGGAACTGTCTCTCCAGGGCTCCAAGAGGAGTGAAAAATTTACTCTTTTTAAGTGGTTTTTCACTCTTTTACATTAAGAGGGTACATATTCACATGTTGTTGCAACGAAATTAGAATAAAACGGAAGATTCTACTGTACACTGAATAATATGATTTTCAGGTTGCCTTTTGTTGTCATGTCGCAGAGGGGCATCTTAGCTATTGATGGAATTTCGTCTCAATGATGGAGTTTTGCTCAAATAAACTCATACAAAAATTAACTCACATTCCATTAGTTTCTCATGATATGGCCTTTGCAAATTGCAATTCGGTGAAGACGTACTTGATTAGTTATCTCCTGTTATCATGGTTATTCATGCAATACGAAAGATATTAATGTTTTGGGTTCGTATGAGGCCGAAAGACTTCAACAGAGTCATACGGAAATATATCAAAATGCGGAAAAAGTGTACTTTAGGTTCCATATACTGGAATGCACGATGTAGGCTATAGTATCGTCCAATACTAGAACGTTCGATTCTGGTACAAAGTCAGTGTTCTTGTATCGCTCGATACTGTAACATAAACACGTTCCAATATTGTTCACCAAAATACATCTTTGAACCTAAAAAGGTCACCTTTCACCCAATTTATGAATGATTGAAAAAAAAACCACTTGGCTTTTCATGAGGCACATTTATAATTTGTCAGAGATCGTGCCTATCTCCATAAACATGATAAACGAACTTGCTAATACTCGGGTGCTGTCCCCGATCTACGATGGATCTCTCTACACTTTTCGGTATTCCATTGCTGTTTTGATGTTACAGGTGTCCATTCCAGCTCTCTCAAATCAAAAGATTGAAAAGTCAATCTTTAAGATTGTGCTGATATTGAAAATGTTCAATCTAACAGAGTGAAATTTCAGTCCGATATATTGAAATTTCACTTTACTAGATTGAACATTTTCTATCAAGTTTTAAGATCCTTCCCTTAGCAAAATCTTAAAGATTGACTTGTCAACCTTTTGTCTATAAGAGAGAGTGTCTTGCTTGAGAATGTCGATAAACGTCAGGACAGATCTTCCCGGTTAATTTTTGCCATGCTTGGGAATCCAGTACACCAGTTTGTATACTGACAAGTTAAAACTTCTGAAACAGTGGTCAGCAAACCTTGTTTCTCTCTTCTGAATCTTCTGGCTGATTTTGGGGAGGTCATCATACGTTTGGGCATTTGATATTATGTTGATTCCATTTGACATTGAGTACTCCTCTCAGCATTCTGCCTGGTGTAGCAACCATCAAGCTCTTTCTTTAACTCGGGGGGGGGGGGGGGGGGGGGGGGGGGGGGGGTATCATGGTCCATATGCTTAGCACTGACTCTATACCACCGTTGACATGGTTGAGGCAAATTGCCGGAGTTTGAATTTTGATAGTGATCAAGTTGCCAGTTGCCGGATTTTTCGTAAAATGTCCTTTAAACACATCAAAACCAAAGAACACACTTAGAAATTACAAATCTCCGATGTTTTTACTCAGATAAGTCGTATACATGAAAACACCTAAATTTGTCTGACTCTTTTTAAAAATTACAACATTTTTCTTCATTTAAAAATGTCACAAATTCAGATAAAAAGATTTAATGCAGTAATCCAGCATGAATTATATATTGTATCAAAGTTTATTATTTTGGATATCGTATGTCCATGATGCTGAAAACGATCTAGAAAAAATTGGAAGGCTGCAGGATGCGCAAAAACGGTCCGACTAGATATTATAGTCATTGTAAACTACTCAAAAATGAACTCTTAATCTTAAGTTCCTTCTGTCTAAAGAGTAACTACAAAGGGTAGCATTACCATGATTACAAAAAAGCTAACAAATGGCTGAGTGTGCCTTAAGGGGGCTGTTAACCCTCACAACATGAAATTTATCAAGCACTGTTAATATATTGAACTATTAATATGATGTTTTTAAAAGTATACATTTTTAGAAAGGAAATGAGTCGGAGAATCCATTTTTGGTATCAAATTTTATCCAAAAGGCTGATTTTTTAATTTTTCACCCGAAAATCACTTTATTTGGCTCAAAGTTTGCGTCATTCGTAGCAAATTCAGTTTTAGTAAGAAACGCTGAAATTGCACCAAATTCATGTTAATGAAGTTCACTGGCTCTAGGAATGCTCTTTTTTTTAGAATATCTGATTTAGTTTTTTAATTATTGACCAAAAGGGGCCAAAATGTGATTTTCACGATATTGGAGGTAACACATTTGTTGACACTTTTTGGTCCATAATTCACCATATAAAACTCTTCCTAGGGAATTTTATTAGGATTATAATAAAACAAGAACGATAAAATTTGACAAAATGTATTTTTAGTTATTTTCCAAACCTAAAATGGGTCAAAAACCGTGTTTTTATAATTTTCTCCAAAATTGTGAATTTCATGTTAATGATTGGATTCATTGATACAGATACTTTTATACAGATTAAATGAATAATGAAGAAGTTACGGCAGTTTTACCTAAGGGTTCACACCCCCTTAACTTGTATAAGTATTTATTTTTTATTTACTATTCGGGCCACTGGATAAATACTAAACATGGAAACGCCTGACGTGTTGGAAAGCTGTCACAGATCAAAGCGTCTCGTCTCTATAAATTGATAACACCTGGTATGTCAAAACACCAAAACAAAAGTTTTATATCCATGATATGGTGCTCTCATATTCATAAATTAATAATTGGCTGGGATTTTTTTCTTTCCCGACTTCAAATCCTTCAAACAACTAAAAAAAACCATTGATAATTATCGTTCTCGTAAATATACGGTGAATTTGTTAAAACCTGCAATTTAATTAATGAACCAGAAACACTGATTTGTTTGGTTACTTTTTGTCAAGCTTTACGGGTCAATAAATGCCTTTGACTTTGGGGTACCACCAGTGTAGCAGGCATTACTATGGTCATGCTATATGGTTAACTTAAAATAAAAAGAATCCCCGAGTCTTCAAGTTCAAGCGTGTACCAACTATCGAAGACAAGCCACATATTTATACTGAAGTTATGGCGTCGTCGATGAGATTTAAGCATAGCCCATGGTACCAGTGCCTGGTTGTTTCTTTGATTGTGGTGTTATTTCTGCTTTTCTGCTTTACAATATTCATCAACATTATTGCAAATGTAGGATCAGTGATTGACCAGGATATTGGTGGTAAGTTCAATTACACAGAGTTCACACTGTATTGCTCTGATACGCAGTTAGTAGTGTTGAAGAACTAGTTTTTTGTATAATTATCTACATCAGAATTCAAAGAGGAACATTATTGTACACAAAAAAAAGTTTCTTTACATGTAGCCACAAAATGTAGCCACAAAATTATGTAAAACCAAAAAAGATTAATGTTGTTATCACTGTGTTTCACTCTTTTAAACTTTGTGATGAGCCCATGAAGAAAGTCCCTATAGGCCTACCTAAATTTTGAAGGTTCTTTAAAGAACCTTTTAAAGTTATTCATAGAACCTTAAGAGCTAGGGTTCTACATACAAGACAAAAAAAAGGTTCTAAGTTGAACCTTTTTTCCTTAGAGTGAAGGAACGGGGTTTCAAGGGGGCAGAGGCCTCTTGCTGTGGGAAATTCTTTGAATTAATAATACACTATTTTTAGCTATATTTATAATGCAGCAATGGAAATACCCACATGACTTTCCACCCGGGGTAGACAGTCCAGGGGAAGACAGTCCCGGGGTAGACAGTCCCGGGGTAGACAGTCCCGGGGTAGACAGTCCCGGGGTAGACAGTCCCGGGGTAGACAGTCCCGGGGTAGACAGTCCCGGGGTAGACAGTCCCGGGGTAGACAGTCCCGGGGTAGACAGTCCCGGGGTAGACAGTCCCGGGGTAGACAGTCCCGGGGTAGACAGTCCCGGGGTAGACAGTCCCGGGGTAGACAGTCCCGGGGTAGACAGTCCCGGGGTAGACAGTCCCGGGGTAGACAGTCCCGGGGTAGACAGTCCCGGGGTAGACAGTCCCGGGGTAGACAGTCCCGGGGTAGACTAACCCTGGGTGGACCAACACTGGGGGATTAGGATTAGGATAAGGATAAGGATTAGGATTATGATTAGGGTTATAGGGTTATAGGGTTATAGGGTTATGGTTTGGGCTAGGAACAGTCCCGGCCCGGGAGGACATTCCAGAGGATAGACAGTCCCGGGGTTGTTTTTAGTTGATCTACCCTGGACTGCTACCCCGGGACTGTCTACACCGGTTGTAAAGTCATGTAGGTATTTCCATCGCTGCATCTATAGGCCTATAGCTATTTTCCCAGGACAAATTTAATTAATAACCAATAACTGCTCAGAAGACAAATGATGGGTATATATCTAAACATAAAGTAATAGCTCTTAGCATGATAGTAAGTGATTCAAGTTTCACCCAATACACAATTGCAAAAATAAATACTCACGGTTCCTATACCCTATGTATCTTTCTTAATTTCAGATTGGTTTCTAAATGATATAGCTAGTACTAGTGACTCTATGTCATTAGATATCACTCCAGCAGGCTACACCTTCGTTATTTGGGGTCTTATATACCTTTGGCAATTCGCCTGGATCGTTTACGCCCTGATAGCCTTGTGTAGACGAAACCAAGATGGCGCCGTGTTTTTAAACCCACCCATCATCACGCCATTTTTCCTGTTCGTCTATTGCATTAACCTGGCATTAAACATTCTGTGGCTTTTTCTGTTCGACAACGACCTCATCAGCTGGTCATTGGCGGCCCTCTTTCTGATGTACTTAACTTTAGAGATTACTCGTGTGTCTGTTCACTTAAGTGTTGACAAATATGGAGAGCAGCTACGACGCGACCATAGGTAAGTTCGGCGACAAGGTTCATGTAATGACAAGAATTTCAGGACAATATTTCTAATACTATTTTCATCTAAGCTTCCATCAGCTGTCCATGGCATTCTTCCACATTACAAACATGTATATTGATCATAACAGAATCAAAATTGATGTGACGAGAAACGAACTCCATCCCCTAGGCCAATAGTTGAATTGACTTGACTTTTAATCATAGCTAAAAGTTTGCTTCAATTCAAATACTACGTTGTGATGCAATTGGACAATCGTTTGAGGCAATCAGTCCAACTCCAATGATTAACGATGACAAGAATAATATATATATAAGAATGATGCAATTTTTGTGGATAAGAACCATGCACCAACATGAAGGTGACCACTATGGCGGGACTGCGTAATCAATACGATGGGTTCCAGAGTATTTCTACACTGTAAAGATGGTGTCTTACAGAACCATGTAAGACACGTCTTGGCAATAGACATGTCTTCAACAATAGATAACAAAGAAAACAAAAAGTGTCTTCTTGCCTGAAGACACTTTGTAAGACATGACTCAATTAAGTCGGTTGTGAGATGTCTTCAATAAGACACAAGTCATGTATTTATACAAGACATCTCGCAAGAAGACATGTCTGCTGGTTAGACACATGTCTCTAAACTTACGCGTCTCCCTACCTGCTACATGAGACGCGTCGTACAAATGTGCCTTCTGTCAAGACATGACTTGCATAGAGACATGACTTGTGTCTTCATGTCTTATGTTTTTATGTCTTACAATGTGTCTTCAGACAAGACACTTGTGTTTGTTTTCTTTGTTATCTATTGTTGAAGACATGTCTATTGCCAAGACGTGTCTTACATGGTTCTGTATTAAGACACCATTTTCACAGTGTAGAGTAGCCTATATGTGACTTACACTCTAGGATGTTACGATGACGCCAACGAACAGACTTTAATAAACATTGTTTATAGTATTAGTAGTGATCGCAATTGATGCACACGTGTTGCCAACCTTGTAATAAAGTATGTATGTCTGTCTGTCTGTCTGATGGTAACACATAATTATTATCGTCACATCGACGTCCGTCATTTATTCTCTGGACAAAACCTCACCACCCATTTATTTGTTATCATGTTACAGCAAAGACTTAGGGGCCATTCGGATCCTCATTCATAATGGACTGGCATTGTACAACGCATGGACAGTGGTCGCAACCGTTCTCAATCTTGGAATAGTGATGACGTACGCAGGCGACGTCAGCCAATCAGCAGCAAGTACCGCTTGTCTTGTGATTATTGCATGCTTTTTGATTGGAACATTTATATTTGAAACGATTGTTTGGGATAAGTACTTACGGTATAATTTTGCAAACTGGGGAGTGTATATCTGGGCAATCATTGGCATTTTTGTTTCAGACCGGACAGAGCCTCAATCACTCAATATGATTTTAACTCTTGTGTGTTTGATTTTGGCCATCACTTGCCTTGCTGTGAAGATTCCGATAGTAATATGGCGACATCGTAAAAACCCACTATATGCAATTGTAGAGC
Source organism: Ophiura sarsii (assembly GCA_035610835.1). Lineage (NCBI taxonomy): Eukaryota > Metazoa > Echinodermata > Ophiuroidea > Amphilepidida > Ophiuridae > Ophiura > Ophiura sarsii. The sequence continues at coordinate 88,878,075 of CM069441.1, read as the reverse complement.
AGGCTGGAAAAT
>CM069441.1:88754026-88877963 GCA_035610835.1 Ophiura sarsii | reverse complement strand
AATGTTGACATTTTTAGAACATTTTGTGAAATGTTGGAATGTCGTCTGCAGACGCCCGTCGCTAGGAAAGTGTTAAACAATGCCAAGGTGAGAAATGTTGACGGAACATCGGCTATACCACTTCCAAATGCCGGTTGTTTAATTTTTCCCTCCGGACCTTGATGACGGAAATGCCTAAAGTTAATGAAATGTCTTCTTTTTGTATCATTTCAGATTGTTTTTTCGGCATGTCCAAGAGTAGTTGCTATGGTGCGCGAGATGACAGAGGATGTGTATGGAAGTTAGAATGGCCCGAGGAGCAAGGGTGTGAAACGGACAATATTGACTCTTAAAGGTATATTATGTGATCTTTTCCAGGGTTTCATGGTTTTAGAGTGAATTTAGAGTAAAATTTGACAAATAGATTGTACCGGAGCGGTACAACCATGATTTTGAAGTGATTAGGAATCGTATCGATCTGTAACTTAGAGGATCTTTATGATTTATGATCAAAAATGCAAATCTGCAAGAAAATCTGCTTTCAAAGTATAATAGATAGCAATATATACAACATTACTATATGACTACATTGTCCGATGTCTCAAAATGTGTGCCATATTCAGAAGACGATGATAGAAATCAACACAGATTACTATAATTATTGAGTTGCATTATGTGATATAACCAAGTCATATCAAGTGTCCATCAACAATGTTCCACAGAGATCTGTTCAAACACTCTGGTTGAATCTGTTTTAAAACAGATGAACAGTTTTGAACAATAAACACCTCAAAATACATCTTCGGTAGATGTCTATTAGTAGGTTGTGATGGATTCGAAACACGTGCTATCTTCAGTAGATAGCAATCAACACAAATTGGCTATATGATTACATTGTCCGATGTCTTAAAATGTATGCCATTTCAGAAAACGATGAGAGAAATCACAAGAGATGACTATATATAACTAGTGAGTTACATTATGTGATAACCAAGCCATAGGCCTACCAAATGTCCATGACTAATTTTACACAGAGATTTTACAACATGCTGTTTGAATCTGTTTTACGACAAGTGTTGAACATTAAAAGCTTTAAATACATGATATCGTCGGTGGATCTCTATTAGTATATAGGTTGTGATTTATTCCAAACACACGCTATCTTCAGTATAGATAGCAATCAAAGAGATCTCTATTAGTAGGTCGTGTTTTTTTCGAAACACAATCATGCTATCTTCAGTAGATAGCAATCAACTCAACTGACCATTATGTCCACATTATCCGATGTCTCAAAATGTGTGCCATATTCAGAAGACGATGATAGAAATCAACAAGAGATTACTATAACTATTGAGTTGCATTATGTGATATAACCAAGTCATATACCAAATGTCCATGAATAATATTCCACAGAGGTCTTTTCAAAAATACTGTTGAATCTTTTTAAAACAGTTGAAAGGTTTTGAACAATAAACACCTCAAATGTGTGTAGGCTTTAGATGTCGGTTAGTAGGTTGCGTTGTAAAACTGACATGTTATCTTCAGTAGATATAAACACAAAACTATAAGTACGAGGGGCATTCAATAAATACCTGCAACCATTGTTGTTCTCCACACGTGAGTGATTCTGTGAATCTTAGTGGTACATTATAAAGTATGAACCTTAATCTATCATTTAACACAATCTGGATTACTGAATATCATAATTACGTAATAGCATTAGCATAAAATAACCCATATTTGGACAGTGAAAAAACATGCACTTTGGCAGGAATTTTGAATTAGCTTGATAGCACGTGTATTGAAATGAGCAGAACTTTGTTCCGGATAAGTGTGCAAGTCTAACATTTTGCATCGGGGAACAGAGACCATGTTCAACGAGGTCCTTAATGGAGAGGTTCTGTCAAAGACAATTTTTGAAATACACTGCATCTTATCTGGTCAACTTTAGGCTTTTACAGTGAGCCCCAAATGCCCAAAATCCAAAGAAATGAAAATGATAGTTATAGCAAACAATTAGGATTTCCTGAAATACCACAGCAAATGCAGGATTCGTATTGTATAGATGACAGGGTATCAATAATACATCGAGAATTGTTGAACTTGGAATAAAAATCTGCGCATGCGTAGAACGCACGGTGGTCAGAAAGCGCTCAAAATGAGCAGAAATGTTAACAATCACTGCAACCAACGTAAAAGTTACAGATAAGGAATTGAATTTAAGAAACAGAAACTGTGGTGAACTTCAATACATATACAAATTAAAAAAATGTAAACATTATTTGAAAATACAATTTAATTTAATGTTATGGTCAGTGTAGTGAATTTACTCAAATTGGGTAAAAAGAGCTTCATTGTATTAACATTTTCTCTGCAGAAAACGGTTTCAGATATTGCCTTTATAATCTCCCGTTTAAATCTATAACATGTAACAATGAGGGAACAAGAGGTTTAAGCCAAATCTTGCGGTTGGATACCTTGACCTTGACTGTTTATTCATTAAAGGATTTCTTTTAAGCTATGACAAGAAGATGACGTTTTAATGTTACATAATAAGTGTTTTTTCTCCATAATTTGCATCTAAAAATAGTAATGTTGAGCACATAGTACTGGTCTATCACTGTTTCAAAACGGCAACTTATTCCATGCATCGGTTCTTGAGATATCTTGAAAAAAGTAACTATGCATCAAATTGCTTGCAAATATTCTCCGCCCTGATCAGCTATTTTTCATGCAATGTCCAGAGAGTATTGATTTTACGCATGTGCCATTACGTAATCCCACAAACGATATTGTTCATTCATGCATAGCGAGGAAAGATAAAGACCCATATTTCAAATTACGCTAATTCTAGTTGGCATACGTCGCGCATGAGTGGAGAAAAACAATGGTTGCAGTATTTATTGAACGCCCCTCGTACATTGTCCGATGTCTCAAAATGTGTGCCATCTTTAGAAGACGATGGTAGATATCAACAAGAGATAACTATTGCTAAGTTCGGATGTCCATGGAACGCGTGCTCTTCATCAGATAGTAATCAGCAAGGCCTAATTGGAAAATATTCCGACATTCTCAAAAAGTATGTGCTATCTTCAGTAGATAGCAATTATAAACAACATGACTATTGCAATGTTCCGATATCGTTGAAGCGTGCGGCTATCTGCAGTGGATAGCAATCAACAACATAGTATTGCAATTCCGTATCCTCGAAGCTTGATAGCAAACATGTGACAGATACTGGTTGATCCGCATTTCATAATCACTCAGCAGAGACGCTATGCTGGTTCCCTGCATTAAGGCTTCACACAACTCAGTCAATCTAAAAATGAGTCGCGAGGGGATTCAGCGCACCAGCATACGCGATGTGTGGTGACGTCACAAACGCATGTTACCTGCGCTCACTACGCGACGAGATGCGTATACGCGTGAACACGTGATGCAGCTGTCACTAAGATACCAAAACCTGTGCGACCAAAACACAAACCTTTTCGCAACTAAAAGCTGGTTTGCCTATTTCGCTGCCACTTTTTGCTTTAAATTGTTGAAATACCGTGTTTATACTTTGCGATTTGTTCACATTGTTTGAAATGGAAGGTCAGCATACCACAGCAATGGTAAGTTTAGCAAAACTTGTTATCTTTTCTTTCTATACCGACTAATTCAGTCCAGCTCGATCGCGAGATGTTGCTTGCAGATGCGGGCGGACGATAGTGTGCGTGGGATTACGTGACAGTGGAAGTTGTAGGGGGGGGGGGGGGGGGGTGGGGAGGTGTGATAAGGCTCTATTACATTTTGATGACTTGCTACCCCAGGGCCCTATTGCATAAAAGATAAGATTAATCTTAACTTAACTTAAAGGAAGAGTTATTCTTAACTCTTCTTAAGCCTGGTTAAGAAGAATATTTATGAATTCTTTCTAAGTTGAGCTTTCGGGAAGAAGGACCAAGTTCTAAAGTTTGACTTCGTGTTATATCATGAAGATTATCTCACACTTGTTGTATGAATTTCACCAGTGTAATTGATTCGTATCATTTTATTACAGTTTCGGAAGCCGTTTAAACGTCTGAGGTTAGTTTCATAAAGGCTACTCCATCCTCTAGTCTGGCTTTATCTGTAAGCTTTTCATGTTGTTTATCAATAAAATTGGAATGATTAATATATAGCCTGTATCTTAAGTCCGTTTCCAAATATACTAGCGTTCCCGATCGCATTTACAATCAAAGGCCAATTTCCACATTGTGCTCCGGTAACTTTGTTACTATCTTGGCCACCAAATTAGACATAAACCCCCACCACATTTGCATCAATGAGTTGGTAAAAGTGTTTGATATATATAGGCCTATCGGCTCGGTGGTGTGTTTTTGTAGGGGGGGGGGGGGGGGGGGGGAGGGGGGGGGGCACGGATTACGGAATGGCTTATAAAATTATAAATATTATTAATATGGGACCTCCAGAAAAGTATTAAGACAGGAATTTGGGAGTTACAAAGTAAAATGTATAGAATTCACATTTATAAAAATATTAAAACAAACGCCTTAAATATATCAATAAGTTTAATATTATTTCGTTTAAAAACGATTTTCTTCTTGTTTTAGGCGTTTTCTCGGTTCAGTGTATCCGCATGTAAGCCAACATGGTGTTGTATACCGTCACGTGATGATGATTTTACCCCGAGTTATCAATTCAACGATGACAAGTTCAACAGACTATACTGGCCAACTTACGCGATAGTGGTAAAGATCGCATATTTTTGGCGGCGAACCATCTAGCTTGCTGAAAAAACACGCATCCTAGCATAGATAAGCGGAGCGTAGATGGGAAACTCGGCGAATTGTTGTTTCCGACGCACTCCAGTACGCGCCCTATCTCACTGTACTTGACTGGAGGACAATGGACCCACGTCACATGAGGTTGAGCTCGCGTAAAGTACGCCTGCTCAACCTCACCCCAAAACGGTCCCCTGGATCTCCGTTGTGCGCACGTAACTACGTCATCTCGACCTCAAGGCTCTGATTGGTTGGTGCTCAAACGTGAGAACTGAAAAACTCATGAGCTTTTCCACGCACCCATCACGCCCTACTGCGTCGGTGGTTACGGCGCAGCGGAGCACTGCGTTGGTGGATACGCGCAGCGTCATCATCATCATTTACGCATTTCGTCTTTGTTGACATGGCGCCCTCACTTATCAGTTAGTAAATGCCAGGTATATCTGTCACTGGCCAGTTCTGCTAGATTTTCTGCGTTTGTATAGTCAATATTTAGTTCTTGCAATTGTTTTTGGATCATTCTTATCCACGTCTGTTTTGGTCTACCTTGTGGTCTTTTAACACTTCTTCCTATTTCTGCTAGGGACATCTTAGCTGGGGTTTTCTCTGGGAGTCTTAGGAGATGACCAAACAGGTCATACGCCTAGTTTCTTATTAAGTTGCTCCATCTGTTTGACTCGTTCGTTGATATAACTCCTCATTAGTTACTTTGTCTTGCCAGCTTAATTTCATCATTCTACGTAATAACGATCTCTGGAACACGTCGATTTTGTGTTCAGCTTTCTTGGTCCATTGTCCATAGTTCACAATTATAAGGAAGATGCTGGTTATGAATGCGTTAAACGTTCTTAGTTTTAAGTTCGTTGATGTTGTTCTTGAATTCATGATAAATTCAGTTTATTGTATGCCATCATAGCCAATTGTTTCCTTCTGCAAATATCTTCATTTGTGTCCAATAAGCTGCCGAGATACTTGCATTTCTTCCATGACTCGTTTCCGTTTCTTTTATTGTGTATCTTCTGTTTTGGTTTGGTTAATTTTGAGATTGCGTTTGCTGAGCTTGTCTGGTATTTCCGCTTTGATTGTTCAATTTTATGATTGCTGTTAGCGACCCAACTGATATCATCTGCGTATTGCTGGTCTATGAGGAAATACGGATCAGTCTTCCTGCAGTAGGTATGATCTTTTAGATGAGGTGGCAGGAGATCTTCGGCTTCCGATATATTAGGTTTGGCGTATGTATGATCTAGGTCTACGTGTTTTTCTTGCTCCAGGGCTTTGGCCAAGTATAGAGTGAAGAGGATCGGGCTGAGGCAATCCCCTGAGGGACCCCTATATTAGTTGTGAAATAGTCCTCCGGTACGGCGCAGCGTGACGATCGTTAAAAAGGCTTCAGTTTAAATTTGACCAATCGGATGCTTTGGTGTTGTTGGTTGGCAGTATTTGTGAGTTCAAGCATGCGTGCGCAGCCTGATCGAAGTGCGCCCACGTATGTCGAACTGTGGCCAGGAGATTATGTGCCGTACGGTAGGTCCATCGTCCTCCACTTAATTTTCATGAGTTTAGCGCGCCGGTTCTAACTGCATCATTTGCGTTTGAACTGCGTTGCGCTACGCCGCGTATTCCGAAATGCGCTGAATTTTTGACAGGCGCGGCTTGCGTAGAGCTTACAGTTTGCCATTCTCACCTTTTATCTAAACCCAATGAACGTGATTATTTTGTTGATGTTTGGGGCAACGTTTATATCCGGAGTTCGTGAAAGGACAGTGTAGGCCTATCACAACGTTTATGGTTAATTAAACCTAACAAAATATCTTGCTTCTTCACCCAATTAATTTTCAAAGTAATATTCAAAGTTGATTGAGGATGACTTAAAAAGCTGAATAGGCCTACACATAATATTAGGCCGCGATATGAACGTCAAGTCTAACAATATCTTGATGGGCTTTAAATCATTACATTTTGCGCAACGAAATGAAACGAGCTTATAGCGACTTAGGTTGAATCAAGACAATGACAAGAAATGCTTAAATAGTTAGGAACAACAGTGAGCACTTTCTCATTTTATCACTTTTTCATAGGTAGGACAAATCTTTTAACCATGTCACTTTCACTAACTCGCGAGTGGCCCTCACATCATGCTCATGATGCTATACTAGGCTTACGCGTCTGGTGAATTAATTTAAATTTACTTAAAATGCATGTCAACCGTTTGAATCAGGTGGTCTATTCCTCTCTTCTTAGAAAGTGAATTTGATATTGCACTTTGACTTTGAGAAGTTATAAGCATGATTAAAGGAAACAAGTTTTATCTAGACCTACAATTCGTTCTCTGTTCTCATGTCGGAATGCGGTAAGCCCCTTTCCGACGCCACCGCTCTTGACCGCCCCCCCCCCCCCCCCCCCCCCCCCCCCCTCCCCCGTTTCAGATAATATTTCATATTTTGTTAATAACAATATACTCTATCTACTAACTCTTTTTTTTTAATCATCTGCGCATTTCGACTTAGGCCTACTAGGAAATGTGATAATATAAGTTGTTGTTTGAAAAAAACCCGGGGGCTGTGGGTATAGGCTTGATTTTCCTTCGACTAGGAGAACGGGTTATACAGGGTGTATCAGAAAGAGGCTGTACCGAGGCAATATGATTTATTACGGTATGAATTAGATTGATATTGTTCAAATCGTTTACACATATATCTTGCGCAAACGCTAGCTTTCATAAGAATTTTAAATTTTGAAAATGGAAAATACAGACTTTCTGGTAAAGATGGTAGATTTCAATTTTGGTCGAAATTATCAATTTAAAAATCTGTGAAATACTAACCCTACCTGCGATATCCATCTGTCCATAGGACAGGGTTTATTTTTAGTCGCCATATCGTAACTTTTCACATCACTTGTAGGCCTATAACTATTTATTAATTTAATTGCATGCTTTTGTGGGTGAAATTTGTTCTGCTTCAGTGGTTTTAACTTTCTTTTCTTTGGCGGCAGCTTTGAATATTGCTTATGTGGCTACATTGTTTGAAATGTTGGGTAAGTGGTAGAGAGGATTGATTGAAATTGAAAATACGTTTTTCATCTATTTTCGATTATGTCTTGCCACACGAGAACAAAAAGAGATATCTCAATGAAATTAACATATAATATACGAAACATGTTCACCTTTATATTGCAGATGTTTAAATTTAAGACAATAATAATTTTGTATTTTTTATGTATTTTAGAAATACGGTACAGTTCTTTCTGATACACCCTGTAGCTTAAGTCTTTATCTTTTCAATCAAACAGTGTCTTGTCATCATGAAATTCTATAAAAAATGCGACATGGCCGCCACCACCCGTTCGAAATTCAAAACGGGTGGAGATATTTTTGAAAAGGTTCAATGACATCCGGCCAAGTGGACCGGCATGCTATCTACTGAAGATAGCATCCATACAAGCTATACTGAAGATAGCATGAATGTGCATGTTATCACGCGTGCCAGAGTTTAAAGATTTACGTGCATGACGATATACGCTTCTTAAAATGACCATATCTACAACAACAAAATTGGCATTTATAAAATTTAACACAAATTCGTAAATAATGCGACATTTGAAAAACGGTCGGGGGGGGGGGCTGATTTGATATTGACGTTCGTTTCGGATTATGGGTGGTATACCCTGTAAAGAGGTATTTTAAGTTTATCAAAAGTGCTTTATCTTCATGAAATTCATCCTAGGAAGAAGGGTGAGGCGGTATAGAGTTATGAAGATTCGATGGCTTAGACTAGTCCTCCTCGCCCGGGACTTTATACCCGCTCCAAATATAAAACGCCTTTTTAACCGATACGAACCCTCGCCCAGCCCTTCAAAAATTGAAAATAAAGATCCACGCGTGGCTCATGATTTAGGCCGAACAACAGATGGAAAGATCAACATTTTGGAGTAATCTTATTCTTACAAAACGCCGCACCGTATTAAATTGGCAACTCTGTCTTACGAATAATGTCCTAATTACTAGTAATCAAAATTGATATACTTCGATGTAGACTAAGGCCTATGTTTTTATTATAAAATATAGGATGTACCATAAAAATTAGGTGCACGTGTTCCATATCACTATAGGATTAAAGTTTATATCAGCTCGTATAGTAATTTATTTGATTTTCATGCACTAAAATTGCCGTTTATCTTATCCCAAAGGCACGACATATAGCAGTCAAATTTGTGCTGTTTTAGGAAGTAGGCCTATGCTTCCATTTTGTACATGGATGATTTGTTTCAAATATCTTACACAACTTTGATTCAGTTTGTCCACCTTTAGATCAACAAAACAAACGGTGTATGATCGAAAGGTGGTTTATTAATTTATATTCTTTGCGGTTTTTATTTGTGGGTTTTAGCGGGCACAAGTCAACTGTTTCAACTGTTGAATACAAAATAATACATAACGAATAATAAATTATCTTTTAGGTGATGGCATACTTAATGGAAATATAAAAAGAAAACGGAATGGCACTGCGATTTTTAAAGTTAGTCCTGGAAAGTGAGTTAAAAGTTTACCAACCGTTTGATCTAAAAAATGAGCAAAACCATAATCATGATGGAATTAAAACAGTGATCAACATAGCTGATGCACCCCATCACCCGTTATATTATTATGCCTTGTTTTATTGCATTTGTTAGCCATCATCATGGGCCTGCAACTCGACTTTAAATCCTTCAATGCGGCATGCGGCTCATCAAATAGCGAACGCGCTTCTGCACAGCGCGGCAACAAATTATTTAGTGCGCTTAAATGTGCGTAGCGCATTACGCTCCGTAGCTGCGTGACGAAAATTCCACAATAACAAAAAAACAAAAAAAATACGCGGTGGATCACTGCGTACTTGTTTTTTTACACGCGAGTTTCCCTTCTAACCCGTAAGCTGTAGGATTTCTATGCATCCTAGGTACAACAGCGCCCTCTACGATAGGGGTAGAGTTCGCGCAAAATAGGGGTTGAGTTCGCAAATTGTACACGGGTCGGTTGGTAGACCGTATCGCGCCTGCGGCGGGCTCATCTAAATTGGACCTAACTTAAATCGGTTCGTAACAAGCCGGGTTTAGTCGCCTCGGCCGCAGGCGGCCTGCGGCTCCTTTTCTTACTAGCGCCTAGCGGCGGGCTATCCGCGCCCGGTGCCTTCGGCCCCGCTTGACACTGTGAGCACGGAACAGAATCAAGTGAAGATTTATTTACAAATAATATTTTTCGTATAGTGTATACGGTACTTGTTGTTGTAGTGTATTTTTTGAGGTATCGACCGTGCTGTATTGTACCCTTTTTCAGATCGCTCGCGATCTAAACCCTTTTGGCCCAACTTACGAGGAAAGAAGTAAGTCGAAAATTTAATGATAAAACTCATAAATAACAAATGTCTATCTATCTATCTAGCCTATGTCACTCCACTGCATATGGAAGGCCTCTTCATCAATTTTCCATTTCACTCTGTCCTGAGCTGTCCTTTTCCAAGTAACGTTCCGTTGCCATACTCTTTGATGTCGTCTATCCACCGTCTGTTTGGCATGCCTCTTCCTCTGGTGAATGCTCTGGGGATCCGGTCTGTTAATTTATGAGTCCATCTGTTGTCTTCCCTCCTGGCTATAGATGGCCAGCCCATATCCATTTTTTGATTTTATTTCCAGTATGATGTCCCTCACTTCTGTTTTCCTTAAATCTATGTTGGTCACCCTGTCCCTTCTTGTAATGCCAATCAATATCTTTTCCATTGCCCTCTCAGTGACTTTTAGCTTCTTCTCCAATCTCTTAGTTGTTGTCTATGTTTCTGAGCCATATGATAGCACTGGGATGATACACTGGTTGAAAATTGGTCGCTTTAGTGCCAATGGTAGTTCTTCATCACGAAAGAACTTCACCCATGCTTAGCTAACAAATATATTGAGGCGTAATAACTGGGCGAGGGAAGAGAAGAGAGGGCGTCGGTCCTTAGCTTTGTTTGAATGGGATGTGCCATTTAAACAAATCATATGAGGAGTGAGAACCGAACGAGGGTGAGAACAGTCTGGGTCGAGACTTTTAAGCGTAACAACTGGATTTGTGCATGCCTGACACTATTAGAAAAGAAATTAGTTCATAAGATTCAAGGTATTAAAATGTGTTCTCCAAGACGGAACATCGGTTATCCAATTTCAAATACCGGTGGTCGGTCAGTGGATAACGAAAATGCCTAAACATTAAATTATTAAATGCCTCCTTTTTTCATTTCAGATGTATTCTAGGGATATCCAAGACAAAGAGAATAGTGGCTATATAATTATCGAGTGGTGGATATGAGATGTGTATATGCCTTTATGGAAGTTATAGGAGCAAGGGTGTGATGTGATGAAACGAACTGTTATAGACTATACGCGTGATGGGTGTTTGAAAGATGAGACTCTTTAATATAATACGAAGACGAACGAAGAGGGGTGATTAGTACAATTAAGAGATTGCCTCTATCTAGAGGATTGCCCAGGTGTTTTCCCAAATAAAGGAACTTCATGGAAGGCTTGAGATTGTTCTAGAAGAATGCCCCGCCCGAAGTTTTGTTCCATTTATGGGAAACTTCGGCAGACTGGACGAGCTCATTGAGCATGGAACCTATAAATGCTGTGATTGTGTGAGAAGGAAACAGGAGAGATGTGGGAGTATTGTAGTGACGGTAGATATGTTCAGGCATGTAGCTATAGCAACATGTATCCGTGTATAGATGAGAGGTAATTGTGTGAAGAGGAAATGAAAGGGGCTGAGAGGTTGTCACAGTGAGGTTGGAGGAGCTCAGGGCATTGAGTAGGGACGCTGCTACAACTTTTGTCCCTAGCGCGTCGGGCAAAGATTATATCCAACTGTTTATAAGTGGGGTTTTTTTTATCTCTATTTCCCCTCCAACAAGAGGCTTTATTTTATTCCTCACATTTCAACAAAGCATATAAATTCAAAGCATAGTCCAATACATCACTGGAGTCAGTTGTTTTTCTTGAGTTTAGTATTGTTTTAATATTAGAGAACATTCCATACAGTCACAACTTGGCCCACACGATCATTTTCGAAAGTTCATGAAAAGGGGGGGGGGGGGGGGGGGGGGGGGTAGTTACGCGGTAAAATGCGAATTTTAAAAGCTACGCGCCTGGTCTTCGGAGACAAACATGTTTTTTTATTTGGCCTTAGTAAAAATCAGCACGAATGAAGCATTACATTGAGTGATGTTGTATACAAATGTTTGTATTTTATTCTTGATTTATGTCAGTCCGATCCAATAACATGTACACATTACAGTATGCTGTTCATGAAATACAATTTGATGTTATCCATGCAACCATTCTTCATCAACCATTTGTTTTTATTAATCTTAACTATTTAAAACAAATTACTGATTTTATATTAAGTATGCTGCAAAGATTTTACATTAGAACACTGTATTCCTTTTACAACTGTTTAAACAACATAATATTGTAAATAGTTGGGGCTAAGGGCATCACAGAGGAGGTTTGGTTCACATTCTTCTAAAAGCACCAAATTTGGCTCATATGTTGCTCATACCATACTCTTTTGATTTTTGATGGATGTCAAAATTGGAGCCTTCTGGGACGGCCATATTGGCTCAATATCTCAGTAACCTCACATCGGAGGTGGGGCAAACTATACATTTTAGAATCCTTGTGCTCAGACAAACAATTTGGTATGCTTGTCAGCTTCATTGAAACAATTTGAATTTTTGATCCCCCCCCAGTATGGCGGCCATATTTAGAATAATATGAACCAAATAATCCCTTAGCCCCCAACTAAAAAGAAATATAATGTTCTAATTGTCACTAAACACTATAAAAACTGATAATTTCTAATCAATTTTATATTTTGCATTTTGTTTTAATCGTACTTCTAAAAATATTAAATCAGACACAAACTTAATTTTTAGTATACATAATACTAAGGCATCAATGAATTATAAATAATGGCTTGCTTTTTTTTGTGTGTGTTTACACTTACTTTCCACCAACTAGCAGTTTTAACTAAGCTGTTAAGGACACATGCTTAGCACATAATATACAGATTAAGCTCACTTTAGCAACTGACAAAAACATGTTCTAGGAACTTATATGAAGTTTCTTAGGGACGCACCATTTGATTTTCAGGGTGGGGGGTAGGAAGTTGGGTTCGGGGGAGAAAGAAGAAAAAAATTGGACGCCGCAAGGGGTGAATTTTCTTTTTTCTTCGCCGAAGGCGGCGAATTTTGTAAAATTAATGTATCCATTCATATTGAGTTGGGTGGGGGTAGAATTTCTTTTTTTTTTTTTTTTTACTCATCAGGGGGGATTTTATTGTTGTTGGCCTGCATAGAGGGGGAATTTTTTTTCTTCCGAAAACTTCCTACCCCCCCCCCTGAAAATCTAATGGTGCGTCCCTTATGAACTGATCCAAAATAATATACCAACTGTGTATGTTTAAGGCAAATGCTGTTGCCTTTCTCAACACATGTTTAGTTGTGATGAGTTATTTCCTGTCACCGACGCTAGAGGGAGTTTTACCCAGCGGCGGTTTTGGAGTTGCCAGTTTGTTTCTTGACTCCAGATAGTAAAGGTTCGTCAAAAACATGTGAAATTATAATATGGTTTACATACTAAAAGGATAGCACTAATGTAACACTCAGCATATCGAAAACAATGAAGACTTTAGACATAACATCTCAAATATGTCTTCTACGCTACAACAATTAATATATCTATGATTCTCTTCTAAAGAGATCCCGACATATTCCGAGATGCGAGTTGAGGAACTGGAATGTTATTGGTTATAAACTTAGCATCTAATTTTTAAAACAATAGTTCCAATCCAATCATCCGAGTTGTATAAAAATGGAACGCGATACATTGGGTTGCATTTGAATAAACAAAGAACATAATTTAATTGTTTACAAAATATAATTATAATAATAGAGGGAGAGAAATAAAGGTTGAGAGCCATCTAGAATTTAATTTAACTAACATATTAATCTTGCTGTTATTGGCTATTAACCTCCTGGTGTAAATCTATCACTTGTTTAGGATGGTCATAAATCAAAGACATCAACTATGGGTCTATTCCAGGATAAATCTTCAAGTAAAATAAAACTTAATTGCCTCAAAAGTTGAAAATGGTAAAAGGAAGGGATCGATTTATGAGTTAATCTAAATTAAAAACGCATGATTTGTTACCTTTTGGCTCACTGCTATATTGAAACAATCACTTCAGTGATTCAGTGCTCAGCCACTTGCTCAAACTGAATCTGACAAAATCACCACTACTTAGTGCTAAAAAGTCAATAGCTTAGCTCTCTTTAGGCTCTTTATACTACAGTTTTTAATCTTACACTTCAATAACACTCCAACAAACAGCGGGGTTGTTCTTTCGAGCACAAAATAATGGTGAATTTGCCACATTGAAATTGATATCTCCCTACATCCTCAAGCAAGTGGCTGAGCACTGAAACAAATGATTGCTACAAATGTGGTATCGTTGAGAAAGATGAACACATCAGATTCGCATTGATATGTAACACAATGATTATGAACATATCGCAAAATATCTGACATACAGGTGATTCGAGAAGAAAAAAATCCAAATCTTTTTGATGAGTGGGTTTATATCAAATGTTTGGCATTCAATCTTCTGAGAAAATCATGTTTTTATTTGGTCTATACATTTCAGTAGACCTAAATAGCAACATGATAGTAAATATGGAATTAAGATGATAGCAACATTTCAAGGCATCAATTTAAAAATTAAAAAAATCAGTTTGATATCAATTTGATAGCTCTAAACAGGTACAAACAACTGACATCAAAAATTAAATATATTCAATGTACTTTGTTAGGCGACAAAAACACACACCCTGTTCCAAGGGCCCAACTAACCCTGATTGTTTAGAAATCTGTGAAAAAAGTGTTCGCATGAAAATGAATATGGACCCAAATTTGGGTTTGTCAAAATATGCCAACATTTTCACAGATATTTTGGGGTTTTATGGTCAGTTTGAAGGGGGAAAAAAATTTTAAAAATTTAAAAAAGCTGACCGACTGACCCAACCTGAGAGATCTGTTTGCCCACAGAACAGGGTTTGTTTTTTTCGTCACCTTATGGAAATGTATTAACATATACTGGCAACTTATTATTAGTTATTAGGATGAGAAATGTGTGTGCCCAAACTAACATACTAAGTGGAAAATCCTGGTATGCCATTGAGTACATGATAATTTCCTGTACCATACTATTAAACGCTCAACCCACAGGTTTTATGGTCATTTTGAAGGGGGAAAAAAAATTAAAAAATTTAAAAAAGCTGACCGACTGACCCAACCTGAGAGATCTGTTTGCCCACAGAACAGGGTTTGTTTTTTTCGTCACCATATGGAAATGTATTAACATATACTGGCAACTTATTATTAGTTATTAGGATGAGAAATGTGTGTGCCCAAACTAACATACTAAGTGGAAAATCCTGGTATGCCATTGAGTACATGATAATTACCTGTACCATACTATTAAACGCTCAACCTACATGTAACAAAAAAACACTTATTATCATACCACTAGTGAAACATACAATGGGAATGTATTAAACATAATACTTGAAATATATTATCAGTAAACAGATCATACTGGTAATATATTAACCTACATGTAAGCTGGCAATTTATTAGTACATACAAGCATGTATTACATTAAGAGAAGTATTTGCATATTCTCGCAATGTTATTAACAGTAATATTCTTATGCCCTGGCATCATGATTACTCTGCTGCCTGTACCTGTACCTGTACTCTATACCCAGTACCGTACCTAGTTAATGTTACAATACCAATGAGATACCACCAAAGTAGCTGCACAGTACTAGTACTCTGTGTCACTGTCGGACTATTTTGGTTGTACCGCACAGGTACTGTACTGTCCCATACAGGTACTAAGCATACAATACCTGTACAGATGCCGGGTATTGCTAGGTACTGTTAAAGTACCAATGAGATACCACCAAAGAAGCTGTACAGTTACTAGTATTCTGTTCTACTATCCTGCTAATTGGGTTGAACCGCACAGGTACTGTACTGTACCATACAGGTACTAAGCATACAATACCTGTACAGATGCCGGGTATTGCTAGGTACTGTTAAAGTACCAATGAGATACCACCAAAGTAGCTGCACAGTACTAGTACTCTGTGTCACTGTCGGACTATTTTGGTTGTACCGCACAGGTACTGTACTGTCCCATACAGGTACTAAGCATACAATACCTGTACAGATGCCGGGTATTGCTAGGTACTGTTAAAGTACCAATGAGATACCACCAAAGAAGCTGTACAGTTACTAGTATTCTGTTCTACTATCCTGCTAATTGGGTTGAACCGCACAGGTACTGTACTGTACCATACAGGTACTAAGCATACAATACCTGTACAGATGCCGGGTATTGCTAGGTACTGTTAAAGTACCAATGAGATACCACCAAAGTAGCTGCACAGTACTAGTACTCTGTGTCACTGTCGGACTATTTTGGTTGTACCGCACAGGTACTGTACTGTCCCATACAGGTACTAAGCATACAATACCTGTACAGATGCCGGGTATTGCTAGGTACTGTTAAAGTACCAATGAGATACCACCAAAGAAGCTGTACAGTTACTAGTATTCTGTTCTACTGTCCTGCTAATTGGGTTGTACCGCACAGGTACTGTACAGTTCCGACACAGGTACTAAGCATACAATCAGTGGCGTAGCTCAGAGAGGGGCAGGGGGAGGGGGGGGGGGGGCAAATGCCCCCCTGACGCGAAAACCCCATTTGTGCCCCCGCCCCCAAAACCCATTTGTGCCCCCGCCCCAGCCCCTCTAAAAAAAATATTAATTGGAAAAAAAAGAAAATAGGGAAAAAAACCCGAGATTGCGTGCGGGGTACTTGTTTTGTGTGGGCATATTCAGCTCAAATAGTCAAATATAAGGCAAAATTGTACATATAGTATATGTACTGTGCGATTTTTTTTTGACCGTGCGAAATTTTTTGATCTCACCCCCCCCCCCACTGAAAATCACGAGTTTTTACGAAAATTTCAGAAATCTTGCCCCCCCTGAAAAAAATCCCAGCTACGCCACTGCATACAATACCTGTACAGGTACTGGCAGGAGATTAACCATGATGCCTGGCGTAAGAAAAGGGCTGTGTATGCTAACAACATGTTAAACATAATATACTGGCCATGGTGAACAAGCTTATTCTCTGTCAGCGTGTAATGTGTAATTCTAACAATGCCAATGCTGAACACGGCACACATAAGCAAAAAAAGCAAATTTTAATAAATGAAAAGTTGCAAACATAATATCAGTAGTATGTACCAATTATGATATTTCCCCACAAAATATACATCCTAGCCATGAAGATAAGCGGCAGAAGATTTGATGGTGCTATAAATGTGTAACTTATTGAGATACCATGTCAAATCCTATAACCAGTTATAGTACATCTTACATGAGGTAGAAAGTTGAAAAATGAAGGCATGCATAACAATGTGATACATCTTTCAATGAGCCCCAGTCAATGTGCAGTCTCATATTCATAGTGACACATTACTACACATTACTACAGCCATAGACCATTTCAAATCCGAAAATATACGATCGGTTCCGAATGTTTCCGATTAGCCGAGTGTTTGACACTCGGTTCCATGACCTGTCAGCTCCTGACAGGTCATGGCCATGTGCCGGAGAAAAACAACATGTTTTTCACCCGTCTGTCCGTGTGGTAGATTGCGCTGGTGTTGGTGATAGATTGTATCCCTCACAAAGTTGATGTTGCGGCATTTCAGTTACAAAAACGAGTGAGATGAAAGAGATTTGGGGTAATATTTTCACTTTTTACCGTCTGCTCGATACATTTGGAATTTGCCGATCAACGCCTTTGTTGATAAAAAACCAAAATAGTATCGTTCCATGTTTTACTTCTCATATGTGCACGCGTGTATGTAAACATAGGCGGACAATCAACTAGGGCAATGCTGTGAATGCGATCAACTGTTGCGAAGAACGCGCAACGCACCTACTCCACGTGACCTGTTTTTCCGAAGATTTCTGATCTCAATTTGAAATGGTCTATTACAATCATAATTCATCCCAACTAATATTAGGTCCTTCCTGTAAACTTGTAATTTTACCCATATCTGAAGAAATTCTCCACATACAATAATATACAAACTGTCTCTGCCTTGAATTATACTGGTTTGGATTATAATCATAATTTACAACATACAATTCTACTGATGATTTTGTGGATCTATACAATTAAAATTATATTCCATTACAAATAAAACATGAGGTTCATGCTGCCTTTATAACAGTGGATCTGATTGGATTTTCACATGCCAGTATACAAAACTTAGAATCTGTTTAAAACTCTCAGGTTATTGCTGCCTTTTAAAATATATATGGCCGATTGCTTTAAATTGTCCACCAGAGGTAATTTATTAAACTTTAGAAGCTCGCTCACTGAAAACAGCTGTGGCGACACTTTCAAAATATGTGACTGCAGACACACTTCAGTAATCTTTAAAAAGCACATGGTCAATTAACAAGTTGTTACAAAAAATCTCTAAAGAGCAAAATGTAATACATAATAAGGGATGATGGGGGGGGGGGGAATCACAGCTTCGTAATTTTGCTGATTTCAGTTAGTGACCTTTAAAGTTTGATAAGTTTCTTTACAGGGACAGTGTACATAACCAATAATCGAACAAGATCGTCTCTTGGCACTTAGTAGCTAAAAGTCATTCAGTGGTCGCACCATTTTTTTATTGGACACCATATGTGACGCGATCAAGAGGAATGAGTCGGATGTCGGGGAATCCCAAATTGAGATATGGCCAATTCAAAATGGCGGCTTACATAAGTTTTGATGGAAATTCATGTATACAATTTGACATAACTTTGGAACAAAACGTTGTATCGACACGACATGGGGTTTTCAGTTTCTGAAAGCTCTAGGTGTCTTCTTTAAAACTGTATTAAAAACTCATTTTCGACCAGGGTCGACATCCGACTCATTCCTCTTGATCGCGTCACATGTGTTATACTGATTTATGTCTCTTCTGTTTTTACAAATTTTATCACTCATCCTTTCTATCTACTGTTATTTTTAATATATCTATAATCAATGAATCTTTTGAAGATAGAACCTCGCATAAAAATATGATACAATTAAGAGTAAAAATAATAATAAATGTGCTGATTCTGATAACAAGTTATTATAAATATTAATATTTACCGAACATTTTTTATCTTGCTAAGAGCCGAAACGAGAAAAAAACCAAGTGTTTGTAGTCTGATTTGAACTGGTGACTTGTGTATTATGCTCTTATTGCGAGGTTTACTTGTCATACAAGTATGCATGTATTTACTTGTGTTTGTTTTTGTTGTTGTTTTTTTGGTTTCTGTCACATTGGCAAACTCTGAAGGATGAATTTCCAATGTATACAGTTAACTGGCAAGTTAAATGTTACAAATCAAATGTGAAAAGAACATTTGTCTGATGCAGGATTCAATATGTTGATCTCAGGAATACAAGTCATTCATGTGCTCTATTTCACAAATGATTGAGTTCCTGACTTATATTCCTAGTCATTGAGTTGAATCCCACTTACGCTGACAACTTTCTTTGTTAATTTGTTTAATTTAGAAGAAAAGATCAACCATTTCCTATATTAACTCGTGCTTGCATGTTAATCAGGTAAAAATGATATCCATATCCGGTCCACACTAGTCTGATATACAATAACATCGTAACAGCTACAATGTAAATGATTTGATTAAACATATAGAAATTACGAGGAACTTTGGCTACATTTTACTTCAGGTCACATGTAGATCAGAGGTAGGCATCAACTAAAATTGCCCAATGACATCAAGGACAGCACATTTCAAGTACTACTGCTATACCCGATCAAAACTCAACTGAAATCAATTATGAATGATTCCTTCATAATACGTTTTTTTTAAATAAATTAAGAATAAAAACATAACGTCAACATCTCTAAATGGCAAATATATCTAGTCTTCAAAGGAACAAACAAGGGGTAAAAATGGCACATTGTTCATTTCAATATTGACTTGGTAATGCCTTTATTATAATCGTTTCCTATATTATGTTACAATAACATGGAGTACTATCACACAATCTGTGGACTGTATTGCATGGCTTACATTATGTAGAAAAAAATGATAGTTTCAATACAAACTTACGCTGCCATTGATTTTTCTGAAAAAGTGATCGAGGCACCTGAAACAAACAAGAGGTCCTGCTAAGCTACTGAAGGTAAATGTAATTAAAATGAGCTTCACATTTTCTATTGGGATACCCTGTATTACATGTTTCTTAAGAATCTCAACTTGAAATTTATCATATATTGATTTGCAGAATGAATACCTGGACAGACATGAAGAAATAGTTAAATTTAATAGCACCCTACACAAAATGTAACCCCTTATTTAGGCAGTTGTTTATTTTTTTTTGCAAAGTTTAATTTCTGAAAATAGCACACGTAAATTTGTACATACAAAATTAAATTTTACATTATTGGTTGGCTAAGATTTGGACTACATGATATGTATACATCAGGGCTCAAAATACACAGGGGCGAAGGGCGAATAGACCCCAGTTTTTACAAAATAGCCCCCTGAGAAAATGTTGGCCTATGGTAAAATGTACTAAGGGGCGATTTTTGGCAGAATTTGCTCAAAATAGCCCTCATAGCTCAAAAAGTATTTTAACCCCTAGTATACATACATTACATCAGTATATGTTTCCATATAACAGTGAAAATGAGTTGATTTTAGGAACACAATTTGTGAGTTGGACAATAAACATATACTTTTTGTATTAATACTTAAAGAGTGGATTTTGACTAATTATATTTCCACTGCTGCAAATGCAAGGAAACAACAGATTGCTCCTCAAAACGACAATTTATAAGGCTTTAATAAATTACATTAAAACTACATCTAAAACAAAACACAATGATAGTATATAGGTCTGTATTCTAAAAAGTAATTTATAATGACATTCATATACATGTACACATGTTTGTTATCATATCATAAATAGCGCCCTCTATTGATCATGTTAGCAAGCAAAAATGAATTAGGCACATTTACAGAGCAATGGTATGAGATAATAAACTATACTATAGGTAGATTAATAATTGAACGAACATCACGAACGCAGTACAAAGATGAACGCGCCCAAAATTATCACGCGAATGGCTGTGCACGCTTCACGCAATGTACGCGATACGCTGCTTAGTTGTGTTCGTTCAATTATTAATTTACCTATAGTAGTTAACACAATACAGAACATTTATTTTTTTTGCTTTTTGGCACTTCTTGACATACAGTTTGCTTCTATAAGATTTTTCATTCAATACCATAGGGTTTCTCTTCAGGATCTAAGGGGTAATAAACTTTTGTCTTTGGATATATTTAGCATAGGCACAGTCGCTAATTTATAATATCCAAATGTGTGAGCTATTTGACTTCATAAACGATGATAACCAACTCAAGGCTACTGTAAAACAGTTTAATTTCACGGGGCAACTTAATTTAGCAAATTAGCATTTAATCATGTTTTTGCTGCAATTTAATTTCACTAATTTGTATCATCTTCCTATATATAACCATTATAAATAATATATGTGACGGCAATTTAATTTGGCGAATTGGATCTTCTAGCGAAATTAGCGAAATTAAATTGCCAGCAAAATTAAGTTGTTTTACAGGATAGTCCATTTCTTTTCCACGAGACAGTAAATTCACTGCGTCATTCACTAATTGGCGCTGGGATACTTACAAGCGTAGAAAGATGGAAGATACATGTACATACATGTGCGCCAATGTTGCGACTGTGAAGTTTGGTAACTGTCCAGAGGTGAAATAGACTATAGTTCACACGGTGAGTGTCTTAACATGATAGCGATGTTGCACACAGATATAAAGCCATGAATAAAAGAAACCCTGTTGTACGGGCAACCAGACCTCTCAGTTCGGATTGGTCGGTCTGGCCTTTTTGTGTCTTTTTTTGGAAATGACCGTAAAAATTCCAAAAATCTGTAAAAACTCAAAAAAGATATTTTAAAAATTCTGGTTTTTGACATGCAAAATCAACAACATTTAGGTCGGTACTCATTTCAATGTGAACATTGTGTTCACTGTTTTTCTAAACAAATGGGTCCGTAAGGCCCGTATCACAGGGTTTCTTTTTTTCGTTGTCTAAAGGTACATTTTAAAACAATGTCCATCATTAAGTCTTTTCACACTAACAGGCAGATTGATCTTTGAATAATCAGTCAGCCTAATAATAGTCTCTCTAATGATAAATGGCTGAATAGGGACAACCTCTCTGTGAAGAGCAATTGTATCGTCTGCTTGGTGTGAGATGCCTTATTACCAACCCTTAAAAGTATTAACAATGAATCATGATATTATACACTCAATTTGCAAAATTCTTCCAATTTTCAACCATAAATACAACAGAGGACAACTAGTCTAGTTTTAATACAGTCATGTGCAACCTGTGGCCCGCGGGCCACCTGCGGCCCGCGGGCCACCTGCGGCCCGCGAAGCAATCCCAAAATTCCAATTGATGCGGCCCGTTTTAACGAAAAGTCCATAGGTTACACAAATGGCGGATTGATTTAGTGGTGTGCTCCCTTATAATTAGTAGGGTGACGCGCTGTATTAGTAAATATAACTCGAGGCGAGATTGCGTGTTAAAATCCCTGCTTAAAATGGTGTTTGCAGCAGCAAAAATGAGTAAAATTACACGAAGAGAAGCGGATATCCAATGAGCAATTTCTTCATTGAACAAAACAGTGCGTCTCTATGCCTCATTTGTATGGTGTCAGTATTTCCTGCTCTAATGCGGCATTACGATTCCTAAGCTTCCCCTCCCCCATTACCCCTTTCCTCCGGACGTGTTTTGGAATGTTTGACATCACTGCGGCCCATGAATGCATCTAAAAATCACAATGAGGCCCGGGTGGCACATGCTTGTTTTAATACATACATTATTTCAAATGAATACTAAATAACCAATGTATGGGTACATTACATTTTGAGTTATTTGAAGATGATTTGCGCAGATATTATTGGACATTGCATGCACACTTTGCCAGTCACTTTATATACTTCAAAACATCAAAAGCATCAAATAAATAAAAAGTCAAACATTTGAACTTAAAAATTGTAAATATATCCATTTAAAAGACACTCCAACACCTGATCTACGAATACATATATGAACTGTATGTTTTTATAAACTGAGTGATACCGATCCATTTGACAAACTGCACCAATACACCAAACTTAGTTGAAGATTGGTGTCACAACTATCACTGAAGCATGGTAATGCCTATCACAGAGATGTATATAACAGAGGTAAAGTAAAATGTCCTGAAAATCAATTGACCAAATGCGAACGTTATGTAGCGACCACGGCTGAGCGATTGCGCAGGTATCAAACATTTATGGGGGCTCGTACAGAGAATAGGCTACAGGGTATCACCACTCCCCTCCCCCTAATTATTGTTTTTTCCTCTTTTTATGCAGAAATATCATCAATTCTGGAAATGCAAAAAAATCTCCATCCGGAATTTCTTTTTTATGGTCTATACATCTCTGCTATCATCAATGAAAACAAAATATGGTTCATTCTTATAAATTTAAACAATGCAAAGAAAATATATTTGGCATGATTCCTTAATCTTTTGTTTAAACACTCTATAACTAATAAATTGCTTTCAATATATTAAAATTACTGTGTAAAAACTGCATTTATCATAAAATCAATTTTAAATTCAACTTGTGAAATTAAAGTGTGAGCAAGCTTGCTTTAAAAGAGCAACTGTTATTGTACCAATGATCACGAGGGTGCAGTTGTTGAATACCTATTACATAATTCAAGATTTTGGCTACCTCGGTATTTAACCCTTTCCACGCGGCAGGCGTCTGCAGACGACATTCCAAATGTCACAAAATGTTTTTAAAATGTCAACATTATTGAACTTCATTACCATATTTTGAATAACCATGAGAAATGCATTGAAATAAGTACAAACACACCTAGCATTGATTCAGTAATCCTTTAGATAGACTTTGAAAATTGGAAAAGGTTTAAGAAAAATCTGTTTTGCGCATGATAAAACTAAATAAAAGTGTTATGTACAGTGCCACAATCAAAAAAGTAATTTACAAGGTGGAAAATATGCTCATAACTCCAACCGTAAACTATTGCATTATAAACATAAAATTGGTATGCACTTTCTTCACTTTAAATGTGAGATACTGCATGAGACACCAAGTACAATGAATATTTTTGAACTTTGCTGTTCAACCCACAACCTCTGTCGTAACAGGCAACCTATTGATCAACTGGTAGTGCTAACTCATCGGCGGCCGGTAGTGATGGGGATATTTCCATTGATAAATACAAACTCTAACGTAACAGGCAATCTATTGATCACCTCTACATGTACTAGGCCTGTCATACTGTTTTTGTGTTGAAATCACAATAGCAATAATTTAAGTTGCACAATGTCTTGCTATTTGAGCTGTTACCTCTTTAATACACTGTATCAAATTAAAGAGGAGATAATGTTGACTCTATGGGCATATTCATCACCTGGTAAAGTTACTTTTTGGCACATTTTGGATAAATAACTTTTTACCTATGAATAAAGGATGTATTTTTCCATGTATTTTAACTACCCGTGACACAAGTCCATTCCTTTGTATAAATGTTCAGAGAGGTTAGAGGTTAATTAATAATCTGAACGCATTAGATTGAATTGGATTTGAGGAAAATACACTAATATAAATGTTGGACATGACAAACATTTTCATCATTACAAAGACTATTGTTCATGTGGCGTGCAACAGACAGCATAGCAGTCAGGAAATATCAAATCTGCAGCTTGATATTTATCTACAAATTTGATTTCTAAATCTTAAATTTAAAAAAGTATGTTTCCAATATGTTGTCCCTTATTTCAACACAAACTATAATCACAAATTGTTCATACTATAATATTTTCCGAGTACGTAAAATATAAGATCTAATTTATACATTATGCCTTATAAGTATACTAATACCCCAACAACGCCCCAGATACCCAGCTAGGTTTTGTTGTCTATTTGGCCGGATCCTCCCACCGAAGATGTCGTTCCGGCGTACAATGTACAATGGTGACTTCGGCAGCTTGGAATTTGATCTTTTTTGGCGGTACCGGGCACTCTTTGTAGGTCACTAAGTCACCAGTCATTGGAATCAATTCACCTTCGATGCTATTCAAAAGAAAAGTAAAGTAACACAATAAGAGTGAATGTTGGTTTGATATACTATAGTATAGCAAATATAATACAGTGTGTTTCTGGGTTTTTTCTGACAATGAATGAGATGTACATGTATTATGAAATAGAAGTATTATTCATGGATTTCATCTTGTACTGTATACCTTTGCCTTCATTTGGGCAATGGTTGAATTGGTAACATACTAATTTTGATATCTTGATATCTTGATATCTTGATGCGCTGTATTTTAAGAAATAAGTTTAATAATTTGAACATATTGAGATTAGGCGGTCTGGCAAATGTTGGTGTCAAAATTGTAAAAAAAATCAAAATATTTCAAACATTTCAAAAACATTGTAAAATGTTTCCAAAAGTGTTTTTTTTTTAAAAATCCAATATGGGTTGGACCTGTAGAACAGTTTTGTACTTAAAACCAATATTAAAAATGTGCATTCTTTTAAAAGAATCAAACATGAGGGTCTAAATTTAGCCAAAACAATTTTAAAAAACAGCTAAGATGTGGTAAAATATTGTCATTTATACAATTATTTTTCCAAAATTGCAACATACATCAAATTTGTCATGTTGAGTTCTTCCCTTATTTTGATACAGATCATGCTACAGCCCTGCTCGTGGTAAAGAATTGCATTTGAGAAGTGCATTTCAGTCCATCGGGAACACCTACAATGCCATGTATAGCCAACACTATCAGGTTGAATGTATAAATGTCATGCTGTTTGTAATCTATATCAGACAGTATCTCCCAATACAGTAATTCATCAGCTTCATTTCAGGTGAAAGTGGGTCGTCACAGATCGTTGTGTAGAGATACTGGGTAATATTTTTTTATGAGAGAGGTTTTTTTTCATTTTTAGCTACATTTTGCTCATTGATGCAGAAAATCAAATACAAAGAAAGAATAATTTATACTAGTAATACGCATGAAAGCCATATAAACTACAATGTTAAATTAAAAGGAAAGCAATTACATGATCACTATTTGGTTTATGTACATTGCAGCAGGGATGGCTTTTCAAGGAGTCCAGGGGCCTTAGATTGACAGTTTGGCTATAGTTTGGACCCCTTAGATTTCTAATTTTGTGTAGTTTTAGATACCTGGACCCCGAGTTTTCTCGATTTGAGCCCCTTAAATGTGCTGGTCAGCGCTAATCCTGCATTGCAATCTAGGGGAAATATTTGATTGTATGACAGTATTTTACGAAAGCATACATAAGAGTTGCTGGAAGCTTTACTTTTTATAACTTTACTATCATACTTGCATCCAAAAACCAATAACATGCATGAAACTTAACCATATTTGTATACTAAATTCACACAATTAAGCAACTGTAAAAATAAAAGTGTTATCAAACTAAGAGCAGCTCTTAATAGGTAGGTAGTAATATTGTAAAGTATTGATACTGAAAGTGAAGCTATTAGAATGACAAAATAAGGCCAGATTAATAAAATTGTTTGCCACAGCAACAAATTTAAAAAAAAGGTTTTGATATATAAAAAATGCATCACGTTGTATTTTTTAATTAAATTTTTTAAATACATTAATTTATTTTTATACTTGAAAAGTGCCAAAAACGATCATCCAAAACCTATAGGATCTCTCTTTTATTAGAGTTGTGACTTTGTGACTTTGTGTCCAACTCTCTCTATTCTGGAAGGCCATTTAAAAAAAAGGGTCAGATTTATGTAAAATCTTTTTTTATCCGGCCATATCAATTATTTAGAGTATGGCATCACTCACACTGGGCATAGCAAATCACTTCTGATATTTTCGAATTCAATTAAGGATTGTAGATTATAGATTGATTATTATACAACACGGTTTCATCAGGAAATACATGGCTCTAATTTGAATGCTTTGAAAGATATTATCATGTAAGATTTGTTTTATGAATCCTGTTTTATTTTAAATTGAATGTGCAACCTGCAACATAATTGTGTGACTGTAGCCAAAATCAGAATACTGCAGCCTACAGGCATTTTTACTGGATGGTCAAGCGAGATATCGTAGAATAACATTGACTTGGTAGACCTGTTTCAACCAAAAATTTAGGTTTTCAAACCTATTTTATTGCTTTATTATCCTTGTTATTGCTTTAATCCCCACACCAAGTTGGTATCTTGTTTTTATTCTTTGCATTTTATATTTTTGAGATATCCTCTTGTATCAGGTTTCTGATCCTTGATTTGTTTTGTTCCTGTGTCTGTTTGATTCATCTTTTTATTCTTTTTATTTTTCAAACCTTTATACATTTTTTAAAATCAGCTGTATCAAAAAAATTGAATTTTCCTTTTTAGATGGAATTGTTAATTCTCCTAGTCGTACATAAAATGTATGTATGTATAAAAGGGGTTGTCCCAAAAGCAGACAGACATATGTACATATGCCTGGCGCAGTTGGTCATATGATTTAAGTAAGAACAGGTAGAGGGGTGGCACACTACAGCTGCATGCATAGGGGCCCTGCATTCCTTCACTTCCAATAGGGAGGTGACGTCAGTGCGTATTCTAGTGAATATGCACATCATGATATCACAAACATAACTCATGCTACAGTGTTTGCATCCATGTTGTCAAAGAAGAAAGTCAGCCGTGGTGCAGAGATTGCTGCAGCTATAGACTACACAATGACATCACCTCCAAACTCAAGCTGACACGAGTATAAGACCAAGATAGGGGTCTCATCAAACGTAATATATTTGATGATTTTTCACCATTCTGTTGCTATTGATACCTACTCTGATATGTGGCAGAATATTTCTTTTGAACCCTTTTCACTTGGCTGGATGAATCCGTGCCCTATACACCTGTCGAACCTTGCTATGGTACCTTCCTTCAATGGACCCTCGGAAGCTAGTCTCGACCTGTGCACAGAAAAATCAAGAATAACAAATTTAAACTTAACTTAAAAATTATCTGAATTGACACATTATCAGCTTGTTATAACTACCCCTTCATGTGTCCAGTATAATATAAAATCCAAACTGAAAAATATATCATCTGGATTGAATGCATGAAACACTGTTTGTTTCTAGACCATTTTCAGTGATTTTATGTACCATTTCCCATTAAACCCAAATGATCAAATATACCATTATGCCAGGGATACTATTAATTTTGGGATAGGAAAGTCCTATACTAACACACGTAGCGAAAACGGTGCCGTTTGCATAAATTACATAAATTATGGTAATCATCGGAATGTGTCGGTGACCGGCGTTGAACGCGTTTAACAGTGTTTAACCAGGTTTAACGTAATATTTGGTCAGCATAGGTTTGAGGGCGTTGTGGATTTACACAGACGACGGTGGCCACGCGAAACCTAAATGTTGAATACGTAATGAATAAGGTGAATAAACACGTAATCGCGAATGTTAATCTTATCATTTTGACAAATTCATCATAATTAGAAGAATTGTCATCCAACCGGGCGATGACTGTTAAAAATAATTCAAAATAGTGCACTCCCGTTGACATATTTGGGTCGTCTGAGACGCGTGGCCAGCGTCGTGTCGTCTGCTACAATCACGCCTGATCAGTATAGCGCCACCAGTTCTATGCTGACCAAATTTTAATTTAAAAGTGGACCCGATCGGCAAGCTCACTGGCACACCCCTGATTATGCTGACTTGCAGACACCTGAATTTTTGTGAATTATTCAGAATTTCTGAAAAAAAAATCGAATATTTTTTAGAATATATTAGAATTTTGTCAAATTTAGCTGATTTTTACGACTTTTTGGAAAGAAAATACAGATCATTGACAATTTATCAATGAATTTTACATTACAGTTTTGAAGGAAATTTAAAAATAAAATCTTGTTTTGCGATCACTGAATGTACCTTTAATACATTCACCAATCTACTTTTAAAAGCAATTAGAGACACTACTACTACTATTTATAAACCAATAAATGAGATTGCAAACTGTACTGTAGAGACACAGTAGAACTCATTAATTGTCATTTGATATTCACTTTCTGTAAATGACACTCTGTGCTGCTGTGTAATACATGGGATAAAGTAAGATGATAGGGATAATCACTTAGATAGAAATTTCACTTTTCTGTCAAGTATCTGACACGCAGTGTAAATATTAGATCAATCTTGATAGCTCAGGTAAACAAGCTGCACGAGCGTGTCGTGCATGCATGTCTGCTGCATAATTGCAGCTGATGGTTATCTTGCTACAGAAGTACTCATTACAAATGACCAAAAACAGACAGGCCACAACAAAAATGTGACGCAATCAAGAGAAATGAGTCGGATGTCGGGGAATCCCAAATTGAGATATAGCCAATTTAGTGCGAGGGGTATCTATAAGTTTTGATGGAAGTTCAAGTACATAATTTGACATAACTTTAAAACAAAAAGTCGTATTGACATGGGGTTTTCAGTTCCTGAAAGCTTTAAGTGTCTTCTTTAAAACTGTATTAAAAACTCATTTTCGACCAGGGTCGACATCCGACTCATTCCCCTTGATCGTGTCACAAATGTGCTGCATTAGGGCCCTTTGGTTATTCCACTTCTTGGATGATGGTGGGTCAAATTTGGTAAATTTAGTAACATGTTAGTGTTAAATTTGTGGCTAAAAACATACGTCTAATTTTCTGGAAAAATTAATCTATCCGCATTCATTGATCTATTTTTGATTTCACTGGGACACATCCCTACTATCAAAATTCAAGTTTAAGTAAATCCTCATGCCCTGATGGGCCTACATAACAGAAACGCAGAACTTAATTCACAAAATCTATGTCACTGTTTCAATTAATTTTTTTATCTTATAAGGCCAACAAAAAACAAGTTTGTCTCATAAGAAAAATTTTGGCCATTAATACAGTATTTCTATCAGTCAGCAAAGTCGACTATTATTACAAACATGAAAACAAATAGCCAGCAATGATAAATTTCCAAAAAAAAGGGCAAAAGATTTTTTTTCCTAAGCAGATTATTACAATTAAGGCAACCACCGTAATGTAATGATATATAAAGATTTGACCACATGACGTCGACACAGACTTTCACAAATTTGGATACAATTTTCAAATTTGCCCAAGTCCCTGCCATGCAAAATTGTCACAACAATCACAAATGTAACCAATTTCATATAAATACATGTACTTCAGAAATGCTGTATGTTTGTATACACACACAAAATCATAAATGTCAAATAACCTGTTCTTTATCACCATAACCAAGCAACAATTTGCAAATTTAAGAAATTTTATATTTTGAAAATTTGTGACAAAGTTTGAAAATTCTGATTTTTTTTTTTAAAAAGAAAATTGTATTATTTAGAGGGGGAAAAAAATCAAGAGAAGAAAAAAAAATCAATTCATAAAATGCCTGTCAGACCAACCCTACTTTATTTAAGCTTTAATTATATTTTTCACATTTAGATGGATTTTTCGACATTTTCATTTCTCATGTCAATTTCCAGGAAGCTCTGATTCTCTTCTCATTAACAGCCTCATTTTGCCGGCGAGTGAGTGGGTGTGTCCACAGTGTATTACAACCATTTCCTTAATAACAATATTATAGTGTACAAAAATATGGCTTGTTCTATGATATCATTAGGGTAGGTGATCAAGAGTACTATTTCCTGAGAGATGTGACTGAGATCCTGGGGGAAAATAACACGTTAACTGTTTTAAAAAGTCACTTAAGGGCCAAATGGTTTCAAAGAGGGAGACAAAATAAAAGGCCGCCATGTATTTGTTTTATATCATTCATCCCATATGATTTACATTATAAACACAGCCACAGACTCACATGAAAGAAATAATAAACTGTAAACAAATATCTTTGATCACTGTCTCTGTTTTTACGGTCTGTGAAAAAAACATTTTCAAATTAAAGAGCACTAGTCAATGTTACGTAACCAATCAATGAACATGAATGCATTAATATAATAGGAAATATGGATACAGGGTGATTTACAAAGATTGGGCACTTTGTTGGTAAATTTGTGGAGGATACAGGGTGAGTAAAAAAAAGTGTACTCAACTTTGGGATTTATATCTTAAAATCTGTGCAATAAATTCACGATTTTTTTATCGAAGCAGATGGGCTATCTCATTAGCTTTCTAAAGAATTTCAGTTGGTTGAAATTGGTTGTTGTAAACATATTTTATGCTCATTAGCGTAAAAGTGATCATTTTATAAACCGAACAAGATTTGCGATATTTCCTCTTATAAGAATTATTGAATTCCACTATTGAAAACGGTCCACTAGTCCGAACTGAGTCCGACAATCACAAAAGCCAAAATTGTTGTTGTTGTTGCTAACTTTGTGTAATATATGACATTATTTTGCATTTAATGCTTGAAAAAATAACTGAGAATGTTTGATTTGTCTTGTTTTTTGATGAAAAAATGGACCCAATACATACAGTCTGGGCAATATACTGCCCAGAACTGTGCTTGACAGCCGTGGTGAAGTGGAATCCCTCGCCTCTGGTGCGAGAGGTCCCTGGATCAAATCCCGGGGGGATCGGGGAGATCGGGGGGACCGGGGAGATCGGGGGGACCGGGGAGATCGGGGGGATCGGGGGGATAGGGGGGATATTTTGGTCGATTTCCGCGTTGAAGAAAAAATTCTGAAAAAAGTGGGGGGTAGAGTTAGGGTTAACAAGCAATTTTTTGAATTTTTTTTTCTTCAAAAATTTTAAATACCACGACTGGGCACGTTGGTACCACCCGGCGTGGAAGTTTTTTGATGAAAAAATGGACCCAATACATACAGTCTGGGCAATACACTGCCCAGAACTGTGCTTGACAGCCGTGACGAAATGTGGAATCCCTCGCCTCTGGTGCGAGAGGTCCCTGGATCAAATCCAGGGGGGATTGGGGGGATATTTCGATTTTCCGCGTTGAAGAAAAAATTCTGAAAAAAGTGGGGGGTAGAGTTAGGGTTAATATCAAGCATTATTGAGTAAAATATTCAATATTGTGTTCGGTTTCAAAATGCAGTAACTTTACCAAAAGAGTCACATCATCAGGTAGCAGGTACATGTTATTAAACGGTATCATGACATGTCATTATTCTTAAATACTGATGATAGTGTATGCATCTATTGCCGCATACATTGGTTGCCTATATATTGTGATAAAAAATGTTTTTAATAATTATTTTACTTTGAGTACACTTTTTTTTACTCGCCCTGTAGAGAAGGGTAGGGGACAACATCGCTCATGATCCCACCCCGCCTGTGTGCTATTCACTCACTTATCTAGTTATTGGTAAATAATAGATCAACAAATGGTTATAAAGCATTTCACATTCTATAAACCTCCACAGTACTAAATAAACATAAAAGGGACTATAAAGATGTTGTAATATATTTACATGGAAGTTCATTTGGGTTGGTAGAATTTAGATTAACATTGAACTTTCGATATCAACACAAAAGTTGTAATATGTATGCTTTAAATTTCAATCATTTAAAAAAATGTAAAAAAATGTTAAATTTGTGAAAATACCTATATTGTAACTGTAACCTTAGCACGTTCTCAACTGGTAGCGCGAGCACCATTTGTGGCGCTTTGAGGCATTCAAATTGGCAAGCAGCCAACAACCATACAAAAAAACCAAAAAAAATTGAAAAATTAAAATAAGAAAGAAAAAAAGAGCAAAAAGAAAGAGATGAGAGTCAAAGTTTTTGTATTCATATAAATGGGCATAAAAATGTTCGTACATGTATCTGAAAGTCACTAATTAGCAGACAGTTAGTGTAGGAAATAAGACATTGTCTTAATTTT
The DNA here is from genome assembly GCA_035610835.1 of Ophiura sarsii. Taxonomy (NCBI): domain Eukaryota; kingdom Metazoa; phylum Echinodermata; class Ophiuroidea; order Amphilepidida; family Ophiuridae; genus Ophiura; species Ophiura sarsii. The sequence goes on along the minus strand of CM069441.1, from coordinate 88,845,055 downwards.
ATTACTTTTTCATCAAACAAATCTTGTACAAAGAGGGTAAAAATTAGGAAATCTGAGCCTCTCAAACCCCTAAAATCCATTATGAGCTTCCAGGAGGCTTCAACCCCTGGACCCACCAGTGGCCCTAAGGCAGACCCTGGACCCCACCCATAAGTCGCTCCGCTCGTCAGTGGCACTTCTTGATAACTAATATTTGGAAAATGGTGCTTCATAAAAGTTATTTGAGAAGGCCTGCCTTAGCACTTTAAATGCTCGGTACTTGCGATCACCTTGCTCACACTCACAGTATGGGAGACATGCGACAACATAATTAATTGATGTCCACCACACTCGTATCTTATAATATTATAATATTGTGTTACAAATGTCAATTTATTAAGTCAGTGTATGTTATCGTAATTTTTAGAATTGATACAGTAGCTAACTCTAAATTTACAGTATTACACATAGAACACAATTATTTGTGATCAGTCAACTGTATGTGTAACCGTAGCACTACAAACACTCGGTACTCTTCTGCTAACAGTATGTATGGGAGACATGCGACAACATTAATTAATTGATGTCCACCACACTCTATCTTATATTATAATATTGTGTTAGTGTTACAAATGTCAATTTATTAAGTCAGTGTATGTTTTAAAATTGATGCATGTAGCTAACTCTACACTTATTACACCTACATGTAGAACATAATTATTTATGAAATGATCAGTCAACTGTAACCCTAGCACTTTAAACACTCGGTACTTGCCTTGCTCACGGTATGGGAGACACGTGTGACAACATAATTAATTGATGTCCGCCACACTCTATCTTATATTATAATATTGTATTACAAATGTCAATTTATTAAGTCAGTGTATGTTATCGTAATTTTTCTCGGGAAGTGAGTTTGTTTTGTTACTACTTTCGATAATGAAACAAACCTGTACTGGTACAAGTTCAGCACGCTCGTTGCAGAGATCAACTTATTTTCTGGCAAGGTCACATCATTGGATATATTGAATTTGGTTCTCTAGGTATAGTGTTAAAATAAGGCCACCTAAACCATCAAGTTCCTTGGTTTCATTTGTTCACACTTTCACCCATACAAGTTAACAAACAACCCTATCAACCAATCATAACAGCTGATTATAACTAAAGGGTTCAACAAAAGAAAGTATACCACTTTGTTTATGTCATTTTGAGTAACTTTCAATTTGTTTTTGTCCAAACAGGCTAGATAGGCATTTACATGAATCTTTTAGGCATAATTTGACACCAAATTTGCCCCCTAACAACAAAGATAAACCATGATTAGCACCATTTAAAGGAAAATATCCCATTTTCAAAAGTCGCATTTCCAATACACAGCACAAGAAGAAAGGGCCAATTGTTAACACACACATGCCGTATTTTCCCGTACTGATCACCGCGCATATCCCTCAATGCGCGGGCTAATTCAAATGTAAACTGATGCATAGGTGAAGGATTTGAATGTAAAGGAATGTTATGGATGGGTAGAACATGGACAGATTAACCAAATCTTCTCGTGCTGTGTATTGGAAATGCGACTTTTGAAAATGGGATATTTTCCTTTAAGGCTGGTGTCAACCCTGTTTGGCACCAGCTTTTAAATTATAAATGTGATGTACATAAAAGTATACATTTTTTGTAATGAAATGAGTCAGAGAATCCATTTTTGGTATCAAATTTTACTAAAATTTAGTGTTTTTTACATTTTTGCCCAAAAATCACCTTTTTGGCGTCAACAACTTTCAAACAACCTAACAATATCAGTTTTTGATTAAAAATTCCAAAATTTCACCAAAATCATCTGAAGTCAATTATCTAGGAGCGAGTTCTTTTTTTTTGGCTTAAAATTTGTTTGTTTTGAAAATATTGACCAAAAAGTGCCATTGACTTTAGATGATTTTGGTGAAATTTTGGAATTTTTAATCAAAAACTGATATTGTTAGGTTGTCTGAAAATGTTTGGCGCCAAAAAGGTGATTTTTGGGCAAAAAATGTAAAAATCACTAATTTTAGTAAAATTTGATACCAAAAATGGATTCTCTGACTTATTTCATTACAAAAAATGTATACTTTTATGTACATCACATTTTCTAATTTAAAAGTTACAGTGCTTGATAAATTTGGCGCCAAACAGGGTTGACACCAACCTTAAATGGTGCTAATCATGATTTATCTTTGTTGTTAGGGGGGAGAATTTGGTATCAATGCCTAAAAGATTCATCTAAATGCCTATCTAGCCTGTTTGGTCAACAACAAATTAAAAATTACTCAAAATGACATAAACAAAGTGTATACTTTCTTTTGTTGAACCCTTTATTTCCAATTATCCATACGCAACCTTTTCACAATTTTGCAGATATATACTCATAACACGCAAGGACCACATCACTGTCTTTGTGCACTTATAATAAGTCCCATTATTCCCCACGGTATTGACACAATGACCTGAAATAGTACTAATGGAAAGGTAATTGGTTTTGGTGAGAGATTGGTCCAGCCAACTAGTTTTGTATCAAGGAAGGGTCAACGGACAATACAATAAATTGTGAATTTTAATAATGGAAAACTACACATGCCATGGTAAAGCAGGGATTGTCCCTGGATAAATCATGCATTAGTGTTTAATAGTGTATCAATGTAGCAACTAATACTAATGACTGGTTTGTGTATTTAAAGTGCCACATTATCATGGCTCAAACTTAAAGATTGCAATTGGAAAGTTAGTAAAAAAGTTTATTATTCATTATTAATTAATCAATAATCATTCAAAATCATTAGTTAACTATTTAATAATCATTAATTACTCAATAATAAATTGATGATTGATAAATATTAATAATTAATATATGATTTATTATTTAAATTTATTAATTAATACTTGATAATTAATTATTGATAATAAATTAATTGATACTTAATTAAGATTCATTAATGAATCATAATTAATTAATTATTAATCATTAATTAATTATCCATTACAGTTGTTTTTGCCCCTCGTTGACTTTGATGTGATAAGTCTATTCTTAATTAGATGCAAAATATTCCTATTTGGGACTTTTAACTCAAATGTTCAGGGAGTAGCCTATGTTTATGTAAACAATCATGTACAATATAACTATGACTCTAAAGTTCAGGGTATAGTTTGTTTATGTAAACAATCATGTACAATATAACTATGACTCTATGTCAGGCATTCTCAAATGGTGGCGCACGCGCCACTTGTGGCGCATCAAGGTATCCTAAGTGGCGCAAGAGTGGTTAAAATTTGTTTTAAAAATAAATCATATCATGATATAGCCAGATTTCATAGGCCTATGACGGTCAGATGTATAAAAACAGCAATTGCCCTCAAAAGAGAAATATTAGTTATTATGTTGCCTACATATGTTAAAATATTTTGTAAGGGGAATTTTGCTATTGTAAATTCTAAAAAATATGACCAAGTGGAGCTTCAACAAGTTGGTTACTAAAATGTCGCGCATCAGTAAATCTAGTTGAGAAAGCCTGCTCTATGTTATAAAAACAGATCTTGAAACTTGATTTCAAGGAAACTGAAAGTGCATGACAAAATTCTCTTTAAAATACTCTTCCTTTATTACTGCTTGCATTCGAAATTAACCCCCTCTAAGCGAGGATTGTGTTTTTAACACTCTTTTTGTTAGAATTGATACATGTAGAGCTCTATACTCTACACCTTTGCATGAAAATAAAATCTCAATTTTCATTTTGAACAACAAGCCAGGGAATTCATCCCAAGGGTATAGTAGCCAATACCACGCAATGAGATCATACATGTAGTTACTCAACATTGGTCAATTGGAGCATAAAACAATAAATGCAAAACAGATCAACACAACCATCAGTTATCATATTTGCTGAAAAATTGCCGATGACAGCACTGATGACGTAATGCCCATGGGAATTCATCACAGAATGGCTAGTTTTCATGAATTGTATTATTACAGTGACAGTTAATTATTAGGAGCCTTGCCTTTACAGAAGAGCAAAGGGCAGGGGAAGCTTGCTCCTTTTCTATGCTAAAAGTGAGTGAAAAAGGGACTCCATCGAGCATTCTCATTCAGTATAATTATATTGATGCTGAACTTTCATCAGGTAATTGTTCAAATGCTGATGCAGTGGTGTGCGCAATGGGGTGGGGTGGGGTGGGGGTGGGGGTGAAATCGGGTCATGCCTATCTCCCCCCCCCCCCCCCCACACTTTGGTCTATCAGTCTGACTCTGGGGAGAATGGTCAGGGTCGGGGGAGCTGGTCACTTAGAATAAATGTTAACATTTTGCCCCTCAAATGACCTGCCAATAGGCAATCAGTTATGTTCAAGTTTGCGCAGGTTTGGGGTTTACGCCATCCCCCTTTCCTCTCCCCCCCCCCCCCCCCCCTCTCAAGTTTCTCACTAAGTGGCTGAGATTGGCACTGTCAGGTATGGAGCTTGATTTTGCGCACAGATTTGGGGGATGCCATGCAACCCCCCTCAAGTTTCTTACCCGGCGACAAGGGCTTCGCGCAAGGGTAACTCAGGGGAGGGGAATTTTATGTGTCCCCAGTTTAAAAATCCTGTACACGCGACTGTGCTGATGAGACTGGCTGAGCAAATGTAAATTTGTAATAGAAATATTTATCTTAATCAAACAGTTCACTCAAAATTGAAATTTATACACCCTGATATTTTTTTAACACTGTTGATACAAAACTGCCTGTCAAAAGCAAGGTTATGAATGCATACAGTGATGTCAGACTAGACTGCTACATGTAAAAGAAGATATTAAATTAAGGTTGATCCATCAAAACAACTATTGATCATTCAAGACAAGTTAGTCATGCTTTACAATATGTATTATTATTAGGTATGACTTATGAGGCAAATAATTATACAGAGAAGATCAAAAACAAATGTGCATGGGTGGTGTGACGGCCCTTAACCTACATGTAGATGTGTGCAACGAACCATATAAATGTAAAATGTTGTTGTTTTCATGAAGGGTACATATATGTATGTATTTATTTTACTCTTTAAGAAATCAACTGAACAATTTTGATAATGTGACATGTTTATGTAAGATGCTACATGTACATTTTCACCATTCCATAGGGATTTTATTACACACAGTAAAATTGTTATATTTTTTTTGTTTAATTTGTTAAAATCATCATCGCGTTAATTGTCAAAATGTTCCTGGGAGTAGTAATGAATATCTTTTATACCAAGGTGGCAAATGAAATGACAAAGCTGAACACCAACATCGCCTGTTATACACACCAAGAATGCAAGAGTTTGTATGAATACAGGGTGAATCATAAATCAATAAGAAAATGTGCACGGATCAAAACGGCGCTTTGACCTTGATGTGTGGATTGAACCATGAAATTGTTTTTTGTTTTTATAACGCTAAAAAAAGATCTGTCTCACATACCCGGGCGCATAACCGGGTGCAGTCGCTTTTGCCGCATAACCCTACGCGATGATTTTTTAGTAATTGGATCAGAAAGGGGGAGGGGGAAATGGGCCAAAAACAAAAATAAACAATGAATTTCCGCATTTTTAGCAATATCATGATAGGCCTGATTTCACAAATGTGATAGTTTTTACTATCATTATGGCTGAAAAAGAATCATGTGATATCATGATATAAAACAAATATTGAATGCCTTTTGTTTGTGCAATAGTAAAGCTAATCACTCGGTCCAATTTGGATTATTCCATTACACTCGGCTTCACCTCGTGCAATGGAAAACTCCAAATTTGACCTTGTGATATAGTTTTTACTATCACACGCTCAGGCATTCAATCACCGTCCAGACAGGGGTCAGACCCCCACCCTTTTTATTTTTGCCCCACCCTTTTTACAGAGCCACCCTTTTTATTTGGAAATGTTCAACCCCCACCCTTTATACCGAAAAGGGGACATTTTGATCATTTTGTGCATTCAAATTTGAAAAGGCACTTATTGAAAGAAAGTGACAGAAACATCCCGGACCCGTTTTGTTTTTCGGGCGGGTCCAAGGATTCCCGAAATTATTCATCAAAAAAAATAATTGAAAAAAAAAGGAAAAAAGGTTACTTAAAAAGCATTTTGTTGGCTAAATCACGATTATTTAATGCACATTTATAGAGGAGATTCATTTGAAATGGATTTATTTCATCAAATCAGTGCATTTTTGGTACTCTTGTGCTCCCTAAAATTAATGTGATATTACGCCGCGTACGACACTTTCGTAGCTCGCGATGAGTTTCCATTTTGAATAAATGTCACGATTTCAACAATAGATGGCGCTATATAACAACAAACTCAATCCCTGCTCAATTTAAAGATGGCGACTTTTTAATTTCAAAGTATATCGGACCCAATATCGGATACATATTTATGATATCTAGCGCTAGCGAGCCGACAAGGTCGGTATTTTGATTATTTTCATGATCGCTGAGAAACCCCCACCCTTTTTATTTTATCTCCACGCTTTATACAACTACACCCTTTATATCAGAAATATTCTGACCCCCCACCCTTTTGTTGATTTTTTGTTTTATAAAGCGTGCCGTCCGGACTATGTCAATATTTGTAAAAAATATAGCTATATTTTCTTTGAAGAAAAAAACCCCCGCATATCACATAGCTATTTTCCCAAATATATGTGAGAGTGAGACAGACCTTCTTTTTGGAGCCTTTAAAGTGAACGGTATTATTTTTAAAATGCGACAGGTTTTGTAATAAGTTGACCCCTGTTTCACTGGGATTTGCCATTATCACAATAAGATTCAGATACCTAAAATGCAATTCTAAAAACTCATCTTTTTAACCAGGATATTTAGTTATTTTTGTGTGTGCAATATTCATGTACTGTATTTGCATTATTCTTGTTTAGTGTATTGCTGTATACTGTATAACATTCTATATTATAGCCATCATTTGATGGCTACTCCTGTGTTTTTCTATGTGCATTCATATTTTGTATACATGTATGCTATTGTTATTTTGTTAAGCGCTTTGTGATCCTTTCGATGTAAGGCGCTATATAAATGCCTGTTATTATTATTATTATACCAATTGCTAGTGAACTCCTACATTTCTTCATACTATTTTACATTAATCAGTCATGTCATTACCCCCATTGGAATGGTGAAAATAGGGTCACTTTTCTAAAACTTGTCTAATTTTGCTTATTTTTCAGTTTGTTTTTATTCCCCCTGTTGGCCTGTATGCATAAAAATAGCTTTCAGGATTCAAATTTCTTTATTTGAACAGGTCATTCACAACCAGGTCAAGACAAATGGTTTATTTCCCCACAATTTCACATGGTTTATTTATTTCCCCCAAACACTGCAAATTATGAGCGTTTACTTTTGGACAAACTAAAAGTAAACTCAAAAGTAAATGCAATTCTAAACACAAAAGTAAACGTAAAAGTAAACGCAAAACTAAACATTTCTTGCATTTTGCACCCAATTGACCTCAAAGCACGCTCCAAGTGAGTGAATATAATCACAGATGTTTCCACCATCTGTGATATAATGGGACAGTTATTTATTAGAGGGTAGGTAGAAAACAACTTAGTTGTTGGGCTCACATAAGTGTTTATAGCGTTCACTTTTAGTTTGTAAACGCTCATAATTTGCAGTGAAAATGTCCCCTCATAACAATACATCATCCTAGCATACAAACATGTATGCAGAAGCTTCCCATTTCCCACAATCACGACAAAGGTCAGAACTTGAAGGACCTTTTGCAACCCCATACTATAGGTCATACATTTGTACATGTTTCATTGTAAATTTACATACTACTCACATTGATGAAGTACGAGTCCTTCTAGTCACAATTGGGCTGGGTATTAAGAAATGTGCCATGTTTGGTGACTTGCACCCCTCCTTGGGTATTGGCTTATCCTTTATTGGTGATGACATACTGTGGCCCTACTGGAATAAATCACAATCTGTTGCTGGGAAAAAGATAAACATGAAATAATTTAGTCAAAATAACACTACTATACTCTGTTTGGCCATCTCGAGACAGTGACGTAACCGTGTATTCTACTAATTGCATCACATAACGCGCGCGAATACTCGCGGCGCTGGCGTACAAACACGAGTGTTGAAAGGCGGAAGATACACACACGTGCGTAAAAGCTGTGCCTGTTCAGTTACGTCACTGTCTTGAGATGGCCAACCAGATCGAGTATATACAGGGTATGGTGTCCTCACAAAATTACAAGGTACAGTTTCAGAATGGGACATTTCAAACAACAAATTAAAAGTAAAATTAATTTGAAGAAAACCACATTTGATTTGGCTCAGTAATTACGGAGAAAGGAGCGATTATGTCCCGGGGGTGGGGGTACTCGGGCGGCTGATGATTTAAAACCCCTACCCTTTTTAGGGGTGATTTTGGAAAAAAAGTACCCATTTTTAGGGGTTTTGCTTCATTTAAGACCCAATTTTCGCAAATTATTGGGAAAATAGACCACATTTTTGCAAATTTTCACGAAAATAGACCGATTTGTAAAAATTGACCCCTTTACCAGGGATTTCCAGCACAAAATCATACCCAATTAAGGGATTTGTTGCCAAAAGAGCTACCCATTAGAGCGGAACACCCCCGTAGACCGTCTTAGACGAGTAGCAATACAATACAGTCATGCATAAACTATTTTTAGACTTTTTTAGCCTAGCCATACTGCAATTACATTTACAAACAATCTTAGTCTACATTTTACTAACACTACAGTCACACTCACAGTGACAGTCAGTAGTAGGCCTACTGTGTGTGAGTGTGATCGACCATCATGTCGACACAACCCAGGGGTGTGCCACTTAGCTTGCCGATCGGAAGCCACTTTTAAATTAAAATTTAGTCAGCATAGAATTGGTGGCACTATACCGATCAGGCGTGATTGTAGCAGACGACGCGACGCTGGCCACGCGTCTCTCAGACGACCCAATATGACACCGGGAGTGCACCATTTTGAAATATTTTTAACAGTCATCGCCCGGTTAACGATGAAAATTCGTCTAATTATGATGAATTTGTCAAAATGATACTTAAGATTAACATTCGCGTTTAGGTGTTATTCCTATACGAATTCAAAATGTAGGTTTCGCGTGACCACCGTCGTCTGTGTACATCTACCGCGAGAACAGCGCCACCAAACCTATGCTGACTAAAAATGACGTTATACCTGGTTAGACGCATTAAACCCTGGTCACGGACGCATTCCGAACGATAACCTAATTTATGTAGGGATGCAAAAGGGACCTTTTCGCTATATACGTCAGTATAGGACTTTTCTATCCAAAAATTAATAGTATCCCTGCACAACCTTTCTTGGATACTGAACATGACATCACAAGAAAGAAAAGGTCTTGCATTTGATGCTTTTAATAAGATCAAGAAATTCCTGACAAACAAAAACTCTAGTCTTGAGAACAAAATCAAAAGATTCAATGCTTTTGTCAGCACAATATTTCTCTATAACTCAGAACTATGGACAATGACTACAAAAATAGAAAATAAAGTGGATGTTACACAGCGAATATTTTTAAGACAACTTATGAATGTAACAAAACTGGACAAAATAAAGAACTCAGACTTATTATACGAAAGAACAGAGACACAGCCAATAAAATCATAAAACGACGTAGACTACGATTTCTAGGTCACCTGCTCCGAATGAATGCTGATACTCCAGCTTGGAAAGCCTTAAAGGCATATTATGCAGGGGTAGCGCTAGGTTTTTAAATCAGCCATAAAAGTTTGAAAAATAAGGGGTTATTTTGGCTTTTCAGCTAATTTATTGCGCCAAAATGAAAAAAATATGCGCTAAACGCGCAAGAACCCCCAGTAGTGCTATCCCTGATATTATGTGATCTTTTCCAGAGAGCGCCCTCAATTCATGATTTTTTTTAGAAAGTAGATTTTCTTGCAGATTTACATTTCTGATCATAAATCGTACATACATTCCAAGTGACAGGGCGATACGATTCCTAATTACCTCAAAATCAAGGTTTTAGAGTGAAAATATAAACTGTCGTGTTATCGCGACAGTTTATTTTCACTCTAGTCTAAAACTATGATTTTGAAGTAATTAAGAATCGTATCATCCTGTAACTTGGAATGTATAAATGTACGATTTATGATCAGAAATATGTAAATCTGCAAGAAAATCTACTTTCAATTTTGTTTTCGATGTTGAGAGCGTTCCCTTGAAAGATCACATAATATACCTTTAACAGAGTATTTACACCCAACACTTAGCATGCTTAGGGACCCAGGACGGCCTCCAACCTCTGGTGGTCAACAATTAAGAAAGACTAGGCTAAACAAATACACATTATAAACACTGATTTATGCAATATGATTAAATTAGCTAGTGATAGGGGGGACGGATTGAGCTGGTCGAGCACGCGGCAAGCCGAGCACGCAATGTCCAATCAAGGAGTTATTATTGGTCCAATTACTAAATTAGGACGAAGCCGAAACGCGTACCGATGAATGATGAATGATGACAACCTTTCTTCAGCAGCTGAAGTTCTGCTCTGGGACACAATATTATTTGCTATAAAAAAGTAAATAGGCCTAAATGTGTTCTACAAGCTTACCAAGTTTGATGGCGTAAAATGCACTGTTCACAACAAAATACACGCAAACGCTGCAGCAGCGATATAAGCAAGATAAATACAACCTTACGTTACGACAATCACAATCGCAAACAACACGGTCAACACCTGTTGACGCGGAGGACACTAATTTATTTCATTATCATAATTTAGACATTTTTTCATTGTGGCAACATGTGATTTAGTGTTTGTATTCTTTATTTTTTCAATACTTGAAAAACACTGATATTCCATACAAGTAATCACTTTTATAACTATTTACTCCTATAGAAATTATATTTCATGACATAGAGAGAACTTAACTATGAACTTGAGTCGCAAATTGTATCAAAATTGGGTCTCAACTTTGATTTTAGAAAACAAGTATTTATCCAAGCTCAGCTTTATGTAAAATGATTTTTTATTTGTCAATTACCAAAGATTCTACTTCTGAAGGCTAATCAAAACATGTGTACTAAAAATTACGTGGCGTCTGTTTTGGCATGCACTCGAGTCTGGCAACTTTTATCGATAGCTCGTCACCCCATACAAAAATCGCCAAAACGTGAAAAACGTGTTTGTTGAACATTTTTTTAGGAAAAGCAATGAACTTGTGGTGATGTTCAACAATTATTGTACTGTTTATTTTGTATTCGAAAGCACATAATGTCGGCATCTTTGGTGCGTAAAGGGCTTGAGCTATTGGCTGATGAATTCGAAGATCAAGGTAGGCGCAGGCCTAGTCCTATTTCTGTATAGGCCTAATTTAAATCAGTCCATAGTCGTAGTAATGCCAAGCAAAAGGGTTTAGATCGCGAGCGATCTGAAAAAGGGTACCTGGCTGCTGAAAATTAGTAACTCCCACAATAAAGCACGGTCGATACCTCAAAAATACACTACAACAACAAGTACCGTATACACTATACGAAAAATATTATTTGTAAATAAATCTTCACTTGATTCTGTTCCGTGCTCACAGTGTCAAGCGGGGCCGAACCGAAGGCACCGTACGCGGATAGCCCGCCGCTAGGCGCTAGTAAGAAAAGGAGCCGCAGGCCGCAGGCGGCCGAGGCGACTAATCCCGGCTTGTTACGAACCGATTTAAGTTAGGTCCAATTTAGATGAGCCCCCGACCCGTGTAGAATTTGCGAACTCAACCCCTATTTTGCGCGAACTCTACCCCTATCGTAGAGGGCGCTGTTGTACCTAGGATGCGTGTTTTTTTTCAGCAAGCTAGATGGTTCGCCGCCAAAAATATGTGATCTCTACCACTATCGCATTAGTAATAGTATAGTATCCACCTAACCGGAACCGGTTTAGTTCTGTAAAAAGTGTATAAACTAAAAGCTTATTTTATTTTTTAATAATAATATTATCAATACAAATTAATTATACATGATTTTCATATGTAATTGTAAGGTTTCATTGAAGTTGGGGGGGGGGGAATAGTCTGAATTAGAATCATACGCTTGATTTGATCTCATCTGAAGAATGGACATGATCATGTTAGCATTCCACATGTTCCATTTGTATCAATTCAATGACAATTGTCATCGGTATTCACTCGGTCTCGTGGTTCCGGTACTCATCAGTATCAGTATCTGTTATGTCGGTAGGGTATCCCTTCGGACACATTTCACCAACTTCAGCGTACTTTACAAACGTTCCTGGAACCTAGGAATATGCTGTACAGACACAGACCGGGATGATCCCCTACTCTTTACGAAAGAGTCTGTGACCTTTTAACGTGCTCGGATTTTGCTCTTCCGATGCACGAGACCACCATTTCTACGTGACTTCTGAACCACGAGGCAATTGAGACTAAGTACCTTGCCCAAGGATATAAACATGTTGGCCGTAGTGGGGCTCGAACTCACAACCTTTGCATCGTGAGACCTGCGATCTATCCACTGGACCACACATGCTCTCTTTATTTGTTGTCTTCTCTTTATCATGTCTGATCACGCAACACGCGCAGCTAATGCATCAGTCTGGAATATTATATGAGTACACATCACAAATCATTCCATTAAAAATGCATTATTTCGCTCTGAATTACGTTTGTACTTCAAGTTCAATGGTATATTGACATAGCATTGTATTGTAATTGTAATATGACAGGTATAACCCCTTTTTATATGGTGTAGTGGTTTATCCTAAGTCATAAATGATGCCGCATCAGCTCAAGAATTACTTAGAGACTTCTTTTACTTTATTTGTTGTCTTCTCTTTATTTAAATACTGGATTATTGGCTACCGCGGCTCTGAGAACGTTAGTTAATACCCCATTATGTTATTTCTACAACAGCAGCTCGAGCTCACTCCTACTCTCTTGTCATTGGCTAGAACTTGTTTTCTAGGCTACTAGTTGAGACTAGAACACAACTCCACCGCCATAGTCCTGCTGTTTTCGAGGAGGACTACGACTCAACCCCTGACCAAGTACTAGTAGTAGCAATGAATCTCCGTTTTGAAGTCCACACTGTTGATCGCATGATAGGTCACTTCCTGCTTACAATCAGTGATGATAGTCTAATATTAATAAGGGTTCACACTTCACAGGTATTGAGTAGATCATTGTAATAATGTGTGATGATCAACACTACATGTACACTCTTGAGCCTCTTACACTACAGCATGATGCATGCTACATCTGCCATCTCCATGTTGATTCAGTTGTGTAATATTTTGGTGCAGTGGGTATGCATGCATTTGTTCTATGGGAAAGGTCATTATTTAAAATCTTCCACCATATGAAATGTTGATAATTATCTTTTTTTCACTCATGATTTTATTTAACTTTCAACAGGTGACCAACAAGTGGCAGTTAAAAAAAACAAGAGGAAAGGACCAAGTTCAATGAAAAAAGATGATTTGATGAAGCATATTAGTACCAACAAACAAGGGGTAAAGAAACAGCTTAGACAACTTAAGAGAAAGGACAGCAATAAATATAAACCAACTGTTATGGGAAAGACTGTCAAGTCAGCTATAGGTAAGATTTACGTTTGTTATCAAAACTTGATGACAAATTCTCAAACACAAGGATATATACACGGCCACGACCAAGATTTTTTCAGCTACCATATATATTATTAAAAAGAACATTGCCAACCATATCTTTTTGAGATTATTTGAAATTTTCCTCTAACAATCAAATTTAATCAGTCTAAAAGTCTGATCAATATAAATATAATTATAAAGTTACATGGTTCTGTTCTTTCAAGATATCGATTACCCCCGCCCGTAACATGTACCTTTGCTGTGATGGATCCGAATATTATGGTTTGTTTTGGTTTTTCATGGGCTAAGTATGAACATTTGGTTTTTTAAAAGTCTTAAATTTGAAAATGTGTTTAATGGGTAAGCTTGAAAATAAATATTGTTGACATATTTCTAACATTTTTCTTATGTTCTTCTACTTTCACAGATACATATTACAGTAAAAAAAGAGTTGACCATACAGATCTAAATGTACAGTGCCTTCTTAAAGCAGACAAAGTATCTACTAGTGTAAACACAATCACATATGAAAAGGTTTGTAAAACTACAAAATGATGCATTCCAATCCAGATACAAACATGAGCCACAATATATAAGATATTGAGGAAATAAAGCACAATTGACCACATGTATAGAGCGAGGTGTCATTTTAAAGCTAACATGTACATGTACATTACTTAATGTATGAAAATAAAATCTTAATTTTCATTTTGAACTGCAAATTCCCTCTTTTGATGTGACTGGACCTTATTCTGGAGTTTCTTTAAAATAATCCCATGCAGATTGATTACTGGTATCCTCATGCATTTCATGTGGGATCAACAATAGCTATGCAAGTGAAGTTGGTGTTAAACACTACCGATTCTTAAAAAGTCCCCACATTTGATTTTGTGAACAAGATTTGACTGGAAAAATGAGACTGAGTGAGAGTTAAACTTTCCTGGTTCGTATGTTGTCACAAATGATCATATTTTAGGCTGAAAACCATGTCCATGTCCAGGGGGGGATTCCTCCCCTGCCCCCTCCTCTTATTACACTGCACCTTATCTTTATCTTTATTATTCTTTGCTTGTTTCTTCCACAGATCATGAAACACAGCCGAGGACGATTGGCAAAAGATAACCCAACGACGAATGATGACTTAGATAACAATGACACTCTGTTCACTGATGAAGACTTTGAACTTTTTGAAGAGGAATACAAACCTAGTTAGCAGTGTATAGTTTGCTCAAGTGTTAAAATCGCAAATATTATTCATTTTGTGCACTGTCTACCAGGGTTTTCTTTAAGCTTTTTCTTGAAGGGGTCAAACTTTTTTCATTTGACCCTTTAATGATTTTAAACATGTACCTGAAGGGGTAAACTATTTTCTGAAGGGGTACTATTTATTTTGGATTTTCCCCTTGTATACGGTTTACCTGACAGTGACACTGACAGTGTTGACGTATTTTGCAATCAAAATTTCACAACTTTTTTGACATAAATTTATTGACAAATTTCTCAATGTAAAAAAACGGGGTTTCAAAACATGCTTTTCTTCCATTTTTATGATATTTATTTTTTTCACCAATGAAAAAAGGTGATTTTTTTTACTTAATTTTTTTGGAAGAAAAAAGTTATAAACGTCACGGTCGGGACCGTAGGAGACGGTCTGTCGGATTTGATCAAGCAAACACCTTTTTTTGGGGGGGGGGGGGGGGCCTTAGCCTGGAATGGATGAATGACAACTTTCACAACATTTTAACTAGGAATTTGTTTATGCTTTCTCAATTCAGTTTCAGTTAGTTTCTATCATTGTAGAAATAATATTTAATAAACTGTATCATATTCAAACTTTTTATGAATTGTGTATTATGTTTTATTTTGTGTGTTAAAGTTGTACAGGTCGTCCCATTAAAAAGGTGCATGCGTTTTGTGTCATTACTCTCAACAACAAAAAGAAGACAAAAAGATGGATTATGGAAGGAGTCATTTTGCTCATTCAATATTTAGTATTTACTAATTGATGTCCATATGAGCTCCATGATAACTAGATTAGCTTTCAAATGCGTTTGTTTTGTCACATTTGCTTTATCCTATCCCATTGTGTTCTCGATTTAAAGGTAGATGACCCGATCACATTTTCATAACACAGATTTTTCTCAAACATATGGAGATTTTCATATCATATGAAAGATCATATTTTTCTGATTAACATACTGAAATTTGATGGTCCAAATCAGTATGATTACGAAGAAATCAGTGAAATAACATCGAATTACCGCGAAAAGTGGTTAACCACCAATATAGTTTGTGTACAACTCAATGGGCACATTTCACGGCATCTTGTGCGTCTTAAATAAGAACCATAAGAGTTATGCAACTCAAACTTTGGAATACAAGTTTTTTGAGGATGACCTTTCATGTCGAATAGAAAACTTCAAGTTGAAAATCGGAACATCTACCTTTAAGTTAGTATGGTACTAAAAGTCAAATGTGTGTTATTTCTATGAAGAATGCTTTAATTTTACACATGGATGACACAACTTTGATTTTGATTACTGATGGTTAAACAAAAGTATCTCTGGATAGGCTCAAGCAAATTTGGCAAGACAAACTGTGTCTGAAAGGTAATTTAGTTATCGTGAAGCTCATGTATATGTAAATCAAATCCCAATGCAAAATGTGTAATGATAAAAATAACACATTCCTTAAAACCACCTTTTTCTAAAAGTGGCACAAACCAGCTAAATTCTCTTAATAGTTTATGTAAAGATTTATGCTAAGTACTGAATATTAGATAGCAATGGCATGGAACATGTACACCTTTTTTTAGGGACCCTGTATAGTTGATCTGATCACAGTGCAAATATCACCCGCTGCCCAACAATGTAATGTTATTCAATATTCATTCACCTGTGACAATGCTTTCATGGTTAGGGTGTCATTGGAAAGAGATTATCCTCTTCTTTCTTAAAGGTATATTATGTGATCCTTCCAGGGAACGCCCTCAACATTGACACAAAAATTGAAAGTAGATTTTCTTGCAGATTTACATTTCTGATCATAAATCGTACATACATTCCAAGTTACAGGGCGATACGATTCTTAATAACTTCAAAATCAGGGTTTTAGAGTGAAAATAAACCCGCCGGATAACACAACAGTTTATATTTTCACTCTAAATTCACTCTAAAACCATGATTTTGAGGTAATTAGGAATCGTATCGCTCTGTAACCTGGAATGTATGTACGATTTATGATCAGAAATGTAAATCTGCAAGAAAATCTGCTTTCAATTGTTTTTCGATGTTGAGGCCGTTCCCTGGAAAGATCACATAATATACCTTTAATGTCCCTTTAATGTGTTGCTCTGTAAGAAAAATCATGAATACAGGGGGCTCTCTGGAAAATATCACATAATATGCCTTTAGGACATAACCCGATATCTAAAACTGCAGTTTTCCTTTAATTGATGATTCAATTTGGGTTTCCTTTACATCAAATATTAACTCTTGGCACCCAACTAAACCATGGAAGTAACAGGCATGACTAAACTAATCTGATCATCAAACCTTTTATACCTTCAGCTGATTAACCTTCTGGGCTCCCTGCCTATCACCCCCTTACAGAGCAACACATTAAAGGGACATTAAAGGTATATTATGTGATCTTTCCAGGGAACGGCCTCAACATCGAAAAACAATTGAAAGCAGATTTTCTTGCAGATTTACATTTCTGATCATAAATCGTACATACATTCCAAGTTACAGGGCAATACGATTCTTAATTACTTCAAAATCATGGTTTTAGAGTGAAAATAAACTGTCGGGATAACACAACAGTTTATATTTTCACTCTAAATTCACTCTAAAACCATGATTTTGAGGTAATTAGGAATCGTATCGCTCTGTTACTTGGAATGTATGTACGATTTATGATCAGAAATGTAAATCTGCAAGAAAATCTACTTTCTAAAAAAAATCATGAATAGAGGGCACTCTCTGGAAAAGATCACATAATATGCCTTTAAGGGACCGCTCATTATTTCCGCCGGAGGGGGGGCCGGGAGCCAAAGGCAAACCACCTCAGAAAAGTATATGACCGCCCCCCCCTTCCTATCACATAAAAACCATATGACCCCCTGTGTGATTTACCAAAACATATGACCCCCCCCCCCACACCACCACCACAAAACCTTGATTTTTTTTTATCTTGCTTGTTTTATACAAATATGGAATAAAATATTATATACTCCCGCCTTTTCACCGATTTGCATGCAGTCCATACAGTCATATCATATGGAAATCACAATAGAAAGATTTCATGTTGGTGTACACAAAGGCTTATGTGTTTGCAACAAAAACATTTTGTTGCAAACACACATTCCTTGATTAGGCAGTGTCACCTGCAGTAAAGGAAGTTTATTTCAACAACGATAGTCCAAGCATGGAAACCCATGCCAATTTGCCACAACCTCTATCCATGTTAGAGGTGAACAATATTGAATTTTTTTTTTTTTATTTTAAAAAATCATTTTTTCTATCGCAGATGTTAAAAAATATTTTGCCTGTGATGTCATAGATTTTATGAAGCAGGATATTAACAAAAATGTGTCACGGTCAAGTAGACCTGAATGAACATTTTCGTAATTCACTCAACTTTAATACGCCAAATAAAAAAACAAGTTTGTCTCAGAGGAAACTGGAAAAATAAAAACCTATGCGAAATGCGGTGGGGTTTTTTTTCCTGGAAAAAAAGCTATGCGAAATGTAGTACAAATATTCCTTTTTTCTTCATTTTATACAGGCCACTTTTTTGTGACCATGAATGACCTAAAAAATCAACACTTTTTGGCCCCAATTTGACTTTTAAAAAGTCTCACAAACCTAAAAAACTTTTTTTTAAAGTGATGACTTGAAATGCCAATTGAAAAACTTCTGCGTGTGGCTTTCTGAGACAAACCTTTTTTTTGGTTGCCTTTTATGCATGAGTATTTAAAGTTTAAAGTGGTCTACAATCACAAGTTGAAAGAAATCAACTGTGAGTGCGTGCATTGGTTGTTTAGTCTGTTTTCATCATTGGTACTCTGGAGTTAAATAAGTATTGTAGTGAACTAGTTATGATTAGTCATTATCAGTCAATAATTGTATTCATCTGATCTTCCTGTGTCCCGTCCTGTGTATACAAAATGAACAACTTTATAAAGGTAACAATCGCCACTGCACACAATCAAATGAGCTTGAAGTTTTGATAGAAATGTGAATAGTAATCAATGATGCTTGTTTTTAAATGCCCATGAAGTTGGCAAGATATCAAAGGCTGGAGATTTTAGATTTGTCCTGTTTGACCACAAATGAAACAAAAAGTTTGCTGACACAGGAAGTGTTTTTTTTAAATTTAATTTTTGGACACAAGAGTGTAAAGTTGTGTTTGCTTGTCATTGGAATATATGCCATTACAAATGAGCCAATATTGAACCACTTGTAAAATTTAATTGAGTCAAAATGTTGCATTGTTGTAATTATTGTTGCAAATTACAGTGGCGTAGCTAGGTTATTCATATTGGGGGGGCGAGAAATGAAAATGACAAGATGAGAAGACGACAATATGTGTGATCCAAGAAATGCACGCGTAGCTTTTTGACTTTTGAAAATGCAAAACCATATGACCCCCCACTTCCGATAAGGGGGCTGGCATTTTCTTCGGAAGGGGGGGTCCCAAAAATGTGGATAGACCCAGACAATTTTTTCATGACCCCCCCTATCCAAGAGCTGCATATTTTTATGACCCCCCTACCAATACAGTCCATTATTTTGTGACCCCCCCCTCACTGAAAAGTAATAAAGTCGAATAGCTGTGCGAAGTGTATCATGAAAATATGCGCTTCTTTTTTTTTCTTCACGCAAGCATGCTTTGATAAATTTGTGACCCCCCCCATTTTCAATGAAATAATTTTATGACCCCCCCTGTTTTCATGTCAAAAAAACTATGACCCCCCCCCCCCCCCAGTATATTTGGGACCCACCCCCTTCTGAAGAAAATGCCAGCCCCCTATAAATCTAAAATCATATGACCCCCCTTTTTGCTTGACCAAAACCATGTGACACCCCCCCCCCCACCCTCTTTTCTCCCGGCCCCCCCCCCCCCCCCCCCTCCGGTGGAAATAAGTGGTGTTGACATTTTTTTATTTATTTTTTATTTACTTTTTTATTTATTTATTGTTGTTTCTACTAACAAAAACATAGCAAAACTTGATTAAAACAATTCCATCGCTATTTATTGAAAAACGCCCTCTATGCAAATTTGGTTCGCGATATGTATCATGCGTGCTGCAGGGGGATACTGTCTGACAAAATATGCAGATCTAGCGGAGATCAGCATTTTTTAATCAACGTTTTGTTGTACAAAGAGGGCTGACTTTTGTAAAAATATACAAATCCAAGTTTTTATCATATATTTTGGTAATTGATGGCACTGCCTCCACCGCATCTCTTAATTCCCCTTTAACAGTAATGACGAAAACATTTCAAATCCCCTATCGAACAAACCACTTGGTAAGTATATATTTATGAGGAAAATGGCGTTCCATAAAATATATAATCCATCAAGAGATGGCGTACTATGGATGACGGGCTGTAAATAACAGTTAAAAAAGTTACAATTTACAATAAAAAACAATGGCAAATTTCAGTGGTGCCTTACAATTGACTGATTTAGACGACTTTATTACGCCTTCACAGGTATTATTTTTATCATTAAGGTAGTAGGAAATGCTCCTAAATATTTCGTTCTAGCGTTTAATAACTGGGGATGAAGAGAATAGAAATTCTAATATGTTTGACATCACGCTAAAGTTAGCCTAAAAGTACGCTAGTTCCATCCATGACGTAGTGAGTTTACATGAGTAAGCTTATTCTTTAAAATGTCACTATGAAACTTTTCTCAAACAATAAACTCTTGCCCATGACTGGTCTAAGTAGCCTCAATATGGGGCCTCAATATTGTCTAAGTAGCCTCTGTATACGGTAAAAATGCATGTAGATTTTATCTATCACGGAACATCCTCAACCGCCCGGCGAATGGAAAACATCGCTTACCGTACTCACACACACGAGGTTGACAGCAAAAAAATGGACATCTGTTGTGCGCAATACGTGAGCTCGACCTCACGGTTCTGATTGGTTAGTGTCATTGTATGAGTTTTCAAGCATGCGCAGTAAGCTGGTATAAGTGCGACCGCGGATGTCGTACTGTGGCAGGGAGAATATGTGCCGTGCCATTGGTACAATTGAAATTACCGGAAGCGATCAGAAGTTGTCTGACCTTGTGGTGTGTTCAAAACAATGTCGCCAAAGCATGTTTTTTCTGACAGATACCATTTTCTTCAAATACAATTTACGATGTTATCCACAGATTTTCATGTTTGAATTTTATCTGTGACACTCAAGTATTTGCTAAGCCCAAGTGGCACTTTCTAAGACGTCAAATGTAGCCTGGATGGTAGGTGTATACCACTGAAAATTGGAATGATATACTACCAAGCCTTTCATGTCGTGTGGGGGTAAACATGGACATTTCATTTTCCCCCATAGGCTTTTACACAGTAAAGTACCCTAGACTGGGTCCCCGCGTCCCTCTATTTGCTCGCCAATCTGCCATTGGTAGATTGAGTGACTGGGAAAAGAACACAGCAAAAAGTGAACAGAAGTATAGTGGGAAGTCACAACACTTCCGGTCAAGTCCTTCAAAATTTACCTGCCCATGCGCAAGTCTGCCCGACAACAAAGCCAAAGCTCCTGATTGGACAAATTTATACTGTAGCTGTTTTCATGATCGTCACGCTGCGCCATGGGAGGTAAATCTGTGTGCCCGAGTGCGTCACGCAATGCACAAAGCTGTGTGAAACCCCTGACGCAGTGTTGCGTGATTAAGCTCATGTTTATTCATAAGTTTATCAGCGCACTCTTTTGGAACTTTTTTTTTTCAGTCTTCATTTTTGACCACCCTCGCAGGGGCCGTGTGTAAATTGTGCAGACCAGAAGGATTCAGTCTAAAAGTAACCCTGCCAAATTGATTGTGCACACTTTCTGTAATAAGGGCGCCCTCTATCAGTAATGTGACCAACCCAATCCTAAGACTAAGTATCCGGTCCCAATTGTTGGGGTTTATTCGCAGGGTAAACATTGCAATCCTTATTGGAAGTTTATTCAGAATTGTGGTCATTTTTCATTGTTCCCTGAGAAACACTGATTTCCACTCTACATGATTTTATGTTAGATCATAAATTTGTCAATTTCATTAATTGCTCATTCAAACAAAAATGTATCTGTTTTATATTAAATTTGTGGATTGACAATATGCTGTAATTTTCCGGCAATACTGCGCCTGACCTCATTTTAATGTAGGGGGGCCTACTGTTTCTCCGACTTTGATTTAGTTCAAGATACTTAGAATAGTCTACCCTTTTGTTTACAGGGCTATGAAATTGATATATGCCTAGTGCTGTTATCGAGATCTTTTTTTCATATCGATATGTTGCTATTTTAGAATCTCGATATCGACATGATGTCGACATATTATGATCCAAATACCAAGCCGATTGTCCTGCAAATTAATGTCCGCGATAGTATAGAATATTACCGCAGATCGAAAATATCGCCAAGTCAATATGCAAAGTGGTGAGGGGGGGAACTAGCGTAGGCCTAATAATTACTTTTAACAATTTGCTATCGTTGGATAATGGGTTTTTTCACAACTCTTGCCGATTTTCATTTATAAAAATCACTTTGCCGATTATTTTTTCTCAAATCATTACGGACGATTTAATGTCAATTATATCGACATCCCAAAGTTGATATCGACATGTCGGGATAATAGCCGATATCGACATAATGTCGACATCGTCCATGTCGATGACAGCTCTAGATATGCCTAAATAATATCATATATTGTCATCACTTAAGTAATAGATGACTTAGTTCTTCTGATCAAAATGTTGTGTCATTTATTCATTAATATCTTGACAGGAATGTATCAAACCTGTAGAAGTTGAGAGATTACCAGGCAAAGGTGGCGCTATTCGCATCAAGGATGATGGAAGCTATGTACAAATTGGCTTTGTAAGTATTAAAAAATTAATCCTTTTAAGGATTAAAATGTTATTTTTGTATAGAATATGGAGATCCCCTGTAGTATACAGTACTCAATGTTCCTATAATAAACTCAGTAGTGTTGCAATAGTTTATTTACAAACATTTATATTTTAATAACAGGATGGTGAAGAACAGAGACTCAAGAAGGCTCGTATAACCCTAAATGATTGCCTGGCCTGTAGCGGATGTATCACATCAGCGGAGAGTGTCCTTATCACCCAACAGAGTCAAGATGAACTGTATAGACTGCTGGATGAGAACAACAAATTCACAGATGTAAGCATAGCGTAGCCAGGGTCAATTGTCAGGGGGGGGGGGCATTTTTCCCTGTTCAACCTAGTGGCGTAGCCAGGTTTTTCATGTAACTTTTTTGATTTGCCGTCGAGTAAGAAAATGACAACCGGGAGGGGGGGTTAGAGGCGTTCAATGGCGTAACTAGGTTATTGATATTGGTGGGGAAGAAATAAAAGTAAACCGACAACACGACAAGGTAGTTGTTAGTCAAGTAATGTGCGCATAGCACGCGAATATGTTCGACTTTATACGTTTTGGCACTAAAAAAGCTTGTAACAAAGAATATTGCATTTTTGTGCATACATTTAGCACGCACAACAACAAAAATCAGTGGGCGCCCTCTGTCCCCCCTCCCCCCTGGCTACGATACTGGATGTAAGAACTTGTCTCTTGTTTTTAAAACTGTCAAATATGTTTTTAAAAATGTTCAAGTGATTAAATATATTAATATCATGAAATTAAACTGATCAATTGTAATATGGAAGTTTAGTTTAGATTAAAAAATTTTAGGTCAAAGGCAAATTTGTCCATTTTGGTTTGATAATGGTTTACTAACATGTTTTCTTAATGTATCAAATCCAATCAAAGGTTTGACATTGTTTGTCAGCAAAACAGGTAAAGGTGCTTCATTGTACAGGAAGTGAGGATGTGGCATCAGAATGAAGCTTATTTATCAGGCACACAACATAATATGATGAATCTAATACCCTGGCATGTTTTTGCACAAAGACAAATCCTGTCATTGGTGCGTAAATTCTGCATGTATTATAGGATTGCACACTGATATCTCGTTTTGTACTTTTGGCAGAATGAAGTGTAGCATAAAATAACAGAAAACTTTAGCAACATTGTCTAACCAATTTCTAGTTTTTACATCCCTTATTTGCTCTGTTCAAGATATGAGACCTGATTTCAAAATAATATCTTTGACGTGATAAGAACAGATATCATTCATCAAAGTATCCAGATTAATCACATTAATTAGTCTTTTATGTGTGTGTGAATTGAATGTTGTACTATTTATATTTACTTATAGACTGGTCAAAGTGATAAGAAGAAGTTCATCGTAGTGTCTGTATCATCACAATCCATCGCTTCCTTGGCTGCAAAGTATAAACTGTCAATTGAGCAGGCTGCAATAAACCTAGCAGGATTTCTTAAAGATTTAGGTAAGATATCAGAATGGACCCATTGTTATAATTAAACCAAATTTAAAAGTCTAATAACTTTATGTTTCAATGTGAATTTAAGGACTGTTTGAAAAACAGGACAGATTGCATATCGTCAGCCTGCTTCGATAATTGCCTAACTCACTTTTCAGCGAAATTGAGTTTTTTTGCATAAATCATGACTTCATTACATTATGCACATGCTGTAATATATTAGTAAGTCATTGACCAATCAAAAGTGTTGACAAATGCACAATTGCAATTCTGCCTAAGTCAGCATTGTGAGTTAGGCAGATTGTAATAATTATGTAAAATGTTTAAAATGGGTCATATTAACTCATATTAGGCCTATAACAAGCCACATTTCACTTAAAGGTATATCCCCAACCTAATTATATCCAACAGGTGCTGCTCTTGTTGGAATTCACCTGTACTATTCATGGTGCTATTCAACATATCATCAGAAAAAATGAATTAGGCAATTATCGAAGCAGGCTGACGATATGTGGAATACAATCTGAGAATATTTTTCAAAATGTTATATTTTAAAAGGGAGACTTAACTGTTTTTGCTGTATAAATATTTGCATTTTACACCTAACAACAATTATGCAAAAGTAAAATCGCCCAGAAGTTTTCTAATGACATAGTTCTATGTAATGGTTTAACACTAAATTACACGATAGAACAGTGTTTTTTAATTTAGCAAAATGCGGACAATTCATCGCACTAAAAAGTGCATTTATACATTTCCATTTGCCACAGGTGTAGACCGCGTGTTTGATGTGACCTTTGCCAGAGATCTCAGCCTATTGGAAAGCCAGAGAGAATTTGTGAAGCGATTCAAGAATAAAGCAGAGAAGGGTTCCTTACCAATGCTAGCTTCATCATGTCCAGGTGATTGATCTAATCTATTCTAATGAAGGCATTTATATATAAAGCGCCCTTACACAATGGTACCACAGCGCTCCGTACAAAAACAAAAATAATAACAAGAAGATACATCAACAAAATTAAAATAAGTGAGTCTAAAGAGTACTTTTGAATTGACTAAGTGAGGAATTAAGCATGCTTAATTAGCTGGTTGTGCTTGCAAGATGCAAATTGAACAGTGTAGATTTGCCAGACCTTTGTATAGCATCCAACACATGTCCAATTTCTAATGAAATTATGTCAATATATTGTAATTGTTACATCACTCTGCAACTTACATGACATGCAATCCAAAAAGCAACAATCATGTTATGAATTTTAAACCAATTTATGCCCTTTAACCCACTCTTGCCGTAATTTCTGTGTGCTATAAGCTGCACGGCGTACAAGCGCAGGTTCTCAAATTCATCAAAATAAGATTAAGACCTCAATCGTATAAGCTGGCCGTACCGCCGTATAAGCTGCACAAGAACAGAAACTGTTTTATGTGTGCCGACCCCGATCTACCAGCCATTAATTGCCTTGAGCGGTGGTATTGGCAAACACTAATTTTAGGTGATTAAGTTACTCGGATCTGTTCTGCATTTTGTACCTTTCATGTGGCCGTTGTGCTTTAAGGGTTAACAGATAAGATGCACCGTCATATATGCGGCACAGGCTTTGTGAGGTCATAAAGCTGTGTATAAGCCGCGGCTTATAGCACGGAAACTACGGTTATTTAAATCTCGGTTTGTATCAAATCCCATTTGATATCTATACAGGTTGGATATGTTACGCAGAGAAGACCCACGGCTCCTACATCCTTCCATTCATCAGTACTACAAAATCCCCTCAGCAAATCATGGGCTCCGTTGTCAAGGACTACTTCGCAAAGCATCATGGGAAGACCCCTGATCAAGTGTACCATGTGACCGTGATGCCTTGCTTTGACAAGAAGTTGGAGGCATCTCGGAGTGATTTTTACAGTGATCTGTATAGTACGAGGGATGTGGATTGTGTCATTACATCAGGTAATAGAGATGTTGTAATTGTAGCAATGCAGGGCATTCAAAATTAAGTATATTATTACACCTCATACATATTTATATAAGCAGTGGTATCCTCTTTTTTGTCAGATAAGTCAGATGAATAAAAAAGTCTGCCGAATGTGTGATTGTCTTTACGCTACTACCAAAGGTGCGGGAGTTTTAACTACTTCCCTCAACACAGTCACCGAAACAATACAAGAACAATTTGACGTCAATATGAACAGCAACGCCAGGTGCGAGGTTGAAAATCTGCTCTTTGTGTTTGATGGCTGGTGACTATCTCCCTCCGTTGCGTGTCGGGAGGTAGTCATCAGTCATCCAACACCTCGTGACCAGTAGTTGGCACTACTTTCCATCAAACCATGTTGTATTTGTTAACTGTCATGACGAAACAATTTCAATTATTTAGTCTGTATATTTTGGTCAATTAAAAACTTGGCTTAAATCAAGTGAGGGTGTCATCACGTGAGACTCGTTTGGTGCATAGCTTGGGACTGGATAGATGCATTCAATTGGCAACATTTTGATATGAACATGACTCATGCTCATCATCTTAATCATACTTTAGCTGTGGGGTAGAATCCTGCTTGCATTAACACGATTGTATATCAGTCAGATATGATGTAAACCCTAAATTATCGTGTGATAAGTATTTGTATATAGATAGGGAGAGTGTCTTCTAACAGGCTCATGCCATACAGGGATGACACTCCTCAACTCTGTAGCAAGCATACACTGCGGAAAATATTGACGATATATACATGCTTTATTGTTGGGAATATGAATCTCTGCATCTTTCTGTAACAATGCATATCATTTACATTAAACCACTTTGTTTTCACTGATCTAATATTCCAGGAGAAGTTGAGGTAATGCTTTCTAAAGAAAAGATGTCATTGGCTGATGTTGCACCACAGGATATGGATACAATGTGAGTGAATAGTAAAACTGATACGAAGTGATTTAAAAAGAAAAGAACCCAACATAAAGAAATACATTACTGTAATCAATTTCATTTCACTAATAGTGACATCGCTGCATCATTGACTTATTGCAGTTTCAAAAGAACGCGTCTACTCGGATGCTCTAATGCATGTGTGTATACTGGCACAAATTCTCGTCTGTAAAGTGAGCTCACTGTCCAGTGGAAGGAATTGAATAGGCTATACCAAATTTGATCTCAGCACAAGATAATGAATGCTCAGGATTTTCTTTTAACCCTAACTCCCCAGACATCTTTTTGGAAAAACTGTTAAGGGAGAAAAACAGGTCAAATTCGAGGTGGGGTATTAGGCTGCGCCAGTGCCTGGGACTAAACCCAGGCCGCCCGTGTGTAAGTCCGACGCCTTAACCCTTTGAACCCTGGATTTATGATGGGGGTCGGCACCCCCACCCTGTGTTATTTTGACGAATAATGGATTTGTTACCCCGGGTCTTACACCCTCTGATTCACCTTGGATTGACCGTCTTCAATAATGACATACTGCCCTCTATCATCGTAAATACATTATTCGTAATAAAACATCGTTTTTATTCGATCTTTATTCTTTTTTATCGCCAAATTGGCTATTCATAACCGTAATACAATGCATGCCTGTCTACCTAAGAAACATCTGCGCAAGCATATTCATCCCTATTTTTGACAGTTTTCTTCAGCCAAATGACATCAAAACACAACGTAAATCTGGCGAAACAAGGTATTACACATCGGGTAAACATCACATGATTTTAAAGTCATATGACCACTCATAGTCACAAGATCAATGTGTCGCCTGTTCTAAGGCCGGCCTTTCGGGTAATAGCGTTTTCTCCGTGCGGCCGCTAAAGCTGCCTTTCGGGTTCAAAGGGTTAAGTCCGACGGGGTCAGCTTGAAAAACTTTCAGAGGTTAGGGTTAATACAACTTTTTTATCATATGATGTAATTAACCAATTATATGAACTGTAAATATAGTTGAGCCCACAGTGCCACACTTTTCACCATATTAATCAACTTTGTTCTCCGCTCTCTTTCCAGCTACCCAAGTGAATCGGAGAGTAAGTTATGGAGTCATAGTGGAGGTGGATCTGGAGGCTATCTAGAACACATTATCAAATATGCAGCTCATGAATTGTATGACAAACAAATAGAACAAGTCCAATATAAAACCCTAAGGTATGTGGTGCACTTGTAGAAATATTGAATTGATTATTTCTCCTCTTTGTCATAAGACAAACAGATGCTGATTTGTTGAATTGAGGATACAAAGGTAAACAATCTCTCATCAGATGGCTTGAAGAGTTGTACAGGGTGTCCCAAAAGTGTTGATACCCTTCCAAAGCTTTATATCTTCGATACAATAATTTGCAGTATAAAACTAAAAAACATATTTGGATAGAGATGATTTATAGGATTATTTTGATACCAAACGTACAATAACAGCTATCGGTATTGCCAAAGTACAGAATAAAGTTCTCCAAACTGTAAAACTGCAGTTTCATACTAAACAGGTAGTATAACAAGCTTAATGAAGTGAACGTAACTAGAGAGGGAGAAAGGTAGCTAGTGAAGAGACAAAGGTTTTCCATAGTGATTCGTTTTAATTTCAGATTGAAATTCCTCATTATGATTGTTATTAATGTTGTACACAAAATGTAATAAGTGAAAGCCTTTGAGATTACAGCGATATACGCAATGCATCCTGCAAGTTGAACAATTGTATGGTATAGACCATTTCAAATTGAGATCGGAAATCTTCGGAAAAACAGGTCACGTGGAGTAGGTGCGTTGCGCTTTCTTCCCAACAGTTGATGGCATTCACAGCAGGCATTGTCCTAGTTGGTCGTCCGCCCAGTGATTTACTATGTTTACATACACGCGTGCACACATGAGAAGTAAAACATGGAACAAGTCTATTTTGGGTTTTTTATCAACAATGGCGTTGATGGGCAAATTCCAAATGTATAGAGCAGACAGTAAAAAGTGAAAATATTACCCCAAATCTCTTTCATCTCACCGTTTTTATAACTGAAATGCCGCAACATCAACTTTGTGAGGGATACAATCTATCACCAACACCAGCGCAATCTACCACACGGGCAGACGGGTGAAAAACTTGTTTGTTTTTCTCCGGCACATGGACATGACATGTGAGCTGACAAGTCATGTAACCGAGCGTCAAATCACACGGCTAATCGGAAGCATTCGGTACCGATCAGATTTGAAATGGTCTATTGTGAATTATGTGGCCAAACCTTTCAGAGTGTGTTTTATATTAAGGGCCTTTAGAAAGGTATTAAAAGAATTATTTTAAGCTAGATACAAAGCTGTAATAAAAGGGTATCGAAATATTTGGACACCAAAAATGTGAATTTTTAACAATTTCACTCATCCTTTTTTATGATAAGAAAATGAATAGTTTGATTTAGCCAGTCATGTTCTGATCTGATATATTATGCTGTTTTATCAAGTGACTTTAACAGACAAGTCATAGGACTTTTCCTAATATTTATTATTGCAAAAATGTAAATAATTGAATTTGAGTAATAGAATCAACTGACCTTTTGGTTTTTTGTTATTCCTCTTTCCATAAAAGAGTTATGTAGAACCAAGAGCTGTTGAATTCTAAACCTTGAACACTGTGAATAAAACATAACATTGCACTTTTTACACTGTTTAAAAAGTTAAACAAATATTAGCCAAAGTGCTATGTTCAATCTTCTCAGTTTTAAATTCTAATAATCTTGTTTTCTTGACAGGAATAAAGATTTCAAGGAAGTAACAGTTGAAGTCGACGGTCAGGTGATGCTCAAATTTGCCTTAGCCTACGGCTTCAGAAATATACAGAATCTTGTACAGAAGGTCAAGAGAGGGAAGAGCCCCTACCATTTTGTTGAGGTCATGGCTTGCCCTGCAGGTAAGTTGTATGTTGGAGGGGATAACAGGTGGACAGGGCTGTTTCAAATTTGGGGGGAACAAGTGTAATTATAGGGTGCACTACACTAAATGGGGTATCCCCTACCCTTAAGGACAGTGTTTAAAACTAAAATCGGAAAGTATGCATCACAAAATCCTCAATTAAAAAGACTTGACAGTAATACAATTGCGTACATGCTTATGATTTTTGATTAATTATGATAAATGGGACATCTCCTATATGCACCCTGACTATAAACTGTGAATATCATCTACAGTAGGTTAATTTTGAGAGATCTTTCAAATTTGTGCTTTTTACTGGAAACATTGGCGATTACGGCAACATTTCCAAGCTTGTCAGAGAGTAGTTAACTCCATGGCGTATTTTGGAAAATCGAGCAGGCTCACCTACCTTTTCACTTTTTGGTGGGGAAATGTGATCATCTTTAAGAAAAAATCACTCTACAGGGTCCAATAGTTGCAATTTAGTGGTCTAAAACAGAGTTTTATATCAGAGTTTTTGTACATATCCCTTTGAAGCTCTATTTAGTGGTGTGACCCCTATACACACACAAAAATAAGTTTGTCTCAGAAGAAATCTGAAAAAGGCTAGGTGGAATGCAATTTAAAACAAATGATTAGTAATAAGTGATATGCGAAATGCGGTTTATTTTTTTATTAATTTTTTTAACATGAGATGGTCTCTGTGAAGCAAGACAATGAAGCTGACATGGTACTTCACAATGTGAAATTAAAATTTGAAGAAGCATAGTCCAATAAATCACTGGAGTCAGTTATTTTTCTTGAGATTAAATAATGTTTTAATATTGAAAAACACACACATTCCATACAGTCACAACTTGGCTCACACCACCATGATCAAAGGTTTAAGAAAAAAGGGGGAAATACTTATGTGCTGAAATGCAAATTTTAAAAGCTACGCAAGCGGTCTTCTGAGATACACTTGTTTTTTATTATGCCTTACCAACAATTTGTTATGTATTTCTAAATTTGAAAATACCAAATTCCCCTTCAAGTGTTAATATTTCCTAGGAAAAAGCGTTCCAATTTCCCCACTGTTTCCCTTCATACGAGAAGGTTTTCACATTCTTTGTTGAGAATAATGGTTCCTTGAGTTCTGATCCTTCTTTTTATTTCTAAGCTTTAAATTTTAACTTTCTATTTACATTTTATTGCAAATAGGGCCCAATCCTAAGAGAATGATCAAAAGAATCACGTCTAATTTTAGTATTTTTCTCATCTTTTAATGAAAATGGCATGTGTCCAAGGAAAAATGGCTCCAGTGGATAATATGGTGTTTTTTTGCATATCTTACTTGCCCATGTGAGTGCATTCCCAATAAGGGGTTTTGGAGGTTTCAGCGTCGGAAGCCGAGCTGTACCAAGGAATTTCAATCCCATAATAAAAAAGAGCATTCTGCATTACAATGTTTATGGTCCAAAGGTACCATGGTAAAATTAGCAGTATATTAGAAATTAGACATTCGTGAGCCCTGCGGGGCTCTATATAAACATGCTCCGCTTCGGGCGGTTACGCGCGGCCAGTGTCCCCTGCACTTTAAG
This sequence comes from Ophiura sarsii, assembly GCA_035610835.1. Lineage (NCBI taxonomy): Eukaryota > Metazoa > Echinodermata > Ophiuroidea > Amphilepidida > Ophiuridae > Ophiura > Ophiura sarsii. Next base: position 88,813,397 of record CM069441.1, on the reverse strand, counting down.
CCTGCGGTTCAGATCCGCGGTTCAGATAGTAATGCACTCTCCTCGGAATGTCTTATTTCTAATTTCTAATATGCTGCTAACTTTACCACGTTCCAAAGATTAATTCATCCGCCTTCTTGTATGCTGCACTCATTGCATTGTGGGACTGACATTTCGGTACAACACAGCTTTCTGTGCTGACACACAGCAGTGTGGGACTGACATTTCGGTACAACTCGGCCGTCGGTGCTGAAAAGCCAAAACTGCGTATTGAATTTCTGAATGATTATAAATCTTTTTGCAGATTTTGTATAGTAAGCACTGATTCATGCTATATGAAATAAAACATAATTAAATCCATGTAATTATTAATTATACAATTTCAACCAAGGTTATGTGGATGCATGTCTAGCAGTTTTACACACTAGTATTTAGTTATTAATGTTGCAACCAGATATGGCACCCTATATAAATTTCCTACACATCCCAAATATGTCAGTACAGCCTTATTATTCAAAAGACATTTGTTTTTAATTAAAATAAACAGAGTGCCATCATCTACATTTACTATTATTCTTTATTTGTTTTTGTTTTTTCAATTCCAGGCTGTTTAAATGGAGGAGGACAAATCAAAGTAGATGAAGGAGAAAGTGCAAAGGAATTAATTTCCAGAGTTGAAGATTTATATAACACCTTGGAAACAAGGACGCCCGAATCCAATGCCAATGTAGAAAAGATATACTCCGATTGGCTAGAGGGCACAGACAGTGAGAGAGCTAGGACTATGCTACATACACAGTACCACGAAGTAGAAAAGATGGCAAATGCACTAGTTATCAAGTGGTGATGTTTTATATCATATAATATGGGTGTACAGTATGCTTGCACTACCTGGTCACCATTAGTCGGGGTCAAGACTATTGGCACTAGTTGCGACTGCAACTATGTACCTTGCAATAGTCAACTAGTAAAGTGTACTTCCAGAAGTCCTAAACATGCACACTGAATCAGAAAAAAATTCTGCTCCCAAGTATTTATTACCGACGCATGTAATATTATGCCACCTTATATATTCCTGGGCAATTTAGTCTTCAAGCCAGAGGACGAATAAAAGTGTGTAAAGTCATTTTTAGACGTTTCAAAATGACGAATCTAGCCGTTTCAAAATGACGAATCTAGCCGTTTTGTAAGTTATGTATTCTTTTGTTGGTGTCATACTTCCTTTATTAATACATTTTCAAGACTAATTGAGCATCAAATTTTGTCAGAATTTAAGTTTAACCTCCAATGGTTGCCAGACGGCGACTAGTCGTGACCCTTTAGTGGTGACTGGTCAACCACAGAAAAAAACCTGTCGTGCAAGCCTAGTGTACAGCCTGTCTGTAAATGAAGGAGTGTCACAGTTTTTATTCTTCCATATTGTATGATACGGAAGCATCTTAGTGCCATACTACATAATATATCTTGACAAGTAGACATATAATATCAGTATTATGTCGACATGGTCAGATAATTTCCTCACCATGTCGACTTGAAAACTTTTTGAAGTCATCATGGTCAGATAGATTATCTTGCCAAGTCGACTTCATTAAAAGTTGATGTCGTCATGGCGAGATAGATTATCTTGCCAAGTCGACTTCACAAAAAGTTGATGTCGTCATGGCGAGACATATTATCTTGCCAAGTCGACTTCATAAAAAGTGATGTCAAGTCGATGTCGTCATGACAAGATAGATTATCTGACCAAGTGCTATGGAAGCAACAAAGTGCCATCCTACTTCACCAATGTGTGTGGGTTTATTTTGGAGGATATTGCTTTATCTTACAATTCAAAAGCTTCACTATGTTTAACTTTATATTCTTTAATTATTCATTAACAGTAAAAAAGATTTTCGCGCCAAAATGTGATAACCAAATAAATCCATATGGTAATCCGCTGACCTTAATCTTCCACACAGGGGTCTAGATTTCAAATAGAGTCACCCATGACGACATCTACGTTTTGTGAAGTTGATAGTATCTTACCATGACGACTTAATAAGGTTTTTATGTCGACATGGTGAGAAAAATTATCTGACCATGTCGAAATAATGCTGATAATATATCAAGATGTATTATCTCGCCATGTCGTAAAGTAGGATGGCACTTTGATACTTCCGTAGTACGAAGCACTCATGCATTTATTTATAATGTATAGACAAAAACATTACACATAGAATGTGCAACAAAAATATAGATGTATATTAATTATTGTAACTATTCTTTATACAAATTTATGAACTTCAAGGTAAATAGATGGCTTATCACTAATCCTAATAATAAAGTCATCTTCAAGTGAACCATGTTTTCAAGAACAAGACATACCTAATTCCCACTCACAGAACAATCAAAATGGAAAGCATTCTATTCTATAAAGCTGTATTCTTATTCAAGGAAGACCCAATGTAAATTCAATAGTATACATTGCAAACTGTATGCAAACAGACATATCCTTATACAGATGTGGGATATAACTTCCAAAACTCTGCCTATTTCAAAAGTATTAGGCTATTCAACCTGAACAGACTTGAGGTTGTATGTCGGATGATAGGTGCAACCGTGTAAAACTACACCAGGCTGATAGGTAATCATTTGTTTGTAGGTGTAAAACAGCCACTGTGGACAGATGTAAAGGATTCATTCACTATAGTGTTAAACCAATTATGCAAGGATTAACGTGCAGCTTGAACTTACCCTCCTCAAGCAGTCACCTGTATTCACCTTCCTTCAGGATAAACTAGGTCAAGATTATATCTCTCATGCAATTTTTTAGGTGAAGATTCACCTCAGTGCACGATGTTTGTTCTACAGTAATATATTCGAGAAGTTGAAATATACGTGAAGATTCACCATGGATTCACCTGTCCAAATCCTAATTCACCATTTCGAAAATATAACTAGGCAATTCGCAAAGAGTAGGTGTCTAATCTTTGCCTAACCTTAAGGAGGGTAGGTTCAAGATGCACATTGACGCCTGCATTAGAGAGCAGGAAACAAGGATATAAGGAGTGCATTGAAAATGTCTAATTACACATAGCATGCGGGCATTGTGTGCTTTGCTTTCAGAACTTGTTCAAGCAGCACAGTACATTTTTGCTGCGGGTATAATCATGTAACTTTTTAAACCCTTAGGTCCACTCTTACCATACAGATTCTTTAGGAATATCTCAAAGTTGAGATATCTCTTCATTCCATCTGTCACCAAATGAACGGGTGTAAGCTAGTTCACCCAGGGTGAACTGGTCAAAGTGAACCTATGCCTTTAATGATTTGTGTGTGTGTGTTTGAAATGGTAATTAAGAGATGAAATAGTATCAGCACACATTTTTAAATGTGTGTTGATACTATTGTATCTAAAATGTAAGACATTGGTCAATACATGTGTTTGCTTTGATTCTCCAGAAATGAGAAAAATCAATGTACCTGCCCAGATGTTGATATGCTCATAATATCACGCATCCTATAGGGTCATGCCAATATACATCAGCATTGTTTTGTCTCATTTCTTTCGAAACAAGGCATACACAACTATTGATGTATAAATAATAGATGTTTTTGACAAGAGGAACTAGCTATGTCATTTCTATTGTTTTTGAAATTATGTACCCTTTGAAAACTTGGCACTTATTGAGATCAAACGTTAAACAGCATCGATAAAATAACAGACATGTTAAATATGGTATGATATGTAACAAACAATAAAACATGCACATGTTGCTAAAGATTTTTTAAATGTTGTGTTTGTTTGAAATCCATTAGGTTCTCAATTTGAAAAAGATGTACAGTTTATAGTCTGTTCCAAATTGGCGAGAAATATATGGAGGGTTATCTTTCCACCAGTAATAGTGATCCAAGCGTACATGAGCGTTTCTATGTGTGTGCAATTCTGCCTTAGCGTGATTTTGGAATATGCAGGCGTCGGGCATACACAAATGTGCGTGTTGCATTCATGCGTCTTCGAAGAAGGCTCGTAAATTTGGAACTGATGAAATTAGAATGCTATATCATAATATGATCAAATATTTGAACTAATCTGTGTCCAAACCTTGGAAGGAAGGGAGAGTGAGATAGATAATGTGGAAGTCAGTCAAATGTGTTTTATCCCTATGGTCTAATATTATGCATATGATTAACAAATGTTTCTCATCAATAAAACCCAATACATTTTGCATACTATTTTTAGCACTAGACTTGTGCCTCCTCATTCGGCTTGCACTTGCACCCCCCCCCCCCCATGAAATGACAAACTATATGTATACAAAATATAGTTGGTTTATAGCCACCCCCCCCCCCCCCCCCTGATAACAAGACTGTGCCTTCTCAATAGCCCGAAACTGACCACCTGCCTCTCTAGTGTTAAGTCGGCACTAGAATCCCCAAAACTACCCCGTCGGTACACAACGCATGCCGTCGGTACATTCATGATTTTGACCATGCTATTTTGTTGGCCGGTTTTGAAGACAACCACATCGTACCCTCCCCCACTTATCAGTTTCTCGAGCTCACTGAGAAAAACAATTGGACATCCTTGTAACTTTTTTTTGTCGGTACATCCCGGGGGTACATCATGCCTTTCATCGTACAACTATGTCTCCCCCCCCCCCCCCCCCCCCCCCACCCCGTTTCAAAAAGCTGGCTATATATTACATTAATAGTTCAAAAGTAACAGCACTTGATACATTTCGAATATATAGGGTTTCACTTTTACAGAGAATGATTCATTTTAAAGATGACATAAAGATTATTTTTACATATTTTTATACTGTTGTATCTTGGGCATCAGAATGGTTATAAAGGGCTCGTATTATAAAATAATAACATTTCAAAGAAAATAGGTTAAAAAACAATTTGTCCACAAGCAAACCAATCAAATGTACAGATTTGCACACATATTCCTGACACTTGGTTAGGCGCAGATATATCCTGGGCAACGTAAACAAATCTTTGAAATCAGTTTTTATACCAGATGGATTTTGGCGAAAAGGAAACGGCATATTGAATAAAAGATAAATAGCCGGGTGTTTTTTCAACTTGAGTCTAGAAATATGATAACACAACATGCACAAAGAAGGGTGATAATGCATGCATGACCAACACTATAGGCTTACACGTGGACAAACGGATTGGTAACCATTTCTTCCTTCACCCTTTTCGTCATCACAGGGTGAGTCAAAATATTCAGGTCCCGATTTTACCGATTTTTAAACCAGTTAATATGCACAAAATTTATATATAATTGATATGAAGAGTAAGAACGCATTGTTAGCTATAACTTAAATTTTATTTCATTCAAATTGGTTAAACCGGAGATATGTATATTTCGCCAAATTCTGTGAAATTTAATATGTTCCAACTTCCAAGGTACTTTTGTGAATGCAAAAGTTTAACGCACGCATTTTGAATGTATCAATCAATGGCGTTTTGGTATTCACCATGACTACAATATGGAAAATGGGGTTATATTGGAACACTTCGGATTTCGCGCTTTTTCGTTAATACGTTGTAATTATGGCCTGGATTAAGGTATTGTCTTGGAAATTTCACCAAGTATGAAAAGTATTTCTTCTCCTACAAACAATGACGAAATTGGCCAAATTGTAACAAGGAGTATTTTTCCTGATTTTCTAAAAACGGGACCTGAATATAAGTTTGACTCGCCCTGTAGGCCTATAGTTTCAATTTCAATGCCATTTTCACCTTATGTGCCCAATATACAGTTAAGCCCACAATTATTCATACCCCTTGGAAAATATGAGTTTTTTGCGTTTTTCTCATATCTATACCAGCTGGAGTGTTGGAACTTCCGCTTTACACTAAAGACAATTAGTTTGCAAGTACAAATCAATATATTTGGGCTCAACATTTTTTGCATAACAATAGAATTGAACAAGAATTATGTTTTTATGCCTGTCCAAAATTATTCATACCCTATACCAAGTCTAAGGATTGAGCCACTTTTTGTGATAATACACATGTTTTGACTTCCAAACATTCTTTATATTGTGTGATAGGCTTTTATATTGTTTTGTAATTATTCCATGATGTGTGCATACAATGTTATTGCATTACAAATGTGTCCTATTGAATGTACAGTGAGGGATATTATAGGACAACACTCTAGCTCTTTGACAGCATGTCGAAGAAGATCAAATAACTTTTTTATGCATATTGTTAATGCTCACAAAGAGGGGAAAGGCTACAGAGCTATTTCGAAACAATTCCAAGTGCAAGAATCCACCACACAAAGCATAATTAGGAAGAACAAGACGTTCAACTCACTAAAAAACATTGAAGGATGCAGAAGGAAGCCAGCGGTGTCCTCTTGTTTGACAAGAAAAGTATTGCGAAAGGCCAACAACAATCCACAGATCACCATCAATGCTCTCCTGAACAACCCTGGCAATTATTGGACCAAGATATCATGGCAGACACTCCAGCATATATGGCACATGAGAGGTCTCCATGGAGGCCGACCAAGAAAGACTCTACTCCTTAAAAGAGACACAGAGAAACTTGTCTTGCATCTTAAGTAACCCCAACACTGAAGACCAAAAACTTGGATCTTTGTCCAGAAGTGCTCTTGCAAATGCTAGATGAGTTTCTCATTGTCTCTTTTCAGGAGTAGAGTCTTTCTTGGTCGGAGTCCATGGAGAACTCTTGTGTACTATGTCTGCTGAAGTGTCTGCCTTAATATCTTGCTCCAAGACTCACCAAGGTTGTTCAGGAGAGCATTGACGGTGATATGTGGATTGTTGTTGGCCTTTCACCATACTTTTCTTGTCAAACAAGGGGACACTGTTGGCTTCCGACCGTGTTCTTCAGGGTTTTTAACTGATTTGAAGTGATTTTAACTCTCTTGGTCTTCCTAATTATGCTTTTTATGGTGGAATTTGGCACTTGAAATTGCTTCGAAATAGCTTTGTAGCCTTTCCCCTCTTTGTAAGCATTCACAATGCACAAAAAAGGTCCTTATTGAGTTATTTGACCCCCTTTGCCATGCTGTCAAAGAGCTAGAGTGTTGTCCTATGATATCCCTCACTGTACATTGAATAGGACACATTTGTAATGCATCCACATTGTATGGAATAATTGCATAACAATATAAAAGCCTATCACACAATATAAAGAATGTTTGGAATGTCAAAAACATGTGTGTATTATCACAAAAAGTGGCCTCAATCCTGAGACTTGGTATGGGGTATGAATAATTTTGGACAGGCATAAAAACACAATTCTTGTTCAATTCTATTGTTATGCAAAAAATGTTGAGCCCAAATATATTGATTTGTACTTGCAAACTAATTGTCTTTAGTGTAAAGCAAAAGTTCCACCACTCCAGCTGGTATAGATATGAGAAAAACGCAAAAAACACATATTTGTCAAGGGCGTTAAGGGGTATGAATAATTGTGGGCTTAACTGTACATGTAGCAGGAGGGAATTGACTCCTCCCTGATTAAATAGCAGTTTAAGAATATGTTACTATGATCTTATGATCCCAAATTGATTGGTTTTATTATACCTTCCCTGGTTTTATGTAGGCCTATAGGCTATATATAGCCTAATCCTTTTCCCTGGGCAAGTTTGCATTATACTTTTCTAAACACTACATTGAATTAAAACATACTTGAAGATCACCATTTTGGTTGACCCTAAGCCTTGGAAACAGTCCCACTTCACAATGACCTATTATTGATCCAGAGCACTTCATTTTGATTATATGAATGAAGATGAGAAATAATGACCATGGCAAATTGAGACAAGACTGCGAACAACAATGTTATCAGCAGAAGCCGATCGAAATGCCGTAGCCGAAATGCCCGCTTTTGACTAATACGCACAGACTGGGCGCAGCCATGTTATTCGGTTAGGGATTCCCAAATACGCTCGGAAGTTACGACGAAGTTTACCGAACTCACGAATTTCGTTTCGTATCGAGATCGTACACGCCCGGAAAAAATATGCCATATATGGCATCCTAATTCGCCAAGAACCCGGATGAAGACCTGGGATTTTACCCCCTCTATCGTACTATTTTAGTTAATGAATCTTTCGATCAATCCAATACGATGTATACGCTGTGAGACGGTCTAAAGTGAACTTTGGAAGTCACAGTATTTTTTCGGAATGGACAATTATTGCACTGTATTCCCATACAGCATGACCGATCTTGACATGATATCATAGTCTGAAGCCTGTAATTCTTTTGAGTCGAGACTGCTGATTTCATACCGGCGACGCGACCGTAGCTCGCTGAAACTGATCCATTGCCATTTTCAGCCACGCCAAGGGGTAAGTGTTGTTGATGTATAATAGCGCGTACACCTAAGATAGGCCATTGCACTAAACAATCGGGACACGCTGGACAGGCAAAGGCAGTCGAGCCCGTGGGTAGGGGAGCCTGGGAAATGTGGACATACCTCAGGCCGGAGACATGTAACCCCACGTTTGAGCAAAATGATTTGAGTTCTTGTCAGTGCCATTTTGAGTTTGTCTTCTCACCTTTCCTGATGTTCCTTGTTGAGATTGAGATAAGCTCCTACCCAGCAAACACAGAACGTTTCCGCAACGTTGCACCTAGGTTGCAGTTAGGTTGCGTCATTTAAAACGTTTTAACAACGTTTTTATAACGTTACGGTTTGGTTGTGATTTGGTTGTTTTAAGTTGGTCCGTTGAAACGTGAGCAAAACGTTCTCTGAACGTTAAAGTTTAGTTCTAGTTTGGTTGCACTTAGGTTGTGGTAAGGTTGTCATTATAAACGTTCTTACAACGTTATTATGACGTTGCGGTTTGTTTGTTTTAGGTTGGTTCTTGGAAACGTGATTAAAACGTTCTCTGAACGTTGCATGTTGATCATCGGAAACGTTTACATAATGTTTTAACAACGTTGTAACACTCAAATAGTTGGTTGTTTTAGTTTAATCCTTTAAACGTGAAAAAGATGTTCCCTGAACGTTGTAGTTTAAGTTCTAGTTTGGTTGCACTAAGGTTCTGGTTAGGTTGTCATTAAATACGTTCTTACAGCGTTATTATAACGTTGCGGGTTGTTTGTTTTAAGTACCAAATCACACCCAAACCGCAACGTTATATATAACGTTGTAGAAACGTTTTAATGACAACCTAACCACAACCTAAGTGCAACCAAACTAGAACTTAACTGCAACGTTCAGAGAACGTTTTGCTCACGTTTCAACGGACCAACCTAAAACAACCAAATCACACCCAAACCGCAACGTTATAATAACGTTGTAGAAACGTTTTAATGACAACCTAACCACAACCTAAGTGCAACCAAACTAGAACTTAACTGCAACGTTCAGAGAACGTTTTGCTCACGTTTCCATGGACCAACCTAAAACAACCAAATCACACCCAAACCGCAACGTTATAATAACGTTGTAGAAACTTTTAATGACAACCTAACCACAACCTAAGTGCAACCAGACTAGAACTTAACTGCAACGTTCAGAGAACTTTTTGCTCACGTTTCCATTGACCAACCTAAAACAACCAAATCACACCCAAACCGCACGTTATAATAACGTTGTAGAAACGTTTTAATGACAACCTAACCACAACCTAAGTGCAACCAAACTAGAACTTAACTGCAACGTTCAGAAAACATTTTGCTCACGTTTCCATGGATTAATTAAATAATGAATTACATTTTATTTAAAAAGGTTTATTACGAATCAAAATTTTAATAATTTGGCATTACAAATTTGATGTACTAATCTAGGCGTATACAGGGTGACCAAAAAAATGTTAACACTCTGGGCACATAAGATATCTTAAAAGGACAGGAACACACGGGTCTAATCTTGATGTATTATGAAAGCTGAGTAAATAAGCTTTCATTTGTATTTTATTGCGTTCCAATTGGTTATTTAGAACGGGAGATATGCTTCAGCAAACATGAGGAAGCAAAATCGGCTTGGTCCAATTTGCATTAATTACAACTATGATTACGAACTTGTAAGAATGCCAAAAACATTATTGTGCAGTAATTCAAAAGTAACAATACCATTGCAACATTTAATCATAAGTTAGAATGTATCGATTATTGAATATAATTGAATCTTTTCATTCATTTATCCAACGATACAAGCAAGTTATAACAGGTGGTATTACCATTGACATTAATTGGAAGGACCATTTCAACAAAGAGCATGAAATGTTTCAATTTCAATTTTAAAGACTGCTTTACTGACTTTCTGGTTTCCTTGTGAACTTAGGCATTTTTATGCTTTTCCGTTAGTTCCCGTTTTAACTCAAGCGCAATGCTCTTTTCTATAGCGTGTAAATCCGTTAAAGTTTGAATCGAATTCGTTCCTCGTGGGTATTGCACATGGAAAAAGAGTATAGAACTTGAACTCATGACAAAATACCTGTATAATTTATGTGGAATATATTTATTTATGTCTTATAAGCTTGAAAAGAATCTGGCTTCATCACGACGTTCATATAACGTTCATATAACGTTTACACAACCAAATTATGTTACCTGGGCTGTAATCGCTAATTTGCATATTTTACCTGGCCTTACATGAGTCGAGTAAATTGTGGAAATAGCTCATTAGCATAATTTCAATGGTACAAAAATTAGCACCGGTGCTCGTTTGTAACCTTTAAATTATGGTAATGAGCTAATTTGCAACTTTTATTTATTTAAACTTTTTTTTTTTTAAATTTAAGTCGATACATACATTTAACAGCTTTTAACACCATAGAAAGTACTTTGATCTGTATACGTAAGTTCTCATATGTATAGCTAAAGGCAAGTCATTGTTCACTAATGCCATATACATCGAGCAAGAACATAGTACACATGAAAAGGTCAATGCCCGCCCCATCCCTCTATAATACCACTACCATTCCCTGGTTGCCATGGTGTAACTGACCGAATTTGATGAAAGTTTTTTACACGTTTGGGATAACGTTGTGAAAACATTCAAGAGTAACGTTCATACAACATAAAAATGTGTCGACAAATAAACGTTCTTATAACGTTCCAAGAACGAAAGTGAAACGTTGTCACGACGTTCCAACAACGTAATAAATAGGTTATAAAAACGTCATTTGGACGTAATGGTATAACTATCAGAAGTTTTTTAAACGTTTGGGACGTTGTTATAACGTTGTGAAAACGTTCAAACAACGTAAAAATGTGTCGACAAATAAACGTTCTTCTAACGTTGGATCGCAACGTTCCATGAACGTTGTCACGACGTTCCGATAACGTAATAAAGACAGTATAAAAACGTCATTTGGACGTAATGGTATAACTAACAGAATTTCAAGAAAGTGTTTTAAACGTTTAGGACGTTGTGATAACGTTGTGAAAACGTTCATGACTAACGTTTATACAACGTAAAAAGGTGTCGACAAATAAACGTTCTTCTAACGTTGGATCACGTTCACAACGTTCTTTGAACTTTTAATCATAACGTTCCAAGAACGAAAGTGAAACCTTGCCACGACGTTCCAACAACGTAATATGGTTAGCTGGGTACACCCTCTTTTCACATTCACAAAGTGTTTAGTGAAGTCGTACCTTTTGAAAGTACAGGGTGTCTCAAAAAAACCGTGCACGTGTTTACCCAACTTATTGACCATGAACTTCTAGAATTTGGTGTAACAATTCTACATCTACGTCTACATCTACGTTGATACTCGGCAAAGTCCAATTCCTGGATATATATATACCGCCGAGGTGAAAAAACTTGTGTATGTGAAGCTGAGGGTTGACTGTGCGAAATATATACAGGTGCGAGTAAAAACCATCAGCCGGAGCTAGTTGGTGAATATGTGAGCCTTGAAGACGTTCACAGAAGGTGAAGTGATGACGTCCGCAGGCAGAGCATTCCATAGCCGAATTGCTGTTGGCATGAACATGTGAGGAACAGTCCATGGCTTGAGCTGACATAGAATCCTAGTTAAGTAAACAGTAGACCTGTTAAGACATTTATAACAGAATGGATAATCTGTGAAAACAATTTATGGAAGGAAAGAAAGGATTGCCCTCTGGCATGGGAATTCCTCCCAGAGAGATATCTACACACTGTGAACAGCCAATCAGTTAAGAGATACAAAAATCGGTGACTGCCTGGATCTATCACAAACAGTGCCGCCATTATGAGATGCATAGTGCAAATAATGCAATGTTGGAGACTAATTCCTTTCCTATAACTGTTATTGTATTGTTGTAAAGACTGCTATGTACAGAAGCATCCCTCATGTTTGTTTAACACGATTGAATGCACCTCATCCAAAGAAAGGTATTGCGTGTCATTGGATTTCCTCTAAGTGATCTATGAATATTACCACGTCCCTTCTGCATGTTTGTTGTTACCTACTAGTATCAAACTTGTAAGTTGTACAATAACAACATTATCATTTACCCCCATCCAGTTGTGAGGTCTACATTAAAAAAAGATTCACGTGTTACAAAAATCTATTAATGTTTGTCTCATTAAACATGTTGAGTAATGGAAAAACACTTTTCCCGACACGTTAGGCTTAAAATTTAAATCAGGACATGTGCAATTTTTAAGAAAAGTGAGGCGAGTCGGTATTAAGATGTTTAAAATACCGATGTTTAGAGAGTAAAAAAAGTGAGCCAGGTAAAACTCCTAAAAGAACTTGTTGTACGTTTAAGACATGAAATTCAATGTGTTTTCAGAAATTCATGGGGCCTAAGTGTACTGCAAAAACCATAGTATACAGGACATGTTTCGCTTGACCTATGTTAGACAAAAATGTCAGCTATGTTTGTATGGTTTCTGTGTGGGTAGGCCTAATGTTTAGCCATGATTTTTATTTTTTAGCAGATTACTAGGACGATTGACAGTTTTAAACACCTTTGATATTTGCAAAAAAGCACAGAAATATCTTAAAGATAAATAATATCAGTAAATTGAAGGCGATGTTCTATAATTTTTTGCCCAGGAAAATACTGTACTATAACATTTAGGTATACAAGGTTTGTCTTATGAGTTTTTAAAGTAGAATAATATGACTGCGGTAATCTCAGCACGATATTGGCATATTGGCATATTGATATTGGCATATTGGCATATTGGCATATTGGCATATTGGACACATAACTAAATATATAAAGATTATAGAGATATAACCTTTGAACCGAAGATATGTCCACGTAGAGGGCGTGTTTTCTTATGGTTGTTTTCTTTCAACATTGGCAATAAAAACAAACAAAAGACTTAACTTTAATCGATTTTGCTGACAAACTGATACAAAGATACATTCTTTTTTTGTTAATACTATTACAATACCTAAAGATTATTTCCTGTAAGATACATGAACTTTGACAAAATATTTTCTACATTGGCAAATAAAGAAAAAAGAAAAAACCCTTAAATTCAATCGACTTGCTGGCAAACTGAGACCAAAAATATATTCTTTATTGTTGAACATATTGAATCATACCTAAAGATTATTTCCTGAAAGATACTTGAACTTTGACCGATAATTTTTCCACGTAGAGGGTGTGTTTTCTTTCTACATTGGCAAAAAAGAAAAGAAAAAGGACTTCAATTCAATCGATTTTGCTGGCAAACTGAGCCCAAAGATAATATATTATTTTTTGTTAATAATAATGAATCGAAATACGTGAAGATTATTGTCTAAAAGATACATGCACTTTGACCAAAGATCTTTCCCCGTAGAGGGCGTGTATTCTTTCTAGATTGTCAAAAAAAGAAAAAGAACTTAAATTCAATCGATTTTGCTGGCAAACTGAGCCCAAAGATATTATTTTTGTTAATAATAATGAATCTAAATACGTTAAGACTATTTTCCACGTATAGAGGACGTGTTTTCTTTCTGCATTGGCAAAAAAATAAATAAATACTAGTAGCCAAAATAGGGCGGGCGACACTTGAAAACTACTCCCCGGTCCGGAAATCTAACTGTATCGTGCAGGAATTGATAAGGCTATGCTACAGTGACGGGATAGTAGGTTGGATAATTGGAAATAAAGGTGACTGTCCATAGGCGTGGACATGATGCATTTCGTATGACATTCAAGGTGACGGGAAACGCTCTGAATTTGTCCTTGTCTGGTAGACTTTTGGGTACTTTTAAGTGCATCCGGACACAGGATTCACGTTCCATTCAATGGCTGAGCTGTAAAAAAATACATCCGTTCCATGTCCGTACACAGGATTCATGCTCCATATTAACGGTGTGGGCGGATATACTCATCCTGTTATTTAAAACTTGATACACAATACACGCTCATCAGAATGAACTTTTGTTATTTATTGAAAATGCCAAGATTTTTTTTCTCTATAGTGTTCAATTCTACCACGTCCTTAACTCGACTGATTTACCACTATAATCACCCAGGGAGTAGAGTTAACTGCATGTGTGGACAGATTCATGTGCAACCTAAACACAAACTATGAAGTTTGATTATCATAATACATTGTTGTGTTCAAGAATGTCACTGAGTTTTAATTGGCATACTTCTTCTGAAATGCCATAATTTTAGCGATATAAATCGTTAATCATTTTAGAAATCTATCATGGTCTGTAAGTCGGTGACCATCCCATACTTTAGTGTGTTCATGTTATTTAGGAAATTGTAGTACACGTGGGGATAACACTGGATTAACAATAGCGCGCTACTACTCAAAGCATGAGGTCGTGATACAAATTAAACTGAATGATGATAATCAATAGGCCACTCAACTATAACAAATGCCGCGACAGACCTACACCTAGCACCAAAAGTCCCGGACCAGGTGCTTTGAGGTTGGCTAATTAAAAATAGATATTCGGTACTATAGTAGATTCATAAACTCTGGCGCATCGGTATCGATTTTAGACCTCGTCCATTGGGCGTTAGAGGAACCCATTTTGACCAATGATGAAACAGCGCCCAGCGGTACTTTTTAGATGTTATTATCACGATTATTTGCGCTCCATAATCAAATGCTATTCATGATAGTGTGGTTTTATGAATAGGGCTGATCATAAAGCTTTACAATCACGACAACCAAAAACTTAATCCAGCAGCTTCAAATGTGTTATCCCTTTGGAAGCGGTTACCACAATAAAAACAAATCGACCATCATCGACCGTATCAAGGTTTCGAAAGACAAATATTATGTATGTCATTTTACCTATTCATAATTTAGTGGATACTTTTTATTAGTTTCCGTTTTTATTATGCACGTGGAATAAAGGAAACATTAACATGAAAATAACAATTCTATGTATTTATTTGCACAAAAAAACCCGGAAAATAATTCAATAATCATTTTTTTTATATATACCTAGGTACAAAACCATTTGTCCTAATTAAATGGAAAAACAGTTATATCAACCAAGATACGGATTATAAACGTTACTTTCAGTATTTATGGCTATGAGACCACCTGAATACCTTTATCAATTTATCTGAATAACAATACATTTCTTTATCGTTATGCCGATAATCCAACCGCAAGTTCCCTGTCACTAGTGGTAACTACATCACCATGATCGCAGTAGTACATGCACACGAAGCCACGGTTATTACCCTTGCATATTACGATTAAATTCGAGTGCCTCCCCCTCTTTTGCTTCTGTTACCTCTTAACTGAAATGGTAAATCGCTAAAATCGGCCAATGTCTACGAATCGACTATAAGATATATATATTAAATGAGCAATCTTCTCCGCAGTTTGATACCTCAATCAACAAAATCGAATGGATACTTTTAAAGTTATGACGATTTCAATGACCGCGCATAACAACAGCAAAGTTGCACTAGGTATAGGAAATCATTGATTTGTGTGTGATTACTGTCATAGCTGTGTGCTATCTGAACGCGCCACCTAGGTATCTGGATGAATAGGTCTGAAGGGATTGCGGTATTAAGGGTATGACTAGCTGTGAAGATTAAACTCTTTTGCTGATTAGCTGTGAGTCTTTACACACACATTTTCACTGCGTTATGACACACAAATCAATGATTTCCTATACCTAGTGCAACTTTGCTGTTGTTAAATCGCCATAACTTTAAAAGTATCCATTCGATTTTTGTGAATGAGGTATCAAACTGCCGAGAAGAAATTTGCTCATCTAATGTATATCTTAGATTTTTGGTACCGAACATATCTTTTGAATTAACCAACCTCAAAGCACCTGGTCCGGGGCTTTTGGTGCTAGGTGTATATTATCGCTGCATATAGCAGGTATTCACGGGCGCTTCTTATCTCTTTAGTTATATAAATCTCAGTTGTAACGAAATAGCTGCCATGTTGTATTTGTCGGGAATAATAACTGTATTCTAGATTTTCAGAAAGAAGACACCTGCTCCATCATATTATGTAGGCCAATTTGGTAACACGATTCATGCAATAAAACGGTTATGCACCGATTCAATTGAATGCAGAATTCCCCCTTTGTAGTCCGTATAGCTAAGGACTACACGGATAACCTACCACTGTTTGGGGTTTGAAATCCCACCATTCAATCACGTATTCTGAATACCTCACTATAGTCCGAATGAATTAAACAGCAATGACCTTTGCGGTGTTCTTGTCAAGGACAGCGTGTCATTAAACCTGTTATTGCCATTTGTTTTAACTTTTTAATAGGCCGACAGGATACCAACATTGCCTTGGACAGGAGACCACATCCCTCGCCACATCCACGACACGTGCAAGAAGAGACAGGCTATGACAATAACCGTGCAGCACATAACTCTCTGTTCGAGCCACCTTGGGTAATCGTGGGATGATGTGATCGTGGGATGATGAAATTCTCCCGGAAATTCTTTGATATTAATAAAATTAAAAAGGAAAGGGGGTAATCAAATGAAAAATAACAGAGGACAGTTAACCGCGGTAATCACAGCACGATGTTCTTCGGTCAAAGTTCATGTATCTTTCAGGAAATATTCTTTAAAAATAATATATCTTTGGGCTCAGTTTGCTGACAAAAGCGATTGAAGTTAAGTTCTTTTGCTTTTGCTTTTTTTTTGCCAAAGTTGAAAGAAAACAACCGTAAGAAAATGCGCCCTCTACGTGGACATATCTTCGGTTATCTTCGGTTCAAAGGTTATATATTTATAATCTTTACATATTTTGCTATGTGTCCAATATGCCAATATGCCAATATGCCAATATGCCAATATGCCAATATGCCAATATGCCAATATACCAATATGAATATGCCAATAAGGGATCACGTCAAAACTCGACCGCCCGTTGACCGCCGGTTACGGCCGGTTCCGCCCGGTTCTCACAAAACGTGTCGTCTGTTATAATATACACACATAATGAGGTCAAATAGTTACACTCTGGTGAACACGAACATGGAAGTTTTCTGAAGAAAAACAAACTTTGCTTACTATCCATGAAAAACAAAAAATGCCCATCAGCCAGGAAGAAGACAAAAGTTGACCCATGCTGATAGTTTTAAAAAAATCCGACTCACCCAATTCAATAAAGAAAATCATTAAAACCTAAAAATAAAAGCCTTTGCGCCTTCGCCTAAAAACAACAACTTGTCACCTTTGGCGGCGAATAAAAAATGTCCACCCAACCCCAATGTTCATACCCCCCCCCCCCCCCCACCCCCACCCCCACCCATTCCCCCTTGAAAATCGAATGGTGCATATGCATGTAGTGCGTCCCTTTTATAACATTCAGAAATATTAAAATAATTATAATACGACGCAATTTACCAAACCGCACTGTTACAAATAACACAAATATTAACTTCACCGTTGAATGTTATAATGTTAGAATATGCGAATGTAGGCCTACAAAATCGCTTACCAAGTTAGGCCAACTCGGTAAGATATGCGTATGCCAGAATGGTTTAGTTTTACCCATACTCTTAGGTAGGTAAAATCTTAGGGAAGGGGGGTGCATCTAAAGCGGTCCTCCTTGGTATAAACAAGCTTTTACCCCAAAATATTCAATCTATGGGAAACAGCTCGCTAAAATGTGTCCGTTCTGTGTACTTTTAACCAACATTTTTATATTTTAACACTTTCCACGCGGCTATTTATATTTTTAGGGTACACATTTTGTTTACTATACACAAAACTGATTTGTCAGAATCTTTTATAATTTTCGAAGTCTACCTCAATCATTACTGGCCCAATACTAGGCATATTTGTACTTTTTCCATGCATTTATCATGTGATTCCAAATAATAATTAATATGGTACTGAAATTCAATAATTTTGACATTTTTGAAACATTTTGTGAACTTTTGGGATGTTGTCCGTACGCTGCCTGCCTAGCCAGCTGCCTAGCCGTTGGAAAGTGTTAAGTTTGGTTGTGCTATAGGCCTAGTTGTGTTTGATAGTATTTGTAAAAAAATACATAAAAGAATATTTACTCCAGGAGGTAAACAAAGCGATAAATACCCACTAGCTTGTGGCAATATGAGTATTCTAAAGAAACGGAGGAAGCAAACATTATGAAGGACTGAGATTTTTAGGCAAATATAGAGTATAATAGATTAACAATTTCCACAGCCGCGCGGTTATGCACACGCAATTATTCACATCATGTTTCACAAAATGCATTTAATTAATTGGCTTTTGTCATCATATATTTCGAATCACCATGAGAAATTAATTAACATAAGTACAAACACCCCTCGTATTAGGTCAGTTATTCTTGAAGTAAGACTTTGAAAGTTTAGAAAAGGTTTCTGCAAAATCTGTTTTATATGGTAAAACTAGCCGCATGGAAAGTGTTAAGGGAAAGCTAGAAAATGGGTGACTTTATATCCATCTAATAGTAATAGTAATACATGATTAAGAATTCCTATTTATTATCTATATTATAATACGCTACTCTCTGTCTGCACGTTTGTTTGTCTGTCTGTTTGTTTGTCTGTCTGTCTGTCTGTGCGCGCTTTTTCGTCGCCTTCCCGGGGTCGGGCGGCGTTCAAACTTGGTGGGTGGGTGCAGCTCGGTCCCCGAAAGAGCAAGTTCGCATTCGCTAGAGCGTACGAGGTCAAAGGTCATCTAGGGGTCAACTTTTTGAAGTTGGTCGGATCGTACTTAAACTCGGTGATCGCAATGCTCGATGCGAGGCGAGCGTGGCAAAAATAAAACGGGTTGGCGTTTGTCGGGTCTTCCGGGGTCAAAGGTCGTCTAGGGGTCGAATTTTCAAAGTTTGTCCGATCGGGCTTAAACTCGGCGACGGGAAGCCCGAGTACGAGTCGAGCGTGGAAAAAATAAAACGGCTTTGCTTTACTTGGGTCGTCCGGGGTCAAAGGTCGTCTAAGGGTCGAATTTTCAAAGTTTGTCCGATCGGGCTTAAACTCGGGGAAGGGAAGCCCGAATGCGAGTCGAGCGTAGAAAAAATAGAGCATACGAGGTCAAATGTCATCTAGGGGTCATCTTTTTGAAGTTGGTCGGATCGTGCTTAAACTCGGTGATCACAATGCTCGATGCGAGGCGAGCGTGGCAAAAATAAAACGGGTTAGCGTTTGTCGGGTCTTCCGGGGTCAAAGGTCGTCTAGGGGTCGAATTTTCAAAGTTTGTC
Source organism: Ophiura sarsii (assembly GCA_035610835.1). Lineage (NCBI taxonomy): Eukaryota > Metazoa > Echinodermata > Ophiuroidea > Amphilepidida > Ophiuridae > Ophiura > Ophiura sarsii. Next base: position 88,793,855 of record CM069441.1, on the reverse strand, counting down.
CGATCGGGCTTAAACTCGGTGACGGGAAGCCCGAATACGAGTCGAGCGTGGAAAAAATAAAATGGCTTTTCTTTTCTTGGGTCGTCCAGGGTCAAAGGTCGTCTAAGGGTCGAATTTTCAAAGTTTGTCCGATCGGGCTTTATGCATGCATTCTACAAACCACCAAACCCGAGAACCGACAAACCCCGGGTGACCGCCTAGTTATTATTAATTAGTTGTCCACACTTTATTAAAATACAAGTATCACTCAAATTAAGTGTTGCTATCGAGCTTGGAGCAAATCAAACTGATGAATAAGAGTTTTTCAAAATCATCAAATTTCCAAATATGTAATGCAGTCCTCATCCTCAAAAAAAGGAACTTAATTTAGGTAATAAGCTCTTAAAATAGGGAGGGGGCTCAAGAATGTTACTTTATGAATGTTGTGAGTGCTGTTATAATTGAACTATTAACTCAAATGTCCATATAAGTATACATTTTTAGAATGGAAATGCATCAGAAAATCCAAATTTGGCTTCGATTTTGACCAAAAATGTTGATATTTTTTGAGAAAATTACAAAAAATATTTTTGATTAAAAATGCCCAAATTGCTTGATTTAAGATGGGCAAAATTTTGGTCACAATGTGAAAAAAAATAGAATAGGTATACAAGCAAAAGCAATTATCCCTAAGTTAGTGTCTTTACATCATAATCAAGCGATTTAGGCATTCCCCACTCAAAACAAATTCTGTTAGCTTTGTTAAACAAATAGGTTAACAAAGTGAGTTTTTTTGTAGGTGATTTTCTAAAAAAAAAATCAACATTTGTGGTCAAAATTGATGCTAAATTTGAATTATGATCTATTTCCTAATATGGCACTCACAACATTCAAAACATCAAGACGAATCTTGCTGCCTAGTTAGTAGTACTCATGCACGTACTACTACTAGTACTAAACTGCTCACAAAAAGTATCGAAACACTTAGAAATGATCCAATATATAACGGCTCGAAAAGGTATGCATTAATCAAAGCAAATAACCAAGTGCATAATTTTGTTCTGCGTATTTTGACACCTCCATCGATAAGATACGATGTTGTGGAGCACTGACTGGAGCGGAGTTATTGTCATTTCAATGGTCGTGGGTCCAGTTTCAAAAGTGACAATCATCCTATAGAAAGAGTTTTGCATTACTGTTTAGAATGATCAGATTCGTGATTTTCAATAGGGATGAGTGTCACTTTTGAAACTGGACCCACGATCATTGAAATGACAATAACTCCGCTCCGCAACATCGTATCTCAACGATCGAGGTGTCAAAATACGCAGAACAAAATTATGCACTTGGTTATATGCTTCAATTAATGCATACCTTTTCGAGCCGTTATATATTGGATCATTTCTAAGTGTTTCGATACTTTTTGTGAGCAGTTTATATAGACATTATGCCTGTTATTCAACTAAAGCTGTTACAAACTATTGTATTTTTAATTCACTATTGAGCAAATAAACCTCTGAGAATCTACGTTGATTTTCAAAACACTTGTACACAATAGAGCCATGATGCATAGGGTAGTTCTAACATGTTTGCTATCTTGTTTGCTAAAGCTGGAAATGTGTTCATAACTGGACAAACAAATCATACGGCTATTTAATTTCCATTCTTTGAGTAAGCTTGAATAAATACAAAATGTGGATCCATTTTGGGGGTTTTACGGTCAGGTGATCCCATGCAATGTTAACGACATGAGGAGTATTTATAGATTTCTTTGGTGGAGTATGAGGTGAGAGGTTGGAACTTTGCAGGATGATAGCTTCTGAGACTGGATTCTTTCATTGGAGTCAGGTAGTCGTCTTTGTTAATTGCAATGAGTCCATGTGAAATTTTGAAGAGCATGATTGTTAAAGCTGCTTCCCTTCTGAATTGAAGCGTGGGCCACTGGAGCTTCTGGAGCATTGCTGTTACACTTTCAGTTTGTTGATAAGTGTTTTTCACAAATCTGGCGGCTCGCCTCTGTATGACTTCAATCTGGTTGATTGTGGTCTGATGGTGTGGGTTCCAAACAGAGGAGCAAAATTCCAGATGGGGGCGGACAAGGGACATGTAAGCCTGCTCTTTCAGTCGAGGGTGACAGTGTCTCAGGTTTCTCTTGATGAGTCCTAGCATCCTGTTAGCCTTTGATATCATCTTGGTGGTGGGTTTTCCAGGAGAGTTTAGATGTGAAGATGAGCCCAAGGTATGGATGTTCACTGACAGTTTGTTTGTTTGTTTGTTTTTATTAGGCATCGTCAGCATAAATATAAACAAAATGATAGAAGAAGAAAAAAATACAATTTACATTTACAAAGTACAATAAATTACACAACAACATAATATAAATAACAAACATTTCACCACAATGCCATCCAGGATGGCAGACACTGACACCAAAACTGACATACCAGGATAGCCCATTAAGCCTGACAATAAGGAGCAAGCTTATTTCCAATGGGGTCCCAAACGAAAGCAGAGGCCGTGAAGAAGTGCGAACAAAGAAAAAACAACAACAAATTAAGGGACAGGGAAACAAGCTTACACCGTAAAATCAGACATCTCTTGATTCAGGGACATAGTGGCCAGATGTTGCTTAACATTTTGCTTAAAGGCACACTTAGTGGGCAAAACCTGGATCCTTGGTGGTAGTGCATTCCAATCCAGAATGGCATTGTAGCAGAATGTGCTTGAAGCAATTCCTGTAACCCTAGGAACAATATAATTAGAATTACTTGACCTGGTTCTATGGGAGTGTGCATTGGACGACCTGGTGAAATTTTGACAAAGGTAAGCTGCACCACGGGCATTATAGATGTTAAAAACATGGTTCAGCCTCAGTTGTTTCACTCTGTCTTTGAATTTCAGTAATTTCAAAAGGTTGAGTTCAGGTTGTCCAATATGATCTCTGGAAGATAGACTCAAGATGTACCGAGCGATCTTATTTTGGGTAATTTGGAGTTTGTGTTGATAAAGCCGAGCAATGCCACTATACCAAGATGTACAACAATAATCCATGTGGCATTGTATTAAAGCAGAACTGAGATTTTTGCGTAACTTTTGGTTAAGGATGTGAGCATGCCTATAGAGAAATTTGAGGCGGCTAGAAGCTTTTTTGATGACAGATTCAACCATGTGCTCACCAGAGAGCGTGCTTTCCATAGAAACACCAAGATAACTAATACAGTCCTGAGATTTAATTTTATAACCGTCATAGGCAACACTGAATTCAGACACTTTCTTTAGTTTAGCTTTAGTGCCAAATAGCATGCATTCTGTCTTGCCTACATGAAGTGATAATTTATTGTCAACCAGCCATTGGTTACAGGATGTAAGGTCAGACCCAAGCATATCAGCGACAGCCTTGGGGTCTCTATCATATGCTAAGATAACACTATCGTCTGCATAGAGCAGCAGTTTGTTCTTCACTGCCAACTCCATATCATTGCTATAACATAAGTATAACAATGGGCCCAACAGGCTACCTTGAGGGACACCACATGTGATAGTTTGGAGAGATGATTTGATCCCATCAATGCAGACAAGTTGTGTTCTGTTACTCAGATATGACTGAAACCAACCAGAGCTGATGCCCATAGCTTCAAGTTTTTCACATAGTATGCCATGATTTACACTGTCAAAGGCTTTTTGGACGTCCAACAACATCATACCAACGTAATTCCCTTGAGAAATTTGAAGTTTGACAAAATCAGTTAAATAAATGAGGCAGGTTTCTGTAGAAAATCCTGAACGAAACCCAGACTGAAATTGATAAATAAGGTCATTACAGGACAGATAATCTTCAATCTGCACATAAATACATTTTTCAAGTATCTTTGAGACGCTGTTTAGAACACTGACCGGGCGGTAATTACCAACGTCAAGTTTACTTTTCTTTTTATACAGCGGAGTGATCCTAGCAGTCTTGAATTCATCAGGCACAGTATCAGTGGCAATAGAAAGGTTGACAATAAAAGTGATAAGGGGGGAAATTTGAGTAGCACCATCTTTTAAAAATCTGGGGGACAACTCATCAAGACCCGCGCCCTTCAAAGCATTCAATCCCCTGAGCTCCTTTAGGATAAATTCCTCATTAACAGGTTTCAGTTTGAATTCACCTGGGGAGACACCCTTATTCTGGTAGAATTGAATAAAGGCGTTTGAAGCTGTGCCAAACCTATTCAAAGCTGCAGGAAGTTTTGAAACTAAAACCGAAGCAACAGAGGTGAAGAATTTGTTTATGTATTCACATACAGACAAGGTATCATAGCAAAGTTCACCATCAATCTCCAACACAATTTTACCTTTCGAATTAGCTTTTGAGCTGTAACCCAAGTTCTTTAAATGAGACCATAACCTTTTGGGATTTCCCATGGACTCCTCCAATTTGTTCTGGAAAAAAGAGGCTTTAGCAATCTTAACGTCCCTGTTGATTTGATTACGAAGAGTGGTATAATCGTGATAGTCAACACCAGGGGTATTTGTTTTCAACTGACTACGAATTTTATCCCTTTTCCGAATGTTTTCCAGAATAGTTGGAGTGATCCAGGGTTCAGTTCTTTGCTTGATTCGAACATCACGTTTTGGAGCAACTTGATCTAAAATGCTGACAAATATTTTTTTAAATCGTTGCCATGCAATGTCAACACTATCGCTGATTAAAATGGACGACCAATCGCATTCAGCCAGGAGTGACCTAAATGTGTCAACATTATAGTTCTTGAGAGATCTGATGTGAATTAGGTTGTGGGCATTGAATTTAGCTTTAGCTGCCTTTCTGGTGCAGTAGGTCATAAAGTGGTCGCTCAATCCAAGATGAATAACCCCACTCTGAGAAACCATCTTATTATCGCTCACAAGGACATGGTCAATTAGACTTTCAGTGTTTTCAGTCACACGGGTAGGCTCTTTAATTAGATTTTTAAGACCAACACTGGAAAGGCAGCTTTTATAGGCTTTGCATATTGAATCGGTAGATTTAGGGTCAAGAAGGCAGATATTGAAGTCTCCTAAAATGTAAGTCTCTTGAGAGAAACTCATCCCCGATACAACTTCATCAAACATGTCAACAAACTTTTTATGTTTATGTGGCAAATAAACTGTTCCCAAAAGAATCGGTTTGGATCTAGGCAGAAGAATGTCCACCCAAACAGCTTCCAGGTCTGACCGTTGAAGATCCTCACGGGGGTTATAAGCAATGTCATTCCGTATATATGTGCAGACGCCACCTCCATCACGACGGCGGTCGTTTCTCACAATGTCATAGCCTTCCAGTTTTATTTCATCGTTAGTAACGGACGAGTCCAGCCAGGATTCTGTGATGCAAACAGCTGCAGGTTTTGTCTGTTGAGCTATCAGTCGTATTTCAGAGATTTTAGGGATCAGCGACCTTGCGTTCACATGGAGAAAGTGCAGACCTCTGCGTTTCAACTTCAAAAATATGTCAAAGTCAACGTCATCATCTGTTAAAGCGTTGGGTACAGATCTCTTTGGTGGACCGGGATTCGGTTCAACATCTCCGGCTTTAATCAAGCTCAAGCAAGGTAGTTTAAGTTTGAACAGAGATTTCACATCATAAGTCGTAATTGGTAAGGACGAGGACCAAGGAGTAGTACTGTTGTCGTTGTACCTGACATAGAATCTGGACCAAACTGGCATGGCACTAGCTGATTTACCATACATGTATGAGTGTCCATAGTTTGTGTCATCATACGTACTACTAGTGTTGTTAGTGATGAGACGCACTACCAGCAAACATGAAAGGGCAAGTGTATGGTAATTGTTCTGTGACAATGCCATTGTGGATTGTTAAGCACAAGTCATACGTGACAAGTGTCCTCTAATGAGAGATGCCAGTTCTAAAAGTTGATGGTGTGGTTCGATGAGAAGCTTAATAGGTAAGCTTAAGAAAGTCTTCCGAATTCGGCAACTTTACCATGGCAGTAGCAATGGGAAAAACTCACCCAAAGTTCACCAAATTAAACGAAGCTGGATCATGCAAATATGACAGGTAGATGATCAGTGATGCTCAAGTGTTACCTCAAGCAAAAATTAGTCCAGCAAATGACTGATAATAGGTGAAGAAAAAAAACATATAGTGGAGCAAAATAAAGAGATGCACACACACTTCAATCACGGCAACAAAAAAGTTGTAAGGTTGTCTTCACCCAGGTGGTAATGAAAGCCGATGTTGTTGAGACGATGAGTGACTTGCATGACATGGCACTTGTCAGAATTAAATTTCATCTGCCATTTTAAAGTCCATGAGTGCAGCGTGTCAAGATCCTTTTGGAGCGCTTTGCAGTCGTCTGTGCTATTGATTGGACGGTACATGAAACAGTCATCGGCGAATAGGCGAATTGGTGACGAGATTGACTTTGTGATATCATTGATGAAGGTGAGAAAAAGTAAGGGGCCCATTACTGTTCCTTGGGGAACTCCTGATAGGACGTCACACCATTCAGAGGCTTCGCCGTCGACAACCACTCGCTGTGATCTTTTGGTAAGGAAATTTTCAAACCACTTCAGAAGATGGCCACGAATCCCGTAATGGTGTAGCTTCAGGAGCAATCGTTGATGGGGGACACGGTCGAATGCCTTTGAAAAATCTAAAATGATTGAGTCCACTTGTTTCCTGTCATCAAGAGCTTTGGCAAAATCATGCGATGTTATGATGAGTTGTGACTCGCATGACCGACCGGGATGAAAACCATGCTGACTATCAATAAGGATGTTGTGTGTGTCATAGTGTCCCATCACTTGGCTGAATATAATGTGCTCGAGTATCTTGCATGAAATGGATGTTAGAGATACTGGTCTATAGTTTGAAGCAGTGCTACGATCCCCTTTTTTGAATATCGGTGCAATGTTGGCAACCCGCCAGTCATTAGGAACTTCTCCAGTGTCTAAGGATTGCTGGAAGATTGAAGCTAGGAGAGGAGATATTTCTTTTTTGTATACATATTGATAGACCAAACACTTAGCTTTCATATGCCGTTTATTTCATCTAATTTGGTTTTGTCAATCCTGAGATATGATCAATTAACTAAAGCTACCTAAAATCGAAGTTGTGCCACTTTTACGGAAAGAATGCTAAAGATTAAAACCCTCGTCCTCTTAAGGGAGGGTGATCGCCGATTGCGCTAGAACGCATAAAACAGTGACCTAGGGCGTCTACGGTCTAGGTGATCGCTTTTACATTACCTGCGCTCATTTTGACGAAAACAAATTGAGGCTGCCACCTTACCCGGGGGTAGGGTACCGTAAGCCGTCAAAGTCCGATAGTAGGGGGGTGGTTGCCACCTTACAATTTTTTTTAAATCGCCATTTTGAAAAATATTTTTATTGTGTGTTCCTGAAATATTTTAGCATGGGTGTATGTTAGAAACACCATTTCCATCACTATAAGCGAAAAACCGGGTGAAATTCCGATATTTAGAACTTTTTTGGCGAAGATTTCTATGATATTTCACTGTCCACCGAATACGGCGGGATTTTGAGGTTGGCCATGTTTGGTGACGTCATTGTGACGTCATGCGTGGGATGTTTGTACTTGTTTTAGTATGTATAGATAGAGGGAACCTCTAGCTATAACATGGTACCCAAATAAGCATACTCTGCATTTCGGATTGGATTTTTTTTAGAGGGTGGTAACCCGGTGGTAACACCCCCCTCTCCGGAGTAACCATTTCTATTCATTGCAAACTGTAAAGTGGCACAACGTCGACTTCAGGTAGCTTTAGTTAATTGGTCATATCTCAAGATTGACAAAACCAAATCAGATGAAATAAACGGAATATGAAAGCTAACCGTTATGGCTATCAATATGTATACAATTGTTACACCAAATTCTATAAGTTCATGGTCAATAAGCTGGGTAAACACGTGCACGGGTTTTTTTTAGACACCCTGTAAATCATGGTTCGAGAAGGAATTATGACACAGTGCGCCGCATACTACAAGCATATAAGACCCTGAAAGCAGACTAGTACAGATAACAGATGGATTTAAGACTATAAATGGACTTCGGCTGAACTGCTGATGCCAAGTGTCCTACGGTGGATGCTGCTAAGAAAGAAGGTTCTAAAAGGCGGGTTAAAATAATCATCTGACACCGTGAAGACATTGACACTAGAACTTAGAAGAATAGAACCAGTCGACCCGAAAGTGAACCTTTTGACCAGTGCACCCATTTCACACGTTTGTCCACGAGATACCTACAATATGCATCGGATCACAAAATGTGCCTCTCATTTAAATTTGGAAACTTGAGTTCATTTGTGATGTTATTGGAATTTGATGCATCCTTTCTTGTTTAGGCCTACATGTGAGTTAGCATAATCAATTATAATCATACCCATGCTAAAGTGTAGGCCTATAATGTGTATAATGTTCTAAATTTTAATAAAAAACTGACATTTTCCATTTTTTTGTTGGCGGGATATTCAAATATGAAAATGCAATGTGTGCCATTTCAAATGAAAATCACTGTGCTCGTGGACAAACAGGTACATTTGGATGTGCAGCAAAGAGTGTCACCAAAGACAAACGAAAAATGCGATCGACTTCATTTTTACACACAAAGTTAGGATTAAATATATCATTCTTGCAACGTTTAAAAAGTTTTAAAATTCATTTTGATTTTGAAAACAAAATGGCTTCTTTCCACTATTGCAGTCTTTTTGACTCACCCTGTAGTATCTTTACGGTAAAACACCTGTTTTAGGTCATTACACATCAATTTTAACCAACTGGCGACCATTCATTAAACAAACAGAAAATCAGGTCTTACTGATTACTTGTGGATAGTACATTGTTCAAAGATATGAATTACACCAAAAACACCAAAATGAGATGTTTGCCCAAAAGCTGCCTTTTTATGCTGAAAATGGCCTAAAAATCGATTTCTATATTTTGACACCCCCTTTATTGGAAACCTTACTATCTAAGCACTTAATTTAGCCTAGATGTACTAAAGCTGTAACAGAAAATGCCGTGATACATTTTTTTAAAACACATTTATTGCCTTTTGATGGTCTACGACGGGCTTTCTCAACTAGATAATTGACTGATGCGCCACATTTTAGTAACCAACTTGTTGAAGCTCCACTTGGTCATATTTTTTAGAATTTACAATGGCAAAATTCCCTTTATAACATTAATTTCAAAATATTTTAACATATATGTAGGCAGCATAATAACTAATATTACTCTTTTGAGGGCACATGCGCGTGTAGCGCGAGAAAAATTGCTGTATTTATACATCTGGCCATCATAGGCCTATGAAATCTGGCTATATCATGATATGATTTTTTTTTTAAAACAAATTTTAACCACTCCGCGCCACTTAGGATGCCTTAAGCTTGATGCGCCACAAGTGGCACGCGCGCCACCAGTTGAGAATGCCTGGTCTACGACGACCTTTCCAAGGTCTAACATGTTGCTGGTGGGATGAACGTGCCCAATCGGACGTACCGCTTGTTGTAAAGATGATTTCTGACCCAATCCATTGGCGGAGCCAGGGGGGGGGGCTGGGGGGCACGTGCCCCCCGGGTCCCTGGCATCAAAAAAAAGGAGAAGAAAAAGGAGAAAAGGGAAGAAAAAGGAAGAAAAAAAGAGAGATAGAAGAGGGTATAGAGTTCTTTTTTTGTTACATAGTAAGTTTCCATGCCCCACCCCTTATTTTGTACGTTCCCGGCACATATCCCTGGATATCAAGGCAATAATGGCGTAGCCAGAGGGTTAAGAAGGGGCCGATCGCTCCTTCTCCTGTCCCCCCAATTTTGCCATTGTCGTCTCAATTTTGATAAGACAAATCATAGTTAAATTATGACGTTCAAATACAAAGGTAGCATTTTTCGTTGTATGGGTTCCTTCCCCAAAAAATAAATTCATTCCAAATTAAGAAGACCGTTTGAAGGCAAAATGTACCTCAATCCTAGCATAGCAAAACCGGGTAAAATAGCAAAACATTTAACAATAAAAGCAGTGTCATAAGGCCAAAATATATCTCAAATGTGTCAAATAAGTATAAAGAAGCCAGGGGTTTTCGTTAAAAAAAATTTTTAAAAAATAGAAGCAAAAATGTATCTCAATCTTGGCAAAATTAATGTAAAGAAGTTAATTTTGCGTGTTTGGTATCTCAATCGCGGCACAATTTATGTAAAATAGCCCAAAAAATTCGCGCGCTGTGCGTCACATCAACGTTAACTTTAATTTTGGAATCTAGTTTTAAGCCAAAACATACCTCGATCATGACAAAATTAGTTAGTGTTGAGAAGCCAATATTTCGCGCGTTTTGCTCATGTGCCTCGAAATATTTGCTTTAGTTTTATAAGCTTGTACCAGCGAATATTGGCAAAATATGTACAATACCAACAACAAAAATACGCGCGCACATGCCCCAAACGATAAGACTTGGGACCAGTCCTTGTGTGACTTCACTTGTACTTCTTGATGTCCGTTTCGGGAAGGCCGAGCGGGTGGGTGGATGTTTTAGAACCTCAAATTATTTACATTTCTTTTTAGAAGCTTGTTATCAGCAAACAAAAAGTCGCTCAATTATGACAAAATTAGTTTAAAGTATGCAATTTTGCGCGTTAAGCTCGCATGAACCTTCAAACATTACATTTAGCTTCATAACAAATAAGTATCAAATTTTGTGCCCTACGCGATAATGTGACTTCAAACATTAACTTTAGCTTTATGAAGGCTAGCCTCAACCATAGCAAACTGTAAAATAGCTCATTTTTGCGCCTATATAAAAAGCCAATATTGATCGGAAATAAAGTGAATGCTTTTCAATAAAATATAGTCAAAAGTACACACCAAATGGGTTCGAAAATTGAGAAAAAAATCCAATTCTGAGGGGGGCGGGGCACATCACACCTCAGACTCTTCCCTGTTAAACCATCTATACTTAAATCAAAAATATATTAGAATAATTATGCTCAACTTCTTTCGTGCATTGATAAAAAACTAAATATTTATTAGAAATGAAGAGGTGGCTTTTCGATAAAATGTTGGTCAAAAGTATACACCAGATCGCACCAAATGAGTTCGAAAATTGAAAAAAAATCTAATTCTGAGGGGGATACATCCCCTCAGACTCCCCCTGTTCGAGCTGTTAGACCAAGCATGTGCAACCTTTTCTACCACACGGGCCGCATTGTGATTTTGAGATCTATTCACGGGCCGCAGTGATTGTCAAACACTCCAAAACACGTCCGGAGGAGGAGCAATAGGGAGAGGGGAAGTCCATTGCTCATGGAATACTCGCTTCTCTTCGTGTAATTTCCTCTTTATACTCACTGTTACTGCTGTAAGCGCCATTTTAACCAGGATTTTATTACGCAATCAGGGGGCACTACACTAAATCCTTCCGCGTTTGGTGTAGGGTTCGGAGAAATAGTACCTATATCAATTTGATCATCGTCCCAGGGGAAGCAAATAGAAGTAAATATTGCTTATTTTTTATGAAAAAGATAGAATAGAACCTCAGCATTGCTAATGTGGTCAAAAATCGTCGGAATCGAATACGCACGGGAACCTAGGCTGCGGAAGGATATCGTTGCCGGAACCGGTGAGGAAGCGAAAATATCGGTTTAAAATGGTGAGGGCGCTGTTTAGGTGCCCGTAGCGAAAAATTTCATCTAGATGGGTCAAGAAAAATCAAGTTTAAAATGAAATTCAACACATATCTAATACATTCATGCGAAATAAAAACTTCCATCATTGTTACGTGGGGTAAAAATACGGTCTTGAAAAAGGGCCGAAACGCGTGTATTTCAATGGGAGACGTATTTAGTGGTGTGCCCCCATCACGCCTTGAGTTATATTTACTAAACGCAGCGCGTCACCCTACTAATTATAAGGGAGCACACCACTAAATAAATCCGCCATTTGTGTAAAACTAGAGAGTTCCGGTTAAAACGGGCCGCATCAATGGGAATTTTAGGATTGCTTCGCTGGCCGCAGATTAGAGGTCGGCGGGCCGCATGTGGCCCGCGGGCCGCAGGTTGCACACGCTTGTGTTAGACCATTATATACTTAAATCAAAAATATATCAGTATACGCTCAACTTCTTTCGTCATGTTCGTGCATTGATAAAAAAACAAAATATTTATTGGAAATGAAGAGGTGGCTTTTCGATACAATTATGGTCAAAAGTATACACCAGATTGCACCAAATGAGTTTGAAAATTGAAAACATTTCCAATTCTGAGGGGGCACATCCCCCCTCAGACACCCCCCTGTTCGAGCTTTTAAACCATCTATACTTAAATCAAGAATATCATAATAATAATGCATTTATAATGCGCCATCTATCTAGACAACCTATTCCGAGGCGCAAAATCAAAACACATATAAAAACAGTTACATAGATCAGTATCAGCATATGCTCAACTTCTTTCGTGCATTGATAAAAAACAAAATATTTATTGGAAATGAAGAGGTGTCTTTTCGATAAATTGTTGTTCAAAAGTATACACCAGATCGCACCAAATGAGTTCCAAAATTGAATTTTGTTCCCACTTCTCAGGGGGGAACATCCCCCCTCAGACATCCCCCTGTCCGAGCATAGCTCGGAGGGCGGTGCTGCGCACCGCTTGGATAGTACCTAGGGGGGGGGGGGGGGGGGGGGGGGGGGGGGGGTACCACGCCATTTTGCGAAATCGATCGTGGTTATCACGTGACGTATCGTGGAAAAATAATTTACACTGTTTTAACGAAATGCACTGTGGGATTGTGTTCAGCCTAAAAATCATAGAGGTCGCAAACCCGGTCGCAAACTTGCTTATAATTGAGCCTAGCTATAACAAGCTTAAAGCGGGGCTAAAAGTGACATCTCTGAATGTATTATCAAATTGTGCAAAGGAGAAATTTTTGGACACACTGGTAAAATGGTTTTACAACAAGTTTTGCTATCATATTATCAAACTGAACTCAAGTTAAATCACTCTATTTATCGAGCAATGATATAATTGTTTACGCATTTTAATTGTTTAGATACAAAGTTAAATATATAAATCAAGGATACATTTATGATAGATAAATAAATAAAATGAAAACTATAAACGCATGGGCGGCATTTATAATTGATAAAATTTGACATAACAATGATGTTACATTAATCCACATTCAAGTTTAAAAAATAGAAAAATAAAAGGAATATTCGAACCCGTGATTTCCGATTGCCAACGACATGTCCAACCTACGCACGCCACAGAGATCCACGACTGTTATTGTGATAGTTTTATTATTTAACCATATCCATTTATTTATAACAAACGGATTTTTATTGTGCCATTTTTGCCAAATGTGTGTGTTGCTCTCGCACAAAATGTGTTTGTAATTTGATTATAATCCTTATTTTTAAAAGAACGATAATTTTTTTTTGACATTTTCGAGAAAAAAAATGGCGTAACTGATACGGTAAACGCCAGTGTGGCAAGCATACAGATGATGCCGGCAGGCTAAGCAAATCCAGCATATAAAACAAAAGTGCTCCTAATGAGGCTCGAACCCACAACCTTTCGCTCCTCATGTCGACGTCCTATCCACTACACTAACGCGATTGGGGTCGACCTGGGGGATTTCAAGCGACTGCGTACCTACTTTTGGATCAATAACTATCGATCACGTTTAGCACGCCTAAGTGGGTGTAAATCGTGAATACTAGGTACGCTGTCGCCTGAAATCCCCCAGGTCCAGTATTTTTTGTAATGTTGCCAGACGAATCGTGTTGGCGCCCAATGATCTATAAGTCGTGGACATAGGCAGTCTTTGGTTTTATTTATTTGGTTTTAATAAAATTGACTGTGAATAGACAAACTAAACAACTTACTTACTTTTCATATTGTTAGTGGCGTCACACATGTATGTAAACGTCGTGTGCCGTCATATAGACAATGTTTACTCTTGTTGTCGGGAGAGGAGGGGGAGGGGTACCCAATTTATTCTTTGACGGGTGCACACGCAATGTTGTCCTGGTGTTTTGTCCCGTGTTTGTGTCTTTTTGCTGATGATGCAGTATTAAGGATGGGGTTAGGACTTTTTAGTCCAAAACGGCCCGAAAAAATGCTTTACACAATGGGAGGGGGGGGAGGGCGTTTTCACACAAAAAAAAGGTACATTGGTACAAAAAAAAAGGATTTTTTTCAGTTCCCCCCCCCCCCCCCCCCCCCCCCCCCCTTGTTACGGGCCTGTTTGAATGCAAATGTAAAAGAAAATGGGCTTTGAAATCTTGAATTTTCAATGAAATGCAGGCTAAAGAGGGGTCTTAAGAGCAAGCAGAACTGCAGAAGAGGGTGAAAACGGGTGTTTTCAGGGTGGCACACACCTAGGCCTACTCCTTTCCAATGTCAGTGCCCCGGGAATGTCCCCGTTCCCTTCGTTCGTTCATGTTTGTACGGGATTTTTTATTGGGCAATGCATTTAAAATACGAAGACCATTTCTACCATGGGACCCCACCCCCAGTCATGAACCTTAACCCCACTCAACCAGTCCGGTAAGCCAAACCCATATTCTCCACCCCCCCCCCGCCCCCCCCCCCCCCCCAAAAAAGAAGAAATAAATGAATAAAACAAATTCTTTCATGTCAAAATGTCCTCAAATTGATGGAATTTGTATCAAAAACGTCTACGTGTATTATACTTATTGTATTGGTCTTTAAAACACCTAAAATTCAGACCGATTTCAGTTTATTTTTTATAGCCACAAAAGCCAGATTTCTACAAGTCTGTACTCAGTCTATTACCAAGCACTTCAAACTGGCAACTTGCTGGGCGCTCGCTCCGCCAAGGCCTCGCTCGCGCCTGCTTGACTGCGAGCCAACCAACAACACTGTTTTTGCTAGTTACACTGTTGTGATATAACGTCACCGTTATAACCGGGGTTATAACGTACATCGATTCATTACTATAACAAACTTAATTCTACGCCAGACGGTGTAAATTATACCCATTTGACATCACATTGTCAATGTATAGTCCCCTATACTGTTATGAAGGTAGCTGACATGATAGCTCACGCTTAAAGCAGGCTACCGATAACTCGTGCCAATTATCAGTAAACTGAATGGTTACTTTATTGGTAAAATTAGCATATGAAAACTAGGTACGCTGTCGCTTGAAATACCCCAGCTCGAGTCTTTTCCGTACACTAACCGTGCTAATTGAAAAAATTCATCGCAAATAATTTATTTATATCACTTATTTGTTAATGCACTGTTAAATTCTACAATCCCGGCCGCCACTCTGTTCAAAGGCACAAAAAAGTGGACTTATTTTATGTGTTTTTTTGCAATTCTGAGGTGTGTGGATCGTGTTTTTTATCAAATTGGTTTATATCCGTCCATTTTAGAACATCTGAAATTTAAAGTGCACCCACACACCCGGGAAAGTATGCTGCCAAGGGCATATATTTTGCACGTAAATCCAATACAAAAGTTCAGAAAATCGACCAAAATATGACGTCATGACCATTGCTTCGGGACAAAATGGCGCGGTACCCCCCCCCCCCACCCCCCCCCCCCCCCCCCCTAGATAGTACCTAATCAATTTCAATTTTTGGAGCACACCCCCCTAAACTTTTCTTGATCCAAGCCTGAGTGCCCCCACGGATAAAATAATCCTGGCTACGCCTATGCAATCAATCACTCTTCCGGATATATGCATTATGCTTCCATTTATTAGTCTCTTGTGGGGTGCTAAATGCTTTGGTATAATCCAAATTGATGATATACTCAATAGTCCATCTCCCTCGTCAATGCTCTTGGTGATATCCTCAGGGGTCACTAGTAGGTCATACATGTACACTCGTCTAAAGAAGTTCCTTGCCACTCATTGAAGTTCAAATATTGAAGTTCAAATATTTCACATAAATATTTCATATAAATTAAACAATTGCATGTCAAAATAAGCAGACAATAATTCTCTATCATGTCTGTATGAAATTAAGATGTACGCATTCATGCATGGCTGAGCACATTCATTAAGCTATGGTCGGTAAGGTTCATATTGTGTTCAATCATGCACATTAACATTTGAATGGAGGGATTATCCAATTTTTTGCAATCTTCTTCCACAGACCTTGCCATTGTCAAGTGAATGGGATCTGCCATGCATGAGTGATCATGTCGAAATTCCATGTTAAGCTGTTAGAAGATTACTTTCTGCTTATTTTGATATATATCAGGGCTGTCAACTCTCCCGCATTAGGCGGGAGTCTCCCGCATAGACACTCTTTCTCCCGCACTCCCGCATAGCATATAAAATCTCCCGCATCAACAAAATTACCTCAATTAAAGTGTGTATCAACACCTTTATACTAGCTTCCGTCGGTACATTTGCGATTTTGACCATGCCATTTTCGTGCGGATTTGAGGAAAACATCATCCCTACCCCTAATAGTACATCAATGGTAAAAAAAAGCTGATTGTGATTTAGAGTCAAACTTATTTGCTTTGATGATAGCAGAATTTAGTTCTTATGACACGAAACATTCAGAATTGGTTATTTGAAATTAATTTTCACGTGGAACAAAATACGAATTTCAAATTGTGGATGGCTTCGTCTGACAGTGACAGAGGAGGGGCGTGGCGTTATTTGCATTTCATGAATATTGTAATCAGATCAGTTGGGAAGGACGCGGGATCGCGACGATCACATGGTGTAAGGTCATGAATAGTCATGAATGAATATTCATTCACAACGAATGATTGACAGTTTACGCTTAACTTCCGGATGATGAACTTATAGAGTGCGCTATACTGTGAAACAAAATCTCAACAATGGTCAGATAGGGTGTTACATCACCCTGATCGAGTATCTGATGAGTGATAACATTACTTCGTAGGGAACGTTTGTTGTCTGTATATGCTGGCTAGGTTTTTGCTCCTTTATTGAAGATCGGATTAACTGTCAGCGTCCTCCAGGATTCTTCCTTCGTCCATGGTTTTTGTTGTTGAAAATGAGATAAAGTGAAACTCCCATTTTTACTGCACTCTTACAGGACATATGGATGCATCTGGCCTATTCCAGGGTACTTGTCCTATTACCGGCTTCAGTTTCTCCAGCTTTTCAACCACATCTTCCATTGTAAAATGTGCTTCTCCATGTCATCCTTGCGGGTTTGGAGAGTTGAAGGCTCTCCATCCGGTTCTCTCGTGTATACGCTCTGGAAGAAGTTGTTTAAAACATTGACCGTGTCTTGATCATTTTGAGTTGTTCTTCCATTTTCTTTTTCAAGCTGCGAAACCCTGCTTACACCTTCAGTGTTTGGATCTTACGTACGGGCTTAGCCTTGGGTTTGGGTTTGAGTTTGAATTCTTTCATCAGCTTCCTCTCGTAGTTAGCCGGTGCTTTTCTGACCAACTTTAACTTTTTCACCTTGTGTTGCTACTTAGAGATAATAACAGCGAGGCAGATAACTACCGCAAGTTCCACAACTCAAACAAACATTAAGCAAGCCTCGACTCATATCCCAACTTAAAAAGCAAGGACATGAGCCGGTGCGGGAATCGAACCCTTGACCTTTCGAAAGGTCACGGGTTCGATTCCCGCTCAGTATGGTCAGTATAAGTAAAACATCCCTATTTTTAGGCTGAATCTCTCAGGGGCGACATTTGTCTCCACATGTGTCATGTATGTATGTGTCTACACTGTAAAAAGAAACGTTTATATTTCTGATAACACTTAATAAACACTTAAACACGTTTATTTTTGTGTTTTACGTGTAAAGGTATAGGAGGCATTTCTACGATAAACGTTTGCATAAACACTACAACACGTTTATAGAGGTATTTGTTGTATAATTATTAACACCCCAACATGTTTATATTGCTGATATAAACATGTTGGTGTGTTAATAAATATTACACAATTACCTCTTTAAACGTGTTGTAGTGTTTATGCAAACGTATATCGTAGAAGTGCCTCCTATACCTTTACACGTAAAACACAAAAATAAACGTGTTTAAGTGTTTATTAAGTGTTATCAGAAATATAAACGTTTCTTTTTACAGTGTACATGTGTCATGTGTCTACATGTGTCATGTGACATTCGATTAAGCAACTTCTGTTTGAACTTTCTGCTTCTTCGTGATTGAAGGAATCTTTTGATTATCGACATGTGCTTAGAAAAGGGTAAATTGAAGTATGTGTGAACCAATAACATCGGTCATTTTTATGCAGAGAAGTTTTAATTTTGTGTCCTTGCAAAAAAGATACATTTCTTTTGTGACTCAGTTTAGAAACAAATGATGTACATCCTGCGTTATACGCTGCACATAAAGGTTTCATCGCAACCTTTCATGTGAATGTGCGCTTCCCACTTGAGATACTTTTAGTATTGGAAATGGTTCGATGATAAAGAATCGATGCTTATACTCTGAGCTATCTTGAAAAGATAAGATTGGTATTTTGACCAATTTGTATCAATTTAAAGCTAGCTTGCAGAACTTGAGTTGTGTATCATAACCTTGAATCAAGGTACACAGAAAGAAAGAAAAATGAGTCATCATCGTAAAATGAGTCACTACATGGGCAAAATGACTCATTTTGAGCCATAGTGTGTCACTACCACAGAATTATAAATATTTTAAATCTATGGTCACTACATGGACAAAATGACTCATTTTTCGATGATGACTCACTTTTTTTCTTTCTGTGTAGAAAGCGATGACTGTTCCATTTTTGCATTAAATTCAAATAAGTAATAGATGTTATTTAACATGTTTAAGGCTTAAAACGTAAAAACAATGCCAATGAGAGTTTATCATATATGACATTTAATACCGATATTCTTCGTGTTTTTCTTTTTTACATACTAGGAATTCTATGGATTTTGGTGGACATTACAAACAAGTGCTCATATCACACGTACGGCCTATCAGCAGTGATGATATTTATACGATGTATCATTGATAATATATGATGTATTATACTCTAAGAAGCTTGGGTCGAAGACTACGCTGCATATATAACTGAGTGATACACCTCTCTTCACACGTGACGCACTATTTGCAAGTGATATTCTATCCATTAATACACTAGTATCGTCAGTACCATAATGGCGGGAAATTTGAATTACACTAATCAATCATGTGTCATGATCTTGGACGTTCCTGGCGCCTTTTGGACGGAACTAGATCGAGTTATCATTGAAATTGTCATGCCCATAGTATTGGCTGTTGGACTATCCGGCAACATTTTCTTTATTGCGGTGATCTTTAAACATCCTCGTATGAGGACCATTACTAACATTTATCTAGGCAACTTGGCGGTTGCCGATTCTATATTTCTCGTCTTTGCTATATCGCGGAATATTTGGTTCATCAATGCGTCGTCATTACGCGAGGAGCATCCAACCAGATCTATAGCAACGTGTGGAATTGTGTTTGGTATGCCTTACTTCGGTTCCTTTGTTTCTTTGCTCTTAGTAGTGCTGGTATCTTATGAAAGGTACATTGCCATCGTGTATCCTTTTGAATATCGACGTATAAGCGGTAAAAGTCGCTCTACGAAACAGGTGTTAGTCGCTTGGATTCTCGGCGCATTTCTGACGGCTCTTACGCTTCCCGGATACATTATGCCCACTACAAGATGTCTAACATGGCCAAGCTACGAAGTGACGGATTCCTTGCCAAAGACAATCACACAGTGTTCGTCTACCCACAATAATCAAGAGTACGCCTTGTTTGTAGCCTCCTTGGGATTTGCAACCTTCTTATGTTGCCTTCTGGCGACTGTAATAATATACATAGGGATTATCTTCCATCTCGTGAGTCACGCTATTCGAGCAAGGAAATCACGCACCGTTATCGTTACGAACAAGAGCGGCACTGTCGTGAGAATGCTTGCCGCAACAGTCATCGTCAACACCATCTGTCAGCTTCCCTTCCAGATTGTTACGCTGACAAAGCTTATCGAATTAATCTTGCACATCGACATGCAGCTTCTTCCACCCGACCATCTGAAGTCGTTTGTATGGTTCGCCCGGATGATGTTGTACATTAACGCAGCCATAAATCCTGCTATTTATAATCTGACAAATGCGCGATACCGCAAAGCCTTTGTCGATGTTTTCACTCATTTCGGAGTTAAGATTTGTGAACATCTAACATGCAGGAGAGAGCCTTTGGACGTCGTGATCTCAGGAGATGTAAATAAAGCATATGAAGCAGAATTAGAGATGAATGAAAGTGGATTAAGCCAGACTAAGAGTGGCGAAAACTCATAATAATTGCCTGCTGTAGCAATCACGGCTGTTTGATCCCACATAATTTGTCCGATTTATTCTGAGAACACCGTAACTTGCTGGCCCGGTTCTGGTTTTAACTTATTCAAGTACCTGAATATACTGGCCATCTTTTGTAGAAATTTCAGAACATTTGTAGTTGCCATTTCTGAGAAATAGAGCTTTGAATATTATTATTTACTATAATAGCGCCCTCATCGGCCACATTTCCCATAGAGTTACATGTAAAATGTGTGTAAAGTAGAAAATGCCGATAATTTAAAAATGGCTCCTACAATTTTCGTGAAATTTTCACCGTATACTCGTATTCATTAGCGCTACCTAAATCAGGTCAAACCATAACTGGGCCACCATGTAATCTTTTTTTATTCCATAATTTTAATTATAAATCGGACAGTCAAACAGCCGTAGCAAACATCATTCTTCTTGAATTCTAAGTGACTGATATTAAATAATCGTTAGTTGTTTTCGTGAAGTACCACAATATTTGGGAGAGAAAAAATCGAAACAGAAATTAATTATAATAGAAAATTGTTTTTTCATCTTGACAAATCCAAGTTAGGCTTTTTATACTGACGACCGTCGCAAGCTGACGTCAAATAGTCTGATGAAGTGCTCAGTGTAGCACGAAACTGTCACAAGTGTGTACAATAATTTGTTTTATTATTATACTTAGTCAACTATAACTTGGATTTGTCAAGATGAAAAAACTATTTTCTATTATAATTTCTGAACATTTTCATTAGAGACGAAGCAATTAATTTCATTAATTTATTTATTGAAATGAAATAAAAACTACTTGAAGAAAGAAAATGTAGTTCCTTGCATGATACCTTGGCCATTTAATTTCTACAAACAAGATTGGATGCTATATGCTGAAAGTGGCCCAAACCGATTTCTAGACGACGTCGTAGTAGATTGCCCATAATTTTTCAGCAAAAGCAGTTAACAAAAAGACCAAATAAATTATTCTGGTAGTCAATACATATCACAGAGTATAAAAGATTTTGACATAACATGATTTTAAAAATAGGTTAAAAATTAAATTGCAATTGTATAACTTTTTTGTAACCAGACTGTAACAGCAAAACAATCCAGGATTCAAATTTACGGGGGGCTGACCAAGACCTTTTTTTATTTGGTACCCAAACAAATATCGTAAAAGGTCCCCAAATGTTTTTGCCAAAAAAATGATGATATCGTAAAATGTACCAACATTTTTTTGTCGTCATCTCGTGAAATTCTGCTATGGGGTAGCGATGTGGTCGTCCCAAAACCGGCAAAAAATATCGCATGGTAGAACTTGCAAATGTATACCGACGGAACCTACCTATGTCTCTGAAAAAGGTAGTAGAGTGGTACACAAAAAAGTATATTGTCAAATTTTACGGGGCGCGCCCGACCCCTCCGCCCCCCCCCCCCCCCCCCCCCCCTCTGTATCCGCCACTGCGGTCTGTAGTTCTTACGTTTTACAGTGTATTAAGAACTCTCTAAGATTTGATAATTCCAACGATTCTTATACTGTACTTCAGCAATTTCACTGGGTAAATTTTTCGGGGGTGATAAACCAAAATGATGGCCAGAACTGTGTGCTAGTGCAGTGTTTCAGGCAGTAAAACAATGTAAATTCCAACATTTTTCACTCTTGAAAATTTTGAAGGGTACAAATGAGGACAACATTTGACAATTTTAGCGCGTACTTTGCGTGCCGCTTTCTTACCAAAGTCAGGTTAAACTACACTGAAAAATAATTTGGTGTCATTTTGACACTAAAACAAGCGTCAAAAAATGGGTCCTCAGTTGGCCACCTAAAGGTGTCAAATTGACACCATTATGGGTGTAAAATATGACACCTTAGGGTGTCATATTCATTTTGACACCTTTGGGTGGTTACCTGAGGACCCATTTTCGAAAATGCCATTACACCCCAAATGGGGTGTAATATTGACTCTCTTTAAGTGTCATATTGAGTTTGACACCCTAAAGGTGTCAAATTGACACCATTATGGGTGTCAAATTGACACCAGTGTGGGTGTCAAATTGACACCTTTGGGTGGTTACCTGAGGACCCATTTTCGAAAAATGTCATTACACCCCAAATGGGGTGTAATATTGACTCTCTTAAGAGTCATATTGAGATAGCACATGTTTAGGAGCCGTTTTCTCGTCGCCATTTTGTTTGCATGTTACGAGCCGGTAAGACTGGTAAGTACCGATCTGCTCCATTTCCAGACATTTTTGATAATAATTATGATACAATTAGCGTAATGTAAGACGTCCGTATGAAAAAGATGA
Source organism: Ophiura sarsii (assembly GCA_035610835.1). Classification (NCBI taxonomy): domain Eukaryota; kingdom Metazoa; phylum Echinodermata; class Ophiuroidea; order Amphilepidida; family Ophiuridae; genus Ophiura; species Ophiura sarsii. Next base: position 88,771,288 of record CM069441.1, on the reverse strand, counting down.
CCACTGAGCCAGATAAATCGGGCTACATGTATGTAATGATGACATGTTGCACATATCATCGTATGCATGCATGACGAACACACACACATAGTACTAGGTCCATGCACTGACACAGTCCAACAAAATGCTAGTCTCTGACTATGAAATTGTAATTCATTTCATCAGTTAGTTGGCGCAATATTAAACAACATGAACAAGGCTTACATTACGCTAATTGTATCATAATTATTATCAAAAATGTCTGGAAATGGAGCAGATCGGTACTTACCAGTCTTACCGGCTCGTAACATGCAAACAAAATGGCGACGAGAAAACGCATGCGTTGATATGTTGATAGACGCCCAAATTGGTGTCAGAATTACACCAATTTGGTGTCAGAATTACACCAATTGGTGTCAGAATTACACCCGTTGGTGTCAAAATGACACCAATTGGTGTCAAAATGACACAAATTGGTGTCAAAATGACACCAATTGGTGTCATGTTGCTTCGACACCTCTAAAAACCGTGAGCTTTCCCGCCAACTATTGACGCCCCTGGAGTTATTTCAATTAATCTGACACCAGTTTTGGTGTAAATCACTAAATGATCACTGAAAGGTGTCCGTCGGACACTTAACGGTGTCAACGTAAATTATGTGCAAACCCATATCATTGACGATTACACCAATTTCGGAGTCAAAATAACGCCTTTGTAAGTGTCATTTACAGTTGACTCCAAGAAGGCGTCGCTGTGACACCAATTTATTTTTCAGTGTAGACCGCATAAAACAGCTCAATGCGCGCATTTTCATACCAAATTAGTAAGAATTAAGCCAAATTTGATAATTTGAGCGTATATAAATGGCCAAAAAAATGCGCGTTTCGCGCGGATCTTCTTTTCTTCATGCCCTCTAACAAAATGTTTTGCCCCCCCCCAAAAAAACCCCATTATGATGCTGGTGCCGTCATTGATCGTATGAAATCGACCGTATATGTCTACATCTATATAACTCAGTGTTAGATACTGAAAACGATCTCATTGAACTTCCACTTTTTTAGCTTCGTTTCCGGTGTTCTGACTCGTTGTATAGAACATAAACTGCTCACAAAAAGTATCGAACACTTAGAATTGATCAAATATATAACGGCTCGAAAAGGTATGCATTTCAATGGTCGTGGGTCCAGTTTCAAAAGTGACAATCATCCTATAGAAAGAGGTTTGCATTAGAATGATCAGATTCGTGCTTTTCAATAGGGATGAGTGTCACTTTTGAAACTGGACCCACGATCATTGAAATGACAATAACTCCGCTCCGCAACATCGTAGCTCAACGATCGAGGTGTCAAAATACGCAGAACAAAATTATGCACTTGGTTATTTGCTTCGATTAATGCATACCTTTTCGAGCCGTTATATATTGGATCATTTCTAAGTGTTTCGATACTTTTTGTGAGCAGTTTATTATGTTCCAACACTGTTACAAATAAGGTGTTAAAAAGGGTCTTAAAAAGGTGTTAAAAAAGGTTTTTCTTTGTTATTACCGTGTGAAAAATAGAACATGTTCAATTTTCAGCTGACTAAATCCTGTAATAATATTATTATAGTTTTTGATGTTTTTCAAATATTTTATGGATATAGGGTATACAGTCCTTAAAATAAGTAACTGACCAGGTAATGAATATACTCTTAACTCCAAAACTATAGCTCCTACGTAAAAATATTAAATTATAAAGTAGTAAGGAAATCTCTTTTCTTCAAATTGAGACATTGTTCATGAAGATCGGTTAATAATTGAGAACACTACATTGATAAGGTTAGAACATAGTGCAGTTTACATTTTCACCCTTGGGCATTTGAACAGGTATGTGTGTGGGCTACATTGATAAATTGAAGCATCCCAATCCTCATCTAACTATCAACCCGTGAGTTGTCGCTACCAGTTAATCCATAATCTGCCTGGTGCTATCGGGGGTGTTATTATAGTCCGAGGCTGCGTGTCGACGAACAAAATGTTAAAATGAAAAACTGACTTTGTTTTGGCTTTGGGCACATAACTTATTTATAACCTCATAGTTTAATCTTCGCGTGTAATATCTGAGCTCAAATTGAAGAGAACAGATTTACTTACAACCTCATAATTTAATATTTTACGTAAGAGCTATAGTTTTGGAGTTGAGAGCATATTAATCACCTGGTCAATTACTTATTTTGAGGACTGTAGTGTTAAAACAAGAAAGGTTTGTAAACATGTCCAATATAAGAGTTTAAAATCATAATCACATTCCTTGAATTTAGTAGCTATATAGAGATTCCACTATAATTATGTAGCTATGGTTACAACCAAGAAGTTCCTGCCCAAGTTTTTTTTATTTGTACCATGACCTTCGTTTTCATTTATCTATTGTTATTTGCCATTCATTGCTTCACGTTTGATACCTGTCTCTCTCACGTTAAAGACAACAGGTGCTAGTATAACACAATAGGTTTCAAATTAAACAATTGGATAAAGCAAAGAGGGCAATTTTGCAATTATATGCCCGAGGAATTTAGGTCAAATATGTGCAAAAGTAGGCCTATACTTATACGTGAGAATCATAAGCGTCAATGAACTATTCCAGATGAAATCCAAACCCCTTATCATGCTTACGAAATCCCGGTATAACTTTAAAGGGGTACTAAGGTACTAAGAGATGTGTTGAAAGCAGCGCCCTCAATTAGGATAAAAACCGGGATTTCTACATTTTTTACAATTGTATTACATACACAAACTTACAGCTGTAAGGATTAAGAAAAATCAGCCGTCTTTGTGTGCAATAAAACGTCGTTTCAAAATATTCCATCCCGGCTCGTACAGCATTTTGTGGTAAACAGCGTTACGCTATTTTTCTTTTCGATTCAAACTTACATACGATATTAGATAGAGGGCGTTTTTAAAAAAAAGTTTCAATAAATAGCGATGATATTTCAAAGTATTTAAACATTGTTTTAATCAAGTTTGCTGTTTTTTGTGGGTAGAAACAACAATAATGGACAATTGTAATGATTATCTTTAATATTAAGCATTTGTAAACAAAAAAATCTTAAACATCTCTTAGTACATCCCTTTAATCGTCCACACAGGGAGTGTAGATTTCAAATGGAGTCACCCATTCAGGTTACCCCAGGTAAAGTCTTCCATAGGCAGGGGGTGGATTTCAAATGGAATAGCCCAATCCAAAGACTTTATTGCCCAATCTAAAGCCTAAGCTCTGGCTGCTTGGTATACAAAGCAGTAGTATCGGTTAAAATATATTGTCTTACTCAAACAAAATGTTATAGTGTATCTATCCTATCCTGACACTAGTTTTTGATTAACGTAAATTATATTTATTAGAATTTGAATTCAGACTTGCTGTTAAATAATCCAATCGGACATTATAGAACACAAAATATGTTTCATCATGTCAGAACTACGCACGTAGATCTGCGTCATCATTTTTGTATTTGTGGATCCAAAAATACGACATTCGTCAAGAAAACTACTCCTCCCACTTCTATTGTAAATTGTTGACTATATAAGGATTTATGGCAATAAAAACCAACGGGCGACGAGTTTGTTTATTTTATACAGAAAAATCAATACACACGATGACCCAGCCTGTCGTGCAGCGATTCTGGCATGATCGAAAATGAGACGGGCAGTGTAAGAAATTGCGAGAAAACGAATGTTTAGAAATTAAACACCATGTGTTTAGATATTTGACATGCATATTTAGGGATCTGACATGTAAGTGTTTAGAAATTTGACATCTTTACAAACGTGGTGCAAAATGGTGTTTAGAAAAGCGTTTAATCTCTAAACACTGTTTTTACAGTGTAAAATTGTACTCCAGAACAAAAGTTTTTTAGCGAAAAATATGGTTTGTCCTTTGGTTTAATATGCAACTTATCTTAGGCTTGAAAAGAAGCAAAACGTCGAGAATGCAGTTATGGTTTGTAATTTATGCTTTATATGCATTTCAAAAGGGGTTTTTTCTTAATTTTTTAATGAAGCATACAATCCTCCGTTACGATTGGATAGGATACATTTGTGGGACCATGAGGGAGCAGAATTCTTGCTCAACCTAGTGTGCTTTCCATCAAAAACCAAAAACAGATGAGCTCCTTTGTGTCTTCTCCTTTCAAAGTGTCTGGCTATGAAAATGGATATACAGGGTGAGTCAAAAAAAACCTGCAATAGTGGAAAATAGCCATCTTGTTTTCAAAACCAAGTTGAAGTTTGAAACTTTTTAAGCGTTGCAAGAAGTATATATTTGTTCCTAACTCTATGTGAAAAAATGAAGTCAATCGTAATTTTCGTTTGTATTTGGTGAATCTTTTTGCTGTACAACCCAATTTACTTATTTGTCCACGAGCATAGTGATTTTCAATTGAAATTGCACACATTTCATGTTCACATTTGATTATCCCGCCAACACAAAATTGGAATAATTTCAATTTTTTTCCGAATCTAGAGCATTATAAAGAATACATAGCATGGGTTATGTAAATTGATTATTTTATCTCCCATGTAAACAAGTAATGAAGCATTAAATTCCAATTACGTCACAAATTTACTCGAATTTTCTTTCAATTGTTAATGGGCATGAGAGACACATTTTGCAATATTATGCATGTTTTGGGTGTTTCGTGGACAAGCGTGTGAAAGGGCAAGGGCAAACGAAAAATGCGATTGACTTCATTTTTTCACATGCAAATAATTATAAATATGTTATTCTTACTTCCCAACTTGGATTAAACAAGATGGTTTCTTTCCACTATTGCAATTTTTTGACTCACCCTGTATGTAGGAATACAGAAATAATGAAATCTTACGCATATGGTTTAAATGTGTGCTTATTGCATGTCAAACTCAAGACCCGTGCGTAACTTTCGTTATACGAAGAACATCTTTGTGACTACTCTGATTACGTTTAATATCTTACCAGATACTTTTTCGATTTGTTTAATTTCTTTGGGACGTCTATCCGGGGAGAAAAAGTTTAGGGAAGGAAGAATCCCCCAATATTTGATCGAAATAAAATGAAAAGTGCATGGAAGCTTATTTTATTTGGCTTCCATCACATACCAAATTTCTACCCACGCTTAATTCTCGATAGGAAAATGTTTGTCCTGAGTGTCAACATTTTTATTGAGACACTTTGTAATAATTGCTACAAAAATTAAACTTCTCACAAGATCTTGAGTTATATGCTTTTTATTACGGTTACAAGGTACATTCAAATAGATTAATATGATATAATATAATTCGTTGTCAAAAAGACTGTGTCTCTATACATATGTATATATTACGAGTGAACTTGCATTGTTTTATGCACTGCATTGGCAATTGTTAAAATGTACACAAATTGTGTATATTTGACCTAAAAAAGAGAAAACGTGTACAACAGTATCCAAAATACTGGTGGTATTTTTGTTGGATCTAATTTGTAAAATAAAAAATAAAACGCATTAGGCCAACAACAACAAAATTGTTATGTTGTCCTCGACCGCCCGCTCGTAAGATTTAGGGCCGCTCAGATTTTCTTTTTTTTCAGAGATTTTTTTTCCCAGTTTTTTTTAAAGATTTTGTTCAGATTTATTTTTTAAACAGTTTAAATGGCATTGAATATTAAATTAAGTGTTTATAACATATATGTGCGACTCTTAAGAGTGATTTCAACTTCTTGTTGGCTGAACTTTGAGCTTCCGCTGGTAAAAGAAAATTTTAAAAAAAATTAAAAAAATTAAAAAATCCGCCCGCCCACCCCTCCTCTCTGAAAGTTGTGGAGGACGACATAACAAATTTTTTTTTGGCCTTAGCTGGGGCAACTGTTAAGTCCAACACACATTCATGGAAACGGTGCTAGACTGTAATCAAATCCAAGGCAGAATCATGCGTAACATTTGAAGCAGGATTTGTAAATTATTTAATAGTCTAGGACTCTATGATGTATGTTGCATGCATTGCATTACGCAGTTGCGCCCAACGATTTTGAAGAACGATTATGAACAATTGTGAGCTAACACAGACCTAAACCAAACTGTAGAATTTAATGATTGGACATTCGATATCCTCTGCGTCCGCCATGTGCGAGGAGAGCATCGAACCGGTACCGTATTTAATTGGACTATTCTATATAATATAGGGCCTAATATACAATCATAGAAAAAATGTGTTCGAACACTGACAGTAAAATTGCCATGCTTTTTATACCGTAACACGCACGCTATTTGAGTCACTTGAAAATCGAAACTTGTTTATGGTAATCTGAAAGTATCCCCTTCCTCATACCCCTCAAGTGTTCGAAAAATATTTTCTAACACTGTAGTTCGACTCTCTGTACAATAAGACTGGTCATGCAGTGAGACATAGTGAAATGATGCAACACTTTCGTTTACTGTGATTCCAATTCGAGGCTCTCCTCGTAAATCGTGCAAAGAGCGAAACGCAAATGCAGGCAGTTCAGTGTGAAAACGTATGACTTTGTGCATCGATACGGGGTGCGTAACCATATGGATCGTCTGATTTCTAACGTTTGCTTAGCGTGTCGCGCACATGATCGTTATTCCCCCGAATTATTCCCTATACACGGAGTTCTATTATTTCAGACTCCCAATTGTTCGATCGGTCCCCTGCGGATGTCAAGTTATCTATTCGCCGGCGACAAGTTGTAATCCGATTATTACATGTCAACTGGATCACGCATTTGAGTCCTGAACCTCGATCGACGCGATCGCCACATAAAGTCTATGGAGTGCAGTATCATTCCTATAGTAGTAGAGGTGCGTGTTCCAGTATACTAGGGAGTTACGTAATCACTTCGCCATTTCGCTGGCGAATCCCATTTGATCGCAAATTATGGATTTATATTGTTCTAATGAGGTTTGTTATATTGACATCGTTTTACATCGCATACAGCTGTTCGCGTGCAGTACTGACATGTGTAATGGAATATTTACAAAAAATAAGAAATCATCAATCGTTTTAATCTCCATCAATTAGCCCGCTGAGGTAGAATGTAATACATGTCACTCTTCTTGACCTGAGAGGTAATCGTTGAAGAAATCAACAACTCTTGAAATCTCCCTCATCTCATCTAACATTAAGTCAGTCCGTATTGTACATATTTGTTAACACTTTCCACGCGGCAGGCGTCTGCAGACGACAGTACCAAAATGTCACAAAATGTTTCAAAAAAGGCAACATTATTTAATTTCATCACCATATTTGGATTCACAATGAGAAATGCATTGAAATAAGTACAAACGTGTCTGGTATTGGTTCAGTAATCCTTGAGATTGAAAGTTGAGAAAGCTTCTGAAACATCTGTTTTGAATATGGTAAAACTTATAGCCGCGTGGAAAGTGTTATGTATTTTGTTGCCCAATTTTATGTCAAAAGTAGAGCTAATTTCTTACGGGGCCATTGATCCTTATGTTACAAAGACAGCCCTTTTATGGCAAAAGGATGTATCTTATATGTACTTTCCTAATGATATACTTCCTTTTAACATGGATTGTGTTAACTTGGTTTAATAATCCTCAGAAAAAGTTTGCAACTTGTAAAGACAATAAAAGTAATATACTGCCTTTTACCACTACATGATTTATGGAGAAAAAAGCTAACTTTGATCATGTTAAAAGGAAGTATACTGTTAGGAAACTACATATAAGATACATTCTTTTGCCATGTGCCAGAAGTGTGGACGATGTCCTTTTAAAAAAAATAGCACATCAAGGGCCAAAAGGTTATTCAATTCAACTAAAGTATTGGTCATTTAGTCATATCAGTCAGTGATTTCCAGTGATTCAATTGGTCCAACCTGATCAAGATGAGCAATCTCGATGAGTTCGCTTCTCATGCATCGGCCCCACCAACCGAACTCCACACACTGTTGTTCGGGGACGAGTTTGAAGCACGGTAGAGTAAAGACGTTGAAGTAAGCTCGAGCTACAGCTTGACCAAGACTACTTCCGGTGTCTTTCAGACATTGAAGGAATCTACAGAATATAGAGAAAAACAAAAAGAGTAAAAGCAAAAGGTCAAAATGAAGCATTTAAGATTTAATGAAGCATTTAAGATTCCACACCACACCACTAAATGATTCTAGTCCTTGCCGACGACATTCGGCTTTTCTCTCAATCTGACCATCCTGTGGCCCAATCATAATCAGGAAAGGTGATTATTGCCCTCTTGGAATATAATCCTGATTTTAGGACTGTTCTATACCTATTACCACAGTACAAAAAGAGATCTTTTCAGTACATTTTGCAGGGTTTTTTGTGATTTTGACTGAATTTTTTTGTCAACACTGCTCAATTTGTTGATGATATTACGAGAGCGATACGCCAGCTGTCCAAAACCGGGGGCTTATTTCTCGGAACTTTCAAGGTAACCCTATATAATTGTTTTACTTCGATGATCACAAATATCATGCATGAACTTGAAGAAAAATGTTGAAGAACCCAGTCACTTTATAAGCGAGAAAATCGACGTTTTGTAACACCTTGGTGTGGCATATATCTTTAGAGCAGGACAGAGACTATATAACTATGGGACAAGTATCTCGAAGGCAAAGTCCCCCGTCTACTATGCTTAAATTGACGGGGGACGGTTTTAGAGGAGGCGCACTATCATGGTCGTAGCAAACCAGACGACCTAAGACGTGGTGGATTTTATCGGCTCAAAACATGATTTGTGGCACAGAAATAGTACATCAATGGTCAAAAAAAGCTGATTGTGATTTAGAGTAAAACTTATTTGATTTGATGATAGCAGAATTTAGTTCTTATATGACACGAAACATTCAGAATTGGTTATTTGAAATTAATTTGTACGTGGAACAAAATAGTACGAATTTTAAATTGTGGATGGCTTCGTCTGACAGTGACAGAGGAGGGGCGTGGCGTTATTTGCATTTCATGAATATTGTAATTAGATCAGTTGGGAAAGACGCTGGATCGCGACGATCACATCGTGTGAGGTCATAAATAGTCATGGCTGAATATTCATTCACAACGAATGATTGACAGTTTACGCTTAACTTCCGGGGGACGGTTTTATAGAGTGCGCTATACTGAACCAAATCTCAACAATGGGCAGATAGGGTGTTACATAGGCCTGAGCAGGATTCCAGTAGAATATTCATATTCAGTAGAATATTTAATAGACATGATAGAGGGTAAGATCACACGTAACAATTAGTACGCGATTCATTTGTCTGCAAAACATTAGGGAATTTGTAGGAGAATGATTAAAGGTAGATGTTCCGATTTTCAACTTGAAGTTTTCTATTCTACATGAAAGGTCATCCTTAAAAAAGTCGTGTTCCAAAGTTTGAGTTGCATAGCTCTTCTTATTTTAGACGCACAAGATGCTGTGAACTGTACCCATTGAGTAGTACACGAACTATATCGGTGGTTACCACCATTCGCGGTAATTCGACGTTATTTCATCGATTTCTCCGTAATTATACCGATTTAGGCCGTCAAATTTCAGTATGATGATGAAAAAAATACGAGCTTTCATATGATATGAAAATCTCCGTATGTTTGAAATAATTCTGTGTTACGAAAATGTGATCGGGTCATCTACCTTTAAAGCGAAAAAGCGTCTTTACATGTACAACAAAGCATGATAAGACATACAATTTTGAAGAAAGAAATCATACTAAGACGCACGAGAAAATTATGTCTATTTAATATTGCTGCGGCTTGACGTTTGCCTTTCTCGGTACCACTGATTTGCCGACAGACCTTACCTTGCCAACAAATCGATATAAGGCTAAGACTAAGAGAAGAGTAGGCCCTATGGGGCGTCGTGGCTATACACACAATTTATGCAAGTACATTTGTAGAAGTTCATGTTTTCGAAAAGGTTGAGGGTTATTGAGCGAGACATTTTTTTTACAAACTCTTGTCGTCGCCAATCATCCATATCATGCATGATGTATATTGACATAATGCATAATATGAAAGTATCAAAAGTTCAACGTCTGGGAATCAAACACATCTTAATATCCGTGAGTTTTTATTATTTTGTTCCTTTATGAAATTGTTTGCACGCAGTGAATTACCGGAGACTATTGGATAAGCGGATATGACTGAAGTTGAGTTTCACACATGTGTATGAAAAGTTTTTTGAACCTTAAAAGTGATTTCCAGTGGCATGCCCCTGCATGACCTCCAACGAGCCCCCGTAAAACTGATCGTTGATTGGTCGCGAAAGCCTTTTACGCCACACCCACTTTACTACACATTGTTTATATCTTTGCCGGTTTGTTGACAGGTACAAATATCGATGAATGTTTTGATTGGCATGATTGGTGAGCTCATGAGATGATTCAGTAAAACATCACGATAGCAATGTTGAAGGATACAATCATTTCAAATAGGCCCCTATACATTTCAAGATAACAATATATCGGCCCGGGGAGGGTCGTGGTAGCAAAACAAATTGAAAACCTGAAAGTAACGTCTCGATATTAAAACGAGCTCAAAAATATGTGTAGCTCAATTCAAAAATGTTGACCATTATAAAAGTTCAAGCACCAACATGACTAACCCCTTTATGCAAGAATTCTGAGCACGCACATGCATGGTCATTCACACTGTTCCAATGCAAATTTCTATTTCTATGACAATTATTATATTCCAGATTTAAAATATTTTCTTAGTGGCTGGCTAATTGGGAAAGCTAAGGTAATGGCAAGTGAAATCCTACCCTCGACGATGAAGAAATCATGAAATAAAACATTAACACAAAAACTTACTCGTTATCGCATTCACAGTCGCTGACGGTGTACAGTCGATGGTTGAAAAGACCAAATTTTGAAGAGAATCTCTCGATAAAGTTTGGACAGAAATCGTGTTTACGACAGCATTGATCGACGGTTTTTTCGTTCCCGAGTTCCTTGAGATCTTTTGCCGAATTACCGACGCCGCACCACAATGTTCCGGGGAAAATGAGCATGTCTCGTCTGTTGCGACGGAGTGCCTCTTCACCGGCTTTCAGGTCAGCAGCGCCTCGGCGACGTTTAAGACTTTCTTTCAAGACCCTGCCGAGATTGCGGCATTGTAACTTTGCGGTTTTGATGTCCAGTATGGATTGCAATTGACCGGACAACTGTCGTTTGGTCTTCCCGCCCAAAATATGCCTCGTTTGGATTGATTTGGTTGAATTATATGTGTAAGAGTCTAGATCAATGGTGTTGTCGGTGTCAGAGGTTGTAACATCGGCATCTTGTGAAAGTTTCTTTATCTTTCCAATAAAGTTCTGAACTGTTGTTTCGTCTTTGTCAACTTTGCATTCTTTTAATACCATCTGATCATCGTAGACGCTTTGGACTAGAACGTGTCCATCAGTGATCTGTAATATAAAAATTGTTTTAAAAAAACCTGTCAGTTTTCAGGAAGGGATTTATATAAGTTGTCTTTTACCTTGCATTAAGAGATTGTGGCTATTGTTTGGTTATCGAAATCAGAAAGAAATCGGTGTGAGAAAATGTATTTCATGTCCCCTCGCACTCAAGAAAAGAGTTTCCCAGCTGAGAGATCATAGCTTTATAAGTAATAGTGTGACCTTACTAACGATAGACAACGTATACGGGTGTCCCAGAAAACCTGCGACTTATTTTGAAGGAGTTCTATTTTTACTTTCACACAACGGATTACGATCGTGTTTGCACATTCTGAAAACCCTTAAAAATCCCTTCTTTTTATTTATGACATAAAATCCAAGATGTCACATTGGTTTTCCAATTACACATGGTCAACAAGAGGTATGTCAGAAACACATTCAATCGATTTCACGGAAATCGACGGTGTTGCAGCTGTGCAGCGCTGTTAACCACTCGATATCGTTTGATCCACAACAACGCCCGCGTTCATTCGTTTATAGTTTGTAGATTAATAGAACTTGCAAGTTTTGGACTGAACAGTAGAAGCGTAATTTTCCGTCAAATCGGTTGAACAGGTTTCCGACATGACATAGGCCTATATAAATATCAAATATCACTCATCTAAAGTCACTTAAAGAAGAAACTTAACTTTTATGCAGATGGACCCTAATATAAACATGATTAGAATCCGTGGCTTAAAATTCAAACTAGAGTTCCTGTGCGCACGCCACTGCGTTTCATCTAGACATGATTAGAGCTAACAAACTTCTCTTCAGCTTATAGGAGACATGACATCGACAGGGCAAATTCCAGTTTTGAAGTTGTCATATTTTACACTTCGCTTGGTCGGAGACAAAGATATATATGTATTTGGGTATTGGTTTTGAATTATCTATCTTTGCTCGGATAAAATATTCTCCTATACGTTGTGGGTGCGTTTTAAAGCTAGTATACACTGTAAAAATGGTAAAAAACATAGCAAAATATTTGGCTGAAGATACGAGCCAAGACATGTCTGGTATAGCCAGTTTGAGACATGTCTCCAGTAAAACACGAGTCACGTCTCTATGCAAGACATGTCCCGCAAAGAAGTATCTCCATGCAAGACACGTCTAAAATGTAAGACATGTCTATTGAAGCCAATTTTGAGACAATTTTGAGACGTGTCTCATAAATGTCTCAATTGCCCTATGCGTCTTGGATCGTGTCTCCAGCCAAATATGTTTTAATGGGTTTTTTTTATTGTTTAAGACACGTTTATTTGCAAGACATGACTTCAAAAGGTCGACAAGACACCATTTTTACAGTATTAGGGGGTGGGGGGGGGGGGGGGGGGGTGGGGGACAAGGGAAGTTTTCTGCACGGGTTTGGATCAGATTGGATCAGTAAAATCAGTGAGTCTAACCTCCTCAATTCATTCCTTGTTCACACACTCAAAATCCACCCCTTCAAAAAACAAGGGGCTTAAACTAGACTCGGTCAAAATAAGTTTCTGGGAATCTGGGACACCCTGCATGTACATAACATACAAGCACGTATGCATGATATCTGTCATGCCTTTGCCAACATGCAGTCATGCACCCGTCCTTTTTACCATCCAGTCAATGACTTCTTTCTAGGGTGGGTGGCCAACTATATTTCGTGCCTCAACCCACCATTGTACAGGGTGTCCCAAAAGTGTCGACATGTGTTTTATATACAAATCAAAATATGTTTTCAGTTTGGTACTGCGAATTATTTTAAGAGAGATCAAAGCTAAAAAGTATTGAAACTTTCGGGCACCCTGTATAGTTGTATCCATCAATTTGTTTTAAAACTACTGCTCTAAGAAGCCGTCAGGATGACCAAAATATTGGCGTAAGCATATTTTTTTTTATTGGAAAATAGAATTAACTCAAATTGTATAGCCCCTATACTGAATCGTATTGATCGTATAGCATATGCATGCGGTCACTGTATTCGAACCCGGGTCTCTCTAGGCCTATATATATATATATATAAACGGTTCGCTATGCTTTTTATTTTATTTATGAAGTAGTTTCGAATCAGCTTTCGTTTTTTCTCTATGAATTGTATCTTAACATATGTTGTATATAATATGTATACTTTTTGTAAAATTCTTACCTGTCTTATAATGATACCGATCGTTGGTCCATCACCAGCAGTTATTTCTTCAGCCGATACGCTACCAAAGTGTGCCGAGATCACACGTTCCCCCAAATTTGTCTCGAGCCGTACGAAATTGTTCCCAACTCTAGCATCAGATACCGCTGAAAATGTAGTACAGGTAGTACTCCATAGACATAGACAAACAGCAAACACAGTCCTCAGAAATAAAACGGTACTCATACTATCGTGTCTTGTAACCTTTCCAACTATAAAATCAGACAGCTGTTGTAATGTAAGTTTGATACAATAGTTGATATGAACTTTTTTTTAATGTTTATATTTAGATACTACCCGTCTGCTGGATGGTACACAAATGCGTCAAATAGCTAACCTGTCATTGCTTTATATATCAAACTAACTAAGACACCCTGATCCCTACCAAATCGGGCCGGGTATATAGTATTTTTCCATATTTAGAACCTGGGATTCTTTCGTGGGTATTCTATGCTTATTTCATTCAAAGAAATCCTATTACTGAAAACGGTCATTTAAGCTCCTCCTCTCCGAACTTTTCCTATACTCCATTATGTATGACACGTGATTCATAAGTCAAATTTATATTGATCACAGATTTTTTTCTCGTTTACTTATGAAATCCGGGATGAAATCCGGGATGAAATCCCGTGATAGCGCGCGTCATCACCAAATCGTAGAAATCCTTGGCGTATTAATATAACTAACCCCTGATGAACCTCGATTTCCCGGGGGGGGGGGGGGGGGGGGGGGGGGGGGGCAGTCAAACATAATAGAGTACACATGCGTGACCAATTTTTTCAGACACCCCCTAAACAAGTTTTACCCTGCAAGCAAAATTACCCCCTAAACAAGTTTTTAGCGCGCTTTCCATGCAAATTTTGACCCCTAAGGGAGTGTACAGAAATACTTTGGTGGGCGGGGTTGGCAAAAAAAAATTGTCGGTGTCTAAACTTTTTTGACCCCCCCTTTACAAATTGACAAACTTTTCTGACCCCCCCCCCCCCCCCCCCCTTTAACGGGGTGAAAAACTTTTTTGACCCACCCCCCCTACTGTCAGATGTAGATAGACATTTGACTCAAGTTCTATGACGCTTACACTACAGTCAGAACTGTGTATAGCTGGCAATCAATTTGCAACATTTCAAATTCACTTGAAACATATCTTTCAAGCCTCCGAATTGTATTTTCGGTGATTTGTATTTATCATGTTATAGCCTTTTTAAAAAAGGTTTCTTTTTCCAATTGTAAAAAGTTACTCTTTGTATACAAGTCCTTTTATCTACACAATACTTTCACAAAGATATGCGCGGAGAACGACAAATTTGGTCAACTTGCTAGTACAAAAGTAGCGTGCAAACATTTGTATCCTGTTGTTGATCACCCTTACCAACAGTTCTGAAGTAAAAATTGTGGACACTGGTTAGTCACATTTTGTATAACAAATCCTGCTGTCTGCACGTTGTTTTCACAAAGACACGCGCGGAGCGTGCAGAAATCTGTATAATTTGTTATAGAAATGTCAATATTGTGGTATTGACTTGCGCGTAGCGCATAACATTTTAGTATTTTTCCCGTTAACGACTACCTATTTGGCCTAACTTTTTTTGACCCCCCGCTCAGAAATTTGGTCAACTGCGTTCAAAATCATGTGTAGCGCGTGGAAATGTGTATTTAACCCTGTTGACGATCACCCTTATCAACAGTTCTCAAGTAAAAATTGTGGACACTGGTTAGCCACATTTTGTTTAACAAATCCTGCTGTCTGCACAATGTTTTTACAAATATAATTTGTTATCGAAATGTCAATATTGCAGTATTTACTTGCGCGTAGCGCAGAAAATTTTGGTATTTTTCCCGTTAACGACTACCTATTTGGCCTAACTTTTTTGACCCCCTGCGCAGAAATTTGGTCAACTGCGTTCAAAATAACGTGTAGCGCGCGGAAATGTGTATTTAACCCTGTTGACGATCACCCTTATCAACAGTTCTCAAGTAAAAATTGTGGACACTGGTTAGCCACATTTTGTATAACAAATTCTGCTGTCGGCACAATGTTTTTACAATTATTTGAGCGGAGCGTGCGGAAATCTGTATAATTTGTTATAGAAATGTCAATATTGCAGTATTTACTTGCGCGTAGCGCAGAAAATTTTGGTATTTTTCCCGTTAACGACTAGTATTTGGCCTAACTTTTTTGACCCCCCCTCTTGAGTAGGTAAACTTTTTAGTCCCCCCCTTTTTGAGACTTCAAACTTTTTAGACCCGCCCCCCCCCCGTTTTGGCCAACCCCCCCCCCCCCACCAAAGTATTTCTGAACACTCCCTAAACAAGTTTTGTCTATTTGCCTGATTGAGTGAGTGCATGCCCCATAGAAGCACACAAGCGATTTCGAAATCAAATTTAAAAATCTAAAATAAAAGGTTTGGATGTTTATTTTGCTCATTATTTCTTTCATCATACATAAAGACTCGACTTTAAAACAAAATTGAGATCAGCCCGGGGCTCAGCACAGAAGTTACAATTTTGGCAATTTTTCTCGTTGGGTCTGATTAAAATAAAAGCACACCAAACTAATGGTCAAAATGCCCGTTGCAGCGCTGTAGTGTAATGATCGGATAATTCGGAAAGAAGCAGACGAAATAACATGGTGCAGAATTTTGCACCATGGCCGGGCATGGTTTCATACGTACGTACGGGGAACAAAACAAGTTACCCTAAACACGTTCGACCGGTATTTTAAGCCACCCTTTTTCTTGAAAATCAGCGTTTTTGATACCCTTAACGCGTCACTCGCGTGACGCGTCCAACACTGGACATTGGTCACGCATGTGTACACTATTATCAGGCCCGTAAGCAGGATTTTTTTAGGGGGGGGGGGGGGGCGTATTTTCCGGAAAAGGTACATTGGTACCAAAAAAATCGTAAAAGGTTGCCCCCAATTTTTTTTAGTCATCTCAGAACGCGGGCGGGGGGGGGGGGGCTGGGGGGGGGGGGCTGGGGGGGGGGCTGGGGGGGGGCTGGGGGGAGTTAGGACATGTTTTAGTCCAAATCGGCCCGAAAAAACGGTTTACACAATGGGAAATGGGCCGTTTTTCGGAAAATTGGGGTGGGTGGGGGCGTTTTCACAACAAAAAAAGGTACATTAGTTACAAAAAAAGGTACATTAGTACCAAGAAAAGGTACATTGGTACCAAAAAAGGGTACATTGGTACCAAAAAAGGGTACATTGGTACAAAAAAAAGGTACATTGGTACAATAAAAGGACTTTTTTTTCGGTTATCCCTTTTGAGAGATATGCATTTTCCCAGAATGCAATGACGTTAACTTATTCCACGAAATTCACATTTTTACCGCATAACTTTGGAAGATAATGGTGTGAGCCAAGTTGTGACTGTGGTAGGCCTATGTTTTTTCCAATATTAAAACAGTATTTAAACTCAAGAAAAACAACTTAATCCATTTATTTATTGGACGATGCGTCTTCAAATAATTAATTTCACATTGTGAAGTACCATATACCAGCTTCATTTTCTTGCTTCACAGAGCCCGTCTCATGCTTTTTAAGAAAATACCGCATTTTGCATAGCATCTTTTCGGGTTTCTTCTGAGACAAACTTGTTTTCTTTTATGGCTTTATATATCAGTCAGCTTTATTTCGTTACTATGGTTACGGATGAGTTTTAATTATTGATCATGACAGACTTGATTTTTGTTC
>CM069441.1:88615903-88753926 GCA_035610835.1 Ophiura sarsii | reverse complement strand
CTCATACATCCTTACCCACACGCACCCCCCACCACACACACCCCCATACACACCCACACCAGACCTCTCCCACACACTTTCACAAAATTAACAATAACAAAATCCTCTCACGAGATGAACATACACATACCCTCAAACAGCCTTACCCACACGTACCCCCCACACCCCTCCCCCCCCCCCCCCCCCCCCCCCCCCCCCCCCCCCACACGCACCCCCACTCACCAGACCTCTCCCACACACTTTCATAAATATAACAATAATAAGATACATTTATTTATTTATTGCACAAAAATTCTAAAATTATTCATTGTTTAAAAGTCTGACATAATATGGTACCGGCTGTTAAAAAATCTCTTTGTCCTGAAACGAGGCTGGGAAATTGCACTTGAATTACGTAGGTTAAAACTGTGACATTCATTTCTTCTGGGTGGTAAAAGATGTTCAGTCCTGACATTATGATCTAAACCTTTGGCAAACTTGAGAGAGTGATGTTCTCTTCTTTCCTCCAGACTATCAAGATCACACATGCTTAAGGCATCAGAATAAGAAAGATACCTTGCGGCCTAAGATAGTTCTACAGGCCCGTTTTTGAATTCTTTCTATAGTCTTGGATTGTTTCTTGGTAATACTAGGATGCCATACAACGTCACAATATTCGATGACTGGTCTGAGGTAACTTTTGTACACGACAGTAAGCTCATCTTGATCAAAGCCAAACTTTTTTAGAGATCTTAACATGAACAAGCGCTTGTTGGCTTTGGAAAGCATGTCATCTATTTGAGCGTTCCACTTGAGATCATGTTGGATAAGTACACCAAGAATTTTAGCCTTTTCAACATACGGCAGTACCTCATTACCAATTCTCAAATCTAAATGACGCGGTGTGTCTTTACCAAACTTAACTTGCAATGCTTGACATTTGGCAGGGTTTAGATTCAGACAATTGGCATCTGACCATTTTTTAAAATCATTCAAATCCTCCTGAAGGTTGCCAAGTTCAGCAAAATTGCGGTTTTCAGCAAATGTCATATCATCAACATATTTCCAATAACTGGACCTAGCATCAACAGCAGCATCATTAATGACGATCTGAAAGCCAAGTGGACCTAGTTTGGTACCTTGAGGGACACCGCCATTAATACATACAAAATCAGAAGGGTATTATTAAATTTGACACATTGCTGCCTGTTATGCAAAAAATCGCATACCCAGGGTATTATGGATCTGCGCACTCCCATGTCAATCATTTTGTCAATGAGAAGAGTGTGGTTTATCAGGTCGAATGCTTTAGAAAAATCAGTGAGAACAACTGTGCTAACATTGTGTTGTTGCTCAGCGCCCTGGTGAAGGAGATGAATAAGATTAACCAAATAATGACTAGTAGAAACACCCTTGACATTGCCAAACTGATTGACATCAATTAAACTTTGAACATCACGAAGGATCCAATGTGAAACAAAACCTTCGGCTATTTTAGCGAAAATGGAAGTTAAGGACACAGGTCTTAACTTGTCCTTATTCGGAGGCTTTGTTTTAGGGATCGGTACTACAATGCCCTCTTTCCACTGAGTTGGTACAATTCCTTCAATCAGAGAGCTATTCAGAATATCAGTTAATGGAATGCTAAGTTCATAAGCAAATTCTTTAACGATTTGTGGTTTTATCCCATCGGGACCAGCAGCCTTGGAAGGATTCACCTTTTTGAGCTCAGCATAGACTTCCCAGGGATACAGATAAGGTGGCGCTGACTCGGCAGGTCTATATGCTGGGAGTTGGGATGTGTCGAGTGGTTCAATATGCTCAGACACACCTGCAAACATGCTGTTAATATAGTTGGCTTTGCCTTTAACATCCTTATCCTCTACCCCAGGGATGTCCAGTTTAAGCTCAGATCTGCTATTATTTGTTACCATTTTAATTTGCTGGTGCCATTTCTTAGGTTCAACCTTTTGCAGATGTTTTATTCTATTAGCATGATATGTTGTTTTTGCTTTCTGAATTTCCCTTTGAACCTTATTACGCAATTTACGCCAATCGTGATTACCTTCAAAAAATGCTCTTTGTCGAGCACGGATCAAGTTTTTAACTCGAGTGGTGATCCACGGCCTATCGTTGTTATGAAGCCTTTTCTTTTTAATTGGAAAGCATGATTCAAAGGCAGTATCAAGAATGGCATACATAGCATCACATTTATTTTGAGTTCCCTTGGCACTGATCACTTCGTGCCAGTCCTGGTTTTGAATCCAGGTGCCAAAAGATCTTATACCATTGTCAGTGATTGGCCGACCAACAGAGATCATAACCGTGTTTCTTTTAACCCTGTTTTGTAATTTAGGTTTCCACAGTACACACAGATGGTCGCTTTTACCAATTGATGGTAAAGGACAAGGGTCACCATATTGATCTCTCAGTTTGCTGTTGGTTATCAGAAGATCCAAAATAGCGTTTTGACGTGTGTTGAAAGTAACC
Source organism: Ophiura sarsii (assembly GCA_035610835.1). Classification (NCBI taxonomy): domain Eukaryota; kingdom Metazoa; phylum Echinodermata; class Ophiuroidea; order Amphilepidida; family Ophiuridae; genus Ophiura; species Ophiura sarsii. Next base: position 88,751,457 of record CM069441.1, on the reverse strand, counting down.
AATTGAAATAAATCATTTCCAGCGGTTATAGGGTAAATGTTCATCCGATTAAAATCACCTAATATTACTACTCCAATTTCTGGGTATTTGGCACGGAGAAAGTCAACACTACAAAGCAAATGATCGGCAAGAAGTTCTTGATGAGGGGAGTCGGTAGTGATATATACTGTACATACGGCTAGGGCAGAAACTCTGCGAGGAAGTCTGTTAGGTCGAATTTTAACCCATATGCACTCCAAAGGATCAGGCACCACAATGTCATTTATTTGAGTTGCTGGAATGTCATTTTTCACATACACAGCTACTCCACCTCCACCTTGATTCTTGCGGTCTTTGGAAAAAAGCGTGAAACCATTAATATCTAACTGATTTGTAGGGATATTGTCTCTAAACCAGGATTCGGTGATCACAGCTACATCAACTCGATTTTGTTCCAATATAAAATGGATAAAATGGCTTCTTTCCACTATTGCAGTCTTTTTGACTCACCTGTAGTATCTTTACGGTAAAACACCTGTTTTAGGTCATTACACATCAATTTTAACCAACTGGCGACCATTCATTAAACAAACATCAAATCAGGTCTTACTGATTACTGATGGATAGTACATTGTTCAAAGATATGAAATGCACCAAAAACACAAAAATGAGATGTTTGCCCAAAAGCTGTCTTTTTATGCTGAAAATGGCCTAAAAATCGATTTCTATATTGTCACCCCCTTTATTGGAAACCTTACTATCTAAGCACTTAATTTAGCCTAGATGTACTAGAGCTGTAACAAAAAATGCCGTGATACATTTTTTTTTAAAACACATTTATTGCCTTTTGATGGTCTACGACCTTTCCAATATAGGTATAAACTCTAACATGTTCAGATCAGTGGCGTAGCCAGGTTATTCATATTGGGGGGGGGCGAGAACTGAAAATGAACCGACAAGATTGTTTTGAGTGAAGACACGCGCGCATAGCGCGCGAAATCTTTTGACTTTACACCTATTTTTGGCACAATTGAGGTACATTTTTGCTCTAAACAACGAATATTGCATTTAGTGACTGTTATGCGCGCGTAGCGCGCGAAATTTTTTCATATGTGTACTTTTGACCATCATAATTCCATGATTCCTCTGGTCAAATGAACCGACAGTGCCAATCTCAACCGACACGACGTCAATATTGGGGGGGGGGGGCGATCGCCCCCCTCGCCCCCCTCTGGCTACGCCACTGAACATGTTGCTGGTGGGATGAACGTGCCCAATCGGACGTACCGCTTCTGACACTTATCATGCTTATCATGCTTATTGTTGCCTCGATCAGGGCCTGGACACCTATTGTTATAGAACAATACAGGTCAGCGACGTCATGAATATACAATGAATAATCATATCAATGAATATACGTCATTTGTGAAGTCGAAAATGAAAAGTACCAGACCATAGTGGACACGAACGGCCGTAATCTTTGAATCTCCGTTGATTTCAATGTTATGTCGGAGTGTTTTACCTAATTTCATACTGACACGACCTGAGTCATAATCAAACGGTCCCCGAACGATGCCCTGGCGCTGTTGAAGTCAGAAATATCATCGTTCCCTACAGTCCGAGCGTTTCCACATCGAATTTCACCTAGAATATTCGTCACACGAACCTATGTCCGCCATCGTCTGACTATCGAAAAGGCCCTCTGGAGAGTCAAGGGCGGTCAAGGGGACACCATTTTTTTTCTACGCATGCGTCCGATCGCTTTGGATTTGTCCACTAAAATTGTGGACAAATGTCTAATGAGTATGTGCTGCATGGCAAGTGACACAACTTCTTGTAATGCGCTAATCAACCGTAGATCTAACCCCCGGGCTCCGGCCAGTTTGGGGTGGAAAAGCTCAAAGTCAGGAAAAGTTCACGGAAAAGGTTCAGGCGTTGACGGTTCCGATGGTATATCACAGATAGGCAAAGTGGGTATATCCAGTGACAGTTGTATATCCCTTGGTATATAATATTTAATTTTGACTAAAGCAGCCGACAATGCATTGGATTGATGATAACATCCAGAAGTGGTTTGATGTGATAATAATACCGCCGTGAGGAGCCGTGTAGCGAGGGGCCACGCCGAACTATGATCGAGAGTGACCAACCAATAACGCCGCAATGCGGACCCGCTGGCGCGGCGGGCCGGCACATCCAACATGCGCGAATCAGTGGCGTAGCCAGCTTTAAACAGGGCCATAGGGAGGGGGAGGGGGTGGACTTATCAGACAGTAATAAGTCCGACTAGTTGTACCGACGAAAGGCATGATGTACAGTCAATAAAACTATACCATGTATACGGTAGTGCCCACATGTTGTGGGCACTACCGTATACACTTACTTGCAACAGAGTGACGGTGGAATCCGGGGGCCGACTATACGACCGTAACAGAGCGACAGTAGAATCCGGTGTTTATTTTTTTAAAGTTGAGTGTATTGTTAATATAGTCCCGGTTCTGAGCACCTCTCTAGCCTGCCCGGCCTAGAGACTTTGCACCGTGCATATGCTAAAACCATCTAATGATTGGAAGCGTAGCAGCATAAAGTATTATGAGAAAATGTGTACATATCTCCTAAGATTCTGGAGATTCGGAGGCTACCATCGGACCGACCGGGCTTTCAGTTGACCTACGCATATGAGCATCGTCGAAGCGAGAATGTCCCCTGTAACCTTTTTCAAGATCTTTGGCACTGAAATTAAAATTTTGGTTCATTATAGAGGGAATCCACTTTACTCATACGTGCCCGTAATCACCCTTCAAAGGTACAAGACTTGATCGCGTCTATCAATAGTTGTCTTATTGCCTTTCCACATATATTTCGACATGAATATTGCGTCTCCCAATTCTTTTATTAAAGCTAGCTAAATTTGGTACAAGAACTAACTTTCTTGAAATGAAGTTGTACCAAAGATTTTCTAGAAATTCATCGGTTGTACAGATTTTAAAAAAAATGGTAATCATGGTAGATTTAACATTGGTAACGGTCTCATTTCTCATGTTGTACGATTGGCTATGGCCTGTTTTGGAAATGTGTTTGCTTTGTGTATCCAAATAGCTTACAGTTGTATATTATTAGCCTAGCTATAACAAGCTATAAAAATGACATCTCTGAATGTATAAACAAAGTGTGCAAAGGAGAAATAGTTGGTTGGGTACACTGGTAAAATGGTTTTACAACAAGTGTTGCTATCATTATCAAAGTGAACTCAACTTCAATCACTTATTTATCGAGCAATAATATATTGTTTACGCATTTTAATTGTTTAGATTATAATTATAAAGTTAAATAAATCCAGAGATAAATGATAGATAGAAAAATAGATTAACAAAAGAATAGAAAAAAACTATAAAAGCATTGGTGGCCTTTATAAATTATAAAAATTGACATAAAAATGATGTTACATACATCCACAATCAAGTTTAAAAAATAAAAAAATAAATAGAAAACAACAACGAATACACGGAGATTCGAACCCGTGATTGCCGATTGCAAACGATATGGCCAACGTATGCACGCCACAGAGATCGACGAGTGTAATTGTGTCAGTTTTATTATTTAACCATTGATTCTTTTATTTATAACGAACGGATTTTTATCGTGCCATTTTTGACATTTTAAACCATATTTATATGTTACTCTCGCACAAAATGTGTTTGTAATGTGATTATACTCCTTATTTTGGAAAGAATGGTAAAAGCGTTGACATTTCGAACACAATAAATGGCATCTTGTATACTGTTTATACGGTCGCTCGACTGAACGTTGTGTGACCTGTTGCATTATTCATGTTACGATCTGTTTATGTATGCTTTTGTTATACTTCTCAATCGCTCATCGCCAACTCTGTACAAGAAACTTCATGCGCTGTCCCAACGCTGTCGTTAGAGAACAATAGAAAAGTCCCTTCGACTCTCCAGAGGGCGTTATCTGCGACCTTTGACTGGGTTCACGGGGTTAATCATATTAATGAGCAAATATGCAAATGAGCTAAGTGTCCCCTCCTATTATATATACTCCTTGCCTCGATGTTGTAAAGATGATTTCTGACCCAATCAATCACTCCGGATATGCATTATGCTTCCATATATTAGTCTCTTGTGGGGGTGCTGAATGCTTTGGTATAATCCAAATTGATGATACTCCATAGTCCATCTCCCTCGTCAATGCTCTTGGTAATATCCTCAGGGGTCACTAGTAGGTCATACATGTACACTCGTCCAAAGAAGTTCCTTGCCACTCATTGAAGTTCAAATATTAAAGTTCAAATATTTCACATAAAAATATTTAATATAAATTAAACAATTGCATGTCAACACTGAGACGAATATACCTGGTATATTCGTCTCAGGTCAAAATAAGCAGACAATAATTCTCTATCATGTCTGTATGAAATTAAAATGTACGCATTCATGCATGGCTGAGCACATTCATTAAGCATTGGTAAGGTTCATATTATTGTGTTCAATCATTCACATTAACATTTGAATGGAGGGATTATCCATTTTTTTGCAATCTTCTTCCACAGACCTTGCCATTGTCAAGTGATTGGATCTGCCATGCATGAGTGATCATGTCTAAATTCCATGTTAAGCTGTTAGAAGATTACCTTCTGCTTATTTTGATATACAATTATATATATATATTCTATTAAATATTAATTTGAAATATTTGGACTTTACTAAGTGGCAAGGAACTTCTTTGGACGAGTGTATATGGGTGTTTCCATAAATGAAGAGGTATTTTGCAAAAGGGCCTACATCCACTTTGGCTCTTATTGAGAAAAAGTCAAAAAACTGTTTCTAAATATTCAAGTTGAGCAATTGAAAAACTGAATGGATTATGAAAGAGGTACACTACATACTAATTGAAATTGATATAAATTTTAAATGTGCTAGTTTTATTTATTTTTTAAATCATGTTTACATTTTTGGAAAATTTGGATGTAGGCCCTTTTGCAACAAAACTCCATCTGTTTGTACATAAAGAAAAAATACCACACACAAAAAATCATTTATTTTAATCATTGAAAATAAATAAGTTTGATATTGAAATGTATAGGTCACAATCATGTGTTTCAAGGAAAATAAAGTCATTTTTTTCAAAAATACCTACATCTCATTGTAAACAGCCATTGAAGTTGTTGTTTTGTTGCAAAAGGGCCTGTATCCCGATATAATTCTGGATACAGGCCCTTTTGCAACAAAACAACAATTTCAATGGCTGTTTACAATGAGATGTAGGTCTTTTTGAAAAAAATGACTTTGTTCCCTTGAAACATATGATTTTTCCCTATACATTTCTATATCAAACTCATTTTTTGAAAAAAATGCACCATAGCCCTTTTGCAAAATACCTCTTCAAATACAGGTACCAGTGGGATATTTGCATTGTCTATATTCAAATGGTTCAATATTCTGTTATACGAATGTACTTGGTTAATTTTCATTTTAAAATCTGATTAAGTCCATAAAGTTGCACTGGTATAACACCACAACATGTATATTATATCAACATTTTTTCTTATTTTGGTGAAAATTTTCGGCAAATATCCTACAATTTTGGCAAAAAAGTGTGACATTTAAGACAGGGTCAAAATATTAAAAATATGGTGATTTTGTTTAGAGTCATTGTGTTATCTGTAGGCTAAATGATCAATATCAAACTAGTTTTGAAGTGTTAAACACATTTTCATAAGCAAATTACTGAGAAGTAATAATTGAATACATGGCAATTTATTACTATTTTGTTACTACTACATGTATATTTGCGTTTCTGTTTTATTTGTTATAGCGCATAGGGACTTTATTGTGTTATGCGCTCAATAAGCATGGTTTTATTATTATTATTATTATTAATTTTACCGTCACCGTGTAACATTTGGTGTCTCAAAAACCCGTTACACGGTGAAGGCGGTTTTCTTTAAATTTAACAGTGACAATAATCTCCATCTTATTTCCCTTTTGTTGATTTTACAAGCCTCTCTGATAGGTTAAAGGAAAATAGAAGAGTTAAACTGAAATTGCAACAAACATAGAAAATATAGCTGTTTTTAAGTTTGAATATTATGTTTGGTGTCTCCAAAAATGTTACGCTGTGAGAACTTTAGGGTAACATCGTAGTTATGTGCCAGCACACTTTATGAATAAATTGTGTATAAACTGTCTCTTGGTATAGGCTCCTAGCATACATGGAACAAAAGTTTCCACTTTATCAATATAATTAGAGTTACAAGGAAATTAAGGTTGGGTGTCTCCGTTACACGGGGACGCATGAAATATCAATTCCACCACCCAAAAAATAGGTAATCTCATCTTTTCACTATTAATGATATAGAGTAAAGCAATGGTAAATGCCTTTAGAAAAAACAAAATAAAAGTGATCAGACAGTTTCTGCAGTTGCCAGGCATAATTGAACATTTTGGTGTCTCAGTTATACACGGGGAGACAAGTATTTCAAAGAAATACTGATGTTATAATGGTGAAAACGTGATGTTATAATGGAGAAAATGTATCTCTGTACGCTTCCATGACCTGTTCTGATCCATTTTCATGAAATAGAATAATGGAACATATTATGAAAGTGGTTATTCAGTTAATATAGACACATTTTGAATATTTAGACCTAATTTGTGTATGTCACACATTGGCGCCCTTATTTATGGAAACACCCATATACATGATCGGTCCGAGGTGATACCATACCATGTTCCTCCTTGGATAGTAGATCGTGTTGACATGGCTGAGAATTGAGTATCTGATGAGTGATTACATTACTTCGTAGGGAACGTTTGTTGTCTGTATAATATGCTGGCTAGGTTTTTGCTCCTTTATTGCGTCCTCCAGGATTCTTCCTTCGTCCATGGTTTTTGTTGTTGAAAATGAGATAAAGTGAAACTCCCATTTTTACTGCACTCTTCTACAGGACATATGGATGAATCTGGCCTATTCCGGGGTACTTGTCCTATATTACCGGCTTCAGTTTCTCCAGCTTTTCAACCACATCTTCCATTGTAAAATGTGCTTCTCCATGTCATCCTTGCGGGTTTGGAGAGTTGGAGGCTCTCCAACCGGTTCTCTCGTGTATACGCTCTGGAAGAAGTTGTTGAAAACATTGACTGTGTCTTGATCATTTTGAGTTGTGCTTCCATTTTCTTTTTCAAGCTGCGAAACCCTGCTTACACCTTCAGTGTTTGGATCTTACGTACGGGCTTAGCCTTGGGTTTGGGTTTGAGTTTGAATTCTTTCATTAGCTTCCTCTCGTAGTTAGCCGGTGCTTTTCTGACCAACTTTAACTTTTTCACCTTGTGTTGCTACTTAGAGATAATAACAGCGAGGCAGATAACTACCGCAAGTTCCACAACTCAAACAAACATTAAGCAAGCCTCGACTCATATCCCAACTTAAAAAGCAAGGACATGAGCCGGTGCGGGAATCGAACCCTTGACCTTTCGAAAGGTCACGGGTTCGATTCCCGCTCAGTATGGTCAGTATAAGTAAAACATCCCTATTTTTAGGCTGAATCTCTCAGGGACGACATTTGTCTCCACATGTGTCATGTGTCTACATGTGTCATGTGTCTACACTGTGTCATGTGTCTACATGTGTCATGTGTCATGTGTCTACATGTGTCATGTGTCTACATGTGTCATGTGTCTACATGTGTCATGTGTCTACATGTGTCATGTGTCTACATGTGTCATGTGTCTACATGTGTCATGTGTCTACATGTGTCATGTGTCTACATGTGTCATGTGTCTACATGTGTCATGTGTCTACATGTGTCATGTGTCTACATGTGTCATGTGTCTACATGTGTCATGTGTCTACATGTGTCATGTGTCTACATGTGTCATGTGTCTACATGTGTCATGTGTCTACATGTGTCATGTGTCTACATGTGTCATGTGTCTACATGTGTCATGTGTCTACATGTGTCATGTGTCTACATGTGTCATGTGTCTACATGTGTCATGTGTCTACATGTGTCATGTGTCTACATGTGTCATGTGTCTACATGTGTCATGTGTCTACATGTGTCATGTGACATTCGATTAAGCAACTTCTGTTTGAACTTTCTGCTTCTTCGTGATTGAAGGAATCTTTTGATTATCGACATGTGCTTAGAAAAGGGTAAATTGAAGTATGTGTGAACCAATAACATCGGTCATTTTTATGCAGAGAAGTTTTAATTTTGTGTCCTTGCAAAAAAGATACATTTCTTTTGTGACTCAGTTTAGAAACAAATGATGTACATCCTGCGTTATACGCTGCACATGGTTTCATCGCAACCTTTCATGTGAATGTGCGCTTCCCACTTGAGATACTTTTAGTATTGGAAAAGAATCGATGCTTATACTCTGAGCTATCTTGAAAAGATAAGATTGGTATTTTGACCAATTTGTATCAATTTAAAGCTAGCTTGCAGAACTTGAGTTGTGTATCATAACCTTGAATCAAGGTACACAGAAAGAAAAAAAGTGAGTCATCATCGTAAAATGAGTCACTACATGGGCAAAATGACTCATTTTGAGCCATAGTGTGTCACTACATGGACAAAATGACTCATTTTTCGATGATGACTCACTTTTTTTCTTTCTGTGTAGAAAGCGATGACTGTTCCATTTTTGCATTAAATTCAAATAAGTAATAGATGTTATTTAACATGTTTAAGGCTTAAAACGTAAAAACAATGTCAATGAGAGTTTATCATATATGACATTTAATACCGATATTCTTCGTGTTTTTCTTTTTTACATACTAGGAATTCTATGGATTTTGGTGGACATTACAAACAAGTGCTCATATCACACGTACGGCCTATCAGCAGTGATGATATTTATACGATGTATCATTGATAATATATGATGTATTATACTCTAAGAAGCTTGGATCGAAGACTACGCTGCATATATAACTGAGTGATACACCTCTCTTCACACGTGACGCACTATTTGCAAGTGATATTCTATCCATTAATACACTAGTATCGTCAGTACCATAATGGCGGGAAATTTGAATTACACTAATCAATCATGTGTCATGATCTTGGACGTTCCTGGCGCCTTTTGGACGGAACTAGACCGAGTTATCATTGAAATTGTCATGCCCATAGTATTGGCTGTTGGACTATCCGGCAACATTTTCTTTATTGCGGTGATCTTTAAACATCCTCGTATGAGGACCATTACTAACATTTATCTAGGCAACTTGGCGGTTGCCGATTCTATATTTCTCGTCTTTGCCATATCGCGGAATATTTGGTTCATCAATGCGTCGTCATTACGCGAGGAGCATCCAACCAGATCTATAGCAACGTGTGGAATTGTGTTTGGTATGCCTTACTTCGGTTCCTATGTTTCTTTGCTCTTAGTAGTGCTGGTATCTTATGAAAGGTGCATCGCCATCGTGTATCCTTTTAAATATCGACGTATGAGCGGTAAAAGTCGCTCTACGAAACAGGTGTTAGTCGCTTGGATTCTCGGCGCATTTCTGACGGCTCTTACGCTTCCCGGATACATTATGCCTACTACAAGATGTCTAACATGGCCAAGCTACGAAGTGACGGATTCCTTGCCAAAGACAATCACACTGTGTAAGTCTACCCACAATAATCATGAGTACGACTTGTTTGTAGCCTCCTTGGGATTCGCAACCTTCTTATGTTGCCTTCTGGCGACTGTAATAATATACATAGGGATGATCTTCCATCTCGTGAGTCACGCTATCCGAGCAAGGAAATCACGCACCGTTATCGTTACGAATAAGAGCGGCACTGTCGTGAGAATGCTTGCCGCAACAGTCATCGTCAACACCATCTGTCAGCTTCCCTTCCAGATTGTTACGCTGACAAATCTTATCGAATTAATCTTGCACATCGACATGCAGCTTCTTCCACCCGACCATCTGAAGTCGTTTGTATGGTTCGCCCGGATGATGTTGTACATTAACGCAGCCATAAATCCTGCTATTTATAATCTGACAAATGCGCGATACCGCAAAGCCTTTGTCGATGTTTTCACTCATTTTGGAGCAAAGATTTGTGGACATCTAACATGCAGGAGAGAGCCTTTGGACGTCGTGATCTCAGGAGATGTAAATAAAGCATATGAAGCAGAATTAGAGATGGATGAAAGTGGATTAAGCCAGACTAAGAGTGGCGAAAACTCATAATAATTGCCTGCTGTAGCAAACATCATTCTTTTTTAATTTTAAGTGACTGATATTAAATAATCGTTATTTGTTTTCGTGAAGTACCGCAATATTTGGGAGAGAAAAAATCGAAACAGAAATTAATAGAAAATTGTTTTTTCATCTTGACAAATCCAAGTTAGGCTTTTTATACTGACGAACGTCGCAAGCTGACGTCAAATAGTCTGATGAAGTGCTCAGTGTAGCATGAAACTGTCAATAAGTGAGTACAATAATTTTGTTTTATTATTATACTTCAACTAACTTGGATTAGTCAAGATGAAAAAACAATTTTCTATTATAATTACTGAACATTTTTATTGGAGACGAAGCAATTAATTTCATTAATTTATTTATTGAAATGAAATAAAACTACTTGAAGAAAAATATGTAGTTCCTTGCATGATACCTTGGCCATTCAATTTCTACAAACAAGATTGGATGCTATGCTGAAGTGGCCCAAACCGATTTCTAGACGACGCGACATCGTAGTAGATTGCCCATAATTTTTCAGCAAAAGCAGTTAACAAAAACGACCAAATAAAATTATTCTGGTATATCACAGAGTATAAAAGATTTTGACATAACATGATTTTAAAAATAGGTTAAAAATTAAATTGCAATTGTATAACTGTTTTGTAACCAGTGGCGAATCCATGATTAAAATTCACGGGGGTGGGGGGGGGGGGGGGCTGACCAAGACCTTTTTTTTAATTGGTACCCAAACAAAAATCGTAAAAGGTCCCCAATTTTTTTCCCGACAGCTCTAGAAATTCTGATAAGTGGGGGAGGGAAACCCAAAAAAATATCGTAAAAATGTGCCAACATTTTTTTGTCGCCAGCTCGTGAAATTCTGCTAAGTGGGGTCTGAGTGGTAGCGATGTGGTCGTCCCAAAACCGGTAAAAAATATCGCGTAGAACTCGCAAATGTACCGACGGAACCTACCTATGTCTCTGAAAAAGGTAGAGTGGTACACAAAAAAAGGTATATTGTCAAATGTTACGCCCCCCCCCCCCCCCCCCCCCCACCTCCCCCCCCCACCACTGTATCCGCCACTGCGGTCTGGGCAGTAGTTCTTACGTTTACAGTGTATTAAGAACTCTCTAAGATTTGAAAATTCCAACGAATAATCGGGGGTGATAAACCAAAATGATGGCCACAACTTGTGCTACTAGTGCAGTGTTTTAGGCAGTAAAACAATGTCAATTCCAACATTTTTCACTCTTGAAAAATTTGAAGGGTACAAATGAGGACAATATTTGACCATGTTAGCGCGTGGTTTGCGTGCCGCTTTCTTACCGAAGTCAAGTTAAACTAGACCACATTTGACAATTTAAGCATAAAACAGCTCAATGCGCGCATTTTCATACCAAATTAGTCAGAATTATACCAAATTTGACCATTTGAGCGTAAATGGCACAAAAAAAATGGTTTTGCCCCCCCCCCCCAAAAAAAAAAACCCCATTATGATGCTGGTGCCGTCATTGATCGTCATATGAAATCGACCGTATATCTACATACATCTATAACTCAGTGTTAGATACTGAAAGTGACGATCTCATTGAACTTCCATTTTTTCTCGCGAAGTGAGTTTGTTATTACTTAACAAACCTGTACTGGTACAAGTTCAGCACGCTCGTTGCAGAGATCAACTTATTTTCTGGCAAGGTCACATCATTGGATATATTGCGTTTGGTTCTCTAGGTATAGTGTTAAAATAAGGCCGCCTAAACCGTCAAGTACCCTTGGTTTCATTTGTTCACACTTTCACCCATACAAGTTAACAAACAACCCTGTCAACCAATCATAACAGCTGATTATAACTATTTCCAATTATCCATACACAACCTGTTCACAATTTTGTAGATATACTCATAACACGCTACGACCACATCACCGTCTTTGTGCACTTATAATAAGTCCCATTATTCACCACAGTATTGACACAATGGCCGGAAATAGTACTAATGGAAAGTTTATTGGTTTTGTTGAAAGATTGGTACAGCCAACTATTTTTGTATGTACAAGGAAGGGTCAATGGTCAATACAATAAATTGTAAATTTTAATAATGGAAAACTACGCATGTCATGGTAAATCAGGGATTGTCCCTGGATAAATCATGCATTAGGGGTGCACTACACTAAATGGGGGTATCCCCTACCCTTAATCGGTGTTTAAAGCTAGAATCGGAAAGTGTGCATCACAAAATCCTCAATTTAAAAAGACTTGACAGTAATACAATTCCGTAAATGCCTATGATTTTTGATTAATTATGATTAATGGGACATCACCTACATGCACCCTGACTATAAACTGTGAATATCATCTAGATAAATTTTGAGAGATGTTTCAAATTTGTGCTTTATACTAGAAACATTGCCGATTACGGCGATATTTTCAAGCCCGTCAGAGAGGTAGTCACTCCATGGGCGTATTTTGGAAAATCGAGCAGGCTCACCTACCTATTTGCTTCACTTTTTGGTGAGAAAATGTGATCATCTTTAAGAAAAAATCACTCTACAAGGTCCAAGTGCGTAATTTAGTGGTCTAAAACAGAGTTTTATATCAGTATTTTTGTACATATCCCTATGGAGCCCTATTTAGTGGTGTGATCCCTTAATGTTTCATGGTGTATCCATGTAGCAACTAATAATATTAATAGCTGGTTTGTGTATTTAAAGTGCCACACTATTATGGCTCAGACTTAAAGATTGCAATTGGAAAGTTAGTAAAAAAGTTTATTATTTATTATTAATTAATCATTAATCATTCATTAATCATTAGTTAATTATTTAATAATCATTAATTACTCAATAATAAATTGATGATTGATAAGTATTATAATTAATATATGATTTATTATTTATTTATAAATTAAAGGTAGATGTTCCGATTTTCAACTTGAAGTTTTCTATTCTACATGAAAGGTCATCCTTAAAAAAGTCGTGTTCCAAAGTTTGAGTTGCATAGCTCTAATGGTTCTTATTTTAGACGCACAAGATGCTGTGAACTGTACCCCTTGAGTAGTACACAAACTATATCGGTGGTTACCACCATTCGCGGTAATTCGACGTTATTTCATCGATTTCTCCGTAATTATACCGATTTAGGCAGTCAAATTTCAGTATGATGATGAGAAAAATACGAGCTTTCATATGATATGAAAATCTTCGTATGTTTGAAATAATTCTGTGTTACGAAAATGTGATCGGGTCATCTACCTTTAATACTTGATAATTAATTAATTGATACTTAATTAATAATTAATGAATCATAATTAGTTAGTTATTAATCATTAATTAATTATCCATTACAGTTGTTTTTGCCCCTGGTTGACTTTGATGTGATAAGTCTATTCTTAATTAGATACAAAAATATTCCTATTTGGGACTTTTAACTCAAATGTTCAGGGAGTTTGTTTATGTAAACAATCATGTACAATATAACTATGACTCTAAAGTTCAGGGTATAGTTTGTTTATGTAAACAATCATGTACAATATAACTATGACTCTATGTTATAATTTGCATTTCGGATCATAAATCATGAATACATTTCAAGTTACAGAGCGATACGATTCCTAATTACCTCAAAATCATAGTTTTAGAGTGAATTTAGAGTAAAAATAACTGGTTGGCGCAGACTCAGTTTATTTTCACTCTAAAACCATGATTTTGTAGTAATTAAGAATCGTATCGCCCTGGTACTTGGAATGGATGTAAGATTTATGATTAGAAATGCAAATCTGAAAGAAAATCTGCTTTCAATTTTTTTTCCTTTCGAGGGTTGAGGGCGTTCCCTGGATAAGATCACATACCTTTAAGTATTCTTTCGTATCTTCTGTTTACGTTTACATGGCTTGTCATTAAAGGTAGATGTTCCGATTTTTAACTTGAACTTTTCTATTCTACATGAAAGGTCATCCTTAAAAAAAAAGTCGTGTTCCAAAGTTTGAGTTGCATAGCTCTAATGGTTCTTATTTTAGACGCACAAGATGCTGTGAACTGTATACCATTGAGTAGTACATGTACATAAACTATATCGGTAGTTACCACCATTCGCGGTAATTCGACGTTATTTCATCGATTTCTCCGTAATTATACCGATTTAGGCCATCAAATTTCAGTATGAATATGATGATGAGAAAAATACGAGCTTTCATATGATATGAAAATCTCCGTATGTTTGAAATAATTCTGTGTTACGAAAATGTGATCGGGTCATCTACCTTTAATTACTTGTTTTTGCCCTGGCTGACTTGGCTGATATGATTAGGGGCGTTTGTTTATGTAAACATCCAAGCACTATAAATGCAGTCAAATAAATTAAGAAGCAAATTCGTAAACATGTTTTCATAATGTATTTTTCATAATTGAAGAAATTAATTAAGAATGATTATAGCCGACGAGATGATTGTCAATGCTTATGTTAAATTGTCATCAATTGGTGGATCTGATTTAAAGACAACGATAATACTTGTTAATGCTTCATATTATGTTTCAATGTTTATTGTATCAAATATTAAGTATTCGTACGTATCTTTTGTTTACATTTACAGGGCTTGTTGTTTGTTGTTTGTGCTCAGGGCCGGACTTGCCATTGGGCCAGATGGGCCCGGGCCCAGGGCCCCAGATTTGTTGGGCCCCAAATTCAGAAAAATATAAGATAACAATAAATTACCAACACTTTAACACTTATTAATTAAATTAATTATTAATTATTGATTAATTAATTATTGATTAATTAATTATTGATTAATTAATTATTGATTAATTAATTATTGATTAATTAATTATTGATTAATTAATTATTGATTAATTAATAATCGATCTTTTATTAGGCAAAAAAAAAAATTGTCTCAAAGCTAGCGACGGCTTCAAAATCGGGCGACGCGCGCGGTTTTTTGTCTTCCATTTTTTTTTTTTTTTTTTTTTAATTTGTGTGTCAATTTTTACTCTTACTATTTGCAACCGTTGACACTTTCTGATATTGTTTTTTCTATTTGAAATATATATTGTGATGTAGTTGTGTAAAGAACAATTGTGCAGCGTTTTATGAAGAACTGAGTCATGTAAAAGTTTGAGAAAAGGAAAATCTGCCGATATTTTTAATAAAAACTCGAAATCAAAAAATGTATGGAAGAAAAAAAAATGATTTTACAATTTCCTGCATTTTAGACGCGGTATTTTGGCATTTCAAAACCAATGCGCGCGCAAGCTTTGAGACAAACCTATTTTTTTGTTTGGCCTTATTGATCATTAATCAATCATTAATTACTCGTAATTGATTACTTATGAATCATTAAAATATTGTTTTTGCCTCTGGTTGACTTTGATGTGACAAGTCTATTCATGATTAGATACAAAATATTCCAATTTGGGACCTTTAACTCACCCCACATTCAGTGGCGTTTGTTTATGTAAACAACCGTGTACAATATAACTATGACTCTATTATATATTATTTAAAAAAATCTTGAACACTTAATTTCAAGAAAGAGAGTGCCCGTTTTGGCATGACACAATTCTCTTCATGATACGCTTCCTTTATTTCTGCTTGCATTCGAACTTAACCCCCTCTAAGCGAGTTTTATCTTTTTTAAGACTCTTCTTGTTTAGCTTCGTTTCCGGTGTTCACAGACTCGTTATTTAAAACATATGGCCCGTATTCTCGTACGTAAAACACGGTTTTAAGCTAAACACGCGTACATTTGTTTTACTTAAACACGCGTCTAACTCGCCAAAATGTGTCTAACTTTAAACATGGGTATGGGTAGTTTAATGCGCGTTTAACAAGACTCTCGCACCAACTGTTTGCCTTGAATGATCACTCAACCGTGCCCGGTGTGCAAGCTGACGTGCGGCTCGTGTAGTCGTTACAGGTACCGTGTATTTAATGCATTGGGTCGATATCTATTGTAACCCATTAGGGCCACAATGTAATAAATACGCCCCCCCCCCCCCCCCCCCCCCCCCACGTAAATACCTGTATACAATCAACGCAGGACCACTGGGAACGATATTTGCAGAGTTTAAAATCGTGTTTTGTTTTAACACGTCGTTTAAAGGATAAACTCACGTTTAAGTTAGACACGCGTTTAGTTAAACGCGGTTTTAAGCTAAAACCGTGTTTAGTACGAGAATACGGCCCCATGATGTTCCAACACTGTTACAAAAATGGTGTTAAAAAGGGTGTTAAAAAAGGTGTTAAAAAAGGTGTTTCTTTGTTATCACCGTGTGCAAAATAGAACATGTTCAATTTTCAGCTGACTAAATCCTGTAATGATATTATTATAGTTTTTCAATGTTATGGATATAGGATATACAGTCCTTAAAAAAGTAACTGACCAGGTAATAGATATACAATGTACTCTTAACTCCAAAACTATAGCTCCTACGTAAAAATATTAAATTATAAAGTTGTAAGGAAATCTCTTTTCTTCAAATTGAGACATTGTTCATGAAGATCGGTTAATAATTGAGAACACTGCATTGATAAGGTTAGAACAAAGTGCAGTTTACATTTTCACACTTGGGTTTTGTGGGCTACATTGATCAATTGAAGCACCCCCAATCCTCATCTAACTATCAACCCGTGAGTTGTCGCTACCAGTTAATCCATACCCTGCCTGGTGCTATATCGGGGGTGAGTCCGAGGCTGCGTGTCGACGAACAAAATGTTAAAATGAAAAACTGACTTTGTTTTGGCTTTGGGCACATAACTTATTTATAACCTCTTCATTTAATCTTCGCGTGTAATATCTCAAATTGAAGAGAACAGATTTCCTTACAATCTCATAATTTAATATTTTATGTAAGAGCTATAGTTTTGGAGTTGAGAGCATATTAATTACCTGGTCATTTACTTATTTTGAGGACTATAGTGTTAAAACAACAGTAGAAAGATTTGTAAACATGTCCAATATAAAAGTTTAAAATCATAATCACATTCCTTGAATTTAGTATAGAGGTTTCACTATTAATATGTAGATGGTTATACTCTGCAACCAGGAAGTTCTTGCCCAGGTGTTTTTATTTGAACCATGACCTTCGTTTTCATTTATCTATTGTTATTTTGACATTCATCGCTTCAACGTTTGATACCTGTCTCTCTCACGTACAAGACAGCAGGTGTCAGTATAACACAATAGGTTTCAAATTAAACAATTGGATAAAGCAAGGAGGGCAATTTTGCAATTATATGCCGAGGAATTTAGGTCAAATATGTGAAAAGTATAGGCCTACTTACGTGATAATCATCGTCAATAAACTATTCAAGTTGAAATCCAAACCCCTTATAGAAGCCCGGTAGGCCTATAACCTTAAATGGGTACTAAAGTACTAAGAGATGTGTTGAAGGCTGCGCCCTCAATGATAAAAACCAGGATTTCTACATTTTTACAATTGTATTAGGGGAGAGCGGGGAGTGTACGCCCTATGGGCAGGTTCGCCCACCACGTGACTCTCATCTTTGCAGCCACTGGTTGAATTTAGCGAACACACAATAGATACAGTAGTATATTGCAAGCTTCCCACATTGACGTGACAGATCACCGTAACATTTTGTCACTCTATCATCCATAAACCAGTTTTGCCCCCGGGGGGGGGGGGGGGGGGGGGTACTCACGTATGTCAGGGGGGGGGGGGTACTCACGTATGTCAGGTATACGGGGATGTGCCGCTCCAGTGGGTCGTTTTTTCATGAGACATCCTTAGCCATGGGTAGGCTTTTCAGTGAAAAATCCTTAGACATGGGTCCTGTTTTCGCGATTTTCGCGAAAATTTGCCAAAAATTCCTTAGATATGGGTCCTGTTTTCGCGATTTTCGCGGAAATTTGCCAAAATTAGGCCTATTTTCGCGAAAAATCACCCTTAGAAATGGGTATGGGTTTTGAAAATCACCCTTAGAAATGGGTATGGGTTTTGAATCTCCAGCGGCACACCCCCGACCAAACCAAATTCGAGTACCCCCCCGGGGTTTTGCCTCGCAAAGGTGAATTTTCTTCCATTTTCCATATTGATTTTTCCCCAAAGATATTCGCAGAGGTTTTAATGTAAATTATCATTAGGTAGGTTGGGATTGATTATGGATTTGATACAGTTAACAACCATCTATGTATGTGGGACATCCGTGGTATAGGTCAATGCACTTATCATTTTGCTTATTGCTCTATATGGGGCACCAGAGGGTGATTTAAGGAAGCCCCAACATTCACTACGATATGATAAAGGAAGTAATTGACATCAAAATCGCTCCTTTAATTGCCTATTCTTTTGCATGTAAAAGACACCCGATAGCCACTTTTCAAGTGCTTCATTCTCTGCGAAAAATCAGTCGATAAGGATTTTGAAAGCAGATTCCAAAAGATTAGAACGTTCTCTAACATATGAGTGTCACATTTCTCTTATCGACTAATTAATTACTTAGAAACAAGGCATGGTTCCTTCCTAGAAAACCTCTGAAACCATCGAGCTGGCGTATCAATAAACAGGAGTCATGCCCATTCAAACAGTTTTAAACAATGGGATTGATACCCAACATCTAGAGAGGCCCTGCATATGACTACTGTTCTTTGTTCGCCAAAACTATAAGAAGCTAGTAATTACATTTCATTCATGCGCGTTTACATCACTTTCAAAAATCCCGCGTCAATTCAAAGAATAATCTGAATGGGCTACAACGCGCCAGCTACGCATGGTTGATTCTTTTCTGTAAAGCCGATCGATGAATAAGTGCATGGCCTCTCTATTGTGGTTGACTGCAATACCACTGAATACATGTAGCGCACACGGTCACACAGCTCTGTGATAGTTTCAAAATAGTTTACAACACAATTAATTTAATGGTTCACTGATGTTTTTGGTAGCTGTGCGTAGCTACAGTGGCGGGTGAAATCCAGGGTACAACAAATTCGCAAGGGATTATGGGGCTTCCTTAAATCACCCTCTGATGGGGCACATACGCCATATGATGATGGGGCAAGTTCGCCAATAGGGATTTATATACTTAGTAGTTATAATTTTGCATAATTTCAAAATTGTAATTTACCTCTAACAAGATAATTGTAATTATTATAAAAATAGTTATCAGGAATGGAGTAACACTAATATTAGAGGAGAATATTTCAAAATGTGGTAGGGCCTATTTGTTATTACTTTTAAATTCTGAACGCGTATGTTCCGCAAAAGTGACCCACCCTTTATCATTTTACTCTTGCCTTTACAGTAAGGCCTAGAATACTGAGATCATGGTCGTATGTAGCCAAGATATCAATCTTTCACATAATATCAATAGGTCCATTCAATCTTTAAAATTGGGGCACATACGCCATATGATGATGGGGCAAGTTCGCCAATATGGATTTATATACTTAGTAGTTATAATTGTGCATAATTTCAAAATGGTAATTTACCTCTAACAGGATAATTGTAATTATTATAAAAATAGTTATCAGGAATGGAGTAACACTAATATTAGAGGAGAATATTTCAAAATGTGGTAGGGCCTATTTGTTATTACTTTTAAATTCTGAACGAGTATGTTCCGCAAAAGTGACCCACCCTTTATCATACTCTTGCCTTTACAGTAAGGCCTAGAATACTGAGATCATGTTCGTATGTAGCCAAGATATCAATCTTTCACATAATATCAATAGGTCCATTCAATCTTTAAAATTGGCATCTCTAGACCTCTTTAAATGAAAATGGGACGAACACCCCCCCCCCCCCCCCCCTACATACACAAACTTACAAAGGATTAAGAAAAATCAGCCGTCTTTGTGCAATAAAACGTCGTTTCAAAATATTTCATCCCTTGGACAGCATTTTAATGTTAAACACCGTTACGCTATTTTTCTTTTCGATTCAAATAACATACGATATTACTTAGAAGGCGTTTTTTAAAAAGTTTCAATAAATAAATAGCGATGATATTTAAACATATTTAAAACATTGTTTTAATCAAGTAAAGTTTGCTGCTTTTTGTGCGTAGAAACAACAATAATGGCCATTTTCAATGACTATCTTTAATATTAAGTAAAATTTGTATTAAAAACACTTAAACATCTCTTAGTACACCTTTAATCGTCCACAACAGGGAGTGTAGATTTCAAATGGAGTCGCCCATGCAGGTAAACCCATTTGAAATTCACACTCCTTGTGGGGAAGATTCAGGTAATGTCTTCCATAAGGGGTGTATGGATTTCAAATGGAATTGCCCAATCTAAAGCCTGTGGCTGCGTGGCAGGGGTATATAGATAGCAGTAGTATCGGTTAAAATATGTTGTCTTACTCAAACAAAATGTTATAGTGTGTCTATCCTTATCCAGACACTGGTTTGTTATTAACATAAATTATATTCATTAGAATTTGAATTCAGACTTGCTGTTAAATAATCCAATCGGACATTATAGAACACAAAATATGTCTGTTTCATCATGTCAGAACTACGCACGTAGATCTGCATCATCATTTTTGTATTTGAAGAGGTTTTTTGCAAAAGGGCCTACATCCACTTTGGCTCTTATTGAGAAAAAGTCAAAAAACTGTTTCTAAATATTCAAGATGAGTAATTGAAAAACTGAATGGATTGTGAAAGAGGTACACTACATACTAATTTAAATTGAAATAAATTTCAAATGTGCTAGTTTTTAATTTTTTTTAAATCATGTTTACATTTTTTGAAAATTTGGATGTAGGCCCTTTTGCAACAGAACTCCATCTGATTGTACATAAAGAAAAAATAACACACAAAAAAAATCAGTTATTTTAATCATTTAAAAAAAATAAGTTTGATATAGAAATGTATAGGTCACAATCATATATAATGTTTCAAGGAAATAAAGTCATTTTTTTCAAAAAGACCCACATCTCATTGTAAACAGCCATTGAAGTTGTTGTTTTGTTGCAAAAGGGCCTGTATCCCGATTTAATTCTGGATACATGCCCTTTTGCAACAAAACAACAATTTCAATGGCTGTTTTCAATGAGATGTGGGTCTTTTTGAAAAAAATGACTTTGTTTCCTTGAAACGTATGATTTTTCCCTATACATTGTTATATCAAACTCACTTTTGAAAAAATGCACCATAGCCCTTTTGCAACAAAGCTCTTCATTTGTGGATCCAAAAATACGACATTCGTCAAGAAAACTACACTTCCTACTTCCATTGTAAATTGTTGACTATATGGATTTATGGCAATAAAAACCAACGGGTGACGAGTTTGTTTATTTAAAACAGAAAAATCAATACACACGATGACAAAGCCTGTCGTGCAGCGATTCTGGCATGATCGAAAATGAGACGGGCAGAGAATAAGAAATTGCGAAAAAACGAATGTGTAAAATTGTACTCCAGAACCAAAGTTTTTAGCGAAAAATTTGGTTGTCCTTTGATTTAATATGCAACTTATCTTAGGCTTGAAAAGAAGCAAAACGTCGTGTTTAATAAACAAAAAGAGAATGGAGTTATGGTTTGTAATTTATGCTTTATATGCATTTCAAAAGGTGTTTTTTCTTCATTTTTAATGAAGCATACAATCCTCCGTTACGATTGGATAGGATACATTTGTGGGACCATGAGGGAGCAGAATTCTTGCTCAACCTCTTTAGTGTGCTTTCCATCAAAAACTAAAAACAGATGAGCTCCTTTGTGTCTTCTCCTTTCAAAGTGTCTGGCTATGGAAATGGATAAACAAGTTGAAGTTTGAAACTTTTTAAGCGTTGCAAGAATGATATATTTGTTCCTAACTTCATGTGAAAAAATGAAGTCAATCGTAATTTTCGTTTGTCTTTGGTGAACCTTTTTGCTGTACAACCCAATTTACTTGTTTGTCCACGAGCATAGTGATTTTCAATTGAAATTGCACTCATTTCATGTTCACATTTGATTATCCCGCCAACAAAAATTTGAAATAATTTCATTTTTATTCAAATCTAAAGCATTAGGCATATACATGTATATAAGGAATTCATAGCATAGGTTATGTAAATTGATTATTTTATCTCCCACGTAAACATGAAATGAAGCATTACATTCTAATTACGTCACAAATTTACTCGAATTTTCAATTGTTAATGAAAGACACATTTTGCAATCCTTATGCAAGTTTTGGGTGTTTCGTGGACAAGCGTGTGAAAGGGCAAAGGCAAACGAAAAATGCGATTGACTTCATTTTTTCACATGCAAATAATTATAAATATGTTATTCTTATAACGTTTGCAAAATTTCAAACATCAACTTGGATTTGAAAACAAGATGGTTTCTTTCCACTATTGCGGGTTTTTTTAATACAGAAATGAATGAAATCTTACGCATAATTATGGTTTAAATGTGTGTTTATTGCATGTCAAACTCAAGACCCTTGCGTAACGTTCATTATACGAAGAACATCTTTGTGACTCGATAAGTGATTACGTTTAATATCTTACCAGATACTTTTTCAATTTGTTTAATTTCTTTGGGACGTCAATCCGGGGGGGGGGGGGGGGGGGGGGATTTTAGGGAAGGAAGAATCCCCCCATTGATAAAATAATAAAAAAAGTGCATGGAAGCTTATTTTATTTGGCTTCCATCACATAGGCCTAACAAATTTCTACCCACGCGTAATTCTCGATAGGAAAATGTTTGTCCTGAGCATGCTAAGTGTCAACATTTTTATTGAGACACTTTGTAATAATTGCTACAAAAAGTAAACTTCTCACAAGATCTTGAGTTATATGCTTTTTATTACGATTACAAGGTACATTCAAATAGATTAATACGATATAATATAATTCGTTGTCAAAAAGACTGTGTCTATGTATATATTACGAGTGAACTTGCATTGTTTTATGCACTGCATTGGCAATTGTTAAAATGTACAAATTGTGTATTTGACCTAAAAAAGAGAAAACGTGTACAACAGTATCCAAAATACTGGCGGTATTTTTTTGGATCTAATTTGTAAAATAATTAAAAAAAAAGTAAACGCATTAGCTGGGGCGATTGTTAAGTACAACACACACATTCATGGAAACGGTGCTAGACTGTAATCACAAGCGTAACATTTGAAGCACGATTTGTAAATTATTTAATACTCTAGATCGACACGGCTGTTTGATCCCCATAATTTGTCCGTTTTATTCTGAAAACACCGTAACTTGCTGGCCCGGTTCTGGTTTTAACTGAATCAAGTACCTGAATATACTGGCCATCTTTTGAAGAAATTTCAGAACATTTGTTGGTGCCGTTTCTGAGAAACAGAGCTTTGAATATTATTATTTACTATAATAGCGCCCTCATCGGCCACATTTCCCATAGAGTTACATGTAAAATGTGTGTAAAGTAGAAAATGCCGATAATTTAAAAAGGGCTCTAACAATTTTCGTGACATTTTCACCGTATACTCGTATTCATTAGCGCTACCTAAATCAGGTCAAACCATAACTGGGCCACTATGTAATCTTTTTTATTCCATAATTTTAATAATAAATCGGACAGTCAAACAGCCGTGAGGACTCTAGGATGTATGTTGCATTATGCAGTTGAGCCCAACGATTTTGAAGAACGATTATGAACAATTGTGAGCTAACACAGACCTAAACCAAACTGTAGCATTTAACCCTAACACTTTTGAAGGATTTTCCAACGAAATTTTTTTCAAGCAAAAAAAACCCACACACAACAAGAGGTGCCACGCCCCGGGGTTTGAACCCACGACCTCTCGGTTACAAGTCGAACGCTCTACCAACTGAGCCACGGGGGGAGCTATGCTGGGCGAGTGTATTCGCCCAGCTATGTAGCCCGGGGCCATTATTTCACCCAAAAACCTCAGCGGCGGGTGGAACCGACAAGCTGGGAAATGGGATTTCATGGCCGGGGTGCGGGGCTGTAAGGGTTAATGAATGGACATTTGATATCCTCTGCGTCCGCCATTTGCGAGGAGAGCATCGAACCGGTACCGTATTGAAGGACTATTCTATATCATATAACTACAATCATAGAAAAAAAGTGTTCGAACACGACCGTAAAATTGCCATATGCTTTTTATACCGTAACACGCACGCTATTTGAGTCACTTGAAAATCGAAACTTGTTTATGGTAGTCTAAAGTATCCCCTTCCTCATATCCCTCAAGTGTTCTTCGAACAATATTGTCTAATACTGTAGTTCGACTCTCTGTACAATAAGACAGTGAGACACAGTGAAATGATGCAACACTTTCGTTCACTGTGATTCCAATTCGAGGCTCTCCTCGTAAATGGCGGATCCGTGCAAAAAGAGCGAATATAAACGCAAATACATGGCAGTTCAGTGTGAAAACGTATGGCTTTGTGCATCGACGGGTGCGTAACCAGTTGGATCGTCTGATTTCTAACGTTTGCTTAGCGTGTCGCGCACATGATCGTTATTCCCTATAGGGCCTACACGGAGTTCTAGTATTATTTCATACTCTCAATTGTTCGATCGGTCCCCTGCGGATGTCGAGTGATCGATTCGCCGGCGACAAGTTGTAATCCGATTATTACATGTCAACTGGATCACGCATTTGAGTCCTGAACCGCGATCGACGCGATCGCCACATAAAGTCTATGGAGTGCAGTATCATTCCTATACTAGTAGTAGAGGTGCGTGTTCCAGAAACTATAGGGAGTTACGTAATCATTTCGCTGGTGAATCCCATTTTATTGCAAATTGTGGATTTATATTGTTCTAATGAGGTTTGTTATATTGACATCGTTTTACATCGCATACAGCTGTTCGCGTGAAGTAGTACTGACAAATAGGTGTAATGGAATATTTTACAAAAAATAAGAAATCATCAATCGTTTTAATCTCCATCTGGTTAGCCTGCTGAGGTAGACTAATAAATGTCACTCTTCTTGACCTGAGAGGTAATCGTTGAAGAAATCAACAACTCTTGAAATCTCCCTCATCTCTAGTAACATTAAAGGCATATTATGTGATCTTTTCCAGAGAGCCTCTCTATTCATGATTTTTTTTTAGAAAGTAGATTTTCTTGCAGATTTACATTTCTGATCATAAATCGTACATACATTCCAAGTTAGGGAGCAGTTCCATTTGTACGCGATAAAAATTGCGAGAATGTTCCGGGCCCCGATGAGTTTTTTTATCGCGAACAGTTGCGCGAACAGTTGCGAGAAGCAAAGGATTACGTATTACCGCTTGTTTAAATATAACAAAAGATAAGTGGTCGGTATGTAAATAGAGCTTCGGGCTATTTATTCTAGTTGTAAAGTACAAATTCAGCATTTCATGTTTTTAGAGATAATGTTATTGATTATGGATGTTTAACGTAAATTGTATTATCCTCGTGTATTTGCTAAACAATGTTCCGCTCTATTTGCTAAACATACCACAGGGTATGGCAGAGGCCTCGTATCGGGGCCTGATGACTATTTTATCGCGAATCAACTTGAAAAACATCGGGTCCAAAACATATCAGGCCCCGATACAGTCGCGATAAATTTATCGCGTATAAATGGAACTGCTCCATTAGAGAGCGGTACGATTCCTTATTACCTCAAAATCATGGTTTTAGAGTGAATTTAGAGTGAAAATATAAACTGTCGTGTTATCACGACAGTTTATTTTCACTCTAAAACCATGATTTTGAAGTAATTAAGAATCGTATCGCCCTGTAACTTGGGATGGATGTACGATTTATGATCAGAAATGTAAATCTGCAAGAAAATCTGCTTTCTATTTTTTTTTCGATGTTGAGGGCGTTCCCAGGAAAGATCACATAATAGGCTATACCTTTAAGTCGGTCCGTATTGTACATATTTTGTTAACACTTTCCGCGCGGCAGGCGTCTATACAGACGACAGTATAGTACCAAAATGTCACAAAATGTTTCAAAAAAGGCAACAATATTTAATGTCATCACCATATTTGGATTCACAATGAGAAATGTATTGAAATAAGTACAAACGTGTCTGGTATTGGTTCAGTAATCCTTGAGATTGAAAGTTGAGTTGAAACATCTGTTTTGAATAATGGTAAAACTTATAGCCGCGTGGAAATTGTTAAGTATTTTGTTGCCCAATTCATGTCAAAAGTAGAGCTAATTTCTTACGGGGCCATTGATCGTTATGTTACAAAGACAGCCCTTTTATAACAAAAGGATGTATCTTATATGTACTTTCCTAATGATGTACTTCCTTTTAACATGGATTGTGTTAAATTGGTTTAATAATCCTCACTTAGGAAAAGTTTGCAACTTGTAAATAAAAGTAATATACTGCCTTTTACCACTACAAGCTAACTTTGATCATGTTAAAAGGAAGTATACTGTTAGGAAACTACATATAAGATACATTCTTTTGCCATGTGCCAGAAGTGTGGACGATGTCCTTTTTTAAAAATAGCACATCAAGGGCCAAAAGGTTATTCAATTAAACTAAAGTATTGGTCATTTAGTCATATCAGTCAGTGATTTCCAGTGATTCAATTGGTCCAACCTGATCAAGATGAGCAATCTCGATGAGTTCGTTTCTCATGCATCGTCCCCACCAACCGAACTCCACACACTGTTGTTCGGGGACGAGTTTGAAGCACGGTAGAGTAAAGACGTTGAAGTAAGCTCGAGCTACAGCTTGACCAAGACTACTTCCGGTGTCTTTCAGACATTGAAGGAATCTACAGAATAGAGAAAGAAAGAAAAAGGTAAAAGCAAAAGGTCAAAATGAAGCATTTACTTCCACACCACTAAATGATTGTATTGTAGTCCTCCTTGCCGACGACATTCGGCTTTTCTCTCAATCTGACCATGTGGCCCAATCATAATCAGGAAAGGTGATTATTGCCCTCTTGGAATATATTCCTGATTTAGGACTATTCTATACCTATTACCACAGTGCAAAATGAGATATTTTCAGTACATTTTGCAGGTTTTTTGTGATTTTGACTGAAAATGTTTTGTCAACACTGCTCAATTTGTTGTTGATATTATGAGAACGAAACGCCAGCTGTCCAAAATCGGGGGCTTATTTCTCGGAACTTTCAAGGTTACCCTATATAATTGTTTTACTTCAATTTTATGATCACAAATATCATGCATGAACTTCAAAAAAAATGTAAAGTTGAAAAATCCAGTCACTTTATAAGCGAGAAAATTGACGTTTTGTACACTCTTAGAAAAAAAAGGTGCTTCAGGGGTTCTTGGTTGTCCCGTATGGAACCCTTTATAGCACCTTAAAAGGTTACAAAAGAACAATTTTAAGGTTCAAATGGGCAACAAATGGGCAAAATGGGTCTTTAGAACCTTTAAAGGTTCTCTACAGAACCTTTTGGGTCCTTTAAAATCAAAGAATCTTTAAACCCTTAGGGTTCCATACGGGACAGCCAATAATCCAGGCCCGTAGCCAGGGGGGGTTCGAGGGGTTCGATCGAACCCCCTAAATTTTTCAACGGTCAAAAAAATTTGTGTAAAAAATTGTTTAAAACCCTACGAAATGACCATTATATGTTCACTGAGCTGCTTTTTGGACTGTGCGATTTGATGACAGTGCGAAATTTTGTGACCGTGCGATTTTTTTTGACCTAACCCCCCCACACACACACACACACACACTTACGTGAAATTCACGAGGTGACTGACTGGGAAAAAATTTGGGGCAACCTTTTACGAAAATCTTAGAAATCGAACCCCCTAATTGAAAAGGCTGGCTACGGGCCTGTAATCCCTGAGCACCCTTTTTTCTAACAGTGTAACACCTCTTTAATAGGGGCCTATAATAGTGGTGTGGTATATTATATCTTTAGAGCAGGATTCCAGTATAGAATTAGAGAATAAAGGTATTGTTTTTAGACCGTACCCGTGTTATATTGTCTGACATAAATGCGGACGATAGTATTATTTTAAGTAGAACAACGACGCCGCAGGCGGAGTTGTTCTACGCAAAAAATAATACTACCGAACGCATTTATGTCAGACAATATAACACGGGTACGGTCTAAAAACAATACCTTTATTCTCATTCTTAAACAATCATACTGAAGACATTTATCAAGGAAATAAGTACAATTTATTGTCCACATTTAACAACTTTTACCCCTTCTATAAGGATCGAATAACCCACAAACATTCCATCCAATCCCATGCGATGAGTACACCATGCGTAATCGTCGCGGTGCCGGCATAAACGCAGGAAAGGCGCCAAAGACGCACTGCAGAAGTGCGCCTTATTGAGCAAACCACGCATTGAAGGTCGGACGCACTGTTAAAACGTAAGCCCCACCTCCCCGTGTTAAGTTGTCTCATCTAAATGTCGCCGATTTCTCTGAGAACCGATGAGATTGCTTAGGCTTTCTTAGCTGTTTAAGAATATTCAATAGACATGATAGAGGGTATAAGATCACACGTGTAACAATAGTACGCGATTCATTTGTCTGCAAAACATTAGGGAATTTGTTGTAGGGGAAACGAATAAAGCAAGAAAGTGCCTTTAGGGAGTGTTCATAAATACTTTGGTGGGGGGGGGTTGGAAAATATGAGGGGGGGGCCAACCAAAAAAAAGGTTCTTAAAAGGGGGGGTCAGGGAAAAAAGTGCTTGTATAGGGGGGGGTCCAAAAAAAAAGGTTGGTATTGTTTACAGCCAAAATGTATCTCAATCGTGACAAAAATAGGTGTAAAGTCAAAAAATTTCGCGCGCTGCGCGCGCGTATCTTGACTCATAACAATCTTGTTGGTTCATTTTATTTCCCGCCCCCCCCCCCAATATCAATAACCTATATAGCTGCGCCACTGGAGCCTAAAACATTTGAAGATGAAGAGGATGCAGATAAAGAAGAAGAGGAGGACATACATGTACCACAGCGATCACGAGTGTCGGGCAGGATTATAAAGAAGAAGACCTACACTGATTTTGTTTGACTTTTCAATTGTGTTATATTATATATCTTTAATAAATAGTTTGATATAACCCACCTACCATAATAAAAGTGATTGTGACTATGTCTATAGGTTTATATAGAATGTTGTTATTGTTTCTGTTATGTAACGTGAACAGACGGGGGGGGGGTCAACAAAAAAAAAGGTTCTTGAAAGGGGGGGTCAAGAAAAAAACCCACCCTATTTGGGGGGGGTCCAAAAAAAAAAGATGTCCATGGCTCAATTGTTTCCAACCCCCCCCCCCCACCAAAGTATTTATGAACACTCCCTTACATGAACAGAGCATGATGTGCAAGACACATTCAATTTTGAAGAAAGAAATCATCACTAAGACGCACGAGAAAAATATGACTATTTAATATTGCTGCGGCTTGACGTTTGCCTTTCTCGTTACCACTGATTTGCCGACAGACCTTACCTTGCCAACAAATCGATATAAGGCTAAGAGAAGAGAATGGGGCGTCGTAACTATACACACAATTTATGCAAGTACATTTGTAGAAGTTCATGTTTTCGAAAAGGTTGAGGGTTATTGAGCGAGACATTTTTTTTACAAACTCTTGTCATCGCCAATCATCCCTATGCATGATGTATTGACATAATGCATATGAAAGTATCAAAAGTTCAACGTCTGGGAATCAAACACATCTTAATATCCGTGAGTTTTTATTATTTTGTTCCTTTATGAAATTGTTTGCACGCAGTGAATTACCGGAGACTATTGGATAAGCGGATATGACTGAAGTTGAGTTTCACACATGTGTATGAAAAGTTTTTTGAACCTTAAAAGTTATTTCCAGTGACATGCCCCTGTATGACCTCCAACGAGCCCCCGTAAAACTGATCGTTGATTGGTTGCGAAAGCCTTTTACGCCACACCCCCTTTACTACACATTGTTTATTTTGCCGGTTTGTTGACAGGCGGAAAAAGTTCGTTGGTGTATACATACGTACTCTCGAAGGAATATCGATGAATGTTTTGATTGGCATGATTGGTGAGCTCATGAGATGATTCAGTAAAACATCACGATAGCAATGTTGAAGGATACAATCATTTCAAGCAGGCCCCCTATACATTTCAAGATACCAATATATCGGCCCGGGGAGGGGCGTGGTAGCAAAACAAATTGAAAACTTGAAAGTTACGTCTCGATATTAAAACGAGCTCAAAAATATGTTTAGCTCAATTAAAATGTTGACCATTATAAAAAGAAAAATCTGTACTTCCTTGATCCTGTTTCGCATAGATCAGATCAGGGCTCCATTCTCAACGGTCCTAAAATATTGAAGATAATCATAGTCTATTTTGTGGTTATATTATAATTTCACATAATTGACGCCATGTGTTGTATTATTACACGAGATCTGATTAAAGGCATATAGTGTTGGTGTAGGCCTATTACACATATACAATCCCCTCCCCCCTCCTTGGTCCAGAATTGAATTACTTTTCTTGGTGACTGGCTAATTGAGAAAGCTAAGGTGATGGCAACTGAAATCCTACCCTCGACGATGAAGAAATCATGACATAAAACATTAACACAAAAACTTACTCGTTATCGCATTCACAGTCGCTGACGGTGTACAGTCGATGGTTGAAAAGACCAAATTTTGAAGAGAATCTCTCAATAAAGTTTGGACAGAAATCGTGTTTACGACAACATTGATCGACGGTTATTTCGTTCCCGAGTTCCTTGCGATCTTTTGCCGAATTACCGACGCCGCACCACAATGTTCCGGGGAAGATGAGCATGTCTCGTCTGTTGCGACGGAGTGCCTCTTCACCGGCTTTCAGGTCAGCAGCGCCTCGGCGACGTTTTAGACTTTCTTTCAAGACCCTGCCGAGATTGCGGCATTGTAACTTTGCGGTTTTGATGTCCAGTATGGATTGCAATTGACCGGACAACTGTCGTCTGGTCTTCCCGCCCAAAATATGCCTCGTTTGGGTTGATTTGGTTGAGTTATATGTGTAAGAGTCTAAATCAATGGTGTTGTCGGTGTCAGAGATTGTAACATCGGCATCTTGTGAAAGTTTCTTTATCTTTACAATAAAGTTCTGAACTGTTGTTTCGTCTTTGTCAACTTTGCATTCTTTTAATACCATCTGATCATCGTAGACGCTTTGGACTAGGAGGTGTCCATCAGTGATCTGTAATATAAAAATTGTTTTAAAAAAACCTGTCAGTTTTCAGGAAGGGATTTTTATAAGTTGTCTTTTACCTTGCATTAAGAGATTGTGGCTATTTTGTTTGGATATCGAAATCAGAATAAAATCGGTGTGAGATAATGTATTTCATGTCCCCTCGCCCTCAAGAAAAGAGTTTCCCAGCTGAGAGATCATAGCTTTATAAGTAACAGTGTGACCTTACTAACGATATACAACGTATACGGGTGTCCCAGAAAACCTGCGACTTATTTTGAAGGAGCGCTATTTTTACTCACACAACGGATTACAATCGTGTTTGCAAATTCTGAAAACCCTTAAAAATCCCTTCTTTTTATTTATGACATAAAATCCAAGATGTCACAGTCGGTTTTTCAATTACACATGGTCAATGAGAGGTATGTCAGAAACACATTCAACCGATTTCACGGAAATCGACGGTGTTGCAGCTTTGCAGCGCTGTTAACCACTCGATATCGTTTGACCCACAACAACGCCCGTTCATTCGTTTATAGTTTGTAAATTAATATAGAACTTGTTGCAAGTTTTAGTGGTGAACTGGACTGAACAGTAGAAGCGTAATTTTCCGTCAAATCGGTTGAACAGGCCTCCGACATGACATAGGCCTATAATACCTTTTCTTACATGCGCATAATTTGAAAACAGATTAACCAATCTTTATTATCTCCACATAAATGTGGAGATCCTAGGTAGGTGTTCAGGGGACATGTCTCCAGCAATAGCGTAGCCAGTGGGGGGGGGGCGGACACCTAAAATGGGGACGGAGAAGCGGGAGAAAAGAGAGAAAGAAGGGGAAGGAGAGGGAGAAAGAGAAGAGAAAGGTGGAGGATAGCCAAATAGAACGAAAAATTGTACATTTATTACATGTACTGTGCGATTTTTTTTTTGCACTGTGCGATTTTTTTTTTGACTGGGAATTTTTTTGCTAAATGGGGACGGAGAAGCGAAAAAATGGGGACGAGAATTGTTTATGTAGTACATTTTGCGTGTTTTTTTACTGTGCGATTTTTTTTTTGAATGTGCGAAATTGTTTGACCTCACCCCCCCCCCCCCCCCCCCCCCCCCCCCCCCCCCCCCCCCACCCCACCCCCACACACTTACGTGAAATTCACGAGGTAAGTGACTAGAAAAAAAATTGGGGCAACCTTTTACGAAAATGTTAGGGACATAAAAAAAAGGGACGATAAGGGAAGTTTTCTGCACGGGTTTTGATCAGATTGGATCAGTAAAATCAGTGAGTCTAACCTCCTCAATTAATTCCTTGTACACACACTCAAAATCCACCCCTTCAAAAAACAAGGGGCTTAAACTAGACTCGGTCAAAATAAGTTTCTGGGAATCTGGGACACCCTGCATGTACATAACATACAAGCACGTATGCATGATATCTGTCATGCCTTTGCCAACATGCAGTCATGCACCCGTCCTTTTTACCATCCAGTCAATGACTTCTTTCTAGGGTGGGTGGCCAACTATATTTCGTGCCTCAACCCACCATTGTACAGGGTGTCCCAAAAGTGTCGACATGTGTTTTATATACAAATCAAAATATGTTTTCAGTTTGGTACTGCGAATTATTTTAAGAGAGATCAAAGCTAAAAAGTATTGAAACTTTCGGGCACCCTGTATAGTATTGTATCCATCAATTTGTTTTAAAACTACTGCTCTAAGAAGCCGTCAGGATGACCAAAATATTGGCGTAAGCATATATTTTTTATTGGAAAATAGAATTAACTCAAATTGTATAGCCCCTATACTGAATCGTATTGATCGTATAGCATATGCATGCGGTCACTGTATTCGAACCCGGGTCTCTCAAGGCCTATATATATAAACGTTTCGCTATGCTTTTTATTTTATTTATGAAGTAGTTTCGAATCAGCTTTCGTTTTTTCTCTATGAATTGTATCTTTACATATGTTATATATAATATGTATACTTGTTGTAACATTCTTACCTGTCTTATAATGATACCGATCGTTGGTCCATCACCAGCAGTTATTTCTACAGCCGATACGCTACCAAAGTGTGCCGAGATCACACGTTCCCCCAAATTTGTCTCGAGCCGTACGAAATTGTTCCCAACTCTAGCATCAGATACCGCTGAAAATGTAGTACACGTAGTACTCCATAGACATAGACAAACAGCAAACACAGTCCTCAGAAATAAAACGGTACTCATACTATCGTGTCTTGTAACCTTTCCAACTATAAAATCAGACAGCTGTTGTAATGTAAGTTTGATACAATAGTTGATATGAACTTTTTTTTAATGTTTATATTTAGATACTACCCGTCTGCTGGATGGTACACAAATGCGTCAAATAGCTAACCTGTCATTGCTTTATATATCAAACTAACTAAGACACCCTGATCCCTACCAAATCGGGCCGGGTATATAGTATTTTTCCATATTTAGAACCTGGGATTCTTTCGTGGGTATTCTATGCTTATTTCATTCAAAGAAATCCTATTACTGAAAACGGTCATTTTAAGCTCCTCCTCTCCGAACTTTTCCTATACTCCATTATGTATAATGACACGTGATTCATAAGTCAAATTTATATTGATCACAGATTTTTTTTCTCGTTTACTTATGAAATCCCGTGATAGCGCGCGTCATCACCAAATCGTAGAAATCCTTGGCGTATTATAACTAACCCCTGATGAACCTCGATTTCCCGGGGGGGGGGGGCCCGGGGGGCCAGTCAAACATAATGGTGTACACAGGCGTGACCAAATTTTTTCCAGACACCCCCTAAACAAGTTTTACCCTGCAAGCAAAATCACCCCCTAAACAAGTTTTTAGCGCGCTTTCCTTGCAAATTTTGAGCCCTAAACAAGTTCTTGCCAGAATATGACCCCTAAACAAGAACGGAGATAACATTCTTCTGGGAACGGGGAACAAAACAAGTTACCCTAAACACGTTCGACCTGTATTTTAAGCCACCCTTTTTCTTGAAAATCAGCGTTTTTGATACCCTTAACGCGTCACGCGCGTGACGCGTCCAACACTTAAAAAACACCCCTTTTTACGCGTTCGACCTGTATTTTAAGCCACCCTTTTTCTTGAAAATCAGCGTTTTTGATACCCTTAACGCGTCACGCGCGTGACGCGTCCAACACTGAAAAAACACCCCTTTTTACGCGTTTTTTTGGTCACGCCTGTGTACACCATTATGTTTGACTGGCCCCCCGGGGGGGGGGGGGCAGTCAAACATAATAGTGTACACATGCGTGACCAATTTTTTTCCAGACACCCCCTAAACAAGTTTTACCCTGCAAGCAAAATTACCCCCTATCCTAAACAAGTTTTTAGCGCGCTTTCCATGCAAATTTTGACCCCTAAACAAGTTCTTGCCAGAATATGACCCCTAAACAAGTTTTGTCTATTTGCCTGATTGAGTGAGTGCATGCCCCATAGAAGCACACAAGCGATTTAGAAATCAAATTTAAAAATCTAAAATAAAAGGTTTGGACGTCTATTTTGCTCATTATTTCTTTCATCATAAATAAAGACTCGACTTTAAAACAAAATTGAGATCAGCCCGGCTGCCCGGGGCTCAGCACAGAAGTTATATACAATTTTGGCAATTTTTCTCGTTGGGTCTGATTAAAATAAAAGCACATGGCACACCAAACTAATGGTCAAAATGCCCTTGCAGCGCTGTAGTGTAATGATCGGATCATTCGGAAAGAAGCAGACGAAATAACATGGTGCAGAATTTTGCACCATGGCCGGGCATGGTTTCATACGTACGTACGGGGAACAAAACAAGTTACCCTAAACACGTTCGACCGGTATTTTAAGCCACCCTTTTTCTTGAAAATCAGCGTTTTTGATACCCTTAACGCGTGACGCGTCCAACACTGAAAAAACACCCCTTTTTACGCGTTTTTTGGTCACGCATGTGTACACTATTATGTTTGACTGCCCCCCTCCCCCCCCCCCCCCCGGGCTCGATTTGACGCTCATGAAGATCACCATCAACTCCTTCGAACGATTTTGTAACTGTCACCGAACGGTTATAGCATCATATCGTCGATCATAGGCACCCAGCTCCCAAATAATGCCTTTGCGTGACAAAAACTCGGGAAGTTATTTTGAATGAATCCATATGGGGATACCAAATTACTCTAAATATGAAATTGAATCTGTCTCAATATCTACTTATTTTTCACGTCGCGACGGTGTCCTACTTTAAAAGTAATGAACTAAAAAGTAATGTCAACGCCGTGCATAATAATTAGGGTGTTCATTAACGAAGTCGCTCATTGTCAAACTTCATAAAGACCCCTTTAAATGCTCAGAACAAAGTTGAAGTTACCACTCGTTCCCTAGTTTTAAAAAATAATGAAATGCTTCATCACCGTTTGAGTGTTCGGAAAAAGAGAATACATGTGGTAGCTCTTATGTCGCTTTTACTAGCCTTTCTGGCAATAATATAGTAACTATAAATAAATGGCAATTACAAAACATGCTAAAATAGATACAGGGTAGGCCTAAGTCAAAATATTCAGGTTCCGATTTCATTGATTTTAAATTCAATTCGAAAACAAAAATTGATACATTTAAACCTAATTTCTATTTTGTTCAAATCAGTAATCCCTTTTGAGAGATATTTATTTTCCCAGAATGCAATGACGTTAACTTATTCCACGAAATTCACATTTTTGCCGCATAACTTTGGAAGATAATGGTGTGAGCCAAGTTGTGGCTGTATGCATGGTATGTTTCTTCCAATATTAAAACAGTATTTAAACTCAAGAAAAACAACTGAGTTCATTGATTTATTGGACGATGCTTCTTCAAATAATTAATATATCAGCTTACTGTTCTTGCTGCACAGAGCCCGTCTCATTTCTTTTTAAAAAAATACCGCATTTTCGCGTAGCATTTTTTCATGTTTCTTCTGAGACAAACTTGTTTTTTATGGCCTTATATAGGCCTATCAGTCAGCTTTATTTCGTTACTATGGTTACGGATGAGTTTTGATTATTGATCATGACAGACTTGATTTTTTTTCCAACTGATTTCTAACTGATGAATAGCACTATTGTGAAGCCAGATTAATCATATTATTGGCGGATGTAAAAAAAACAGTGCACTATTCATGTTCAACGGGTTTCTAAAGTTTGTTACAATCAGCAATAAAAGAAAGAAATAAGACCTTAAGAAGTTAGGTCTACTTAGTCACACCTAAGCTCCCCAAGTTAACACTTTAAATTGAAAACAGTTGGATATATAGTTCAAGAGTTTAAAATCAGAAGTTATTAGTTTCCTTCTTTATTTTACGATTTTTAAAAATATCTTTTCTTGCCGGAAATAACTTGTAATGAATCATCGCTGACAGACAGGGTTAAATTTGTATAAATTAAGGACAATTCAGCCGCAAAGGGGAACTAATCAACAAAAACATCGGAAACAAATCCAATGGATTGATATGGCACGCCATTTGATTCAAAATTAATATTGTTTTTGTATATCAATTTGTGTTTTTACGTGTCGGTTTTTTAATTTTGAACCAAACAGCGTGCCTATAAAATTGCCATGCCGTTTGGTTCAAAATGTGTTCATTATGTGTTTTTACTTGTCGTTTTTTTTAAATTTTGAACCAAACGGCGTGCCAGAAACTAACATTGTTTTTGTAATGGCACGCCGTATAGTTCAAAATTTAATAAAACGACACGTCGAAACACAAATTGAACACATATTGAACCAAACGGCGTGGCATGCACTTCGTTTGGTTCAAAATTTTAAAAAAACCGACACGTAAACAAAACACATTGATATACCAAATAAAACTACATGTAAAACACAATTGATATACAAAAACAATATAATTTTGAACCAAACGGCGTGCCATAGATTGATTGGGTGCTTATGATGAGATACTGTTTTCATAAAGTTTAGGATGCGACGTCATTCGGTGGAAT
The DNA here is from genome assembly GCA_035610835.1 of Ophiura sarsii. NCBI lineage: Eukaryota > Metazoa > Echinodermata > Ophiuroidea > Amphilepidida > Ophiuridae > Ophiura > Ophiura sarsii. The sequence continues at coordinate 88,714,226 of CM069441.1, read as the reverse complement.
ATAGACTATAGAGCCCAGCTGCGCTATTTTATTTCGTTGCCATATAGGCCTACTATAGGGTCGAACTGGTGTTCACCGGGGAAATTACCCTTTGCCCCCCCCCCCCCCCCCCGACAAGTGACCCCAGATACGCCACTGAACGTAATGAATAACGATCCTTGTATATACATGTATAGATTCCAAAATATTGCTAGTATATCATGTGAGAAATTTTTCTTTTATGTAGTCCCATATCATATTTGAAAATTGAATCTTTCAACACTATAGCTTTCGAATGTCACTAATTTGATCAAGAGTATTCTCATTCAACGAATTTTTCCAACGTAAATAACATATGACATAGTCATTTCATTTTTTGTTTTCAAATAAAAAGACAACCTAGTACAGGGTGTCCCCCCCAAAAATATTAGGTGATTGTAACTTCCTAAATAAGTGTCGGAATGGACAATTTCAAACGGAAAAATGAAGTCATATTATTAGATTGCTATAATTTGAAGAATATGTCAATTCAGGGACAGCACTGGATCCAAAATGTGAGAGGTCCCATGATATTTTTCAGGACGCCGTAGGACTTCAAAAAAAACAAATTTAAGGGGTCCCCCCAAGAAAATGAGGGGTCCTGAAGTTTGGGTATTTAAAAAAAATACTTTTTTTACGGGCAGTTTTAATGGATTTATATTATGAGCAAAGGATGGATATGTAATTTACAGAATTTCTTAAGGTTTCCATTTCCACACATCGTCAAATTTAAGGGGTCCCTTCAATTTTGATCGGGACCCGCAAGTCTTTCCAAAAACTTTCCGAAACCTGACGCGTCACTATTAGAAAGTGAGAGGTTAGGACGCGCAGACGCTTCATAATGCGACCCCTGTATTATATAAAGTCATCCAATTTCGCTAAGTATTATACAGATTTTCAGTGGGTGGTAACTTACTCATTACGCTTTATACAATTATCCAGCACTGTTTTAAATACGTTGATAATGCATTTCTTGTGCCATAAGAGTACTGAGTAATACACTTTTGCAAATGCTTCTCGTGCTTAAACGAGAACGGTGACCCTATTTTTTTAATTTTGCATCGATGGAACTTTATTTATACGCAATCTTAGCAACAAATTTCGGCTAGATCTTATTTGCGCCAAACACCTCAATCTAAATTTACCTTTTATACAAAATTGGTGATATAAACATGATTTCAACCTTAATTTTTATCAAGTTGAAAATGTGTGAAAAAACCCTCGATAACTTTGATATGTATATAATATTATCTTGAACTTGCTTATAACTGACAATGTGCAGAACGACTTGCCATTATTGTTTTCAATCGTGAAAAAAGATCGAACTTAATCGTGCAATTTGGCGATAATAAACTTAAATCAAGTATAAAATGTGAAGAGCAAAAAACCCTGATGTCCAATATCATGTTGAACTTGGTTATAAACACAATAACACATGCAGGTCTTTCAGATAAATGTCTCAATATCTAATATTTATTTACTGAGCACAAATGTTAGCAAGTAGTGAGTGTATCTTTTGGTTATATATGATAGTGACATATTATTTAGTTTTTTAAAAAGAAAATCATAAAACAAGATATTGAATGTTATCTTTGCTATCCGAATCACTCAATATGTCTTTGCTTGGAAGTAAGTATTCGTATACTCTTACGTAATCGCCCATTTCTCCGGCAATCTGAACCGAATCAAACAAATTTGGGACACCCTGTATAATTGTTGACTGAGAAACAAAATCCCAGAAACAAGATTTACAGCCCCAGGAGAACAAAGGAACATCCTATGTCATAACATATTCGTATAATGTTTAGATACATGAATTCATCGATAGGCCTACATGTTTTCTTTGAATAGCCTATAATAATGTGGCATCATTTCATTGTTGCCGACCAGGACATTGGATATATCATAATTCTACTCTGTCCCAGAATGATTTATACCGTATTTGAGTAACATATTACAATCCCTGATCTACAAAACGAAAATCGCGACCAATTATTGTTATATCAATTTTCCCGAAAATAAATCGGACTCTGAATAAAATTAAACCTACGATCAAATGTTCATAAGTACAATAACCGCTAATCAAGCTAACCTTCTAAAACGGATCGATTCATCCAACTAAAAATAATTAATTTCTGAACCACGCGGGAATTTCAAGGAATTTCTCTTTCCCTTTTCTTTCAATTTGAATTATACTTATGAGATAAAAACTAACAAGAAAATTAACTTTAACCTTGATAACGAACAGTAGCAATTATAGTTAATCAAGTTTGACATAATGGTGTCTCTTAAGGCAACAACTGGTTTTTCATCATTTCCATTGGGACCGTAGCCTTTCCAGATGATACACATGAACTTGAAAAATAGTTCGTTTATATTGAAGTAGTATACCAGGTTACTTTATGGGAGGGTTGGGAGTGAAAAACGGAGGAAGAATGAAAAGCTGACGCGCTGTTTATACAGTGGCGGCACCAGTCTCATAAAGGGTGGGGGCAAGAATTTAAAAAAAAAACTTTGTTCCTATAATACCCAATGATGAAACAAAGGATTGAACGAGTATCCACATATCTCGTATGATCGTTTGACGCATATAATTTGAACCAAATTTCTTGAAATGACCAATCAGAGCGCTGGATGTTGGTATAATAAATGCGCGATTTAACGGTAGGCCTGTAAACAACGCCTCCCCGAAGTCAGCGTGTCAGCTTTTCATTCTGCCCCGGATTTTCACTCCTAATCTTCCTATAAAATGACCTGGTATACTACTTTTACATGCACCATGACAGGGTGCAGACCCGGGTGCAGAATAAGCTTGGGTCAGGCACGTAGGAAGGGGGGGGGCGATGGTGGCAATATTCTTTGCTACAAGCTTGTTTAGAGCCAAAATGTACCTCGATCGTGCAAAAAATAGCTGCAAATTCGAAAATTTTCGCGCGCTACGCGCGCATATTTGACTCAAAAATATCTCCCCGTGTTTGTTTTTTTAAAACGCCCCCCCCCCTTTGAAAAAAGTGTCTTACGGCCCTGGGTCTGATTGAGATCTACTGCTTGAATCTGGTGAATGTGTTGAACTTAACAGTCTGTGCCTGTAAGAGTGTACCATTTTGGGGGGTGTTGTGATTCATGGGTCCTCAGATCAACTTTATAAAAAAATCAGTGATACATTACCATACCATTATACCATAGCCAAATTTTAAAATTCCTAACATTTTTGGTTCGGTCGTTAAAAATCACTGAAATTTCAGGAAAAAAACCCAGTAAAACGATTACTACGTTTCCCATAAGTATATCTATGCGCGCTAAGTACATCCCAACGAATGGAAAACATATTTTGAAACCTCCAGTTAGGTACATAACAAAAGTGAAACAAAATCGTTGGGATCTCGTTGGCGTGTCATATTACGCTGACCTTGAACCCTTGACGAACAGCGCTCTTATGCAGTTTCAAGACCTTATAATTCGATGCGCCAACAAGATCCCATTCAATAAACAAGTGCATATGAAAGAACTCGGAGTCTTTAACAAATTCAAAAGGAAACATTGTTGGGATCTCGTTGGCGCATCGCATGGAGATAATCAAGGTCAAAGGTCAAATGTTACTATTTTGAGCCATTTTTGCAACTCCGTACATCTGTGCGCCATCTTTAAAACACCTTGGAAATGATCCCCATTTGCAAAGATGGTTTACCTTAAATCAAAAATGAAGATTCCAGCTTGGGATCTTTAAGATTTTTTTTTAAAACGATTTTTAAAAATTTGCTTAAGGTCAACTTACAGTGCATGCGAGTCAGTAATAGCCCCACATACATTGTTCAAGCTCTTATAAATCAGTGCGCCAACTAGATCCCATTAACTTTTTGATTTATATGCTTAGTTTGGCCACCATTCAATAGATACCACTAGAAAAAACTTTGGGATTTTGATGGCGGTGAATTCTAAATGAGCGCAAAATTGAGGTGTCATCAGCTTTATTCTCAAGCCTTTTTGAGCCATTTCAGACCAAGTCCCAGGATATCAGATTACTTTGGTGAATTTTGACATGTCATATAGGACATTGTTTTCTATGCATTTTAGACTATTCTGAACACATCTATGTTAGTCTGTAATGTCGATTTCAAAATATGTAAGTCATGTCTTCCGAATTCGACAGGGTTGTTGAATTCTGAAGACATAATATGCAATTTATGAAACATCATGCAACAGATTAATGTTGATGGGTTGAGAATGGTTTAAAATGCATGAAAAACAATGTCCTATATGACATGTCAAAATTCACCAAAGGAATCTGATATTCTGATAATCTGATAAATGGCCCAAAAAGGCTCGAGAATAAAGCTGATGACACCTCAACTTTGCGATCATGTAGAATTAACCGCCATCAAAATCCCAAAGTTTTTTCCAGTGGTATCTATTGAATGGTGGCCAAACTAAGCAAATAAATCAAAAAGTTGATGGGATCTTGTTGGCGCACTGATTTATAAGAACTTGGACAATGCACAAATTGCTATTACTGACTCGCATGCAGTGCAAGTTGCTCTTAAGCAAATTTGTAAAAAATCATTAAAAAAAAAATCTCTGAGATCCCAAACCAGTTTCTTCATTTTTTATTCAAGGTAAACCATCTTTGCAAGTAGATGTCATTTCCAAGGTGTTTTAAAGATGGCGCACGGATTTACGGAGGTGTGAAAATGGCTCAAAATGGTAAAACTTGACCTTTGACCTGGATTATCTCCATGCGCCAACGAGATCCCAACAATTTTTACTTTTGAATTTGTTAAAGGCTCTGAGTTCTTCCATATGAACTTGTTTATGTAATGGGATCTCATTGGCGCGCCAAACTATAAGGGCTTGAAAACTGCTAACGACGCTGTTCGTCACGGTTTCAAGGTCAGGGTAATGTGACGCGCCAACGAGATCCCAATGATTTTGTTTCACTTTTGTTGTGTACCCAACTGGAGGTTTCAAAATATGTTTTCCTTTCGTTGGGATGTGCATGGTGCGCATAGTTATACTTATAGGCAACGTAGTAATCATTTTACTGGGATTTGTTCCTGACATTTCGGTGATTTTTTACGACCGAACCAAAACTTTTAGGAATTTTAAAATTTGGCAGTAGTATAATGTTATGGTAATGTATCACTAGTTTTTTTAAAAAGTTGATCTGAGGACCCATGAATCACCACATGGTACGCCCTTAGAGGCAGAGACTGTTAAGAAATGTCTGCTGAAATCTACGTGAACCACGTCAAACTTCGAAGCGTTTTTAATGAAGGGGTTGTATGCTTTTAAGACTAAATGTCTTAATTTATACGTATACGTGTATCAATTACTATGCAAACCATGATACTTTTTAAGAGTCAGCCATATTTGCGCATGTATCTGATTATGGAGGAAGTATTTTCGTACTGGAGACCTACAGCGTGTCCCAAAAAACTGGGTCCAAAAACTGGAGGGCTTATTACTAGTAATGTAGGAAGTATAGCTGCTCAATATTTACGGAAAGAAAAGTAACTAGATCTTGCTCCGGTCTAAGACCAGGCTACCTTGATTTTTTATGAGAAAATGATCCATAGTGACCTCTTCTTGACCTTTGACCTGGTTATTATGTTTGACTTTTTTCTTGGCTTATCAATGCGCACAAGAAGAAACAAGTCCGGTTAAAATCGGAGAATGTCTTCAATTTTAACCCTGTATAGGTCAATGACCCCTAGTGACCCCATTTGACATGTCACTTTTAGTACAGAAGCAACCTATATGAACATTGATAAGAGGAATCATTTGACCAATTCTGACAATCATCAGTCATTTCCTCTCGGACAAGTAGCATTTTGAGTGAATGGAGTGAAAAATTTACTTTTTGACCCCTAGTGACCCCAAACATTTTTCGATTTTTAAAACCGGAGTATTATCTATGGGGATGGTAATCGTGAATATGTTGACCGAGTCTGAAGTTCCTGTGGCGTTTCATTAAAATGCAAGAGCTTTTTAAGTGAAAATCACATTTTGACCCCTAGTGACCTTTTCTTGACCTTTGACCACAAACTTATGATTGACTTTGTTTCTTGGCTTATCAATGCGCACAAGAAAAAAGTAGTCCGTTTAAAATCAGAGCATGTCTTATGTTTGACACTTGTATAGTTCAATGACCCCGTATGACCCCGTATGACATGTCACTTTTAATCGCTGAACACCCTATGTGTGCATCGACCCAAGGAATCTTTTGACCAAGTATGATCGAAGTGACCCCTTTTTGACCTTTGACCTGGTCAATATGATTGACTTATTTTCTTGGCTTATCAAACCAAACAAGATGCAATAAACCCGGTCCAAATCGGAGCATGTCTTAACTTTTACCCCTGTAAAGTTCAATGACCCCTAGTGACCCCGTATGACATGTCACTTTTAATTGCTGAACACCCTATATGTGCATGGACCCAAGGAATCTTTTGACCTATTGTGAAGGTCATGAGTCATTTCCTCTGAGACAAGATGCATTTTAAGCGATCGAATTGAAAATTTACATTTTGACCCCTAGTGACCTCTTCTTGACCTTTGATCTGGTCAATATGATTGACTTATTTTCTTGGCTCATCAAACCAAACAAGATGCAACAAACCCCGTCCAAATCAAAGCATGTCTTAACTTTTACCTCTGTAAAGTTCAATGACCCCTAGTGACCCCATTATGACATGTCACTTTTAATCGCTGAACACCCTATATGTGCATGGACCCAAGGAATCTTTTGACCAATTATGAAGGTCATGAGTCATTTCCTCTCAGACAAGATGCATTCTAAGTGATCGGATTGAAAATTTACATTTTGACCCCTAGTGACCCCAAAATATTTTTAATTTTAAAAACCGAACTATTATATATGCGTACGGTCATAAGGAATATGTGGACCAATTTTGATGATCCTAGGTCATTTCACTAAATTGGAAATGAGTTTTAAGTGAAAATCACCTTTTGACCCCTAGTGACCCCTGTGTGACCTTTGACCCCAAACGGTGAACACCCTATATGAAGGTTAGGTGGGGGGTTCTACTGACCAAGTCTGGTGATTGTAGCATGTAAGATGTAGGAGGAGATGCATTTTGTAGACTGTGTGTAAGGCCCGGTTTGAGGAAAGAAAGAAACACGACAGATAGAATACCTCGATTTTTGAAAAAATCAAGGTAAATATATCTGAAATTAATTGGTGAAATTATGAGACCATTCGGATGTAAGGTTTTTGAAACACAAAGCTTTGAATACAGCGTGGTCAGATCCCGTTTTTCCCAATTTTGCTCATGAACCGTCCATGCGTTGCATTTGCGCATCGTGCTGACTTCATCTCAGTTTTGCCTTTAACTTTATTCTTACTCAGGAAATTTGTCATAAAGGCGAATAAAAAGTATAAATACCTTTTCTATTGCTGAATATTGAACCAAAATACCTGTAATTTAGACCATTGTTACCAAAACTAAGTTATTTCGGAGAATACAAACACCATACAGGGAAAACTTGCACATGCAGAGATGGTATTTCAGTAAGTTGCCAAGTGATTGGTATCACAATTTCACCCATTGAGGTCAGGTGTATTACTTTTATCTCCATAAATACGAAGCAGCGAAGTTTTCTACTCTTTGAGTTATATAAGCTTTGCACTTTTTGGACCCAGTGTTTTGGGACACGCTGCATACTGATAATGGATACGTTTAGGTATTTCGTAGAGCATGTAGAGAAAGTGTTTTTTTGTAATTGGTAATGGAAGTAGTGAAGGGGGGGGGGGTCATTCTTTGGTAAATGTCACATTTCATGTCCTGATACTTTGATATCCTATATCTGGTAATTTCGTCACTATTAACTACATCTGTTTGTGTATTTATGTCATAAACATAATCCCCATCATAACAAAATCATGAAATGCTGGAGAAATATTTGTTTATATAACATTTGTCCAATGTTTGATGCCAGTACCCTACAAAACCTCGTGTCCCGATGGTTACGCGTACAATTTCCGTTTGGTGGAGGGGATTTTCGTCATGAAAATAATCATAAACGCTAGTTCTTTACGATTTAATCATAATTCATCCATCCAAATATGGCATTATAGGCCTATTGAGCTTTATTTACCAGTTTTGTCGGGAAATTTCTGTCCCAACGTTTTGTGTCATCTCCGTCACAGAAAATATGCAGCGCCTGAGCGCCATATCATTCGTAATAAAAGGAGAATATAACCACTGCTTTGACCGTTTGTTCAGTGTCATCTTCAATTGATATTCATTGGATTTTTAGGATCAGTGCTAAATAAAAATTCCATTAAAATGGAAAGTTGGCGGTCAAAAGGAAATTGCGATATAAGGCAAATAGAAAGAGCAAAAATAGCAACATTTGTAAATACGGCTTTTAGTTGCTAAAAATTATGTGGCAGAAGAAGCAAGCGCATAGATGATAAGTGTGCAAGATTCTTGCATGGCATTACTAGAAAGCAATATAAATTACAGCCATAGTTTAGTGATAAACACGGTTTTAACATTCAATTTAAGTTTTAAATATATGTCATATGTATTCAATTTATTTGATCAATACATAAATAAATGTAGAAATAAATAAATGAGGTTTTTTTTTTAAATACTTTTAAATAAATAGTTGAATCATTTTGTTAATAAATAATAATATAAATCGAAAATTAAATTTTTAATCGAAAATAAATGAATCAATAAACTAATGAATCAATACATAAATACACGCATATTAAAAATTAAAATATTAAAACAAATAAACATGAGAAAACATTAATAAATAAAAAATGATTAAATAAATAAGTGAATAATTTTGTAGATAATTAATAATATGAAAAGTAAATAAGTAAATATACAAATATACAAATGAATAAATTTTACATTCAATTTAAGTTTTAAATATGTCATATATATTCAATTAATTTGATTAGAATTATATTCAATTTAATATGGCCAATATTCGTTAGTAAACCAAAATACCAAAATACCAGGGATATGGTGTATGTATCTTTCAAACAAAAAAAAAACACCCCTAATCAAAACACAACAGTCTAAAAATAGTACAGGAAACCAATAAAGTTGATGTTTGTGCATGGAGGAACCATCTGAAGAACAATCTAGGTATATATGACATCCGCAACTCATTAAAGCCCCAACTAAAAAATCCTCGGTTTCCCATATGGAAATGGAGTGATCACCAGAACATGATGTGTACAGAGTAATTTGTAGTGACAGTTCACCATATCATTATGTAATGCAGTGCTACCCAACAAGGACACATGTAGGTTTATTCTAAAGCAAGCACTATTTTTTTCCGGCATTTAATGTTCGTGATGCAGAAGAACCCACATTTTTCATCATGAAATGTTTACAAATGTACACCTTTCTAATAATGTCTAATAAGAATACTAAAAGCTTGTGAGCATGACAATTTCACCAATCCTAGCCAGTCGCGAAATTTTTCATATACATAGATATTTCATGCAAACCTTGACCATGTTTTAGGACACAGTTGATACTCTGAGCTTTTCAGTAGTATCTGAGACCACAATTGTAATGTGTATAACATCGGGACAGTTGGGAGATTTCTCTTTAGTCAAACAAGATAAGCTATTATGTCTCTCTGTTGGGAGTCTAATAACATCTCTCTGATTGAATCATCAAGGCTAAACAAATATAGCTTTGACTCCATCACAGACTGCAGGACTGTTAAAATAAACTGCATAGGTACATGTAATTTACAAAGACTACAAAGTAATTTAGACAATTTTCCTTATACTAAAAACAAAATGGCAGCCTCCATGTATATGTAGAAAGACCTAAATGTCCAAGAATATGCAATCTGATGCTATAAGGTTGGCGGGCTTGGCCCGCCAACCAAAAAGAGTAGTGACCACTAACGATACCCCTAAAGTAGACCGCTAGACATACTTTTCCAGCGAAGCTATACCGTCCCAACCCTTAAGATGGTCATCTCCGTCACATTTCTGCATGACGGAGATGACCTAGCACCGTGATGGATATGACTTTCAGTCATCTCCGTCACATGAGTATTTGATGCTCATAATGTGTAAAGTGATACAGCATTGGACATAATTATCAGTTGTAATCTATAAATAAATAGTGTTTTCATGCTTACTTAGCTGAAAAGTATGTTCACTAATACGAGGGTGTCGATGAAAAATAAAAGTGAAAAAGTAGGTGTCAATATTTTAACCATAAATCGGTACTTTTTGAGGTTGTAACCTTTTGCGAAGTTTTAAAATCGGTATGTTATACTGAAACAATAAAAAAAAAATGGATTTATTTGAAGAGAATACTCTTTATTTTATAGTTTAGGATATGTATGCCAATTTCTAGTCTGGAATCATATACATTTTCTAATGGATTTTTATACTGAAAATATGACGGAGATGACTCTATCGTGTGACCAGACCAACCTACACACAATAAGGGAAAAATCAACTAAATATCCGTAAAAAATTGTGCCAAACATGTTTTTAATATGTTACAAATATTTATCTTTGTGAAAAAATATTCAATGCTAGAACAATTTGAAATTTAAATCCGAGTTTCTAGAAACTTGAAATGTAACATTTACCGAAGAATGACCAAGGGATAAGAGGCTTATCTCATTCCACGATTCTACCCTCAGCCACATGTTGTTTTCTACTCCCCACCGCACTCCTGGTTTTCCCTAACTTCATGAACTCAGCCTATACAATATTTAACATGATAAGGTTTACTCTGAAAAGGGGAATAACGGAGTTTGTAAGGTAGAAATACGCGGAAGGTATTGAATGGTATTATACTAGGCGACGCGTGTTAACAAAACCTGATACTAGTCTCAGACAAAAACAGTGTCCCGTGTGAGAACCACACTGCAAAATCAAGTGTTAATATTTGAACACTTTTATTAACACCTTAGAGTAACACTTAATTAACACGTTCATGTGTTAATGATGAATACGTTCAAGTGTTCATCATTAACACATGAACATGTTCATGAGTATCATCAGCGTTAACATAACTGTGCTGCCAGGCAATAACGTCTATGTTAATACTTCAACATTAATGTTATGTATTAACATGTTCATATGTTAATAATATTTAACACTTTGACACGTTAATAAGAAGTAACACTTAATTAACACTTCATTGCGTTAATAACTTATTTTATTAATGCTACTGTTCACATTTTATCCCAAACGTGTAAAAAACTTTCATCAAATTCGGTTAGTTACACCATGGCAACCAGGGAACGGTAGTGGTATTATAGAGGGAGGGGGCGGGCATTGACCTTTTCATGTGTACTATGTTCTTGCTCAATGTACAATGTATATATGGCATTAGTGAACAATGACTTGCCTTTAGCTATACATATGAGAACTTACGTATACAGATCAAAATACTTTCTATGGTGTTAAAAGCTGTTAAATGTATGTATCGACTTAAATTTTAAAAAAAAAAGGTTTAAATAAATAAAAGGTGCAAATTAGCTCATTACCATAATTTAAAGGTTACAAACGAGCACCGGTGCTAATTTTTGTACCATTGAAATTATGCTAATGAGCTATTTCCACAATTTACTCGACTCATGTAAGGCCAGGTAAAATATGCAAATTAGCGATTACAGCCCAGGTAACATAATTTGGTTGTGTAAACGTTATATGAACGTCGTGATGAAGCCAGATGTACCTAACTGCAACCTAGGTGCAACGTTGCGGAAACGTTCTGTGTTTGCTGGGTAACACAAGTGCTTTTTTAACATCTAGGCCTAAGTTAAAAACAACAAAAGTTAAAATAAAATTAACACTAGCATCATTATTTGTATACTACTACAATAATTTCTGAACACCGGCATTCATAGTGTTGCGTCCAAACGTTATAAATCGACATTGGTGTTCTTGTTTTAACACTACCATAGTAATATTAACGTTTGAACATGTTAACTAATAACACGTTTAGAACGCCATGTGCTTATTCATCTTTATGTTCAACAGAGTGGTCGAACACTAACGTTTAAATATTAACACTAGAGCGTTATGGTTAACACCAGTAATGCTGTATAAACACTTCTATAACAATGTCTTAACAGTTGTGTTGATAATGTAACATTTGAATGTTAATAAGTAAACATTTGCGTTATTTTAATAACACCAACATAAAGATTTTAACATCTGAACACGTTCAGAACACGTTCATCTTTAACACTAAACGTTATAAATCGACATGTGTTCTTGTTTTAACACTACCATAGTAATATTAACGTTTGAACATGTTAACTAATAACACGTTTAGAACGCCATGTGCTTATTCATCTTTATGTTCAACAGAGTGGTCGAACACTAACGTTTAAATATTAACACTAGAGCGTTATGGTTAACACCAGTAATGCTGCATAAACACTTCTATAACAATGTCTTAACAGTTGTGTTGATAATGTAACATTTGAATGTTAATAAGTAAACATTTGCGTTATTTTAATAACACTAACATAAAGATTTTAACATCTGAACACGTTCAGAACACGTTCATCTTTAACACTTGATTTTGCAGTGCATAAATAATTAAAAATATATATATCCCATGTTTTTCTTTTTCTAAAACAAATTGTTGTTAAGGGGGGGGGGGGTGGACCCTCACAGGTATAGCCTCCGTAAAACTGCTGTAACTCCTTCATTGTTCATTTAACCTATAAAAAAAGTGTAAATTTTCTTGTAGAAAAGGGTTAAAGGAATCCAACTATGAACATTGAACATGAAATTAACCATTTTGGAGACAATTATAAAACACGTTTTTGACCCATTTTAGGTTCTGCAAAGATAACTCAAAATACATTTTGTCATACTATACTAGTGTTATTATAATCCTGATAACATTCCCTAAGAAGATTTTATTTTTATTTTTTAATATCTTATATATTTTTTGAATTATAGACCAATGAAAAGTGCCAACAAATGTACCATAAATTTGATTTTTTTTTAACCAAAAATTTGATTTTCATGATTTTGGCACTTTTTGGTCTATAACTCAAAAATTAAATAAGATATTCAAAACAAACAAAAAAAGCTCCCTAGGGAATGTTATCTGGATTATTAAAACTAGTATGACAAAATTTGACCAAAGATATTTTGAGTTATCTTTGCAGAACTTAAAATGGGTAAAAAACCGTGATTTTTTTATAATTTTCTCCAAAATGGTCAATTTCATTATCATGGTTGGATTCATTGAACCCTTTTCTGCCGAAAAATGTATACTTTTATATAGATTAAATGAATAATGAAGAAGTTACGCAGTTTTACGGAGGATATGCTGAGGGCCGCCCCCCCCCCCCCCTCCCACCCTTAAGCCCTATTAGTTCCCCCCGCCCCCCCCCCCCCCCCCCCCCCCCCCCCCCCCCCCCTTAAGCCCTATTAGTCTTATCAAATTAAACAATTAAATTTGATCCCGTAACTCCCGGGAATATGCTGAATTCAGTCACAAAGGGTGTGAACTCCACTTTGGCCACTTTTGAACAAGAATATCATTTGCAACTGAAAAAATACATTTGAGAATCCAATGAAGATTTATAGGAATGGGCTGTATTCTCGTACGTAGTTAAACACGGTTTTAAGCTAAACACGCGTCTAACTTTGACTTTAGACACAGCGTTTAACTAAACGCAATTCTCGTACATTTGTTTTACTTCAACACGCGTCTAACTTGCCAAAAATGGTCTAACTTTAAAGATGGGTACGGGGGTAGTTTAATGCGTGTTTAACTAAACTCGCGCACCAACTGTACACTATGAAAACTCTCTCATTGCTTGCGTGGTAGATTTCGATCGCGACAGGAGCATGCGCAGATGCGATTTTTGTGTAAGTGGTCTGTGATTTTGTCAATATTATATTTTTACTGTGATTTGTCGATCTGCATTAAATGCAAAAAGTAATAACGCCCCCGGCTGGACTCGAACCACCAACCTTTCGGTTAACAGCCGAACGCGCTAACCAATTGCGCCACGGAGGTGATTATTACTAGGCTGTTTTGGTTTGTCATGTTCACCCGTACACTTCCCCGTACACTTTCTTGCAAAGTCGGGCATCGTTTTTTCTCAAATGTTGCTTGCATATTGCCTTTGCTGTCGCCTTTAATACATGTGCTGTTACTTGAACTTGGAACCAACGTTTAATTTGAACTGTCTATTTTCAATAAAAAAATACTCCAATACGGGAAAAAAATCAGAAAAGCTCACAGACAACAAATAAGAACATCATTTTACTCGACCTAGAATTTCAATCAACGGATTTCAATCATCGGCAAAACCCGATGATGTGAGTGACGTCATTTAATGAGCTCATTAGCATAATTTATGTCCGTGAAATATACAATAGGGTTTTGGTAGTGCTGTATGCCTTGAGTGATCACTCATCCGTGCCCGGTTCAAGCTGACGTGCGGATCGCGTAGTCTTTAAAAGTACCGTGTATGTAAGGCATTCGGTCGATATTTATTGTACACCATTAGGGCCACAATGAATTGTCGCTGTTCTGACATACCGGCACATCACAACAGAAATAAGTAAGAGATGTGCCAGTATGTCAGAACAGCGACGAATTAAAATACAATCAACGCAGGACCTGAGAACGATATTTGCAGAGTTTAAAATCGTGTTTTGTTAAACACGTCGTTTAAAGGATAAACTCACGTTTAAGTTAGACACGCGTTTAGTTAAACACGGTTTTAAGCTAAAACCGTGTTAAGTACGAGAATACGGCCAATGTTTTGTTTTTGTGATGGATAATATGGATGAAAATATGTTTTCTGGACAAATTGAAAGAAATTATCAAAATTTTGAGGGTAGATCATTATTGATTTTATTGATTATGTTCCAATACACACTGAATGACGATTATGATAACAACAAGTTCTCTGCACATGAAAAGTGGCCAAAGGCTGAATTTGAGATGCCTGAGTAGATTTGCCATAACTAACTTGATAACGAAAGCTCCAGAGTAGATAGAACAAGAATATTACGATGCATTACAGATTGCTGAACATTATTATTACTATTTCCCGCCAAATTCCATAATTTGTATGGTAAAAAAAGTTTCTCGTTGGACACTTTTCTGACACGCCCTGTAGTCAGGGGAACAAGGGATTTGATGTTTGCTAGTCTATACACCATCCACGTTCCACGAATTGTTTTCTACTTGGTGTTTTGCAAAATCAAAGCGTATCAAATGTTATTCACATCTGGACAAGGTGGTTAATTAGTCGGAAACATAAATTTGATTAAATAGGAAATCTTGAGCCCGGCATTTCAAAAACGGGAAATTTTGAGCCATTTCAAAACGGAAACGACCTTTTGAAGTCTAGGAAGTAAATGGTATGAAATGACTTCCAATCAAATTCCTGTCGTATATTAATCGTGTTCATATCAAAACTAGAAAGGAAGCCAGTGTAATCATTCCAATACGTAAACATTCCAAAAATAGGTTTTACGACGTTTTCATAATGTCTAGTCATGAAACATTGGAAATGATTTTAAAAAGCGACAAAATCATGACTGTGATTTGATGACATCAGATAATTCAGTTTTTCCCCTATAGGTTCAAGGTTGTTCCGACACCTCGCATATCTTTGCTTGAGTCGTATAGCTTTTGCTCTCTTTTCGTATTTGACTTTGTAAACACGCATCATTCTTATGGGTTCCAATCTGGAAGGGTTATCTTGAACATGCTGAAGCTTCGGAGGTTATCTTGCTGGCTTGACCCACAACGTGACCTTTGGACGTGATGGTATTGTTTTAATTTAATACGCGTCAATGTCAACATGTGTAGCAGTCCAATGATGTTTACTTAATACACAATTGTTTTGTAATTCAACCTGATACACAATTGTTTTGCAATTCAACCTGATAATGGAAAGAAAGGTTGATAATAAAGCAGACGAGCTCTCATTCTAATACATTAATGATTGCTGGGATAAAATCAGTGAAAATGGAAGGATCATTATATCACATTCTGCTATTTGCATTGTGTCATCAAGTGGTCTGTGGACATCCACTCTTCCAAAACTTTGAAGAGCTACCGGATTTCATCGCCGAAAAAACTGATGGAGGAACCCGAACTACCCTTGTACATTACGGCAGAGTTTCTGGTATACATCAGACTACGACACATAAAGTGGAAGATCTCGGTGCAGAGAACAAGCCGCGGCATGATATCAGCATAGTCACGAATGGATTGGTGTTGGCCAAAACCGACTATGACGCCAATGGCATTGCTAACATTGAGAAGTGTTATATCAGTGCTGATAAACAGACCGTGGATGAATTCCTCTACATTTTTGATGAGAACTTCAGAGGCGTAGATGTGGAAGGGATCACATTCTTAATGGAGATCCCCGGATCTGAAGTGTCTGTAGCCGATGTCGGTTCAGACTATACCAATAGCAATAGCCAAAGTGAAAGCGATTCTAGCCACCGTGAAAGCGATTCTAGTCATAGCGAGAGCGTTATTGACACCGGTAAAACTTCCGGTTCGAATCATGCAGAAACCACTGAAACCACCAACACCGTTTGGGATGAATGGAATCTTCGGCACGGTATCGACAATCAAATACCGCAATACCTTCAGAGGGTTTTCGATCAATTGTTATACATTACCGATCATTGCATGTCGTCGGAATCAAATTGGAAACATGTGCACAGTGACTTTATTCTACCGGGAGTCGCACCCAGGTCTGGCATATCCGCGGGGACCTCCGTGGGTACAGAATCAAATCGCGTCCGTCGCGATGCAGGAATTTATCCAGGTACTATGTGGTGCGGTTTAGGCGATGTCGCATCTTCGTATGACGATATCGGTACGCATAACTCAACTGATTTGTGTTGTAGAGAACACGACTTTTGTCCAGATTATATCCCGCCATTTAGCTACGGACGTGGACATTTCAATTTAAGACCATATACGATCAATCACTGCGATTGCGACCTAAAGTAAGTATAATGTACACTAGCAACCAAAAGTATTAGGAAACTTGCTTATGGTGTCAAAATCATCCCATATAAATTTGGAGTGTAATATTTCATATATACGAGTTGAACATACGTGTTGCTGCATCTCTTCTCATTAATGAATTCATGTTTACTACAACATCTGCTTATTCAATTTTATGATATTAAAAAAAAACATGTGCCTTGTTCAAATCCCCATACAAATTTCCCATTGGATAGCTCGTGAATAATTAATCAACCTCGTTATAGCCAATGTATTCCTATGTTTGGTAATCTGATAATGTTGACTTCCTTTAAAAGTAAGTCTAATTCCAATATTGTCACTAGTCTTTAATCTCTCACAGATATTGACACTTGATATCTTTATTCATCTTAAGATGTTTGGATGGAAATTCATTTTGACACATTTACTTTCATATTTTAAATGGAAACCATCCACATTTTCTGTACGTTCTCATAACACCCACGTGACTATTATATAGTCACACTACACAGTTCTCAGTCATTTCAGCATAATTTTGTCAAGCTAATTTGACTCTAAATTGACTAAATACATAAAGTGCGAAAAACTTAAACTGAAATGGTAGCGCTTTTATTAATTAATAGCCCTAGAATACCAAAAAAACTAACACAGTAGATAAATGTATTCCTAGTGTTTTCACTCAATTCGCAGCTTGCAAGGTGTCCTAATACTTTCGGTTGCTAGTGTATTACACGGGTGTTTTAAGCCCAGCATTTAATAAATAAATGGTCAATTGTATACCGTTATAGATTCTGTATAAGTTTATGTGCATAAATCCACACACAATTAGGTGTTATGAAAGATTGAAACATTTATGAAACAGGATAACCATTGGCTACCTATTATACACAAAGTTACCCCTTTTCAATACCATGTTTAACTTTTCCCTAAACGGTCACATTTTACCCAAAATGATGTTTTCCGAAAAAAATTGCACTTGTCAACGATACAGGGAAGATATTGACGTGAATTGGCTAGTCATGAATGAAATGAAATCATTCATTTTTAATTTAAAATAAGGACCAACAACAGAAAGGACTTTCTTTTAATTGAAAATGAAGACAATTCAAATAATTTTAAACAGCACTTGAGACATTTTTGTAACTTTCTTGCATAAGATTTTGAAAAGTGCCACTTTGTCTGAAAACATCATTTTGGGGAAATGTGTATGTTTTAGAAGATGTAAACACGCTATTGAAAAAGAAAAACATACAATGGCTAGCCAAGCGTTTTTCTTCTTTTGATAAACGTTTCAATTTTTCAAAATGTACATTTGTGCGTGGAGTAATGCAAACAAACGCGATCAATTTTTTGTTGTTGGGGGATTCCTTTTTTTACCCCTTTATATGTGGTGTGTATAATGACTTAAATAAATTAAAGAGAACGGAGGAAGAGATTTGTGGTTGTAATGTCATTTTTCTGGTTTATATGTTTTTGTAGAACCCGTTAATACGGTCCCGTTATCAATTGATAGCTTGGTGTGTCCATCATCTTTACAACAACGACACCACACTTAATACTTGTAGCAATCACTTTAGGGTTCAGCAACTTTTATTGTGAATGCATGAGGTTCTCAAATCGTCATCATTTTGTGCTCAGCAAAACTATATCAGTAAACTCTCTACCTGTGTGTATTATGCAGGGTAATAAACAAACATATAAGGGTCGTATCCTCGTACTTCACACGGTTTTAGCTTAAAACCGTGTTTAAATAAACGCGTGTCTAACTTTTTTTAAATGCGAGTTTATCCTTTAAACGACGTGTTTAACAAAACACGATTTTAAACTTTGCGCATCTCGTCCCAAGGTGGTTGTGCGTTACTGTATACAGGTTTTTGTTGTTGTTGTGGCCCTAATGGGTTACAGTAGATATCGACTGAATACCTCAAACGCACGCGCATTTTTAATACTACACGATTTTTTTCGGCAGCTTACGTCGGGCACGGTTGAGTAATCATTCAAGGCATACAGTACAGTTGGCGTATGAGTTTAGTTAAACGCGCTTTAAACTACCCCCATACCCATCATGCCCATGTTTAAAGTTAGACACTTTTCAGTGAGTTAGACGCGTGTTTAAGTTAAACAAATGTACGAGAATTGCGTTTAGTTAAACGTTGTGTCTAAAGTCAAAAGTTAGACGCGCGTTTAGCTTAAAACCGTGTTTAACTACGTACGAGAATACGGCCCATTATTGCCAATTTTGATGTTATGACTTTACCGCGTTGTATCCCAACTGTAAACCACCTTAACACTTTCCACGCGGCTTTTAGTTTTACCATACAAAACAGATTTTGTTTTCAGAAACCTTTCCCAACTTTCAAAGTATATCTAAAGAGTTACTGAACCAATACTAGGCACGTGTGTACTTACTGTAATGTATTTCTCATGGTAATTCCAAATGGTGATAAAATTCAAATATTTTAACATTTCTGAAACATTGTTTGTGATATTTTGAAACTGTCGTTTGCAGACGACTGCCACATGGAAAATGTTAATAACGCTTCCAATCATTTTTGTTTTATTCCGTAGATTACGACAATGTTTTCAGAATGTAAACACGACCGTCTCCTCATCTGTTGCCTATCTGTTTTTCAACGTCTTCAAACCGGGATGTTTTACTCTTCAGAACTACGAGACATGTACCTCAAAGTCTTGGTGGGGACACTGCTACGAGTATGGCACAGTTCAGAAGGCTATTGTTAGAGACAATCTACCTTGGTCTCATGACTGAGTGAGCAGTTGGAATTACAGATTACCCAATCGCTTGGCGTTTGTACATCATGAATGACCAAATCCATCATGTCAGATATGTATAGTCGACGTCGGTTTTAGTCGCGACATTTCATTAGAAATGGATTGTATTATTGTTATTAACTTATAGCTATGATGGATTAAGCTCCTGTTTGAGATCAGATCCAGTCCTCAAAAAGATAACTTACAATACACTCATAACTCTATGGATGTAGTTTCAACTTTAAAATATCAAATGACAAAATCATAGATTAATATCTCCTTTTCAATTTGAGATATTATTCGCGAAGATCGTTAACACTAAGAACGTTACACCGAAAAGAAGAAGACAAAGTACAATTTTAATGTTCGCACTTGAGTTTTTAACACGCAGAATAGTGTAATAGGTATTTATTGTATGGCCTGCATTGATCAATTGAAGCATAACCCGATTTCTTCTTACTATTAGCGAGTCGTCATTTGTCACTACCAGTTAATTAGTAATATGCCTATTGCTCGGGCTATTGCTGTCCCGACTCCCGAGGTTTCGTGTAGAAGAACCAAATGCTTGTAAAATAAAACACGGACTTTATTTGGTCTTAACACTTATACTCGTACGTAGTTAAACACGGTTTAAAGCTAAACTTGCGTCTAACTAGACGTAATTCTCGAAAATTTGATTATCTTAAACACGCATCTAACTCACTAAAAAGTATCTTACTTTAAACATGGGTATTGGGGTAGTTTAAAGCGCGTTTGATCTCTAAACTCATACACCAACTGTATGCCTTGAATAATTACTCAACCGTGCCTGCTGCAAGCTGAAGTTCAGATCGTGTAGTATTAAAAATACACATGCTTTTGAGGTATTCCGTCAATCTATTGCAATCCATTAGGGCCACAACAAAATAAATACCTGTATACAGTAACGCACGACTACTCTGGGGACGAGATTCGCGGGATTTAAAACCGTGTTTTTTAAAGATAAACTCGTGTTTAAGTTAGACCTGTTACTTTCATGGTTAGACACGCGTTTAGTTAGACCATATGGTTAGACTTTATACGAGAGTACGGCCCATAGTGTTTACATTCAACGCACAGTATCTCAAATTAAAGAAAAGAAATTTCTTTTCAATTTATTGGTTGTTAATCTACGTAGGAGTTATAATAGTTTTTGAGTGATGAGCATATTTTATTACCTGGTAAGTTATCTTTTTTGAGAATTGTATATCACCCATTTGTTATACATTTATATATTTAATGGTATTTAATCGTGTCCCTCATATGCAGCAGAATCAGTGGCGTAGCTAGGTTATTCATATTGGGGGGGGGGGGGGGGGGGGGCGAGAAATGAAAATGATTGAGCTTCATTTTGGCTCTAAACAAGCTTGTACCAAACAATATTGCATTTTAGGAAGAAATTAGCGTGCGTAGCGCGCGAATTTGTTTCATCTGTGTACTTTTGAGCCAGGATATATAATTAGAGCGTCCTTGCTTTTGAGCATCATAATTCCATGATCCCCCCTGGCTACGCCACTGAACAGAATTGAAACCGTGAACTGCTATTGAATTTTGTGTGAATAAAATTGTCGTAGAACGCAGTAAAACATAACAACCAGTATCTTCAATATAGTCGTATTCATAACCGAATATAATTTATAACTTCAATATTTATTATAATATCAGATCCTTACATTTCAAAATGTATCGTTACCATTGGCACACTGTTTGCATTGTTATTCCTGATCAATTATCATGATTAATTGTCAGCATCCCTTTAATTCTGGTCCAATGATATTATTTGATAGATATAATCGTATCTAATCAAATAAATTTAAAACGATATATCACCTCTCCACGTTAAATAGTTAATTCCTGAGACGATTTAGTTATAATCGTCTCAGGTTAAGTCATCGTCAAAATGGATGGTAACCGCATGCCGATAGTGAAAGGTCTTGAGTTGTGGATTCCCGTAAACATGGTATATGGTGTCTCAATAAAATTAAAAAGTGTCCCATGAGTTAGAAAATTGATTAAAAATATATTCCATGTCTTTTTGTTTTAAAAGAACAGACCGTTGGTAAGCCCTATTAGTCTTCTATCAAATACACTGTATCCCATTGAATTTCAAAACCTAACTACCGATATATGATCAATTCAGTAACGAGAGTGCAAATCCAACTTTGGCCACTTTTGAACAAGAAAATGGCTTTCAACTAAAAAAAACCCTGCCTTTGTGATTACGATGATGATTTTAGGATAATGTCAATGTATTGTTTAAAATACCGTTTAAAATTCAAATAATTTATGGTAGGCCCCTATGTCATGGATAATATGGATGAAAATAGTTTTTCTGTTCAATTCAACTAACTATCAACGTTTAGTAGGTAGATTATTATTGAATTTATTGATTATGTTCAATGACACACTGAATGACGATTCTAATTAAAGAGCTCTCTTCACTTGAAAAGTGGCCAAAGCTGAATTTGAACATGCCCGAGTAGAGTTTCCATAATTTGATAAGGGAAGCTCCAAAATGGATAGTTAAAAAATCTTATGGCACATTAAAGATTGCTGAACATGATATTATAGTATTTCGCGAACAATTGTTATATTTTTCATTGCCAAAAAAAATCATAGTTTTACATGGGACACTTTTTTGACACACCCTGTACATTGAAATCACCCTTCTGATCAGGTCAGCGAAACGTCTCCTTTTCGTATGTGGACGTCTGTTATTCGTACAATTTATTGATGACAAAACCAAAGATAGTAAACACAATTTAAAAATTAAAAATTGAAATATTTAAAAAAATAAAAAGAACACAGCATAGACTGTTGACATTGGTCACAAACTGGTCACAAAAAGAGAAATATCGTCCTTGAAACGCTCCCAGTTCAACTCAATTCACTCTTCATCCAGAGCTTCCTCCCACAGCGTTAGATCAAGGCGTGGCATGATGTCCACATCATCACATGACACTCTGCCATTGAAGAATCCGGGCATTCGACCATGTTCATCTGGAAAGTCATCGCTGGATGAGTAGTCAACAAACGAACGAGTTGACCTGTAAAAAACATAATGATTATGCATTTCTATTTTCTACTCGTTAGACAAAACTCAAAAAAGGTTTCGACCTTTTTTTTCAATCACCTATATATTTTTGGTTATTTGTTAATCTTTCAGATCACTGCGTAAACTAATGAAAGCTTATTTTATATTCATCATTCGAATTCATTCAATCATGATAACATTATAATATAGTCAGCCTGCTTTGATAATTGCCTAACTATTTTTTTCTAGTTTTTAGAAAACATCAACAATATGAAAAAGTGAGTTAGGCAATTATCGAAGCTGGCTGACGATATGTTGAATAGCACCATGAATAGTGCAGGTGAATATCAACCGGAGCAGTAACTGTTGGATAGTATTAGGTTTGAGATATACCTTTAAGTGAAATGTGGCTTGTTATAGGCCTAATACGAGTTAATAAGACCCATTTTAAACATTTACAATAGTATTACAATCTGCCTAACTCACAATGCTGACTTAGGCTTGTGCATTTATCAACACTTTTAATTGGTCAATGACTTATTACGTATTATTACAGCATATGCATAATGTAATGAAGTCATGATTTATGCAAAAAGCTCGATTTCGCTGAAAAGTGAGTTAGGCAATTATCGAAGCAGGCTGACGATATGTAAATCTAACTTTGTTTGAGAGCTCAGTAACTCTTGTGGATGCAGGGGTATCTCAAACAGAATACCAAATTATGTACCATTATCTGCGCTCAATGAAACACACAACTCTAAAATAATTATCAACCTTTCGTCAGTAATATTGGATAAAGAAAGACAAAGGTAATGGCATTGCTTAATTGAATAAATAATGGTCGGGAACCTCAGTAGTATGGTATATGTGCAAGAAACATATGCATCTAAAACAGCCTTGGAGCTTGCACTAAGTAATCACCTAGCCACGCGAAAATTTGAGATGGCGTTCCATTCCAAGATTTGTCTTATATTAGTCACAAATAACCCAAATATAGGTAGCCTAATTGTAACAATAATAATTTAACAATACGTGTATAATTTTCGCATCTTTTGCTACATAGGAGTTCGTAAAGATATCTACGTCGCCTTGTGGCATCGACCACAACGATTTCAGCAATTGATCTTTAAACTGTAGACCAAGATAACTCTGTGATGCAGACTGGGCAATTTACAATAGAATACGATTTCTTTGATTCGCTCGCACATAGCTCACGTATATGGCAGGCCCAATGTCCCGCCCAATGTCCAGTAACTCGAAAAACCAAGTTTTTCGCCGAAAAACTTGGTTTATCGATTGAAAATCCAAGTTTTTCTCGAAAAACTTGGTTTATCAATTGAAAAACCAAGTTTTTCGACAGCTAGGCGAAAAACTTGGTTTTTCAAATGAAAAACCAAGATTATCGATTTGAAAAACCAAGTTTTTGGTTTTTCTTGGTCAAACTTGGTTTTTCATTTGAAAAACTTGGATTTTCAATCGATAAACCAAGTTTTTCGAATTGTTCGATATTACACTTAGATAAACTTGGTTTTTCAATCGAGAAACCAAGTTTTTCAACGCCTAATGTCCATTAATTCGAAAAACTTGGTTTATCATTTTGAAAAACCAAGTTTTTCGATCGAAAAACTTGTTTCAACGCGGAATGTAAAATAATTCGAAAAACTTGGTTTATCAATTTTTCAAGTGAAAATCCAAGTTTTTCTCGAAAAACTTGGATTATCAATTGAAAAACCAAGTTTTTCGACGCCTAATGTCCAATAATTCGAAAAACTTGGTTTATCATTTGAAAAACCAAGTTTTTCGACGCCTAATGTCCATTAATTCGAAAAAACTTGGTTTATCATTTTGAAAAACTTGGTTTTTCGATCGAAAAACTTGGTTTTTCAACGCGGAATGTAAAATAATTCGAAAAACTTGGTTTATCAATTGAAAAACTTGAATTGAAAAACCAAGTTTTTCAAGTGAAAATCCAAGTTTTTCTCGAAAAACTTGGATTATCAATTGAAAAACCAAGATTTTCGACGCCTAATGTCCAATAATTCGAAAAACTTGGTTTATCAATTGAAAAACCAAGTTTAATGTCCAATAATTCCAAGTTTAATGTCCAAGTTTAATGTCCAATAACGCCTAATGTCCAATAATTCGAAAAACTTGTTTTATCATTTGAAAAACCAAGTTTTTCGACGCCTAATGTCCATTAATTCGAAAAGCTTGGATTATCATTTGAAAAACCAAGTTTTTCGACGCCTAATGTCCATTAATTCGAAAAACTTGGTTTATCATTTTGAAAAACTTGGTTTCTCGATCGAAAAACTTGGTTTTTCAACGCGGAATGTAAAATAATTTGAAAAACTTGGTTTATCAATTGAAAAACCAAGATTTTCGACGCCTAATGTCCAATAATTCGAAAAACTTGGTTTATCATTTGAAAAACCAAGTTTCGACGCCTAATGTCCAATAATTCGAAAAACTTGTTTTATCATTTGAAAAACCAAGTTTTTCGACGCCTAATGTCCATTAATTCGAAAAGCTTGGATTATCATTTGAAAAACCAAGTTTTTCGACGCCTAATGTCCATTAATTCGAAAAACTTGGTTTATCATTTTGAAAAACTTGGTTTTTCAACGCGGAATGTAAAATAATTTGAAAAACTTGGTTTATCAATTGAAAAACCAAGTTTTTCGACGCCTTATGTCTAATAATTCGAAAAACTTGGTTTATCATTTGAAAAACCAAGATTATCGATTTGAAAAACCAAGATTTTCACCTAGGCGTCGAAAAACTTGGTTTTTCAATTGATAAACCAAGTTTTTCTAATTATTTTACGTTCCGCGTCGAAAAACTTGGTTTTTCATTTGAAAAACCAAGTTTTTCGCCTAGCTGTCCGAAAAACTTGGTTTTTCAATTGATAAACCAAGTTTTTCTCGAAAAACTTGGATTTTCAATCGATAAACCAAGTTTTTCGGCGAACAACTTGGTTTTTCGAGTTACTGGACATTGGGCCTGCCATACACGTATAGAAACCTATCAACCGGTGCCTTTGATCATTGTCATTCTTTGCCAACACCTTAATCATCATACAGGGTGTCCAAAAAATCGCGCAACACCTTGTAATTCTCATAATATTCAATTATGTTAAATTAATACATATTTGAAATGTGGAAACTTGTACAATTGTACAGTTTTTCTGATGAAATTATTCTCAATATTATAATGTCGATTCAGGGGCGTACCAACCGGGGGGGGGGGGGCAGGGGGTCAAGTTGCCCCCCCCCCCCCCCCCCCCCCCCCCCCCCCCCCCCCCCACTGGCTCCAAATACCGGGACGCTAAATTTGCAATACCGGGACGCTAAATTTGCATAAGAGAAAAAAATAGGGCCTATGATTGAGTATTATTTGTTAGCTTTTGTGCTTTTTGGACTGAAAATGTACGCCTCTGTCGGGACGACATACTTCTGCCCCCCTCCCCCCCCCCCCCCCCCCCCCTGGCTCACATGCCGCGGTACGCGCCTGTGTCAATTGTGTTAACCTACCCACTTGGAGGTGAACCGGCCTGCGCTTGCCGGAACGGTAACGGTTGAATGGTGTCCATCTCATCCATGTTATCGCAGAAAAATCTCGACAATGTCATCTTTCGTATCTGTTGAAGTTGTGCTAGAACAAAGATAATGCATTAGATTTTATTTAAGTATTGCTCTAATGTACTTTACATTATATACAGCGTGTCCCCAAATAAAGGACTTTTAAAAGTCCAAAAAAAGTGAGAGCAGATTACTTTCGTAATACACCATTTTCCTATACATGCAAGAATCAGAATGGGTATATAAACACTGCATAAAAAGAAAGTATCCATTTTTTTCGAGGCGCCCTGTGTTTAATTCTTAGAACCCTAAATAAATTAAACATGTGGGAAAGAACAGGCAATTCCTCTTGCGCATTTTGACACCTCATTTGTTACAATAGCACCAATATTGATGAAGCAGTGGCCATTTGAATGACAAATGATGCCGTTTCCATTGTTGCACTAAAACCCTATACCCATGAACAGATGAAAAGAGCGTTAACAAAACAGTAAATCTAAAGTGTATCTCCTCTTTCTCTCTCTCTCCATGAAAAGACAATCATAATCCTAACATCTCACATCAATTGTTTCCAACACCTGTATCTACTGGTGTAAGACTCATCCTTTACAATGACCAGTATCATCCATGATGTTTGTAAGCCAACGCACCTGTAACTGTCTCTCCATTTCCGTGCAACCTTCCTTGTAACTCCAAATCGAAGAGCAACTTCAGTTAATGAAACTCCAGAAACTTGTCATGGAGAGAAAGAAATGGTACACTTTATATTTACTGTTTTGTTTACCTTCTTTTCATTGGTGTAGGGTTAAATGCATTTGAATAACAAATGATGCAGTTTTCATTGTTGCACTCAACCCTATACCCACGAAAAGAGCGTAAACAAAACAGTATGTGTACCACTTGTTTCTCTCATGAAAAGTGTCTTGAGTTTCTGTAAACTGAAGTTGCTCGTCGATTTGGAGCTAGAAGGAAGGTTGTACGGAAATGGAGAGACAAGTCTTGGCTTAATAACGTCATAAATGACTCTGGTCATTGTAAAGGATGGGTCTCACACACAGTGAGGTGTTGGAAACAATTGACGATGTGAGATGTTCGGTTACGATTGTCTTTTCATGGAGAGAGAGAAAGAAGAGATACACTTTAGAGTTACTGTTTGTTTACGCTCTTTTCATGGGTATAGGGTTATAAAGTGCAACAGTGAAAACTGCATCATTTGTCATTCAAATGGCCACTGCTTCATCAATATTGGTGCTATTGTAACAAATGAGGTGTCAAAATGCGCGCGAGGAATTGCCTGTTCTTTTCCATATGTTTAATTTATTTAGGGTCTTTTGAATTAAACACAGGGCGCCTTGAAAAAAGTGGATACTTTCTTTTGTGCAGTGTTTATACAATACGTGACTTTAATCTGTGCAATTTAATCTGTGCAACTAATACATTGGGAACTTTTTAGATATAATTATACGCGATGATGTGTGAGCATGTTGTGCAATCATTTCCCCAATTTTACTGGAAAGGAGTCGTTTCATTGCATCAAGGTGGACTTTTACTTAAGTATCGTCATAGCGATTCTTCACAACAACAAAGAATTACAACAATCAGCTGATCAAAAGAATCAATTGGATCTTGTACTTCCATGATTGGATTAATATCAGTACCGATTTTCAATATTTAAGGGTTATTTGATAATACACTCCATGCCTAAAGCCCAAACGGCAAATGCTTCACATGGGTTGATTTTCCAATAAATTGGGGTGGGGAGGGGAGGGGAACTGTTTCTGACATGCCTCACTGTGTATCCTGAACATGCTAAACGCGTATCCCAAAAAGCTGTTGTTGGATTGGTATGACATTTTTTCACAGTAAATGAACAAATACATATACTCTCTAGCAATGAAAATCAAAAAATACTTCACATTATTTTCAAAATCATTGTGTCTGCTATTTTGGACTCCATTTTTTTGAGACACACTATAATATGTGGAATATTGTAGTTCAGATACTGGGTCAAACTCGCTAGTCATAAAGGTCGCTAGTCATAAGGCTCATTATTCATAATCTGCCCTAACCATAACCCTAAACCGTAACCCTAACCCTAATCCTAACCCTAACCCCTAACCCTAACCCTACCTTATGACTAGCGGTCCTTATGACTAGCGGAAGACCCCTATAGATACTTTCCTACGAGAATTTTGATATTCCAGAAGAAAACTATAATTTAGGCATTGCTCCATGAAATACCATGAGAAATATATGTGTTTATCTACTAGATTTCCAGATTCAGCTGCAAGACCAGAAGCCTATGACCTGTAATAGTATTGACGAACCAATTACTCATACTAAGAACATGAAGAAGGAACTACCGACGGCCAACTGTTTATATTCTTCTATAAGCATAAAGCTGCTTACCTACAGTGAAAGCTTGTTCTCCAAATCCACCTTCGTACCAGAATCTATCACCGTATTTGAGTTTACGGAATTGTATACCTAACAAACACGCTACCGTGTCGCCGACCAGGGAGCCAGGTAGCGTTTCCTCCATGATGATAGCAGTGAAGGCATCCATATCTTCTGGGTCTCTGAAAGAACGACCGATGGATGGCATTTTGAGGAGTGTATGAAAGTCACATGCAAAATGGTGTTAAACTGTTTCAGTACCATCTGTTCTTCTTTAGAGCTAATTCATACTTAAGATGTGGTCATGCATTGTTTATTACATTTGCAGATCCAGAACATTATTTATTATCAACACAAAGAGCCAAGTGATCGTTACCGCAAACAGTCAAATGGTGAATATTTGACAAAGAAGGGCAAACACAATGGGACGTTTTGACAATGTAAAACTGTAATTTGGAATACTTGCAAATCATCACAAAATGTGTATTAGAACCTATAATTGGAGTGACATGTGACGTCATGCCAAGCATTTGCCCAGCGGTGTGCGCGTGCATCCTGTTTTGTTTAGGACCCGTGTCTTTAAAATTCGCGCCAAAGCATTATAAAGGGCAATAAGGCATCATGAGGCATAGTGGACAGTGTTGTGGTCATATGCTATTCCCTCAAGCATGTATCGACAGTCCAGATACTTCGACCGTTGCTTTTGTTGATAAACATTGCTGTCACCCCCATCTATAGATTGCGGGTATTACCTTCATGTAAACAGTTACCAGTGGTTAGGGAATAAACCTCATGTGCCCAATGAATTTCGTAATTGTTGACAGTCAGTATTAATTTAACAGAAGCACTTGAAACAACAAATTGGGGGAAATTAAAATGTCCTAACAGTTTGTTAGAAGAAAATTGTATAAAAATATCTTACTCGAAAATACTTTTGAATTTATTAGTCTTCGTGCTGTTAAGTTGTGGCTGAAGTCCGTTAAATCCGCCACCAGTTGCTATGCCGCAAAAACGACGCCAGTTGGGGTACGATGGTAGACCATGGTCGCGACCTCGTTGAACGTTGAGAGCTGCGAGATCCGTACCGCGCCTTAAAGGTGAAACATGATTGGTTATAAATTATGTTTGTCAAGAATCGACAAATATTCTGTTTTGCTGCTGTTTCTTTCTTTCTTCCAGCAACGAACCTATAGCTCAGTAACCCTTGGGCCAATTTTAACCAAATTTGGTCAAAAGTGCCCTCATGGTGATCCACTACTCAGATTAGTGAGCAGAAAGTATCACATGTCATAATACAAAGGATTTCAACCGGGTTTTTTTGCATGTTGTGCAGTTTGATGAGACAAGAAAAAACAAAATGAACCATGACGTCCATGGTCAAATGTCAACAAAGGGTCCCTAGGAGAGAAATGCATTGGTTTCAGGTAAAATGCTTCTTCATTTGAAAAAAGTGCTACCCCTCCCCCAACTTGGTAATGTGAACCTGTGACCCATGCTTCACATGGCTATTTCAGGGATAGGGGTCAAAGGTCACACAATGGTTACTACAGGTTATTAAAGAATACAGGGGAAAACTAAGACATTCTCCGATTTCAACCAAACTTAAATACAGTTTAATGAAACAAGAAAAAAAGTCAATCATGACATCTAGGTCCAAATTTATGATATGCGCCATTTTCAACCGGACTTGTTTCAACTAACATCGTTTGATGAGACAAGAAAAAAGTGACATATCACTTCCTGGTCAAAGGTCAAGAAGAGGTCCGTAGAGGTCAAAATGTAAATTTCCATTACTACAGGGCCAATATTTAAGACATGTTACGATTCAACTGAAACTGTTGCAGCTTATATCCTTTGATGAGACAAGAAGAAAAGTCAATTGTGACATACAGGTCAAAGGTCAAGAGATTGTTACTAGAGGTCGAAATGTAGTTTTAATTGTGTGGGGTAGATAATAAAGTCTCATCTTGATCAAAGGTCAAAAAGAGGTCATTTTGGGTCATCCAAGGTCAAAGTTATAAAGATCATCGACAAACATCCGTAATCTACGAGCTCTAGTTCAACTTCTAATCGGTAGTTTCACGAACAATGAAACAATTTTGACTCAACTTACCCCCACCTACTGTATACTTAATCTCAATGGTTTGAGGTGAATTTTCAGTACTTGGGATGGGTTAAAGCTTTCCTATTAAAATGTAGATCCACATTTTGCTGTGGCAGTTCTGGTGAGTATCGTCAACATCAAACATATAGCGTCGTCTGAATTCGGTTATTTTGCCATGAGGCTATTCGTAATACAAAAGCATTTACCCAGCACTAGTAAAACACCCAGTCACTAAATCTTTAAATTTGCTGTAAGAATCGTCTATATATTCCTTAATCATGTAAACATAATCGCGAAAGGAGGTTTCTATATCTTCTAAACTGAAAATATATTTCACATTTCTCGGTGTGTTACTTATCCTTGAATCTAAACACCTACTATAATCTGATAACACATACCCATCCTTTGGATCAGCAAACAGATGCCTCGTGACGGCTGTGGCGATATACCCGTCGACTTTCGGCAACTTATCCACCGTCATGCCCCTTATGATTGCGTCCATCCCACCGTTTTCAGCATCGTATAGATACGTGGCGTTGAAGTACGCCTCGTGGTATGGAATATCCGGCAGGATTCGATTATAGTCTACGTCGAAACGAGCGAGGTCCGGTGGAATCTGACTGTGACCCATGCGGAAGGCTGCTGTGGCGAACACGTTGGAGACTGAAGGGTCGACTGTGACGTCGTAACCTTGGAAGACTGCCGAAGGATCAGAATGTAACTGGTGGTCCCTCATGGTCTGTAAATATAAAATGCCGTAGATACGGGGATAGTGTTATAGACAGGCTCGATATTCTACAATAAGGGTTTATCTGAGGCGAATATGGAAGTGATTTTTTCAATGTGTACCGCCCTATAATACTCCTTTCCCAGCCTCAGTTATGTATTGTGAACCTATTGATTTACTACTACTATTGATGTCATCCAAAAATTATGGTAACGATAAGAAGACAATAAGACATGTATTTCAAACTCTAGAAAGACGTGTAGACTGTCGTGTCTATATGCGGTCACTCTATAATCCATACCGGGCATACCCGTTGTGGACTGGAGTGCTTTTCATTCGAAAATTGGCCAGCGGCAATTCTCGATGGTCACACTACTAGATTGGGAAATACTTTAGGCGGGTAAACATGGGTAAGGCATTGCAGTAGAGCTACTTTTACTCACGTTCCGTCCCAGTAATATCGGCAAATATTCGTTGTAGATGATGTGCTGCCAAATCCCTACCATTATCCTACGCGTCTCTTGGTACAGCGTTTCATCTGACCAATGAGGGTTTACCTGAGATAGCTCGATGGCATACCTATTGTGCTAGGTTAGAGAAACATTACCATGATTACAATTTTTACTTGATAATTACGGTTTCAGCAATTAGTAAAATTATGTAACGTCTGATCGCGAATGTATACAATAAAGTTGATCGTGAGGTATATACTTTGATCAACATATGCATATGCCTATTGATGGTTTGTGAAGATGCAAGAGACTTTTCATTATAGAACCTGGAGTTTCAACCTCGCCCTAGAAATAAACAAACAGGGAGCATGCGCCACACACCTCAAATCAGTAACACACACGTAGTATACACATGCGCATCCTCGGGAGCATTATCATACCTGTTGGCTCACACAAAGGATGCTAACGTTCTAGTTCTACATGAGTGAATGGTATTGATGTTCTCCTCACCCAGTACACAGTCCTTAAAAAGCCCGAATATGAATATTTTCGTAACGGTTCCGAGTCTGTCAAGCAGTGCAATAGTGCACGTAGAGCCCGCCCTGATATTTGCATCATACAGTGCACTATACGGAGAACAAAAGCCACTGAGAACAATTTCGAGGAGATTAATGATGGTGTCGATGTGTGTGTCATGTACGTAGCAGAATGTTGGACCATATGGAGCTGCAGGCAACGTTATTCGGGACCCTACTCAAATAAAAGCGTCATGGTGGTAAAGGGGGTAGAATAGGACACATTTACTAAAACAGCAAATTGCGATTTAAAAATAGGTCATTAGATTAAGCCAGGCATTCACGACAGGCCTCTCTCCGCTCCACCTGACCGGGGCTTCACGCTCCACCTGGGCTTCACGCTCCACCTGACCGGGGCGTGGTTAAGCAGCCATTGATTTCATCAATACTTTGGTGGTGGAAGCAAGGTACGTACCTGACGGAAGAAAACAGTATGAAGTGCCGTGAGTGCCGGTTGTTCGGCTGCTCTGACATCTCCTGATAATCCGCACATTTCTTCCCTCCTCACAGAAAAGCACGCCTGGTGCTCCTCGTCCAAGGGAAGGTGTGGGTGGGCACGACTGCCCAGCGGACTCATGCTGGTTGTTAACAGTCCCTTACCTTCAATAAGTAAGATCAAAAACATTCTGATGAAATAAAGAGCCCGACATATTTCTGCAGTGACCCCAAACATTATTTTTTCTTTCTGAAACACTTTAATAAACTCAAATACTGAGAGACATAAATCTTAATATCCATTGATATAGGTGACGGTGAATTGCCATTAGGTCTAAAACCATTTGGTCTTATACCCATTTAGTCTAATACCAATTGGTCTAAAACCCAGTTGGTCTAATGCCAATTGGTCTAATATGGTATAATTTCCACTTGGTCTAATATCCATTTGGTCAAATACCCATTTTCCTTGCTCATTGATATCCTGATTCTCTGGAGAATAGTAGCCAATAGGTAGTATTTTGTGTTGGACTAACTTTGGTTTGAATTACAGCCTGTATTCTCCTTGGCATACTATCTACCAACTTTAGCATAGATATCTTGCCCAATACCATTCCAGTTATGTTGCTTGTTTGAGTGTGGTTCGTCTGGTCGTTGACGCTCAAGTTCATCCCAAATATGCTCAATCGGGTTGAGGTCGGGGCTCTGTGGTGGCTATTCAAGCTTATTGACATGTTTTCACTGTAATAATAATACTTTAACAAAAAATGGTAGTTTTTACCATGTGGAGTCGTTTTTGTGCCTTGTACAGGGGTCCAAAGGTTAAATTGTATAGGCGTATATAGGCGTATATAGGGATTGTGACCTTTTGACCCTGTATAAGGCACAAAACCGACTCCAGGTGGTAACAACTTACATTTCTTGAACCCATGTGATCTGACGAACAATTTGAGATATCGTTTGTCAAAATCAGAGCATGTTTAAATGTGACCCCCTAAAGCAAAAGTCAATGACCTTTTCACGTTTTGCTCAATATCTCAGTAACCACACATCGGAAGTGGGGCAAACTATACATTTTTAGAATCCTTGTGCTCCGACTAACAATTTGGTATGCTTGTCAGCTTAATTGAAGCAATTTGTATTTTTGATCCCCCAATATGGCGGCCATATTGGAATTGGCCAATATGGCTGTCCCAGAAGGCCCAAATTTTGGCATCCATCATAAATCATACAACTGAACCAAACATCCCCTATGATGCCCTTAGCCCCCCCCCCCCCCCCCCCCCCCAACTATAGTGAGCTATTTTCAATGGGAAATGTGTATGAGGATTCAACATAGGCACATTCATGGAATGGAAAGAGCAGAAGTTGCAGGAAACATGAACTCTTATTAATGAGACGCGATTCAGCAACACATTTGTTCAACTCATAGTGAAATATAACAGTCTAAATGTAATACCTGGGGTGATTTTATAGCCATAACCTAAGACTTTTTGTTTCCTAGTGTAGTTGATATTGTTCAAAATACATTCTCTGGGCTGTGACTCACCCTTGTCTTGATCTCGAAGTTCGTCCGTTTCTGTCATCGACGAACCGTAAATTTGAGAAAGATCTATAAAAGAGGTGATTTGGTTGATCTGTTGGCGAGCTCCCGGTACACAGTCAGGACTAGGTATGGGGGTTGATCGTGCAAATGGAAGGCATTCGCTGTCGAAGAAATCATCTGGTGGTACGGCGATGGGCAGACACTTAGCAGTCCTTATGCAATCCTTGCAATTTACTTTGTAAACAACAAAAAAGAGCAACACACAAGGAAGAAGGTTTAAGAAAGATATAAGATTCCACACCTCCAAATAAATTTGTGCTAGCGCCCATCACTATCGGTGTTTTTAATTCAAGATAGACCCCCCTCTAACCATTAATTTAAATGTACAGAAAAGGTATACAGTGCTCTCATAATATGAAAGAAATTTGTGTTATTTATTTGTGATTTGTAGCCTTTAAACTCAATATTTAACCTAAGAACCCTGCTATTTTCTGTAATAGTAAGATTTGACACAATTTTTCTCTTTTCATCTCTTCTATAACAAATGCACCGAATATAGCTAGCAGACAGTAATTTGGAGAGTGGACTAGTATTCGACGTCCCGTTGCGGGGAAAAATGAAGGTCAACCCCCCACAAGTGCTACCGCAAGCATATAACGGACATCAAATGCAGCGCCCACTAGCGACCAGCTGAACAATAGGAATCGAACCACAGCTAAACATCAATGGTCGCTTGCTCTGATGTCAATTGTTAAAGCTAACTATTGGGAGTCAATATATTAGAAAATTGACATATCAAAGTTGTTGTTTAATGGTATGGATGTAATGAATATTAGTCAAACTCCTATTATGGATGAGATGAGAGCCAAATGCCATTCCCCTGCAACATAACAGATCGATACAGATGAGTGAAAATTAATGTGTCGCAAAAAAAATTCAAAAATTCAACAAAAATTTAAAAATGTTTGCAACTTTCATTTCAAGATTTCTCTGTAATTTGTGCATTCCAGAGAATGATTTCCGTTCATAATAATGATTTATATATCAAGGAATATTTTGATAGCTTACTTATTGAAATTGATTCTATAAATCGTCTTATATCAATGCTCCCGTAAGTCCCAAAATATAAATAATTTAGTTGTCCACGGTCAGTCCTTATAGTTGGTCATATCTAAAACAGTTTTAGTGAGTTCACACGCTCACCATAGGCCGGTGAACAATGATGTCAATAACGAAACACACTAATACAACAACAAATGAATTTCAACACATTTCCCAATCGACACTCTGCTTTATCAACGGCTAATAGTTGGCGTTTGAACTCACGTCAACTTAGCATTATCACACGCTAATCTACATATGAATGCTTTCATTGCACACTGCTCAATCGGTATGTCCAATCCGGCGCCCTGCACAATACAGGTATCGTCTCAGGGTAGGCCTATGTGCATTAGCGGGTAATTTGACTATGAATAATGCCAGCGAGGTTTTAGAACTGACGGAAAATAAGATAGGAATGTCGAGGACAACCAATCAATATTTTTATTATTGGCCTAACTGCTGGTTGGAAAATTCAGTCATGGATGATTAGAAAGCTGTCACTTGGAGGCGCTGTATTTCATGTCCATAGTCTACCACTTGTGCCCCCCCCCCCCCAAAAAAAAAATTAAAAAAAATAAATAAAAAAAATTGGTGTTCTTTTGATGGAAGACATCAGTATCTTCAAAGAAAACAAGGATTTGAACAAACCAGTCGCTCGATAGCTGACAAAATCAGACTTTAATTTGATCTCTTAAGCATGTAAGTCAATGGCGATATATTTGGTGGTAAGAAAAACATACGGTAATTTCTGATAACATCATGCTCTCATAAAAATAACACCAACTTATGATTTCGTGATAAGGAGAGTGGCACTCAGTATACTATTGGCAAATAGAAGGTTTTATCATGGAGATGGAAAACCTCGAGACTTATTTCGTATACAAATTGGAAATATATCATGTATACATTATATTTATAATTGCCAGTGGTTGACCACAAATACAATTTCATGCAATTGTTGGTATATCGCCCACAATTGCCTATTTCATTTTGCCGAAATATGCCACACTTGGTAATGGTAATGGCCTTCAAAACCTACCATTTTCAGTGCTAGAATGATCCATATCGTGGTCCAAGAACTGTCCGATGTTCATGACCAGTGTGGTGTAGCTATCCTCAAATATATGCTCAAAATGAATAGATTTAGCCGTCGTGAAACGAGCACTCGGTAGTGGATCACCGGACACGGCCAATCGAGGTTCAGCGATGCCTATAGGGAATACAAAGTCAATTATTAACTCCATTTAGTGAATGCTAACTTTATTTCTTCATTAGTTACGTCAGTACAATCATTTAACATCATCGAGACTCAAAGAAGATATCAAGAACTTCAATGAAAAAGCATATATCTGCTGCCCGATATCTGAGATCTATGTACTACTACCATCCGCAAAGGGAGACTACACTGTTAGAAATAAGGGTGCTTCAGGGGTTCTTTGATTTTAAAGGATCCAAACAGGTTCTGTAGAAACCTTTAGAGGTTCTAAAGACCCATTTTTGCCCATTTTTTTTGCCCTTTTTGAACCTTAAACTGGTTCTTTTTGGAACCTTTTAAAGTGATATAAGAGTGTAGTGATTCTTCTTGAAGCGTGTGAATACTTGGTGGTGCTCATATGCTCATATGTGGTTGGGTGTGGGGGTGTTGGTAGTATATTGGGGAGGTTGCTTCAGGGTAGAATAAAGTGGGGTTTTTTAATATGAAGGACACGGCGTAACCTTCTTTATTCTCTCTCTAGATTAACTCAATTCACCAATGTGTACTTATTGCTCCTTTTGGTTGGATTTGGGTACCGACAACCACCAGAGTCCCATCTCAATACAACCTTCTTCACTCTCTCTCTCTAGAAGTCCTCCAATAATAACATTTATTACCATCAGAATAATCGGCCGGCAACTCTCTAGCATATGGCGTGAAGGCTTTACCCCAGTTGACATTGAGCAAGTTGTTACAGGAGCCATCGGATGTTCGATATTTAAGAGACGGGGGACAATCTTCGAATGTCTTGGTGAAGCCAGCCTCTTCACACAAACCGGCAAGTTGACGCCGACCCAGAGTCATCAACTTCCTGAAGTGTATAGAGGTATGTTACAAACCGTCATTAATCAAGGCATAAATCGGTAATTCCATATAATATCTTAGTTTTTGTGACAGAAGGTTTCACCTTTAGTTGGTGAAGTGTCATGGTAACAGGTCTTAACTTTTGTTGCTGAATTTGAATTCTTAAAAGGTCTCACTTTTCAAGTTACGGAATTGAACTGCTCAAAGAAATGTTTGTGCTTAAAAATCAATAGATTATCACACTACACTGTAGTGGTCAATGTAACACTTCATTGAACAGACGACAAAGATGTACTTTTGAGCACGAAATAGTGCTGATTTTGGCATATTCAGATTGCGACCTTCCCATGTTTTCAGGTATGTGGCTGACATGGCTGAGCACGGGAACAAGGGATTGCTTCAAATTGAATATCATTTGAAAGATGCACACATCAGCTTTTAAATGATATATTACACCAAATAAACATTTCCCGATATATTTGAACAAATTGTGATTGAAAAAATATTCCAAACTTTTTTTTTTAGCAGTTTACATGTATAATTTGGTGTACGACTGTATATTGTAGCAACATGATTATACACACCGCAGGTTTCGTTTCTTAAAATACTATACTATACCAGCAATTACTTTTCAACAGACTGGCTAATAAAGAGGAAATTATTCACCTGACAATGTTTTCTTTATGTTAGTAGAACTTACTCTTTCCCATATATATGCGTGACATTTTCAATAACTCTCGCCGCCTTGGCCAATATCTTGGATGTGTCTTTGGTAAACCCAAACGTTTGCATCAAAGTATACGGGTCACGACGTCCAACAGGACCCGTTGATCTTACTGAAAATGAGAAATGTGATGAAGGCAAGGTATTGTCACATATACATGTACCCCGAAAGTTCTTTAAAATATATCATAGTCATACGCGCATTGTTTCCCTCTTCCTTTCCCAAAGTTCCAGTGGTATAATATAAGCTGCCGAAAAAAATCACTAAGCTCCGATAACTGTTATCCTAAATTTATAGTAAGTTGCCTAAAATGCGTATTGTTCACCAAAATGTTCGAAGTTGCTGTATTTTTGTAAGTTGCCGAAAATGTGCAAGCTTCCCTCAAAATTTGCTAACTGTTCTCGTAAGTTTCCGAAAATATGCAAAATTCACCAAAGCTTGATGAATATTCCGAATGTGGCCGAAAGTTCAACAAAGTTACCACGGAATGTTGACATTTTTGGGCAACCTTCGATTTCGGCATTTCCCCTGTGACATTGGCGCGAGTTTTAAAAGCATGTGGGTCCTAAACAAAACAGGATGCGCGCGCACACCACCGGGCAAAGAACAAGGGCAACTGCCGACCAAATGCCCGGCATGACGTCACATGTCACCCCATCTATAATAGTTCAACGTCCCCCGGAACAACTCATGCATGTATGTTGTACAATACTAATCACTTGGTGGATCAATCAATCAGATCAGTAAACTGGTGACTGGTAACTAAAGACCCTCCGAGCTAGCAATCGCCCTATAAAAAACATTCTGGATACATGGCCCGGCTTAAAGTTTAGTCCACGTACCATGGCGGGAATGTACATGTACATCTTCCTCTTGATGATTTACCCAATGTTTTGTGCTCTCAATTGAATGATGTATTTCACGGGCCATAGCAATATCTTCTAAACCATAATCAGCCCAATCCGCTAGGCCAGCAGTTGGAGAGGCTACCTTACCATATCCACTTCTTATCAATGCTGTCTCCAAACTGAATCGAAATGACAAATAAAAGTTTTAAAGTTTTGATTAAAGGCCGGTTAGCTACGAAAAACTAGCATAGACAGTCGGCGTCATTTTCTTTTATTATAGCGGGACCAGAGAGCTATGATTACGTTAACCGCCACCTCTCAGCTACTAACCTAAGACACTTGTGTTTCCTCTACCCCCAATTCAATATTGATGACATATGCTATATCTGAGGGTTCACACCCCCTCTTAAATGTCATCAATATCAATTTTGGGGCAAAAAAACCAGGGTCTTAGGTTTTCCCCGGGTGTCTACATTTCTAAGACCCAAAACCTTTTTATGGTCTTAGAAATGTAGACACCGGGGAAAACCTAAGACCCGTGTTTTGACCCAAAAATCGATATTGATGACATTTAAGAGAGGGTCTTAGATTTTGGGTCTTAGAAATGTAGACACCTGGGGAAAACCTAAGACCCTGTATTTTTGGCCCCACAATTGATATTGATGACATTTAAGAGGGGGTCTTAGGTTTTGTTGGTCTTAGAAATGAAGACATCCGGGGGGGGGGGGACCTAAGACCCGTGTTTTTTACCCCAAAATCGATATTGATGTCATTAAGAGGGGCTCTTAGGTTTAGGGTCTTAGAAATGTAGACACCTGGTGAAAACCTAAGACCCTGTTTCTTTGGCCCCAAATTGATATTGATGACATTAAAGAGGGAGTCTTAGGTTTTTATGGTCTTAGAAATGTAGACACCCGGGGAAAACCTAAGACCCGTGTTTTGACCCCAAAATCGATATTGATGACATTTAAGAGGGGGTCTTAGGTTTTGGGTCTTAGAAATATAAACACCTGGAGAAAACCTAAGACCCTGGTTTTTTCGGCCCCAAAATTGATATTGATGACATTTAGATTTTGGGTCTTAGAAATGTAGGCAGCCGGGGAAAACCTAAGACCCTGTATTTTTGGCCCCAAAATTGATATTGATGACATTTAAGAGGGGTCTTAGGTTTTGGGTCTATGTATAGACACCAGAGGAAAACCCAAGACTCGTGTTTTTGACCCCAAAATCGATATTGATTATATTAAAGAGGGCCTCTTAAATATAATCAAGAGGGGGTCTTAGGTAGGGATGTACATATCATTGACTATAGAGGGCGACATTCTTTTTGGAAAAAAGTTGATCAAAATATGTAGAAAACTCCATGTTTACCTCTTTTAAATACAGCGATGTCGTGCGATGTGGCTAGGGTGTATTCACTGATGTCTAAATAACCCCACACAAGCAACTAGACATCATGAAAGTAAACTCTTAATTACCTAAAATGGTTTTAAAATGTACATGACTTGCCCACTTTTCAGCATATGAGGCAAACTACTTTTGGTTATAACTTTTTTATTATTCAGCCAGCAGACAAGGTTGAACCATCATTTTTTATTGTAAAGTAGGCCTACTTTGTTTCCATGTAATCCATTTTCAAAGAGATATTTTTATTTTCAAAATTTTATGAACATGCCTATCTTAGGTCAGTAGTAATTACCCCCTCTCAACTACTATCCTAAGACCCTGGTTTTTGGCCCCAAAATTGATATTGATGACATTTAAGAGGTCTAACGTTATTTGGACCACTTACGTGACAAACATATTTTGAAAGGGGTCTTAGGTGTTGGGTCTAAGCTTTTTGAGGAATTTTGAATTTTCAAAAATCGGACTAACGTTAGTTGGACCACTTACACGACAAACATATTTTGAAAGGGGTCTTAGGTGTTGGGTCTAAGCTTTTTGAGGAATTTAGTCGAATTTTATTTTGAAAGGGGTCTTAGGTGTTGGGTCTAAGCTTTTTGAGGAATTTAGTCGAATTTTCAAAAATAGGACGTTTCTCACAGAAAAAATGGACTCTTTTGTAAAAATGGTCACTACCTCTTTTGAAAATCATAACATAATTGACATGTTCGGCACATAGCTCAATTTTTATGATATACAGGTAATTTTCTTTGTCCTCTTGATTTCGCAACAATTAATAGATATCAATGACACTGTTGATGTTTTATGAAGCAATATTTGGATGGGGCGAAGGAATTGTTCTGTTTGAGTGATTTATATCATACTTTCTTAAGCAGCCGTTTTGAAGTGTGGTGTATATAATTATGATTTATTAATTGAAATACGCTGAAAGTGAAAAACACGTTTACACCGATTTTTCAAATGTCATGCCATATCGGAATGGACAAAGATGCCCGCAAAGATGAGCTAATTTTGATGAAATTAACAGAGTTAGTATAGGAAACATGTTCCCCGTTATATTGCAGGCATATAGACCTGGACTGCAATGTTGTTTTACTTTTCAAACAGGGTTATCTTTCTGGGACACCCTGTAAATGTAGCTTTGATAGGGATGTTCATATCATTGACTACAGAGGGCGACATTTTTTTGAAAATTTGTTGCCAAAATCTGTAGAAAACTCTATGTTTACCTCATTTAAATCCAGCGAAAAAGGAAGACACCAGCTGGGATGTATTCACTGATGTCTTA
Organism: Ophiura sarsii; assembly: GCA_035610835.1. Classification (NCBI taxonomy): domain Eukaryota; kingdom Metazoa; phylum Echinodermata; class Ophiuroidea; order Amphilepidida; family Ophiuridae; genus Ophiura; species Ophiura sarsii. The sequence continues at coordinate 88,672,155 of CM069441.1, read as the reverse complement.
CTAACCACACACAAGCAACTGGACATCATGATTTTAAAGCCCTAACAAAGCTAAAATAGTTTAAAATTTGCATGACTTGCCCAGTTTTCAGCAATATGAGGCAAACTACTTTTTGTTATAACTTTTTTATTATTCAGCCTGCAGACATGGTTGAACCATCATTTTTTATTGTAAAGTTCTTTGTTTCCATGTATAGGGGCCTACCATTTTCAAAGAGATAATTTTATTTTCAAAATTTTATGAACATGCCTAGCTCTGAATCCTAGCTCTCCATCTGTGATAAATGCAACGTTTAGCATATTCGGTGTAAAGAAAGTGTTAGCCCTGTTGCTTGTAGCTCTGTTTCATATACGTCGTGATACGACTCAGTATGTTGCTTGGCACATTTCACAGTGGCTATACTACCGTTCATGCTTCACTAGGTATCCAGCTACCTAGGACAGGTCACTATTTGGGACGAAGTGACTAGGCCCATAATATTGACAAATTTCATTTGATTGTCATCGTATGAATCTTGAAAATCAATTGTAAATCAATTCGAAAGATAAAAACTTACCATATAAACAGCCACAGTGATCCAATCGACATGCATTGGTTAATCATTTCGAAAATACCGCCAGGACAAAAACGTGTATAAACTACCCACTCGTGTAACGTTAATTTGACCTATGGGACACCTGCGACATGTACAATTGCAAAGGAATGTCAGTTATGCGGAAAGAGCTGTCCCGCTCGATAGCCCCAGATGTTTACCAGGTGCAGTTTCAAAAGAAAATAGACGCAGTTTATTTCCGTGTAAATAGTGAAAATCCACATCAGAAACAAAAATATCAAACTTTTTAAAAAAAAATTCGTACATCAGTTTAACCAAAATCAGTTCATTTGTTTAAAAATGTAACAAAATCATTTTATTCATTGAATTTTGCTTTATTAAATAATTTTGGTTAAACTGACGTAAAAAATTAATAATCGCGCCCGCCCAATCCCACCCACGAATGAACACTTCCAAAGAAATGCATAGATTGGGCTACTTCAGTACCAATTTTTTACTACGTTTTGGGCTACTTTGTTTCTCTTTTAGGCAACACTAAACCAATAATAAAACAAAATGGCGTACAGGTGAGTGGGCGAAAGCTGCAAGATGTTCATGATTTTATCATCATATATACCATCAAAAATATATTTCAGTATTTATGAATAGATAAGTAGTTGCTTTGTATTGAGAGCGTCTACCTCGGTAACCTTTTAAAATGATTTTTAAGTCTACAACGCCGTTTTACGCGTGATAAACATACGTCTTTGGAACTAAACGTTAACGAAACCTGACGAATTCAGCAGACATGAATGAACGAATCAATCATCATTTCACGCTAATCATTTATTACGTTTACTTTTACGTACAGCAATTTCTGAAATTCGCTGAGTTTATTTCTCGAGGCCGAGGGTGAAAAACCAAAATGATGGCAAAAACGTGTGGTCACGCAGTGTTTTGGGCAGTAAAACAATGACATTTTCAACATTTTTCACTCTTCCTTGTCCTTGAGAATTTTTTTGAAGGGGTGAAACTGACTGTCAAAAAAGTGAAGGCCCTTGACTTTGACTTGTATAGGGTGAGTGAAAAGGCATTGTCTTGCTAGACGTCCCGTAACTCAAGTGCGCATGCTCAAACCAATTAAAATACGTTGTAGGTATACACGGTTTATTCCGTACGGGATGTGAGGCAGGATATAGCCAGTGAAAACACTGACGTAGAATGGCAAAGTCCTTCTGTCAGGATGTAGATGCCAAGGATAGGCATGTTCATAAAATTTTGAAAATAAAATTATCTCTTTGAAAATGGAATACATGGAAACAAAGTACTTTACAATAAAAAATGATGGTTCAACCTTGTCTGCAGGCTGAATAATAAAAAAGTTATAACCAAAAGTAGTTTAAGTCATGCACATATTAAAACCATTTTAGGTAAATTAAGGGTTTACTTTCATGATGTCTAGTTGCTTGTGTGGGGTTATTTATACATCAGTGAATACATCCCAGCAGTTTCGTACTTTTCCGCTGAATTAAACATGAGTTTTCTACATATTTTGGTCAAATATGTTGCCCTCTATAGTCAATGATATGAACATCCCTACCAAGGAGAGTAGCTCATGTGCAGTGCTCAGTAGTGCTGTACTGCTGTAGTGTAGTAGTTGCTTATTACTTATTCATCGTATAATATTATTACCATGTCGGATTCGCTATCTATTATTTATATTATATTAATTTAAAAGTACTTAGGGATGGTAGTGAATTTTTCAATGTGTCAGTAGTTGCCCGGAGAGTGGGGGGCACTCAACTTTTGGGGTAGGGGTGTGCCGCCCAGGGTCTCAAAAAGGGGGGCTACATAACTGAACTAAGTGGATTTTATGATAAAAATAGGTTCTTAGGAACTGATTTTTTTCAAAAAAGTAGGTCTTGAGAACTGACGTATAGTTCAATTTTGATTAGCAAGAACGCAAATTTTTGATTTTTGTTGTTGTTGTTGTGTGGTTAAGAACGCAACATTTTCAAAGAATGGGACTTTGGAACACAAAATGTGACTATTTTGGGAAGTAATAATGATATTGAAAGGGAGAAACTTTCTATGGATAACCAAGCAGTTTTCCATCTCATAAATGTTTCAATCTCTCGAAACGTCCGAGATTACAAACATGATCTAATTTTAGGGTGGTGGGGGGGGGGGGGGGGGGGGGTGGGGGGGGGGGGGGGTTTGAACCCTTAACATGTAATGCATTGCTAGAGATCAAGTACGAATCATGATTCTCACTGTAGAGTGTAGACTGAGACTACATGTATCGTCTATAGTTAATAATTAAATGGACACATTCTGGAATTTTGAATAATTCCTGTGTAAGCAAATTCAAGCAATGAACGCACAAATCCCCATGCTAGCGCTAGTGATACATCAATCGCTCATAAAATCTTGTATACGCTAGTGGGAATTTGTTCATTCAATAAATTAATCTGGCTAATAGTAGTCCCAAGTTTTCTTGAATTTTTTTGAATTCCCATATTTTTGGTGACATTATGAATGATTCAACAACAATCAAACTCTAAGACCCAGGCATGATTCATCCAGCAACAATTATAAGTTTTGTTGAATCGCATACCATTATGACACACAATTTCAAATTGAGATCATAATTATGTGACTCAGTCACATTGAAAAGGGGCTAGGCCTAAATGTCTTTAAAATTGAAAATTGTGATTTTATTTTCACTCAAAAAAGGTTTATCTTTACATACGTATACAAGCTTCAAATGACACCTTACTTGTTTCCAATCTACAGTGCATTGCAAAGTTACCTTAAAATTGCGAAATTTTCATGCTGTGAATTAAAAAGCCAGTATTTCTGATTCGTGAAATATTAAACTCGCGAACATTTCTGGTTTTACAGTAGGCCTATCTTTGTGACAAGCAAAATGGAGATGCAATCTTTAGCGTTGTTGTTAATTAATATGATATAAAATATTTATAATTTGTATAATACCTGTCGTATATGCCTATTATTTCTATGATTTTCATTGTTAATATCAAAAATAATTTGCCCAATTTTATATCCCATTGTGGTGCCTTAGCACCATAGTAACTTACGGTATGTCTAATTTAAAATGTAGAGGACCTTGTTCACTAACTATTTCACAAATGTCTTATTCTACTTTTTACAGGCCTCCACACACACCGGGTCAAGGTAAGTTCTAAATGTCAATCTTATCATCTTTTTAATTTCTTATACCCCTGGGATAAAACTGAAAAATTAAAGTATTTTTGGATTGGTTAAAATGTAGGCTGCTATCATTATGCCCCCCCCCCCCCCCCCAAAAAAAAGAAAGAAAGAAAAAGAAGTTGTTTGCTTGCCCTCGTATGACCGACCGTGTGAGTCAGATTTTTGTGTGTGGATTTTTTAAAACATTCATTTGAATGACCTTTATTGAACCCTACATTACTCCTCATGTGAGCCCATACCCTTTTCATGTCACCTCCATGTTAAGGACCAAATAATTCAGAAATGGTACAAGATAAAAGTTATACTTTTGAACAGAATAAAAATTAGGATATAAAGATAAAAGTTTCTAAAGCTATGCTGTGGGTCATGGGGTATAAATATGTTGGTTATTTCAAATTAAATGTGGGCTAAACCATGCTAAAATTAACCATTGCCATTAGCCTGCCATTAGCCTGCCATTGATAAGGCTCAAAATGGTGCATGCTTGTTTTTGTGTTTGTAGGATAGGGCCAGAACAACCAATATTTAAAAAAAAAATCTGACCTACCGACCCAACTTTTTTTGACCAATCTATGGGCAAGCAAACAAATCAGAGATATGGTAACATTGGTTGTAGTGTGATTCAATTATATTTCCCCAGAATCGCAGGGCCAGTGCACATTAACCGTTGAAAAATACACATGTGCTTCTGACCAGATTTGAACCAGCAACCTTTGTCTTTGATCCACAACACTCGTAGCTCAATAGGTTGAGAGCATTGGGGATCTAATACAATGGTTGTTGCCGGTTCGAATCCGTTCGGCAGCACATGGGTTTTTCGATGGTTATTTGCACTGGGCTACTATGGGTGAAGATAAACAATTGAATCTTTCTAGTTACCCAGAGAACCAAGTAAAACATTCTCAAATCATTGTTTGTTGGGTTACAATGTAAGCAATTTGCAACCTCTACTTTGATTTGTTATTTAGCATTTTATCAAAGTTGCATCATCTGATCCTATCAAACTAATGCTGTTTACTTTCATCTTTTCATTGACTTACCTAAACCTCTACCTAAATGGCCTTACTGACTTAATTAAAGCGATCAGCTATATGATATGGTGCCATCACATCACGTGAGAAAGTTTTGCATGCTGTATGTGCTACCCCTATGCCTGGACCAGCTCTTGCAGTCCCTGCCCATAGCCTTTAAAGATACATCATTTGATGATACTATGTAAACATGTAACCGTTTTGCACACTGTATGTGTTACACAGTTCTGTGTCTGGACCAGCTCTTGCAGACCCTGCCTTAAAGATACATCATTAGACCATATCATACTAATGCTGTTTGCTTTTATCTCTTCATTGACTTACCTAATTCCTGATGATACTATATAAACATGTAAACGTTTTGCACACTGTATTACACAGTTCTGTGTCTGGACCAGCTCTTGCAGACCCTGCCTTAAAGATACATCATCTGACCCTATCATACTAATGCTGTTTGCTTTTATCTCTTCATTGACTTACCTAATTCCTACTCAAATGGCCTTACTGACTTAAATTATCATGCATGTAAAAGTTGTGCACACTGTATTCATGCTACCTCTGACATGCCTAGACCAGCTCTTGCAGACCCTTCCCATTGCCTTATAAAGATACATCGTTTGACCCTATTACACTAATACTGTTTGCTTTTATCTCTTCATTGACTTACCTTATCCACCTGCCACCCATATGGCCTTACTGACTGAATTAAAGTGAGTGGCTATGGTATGGTGCCACCATCACAGATGTACATGACAGGTAGGGTTGTGAAGGCTCAGGCTGCATGTGTGGTCAAATAGTGGTGTCAGTCATAATGTTCATGTTTTATATCATCTTTATGTCATTAAAAAGGGAAGACAATATTGAGAAAGATAGTACTTTTTGCTTTTCTTTTCCAAATTAAACATTTAGTATCTACATGTTACATGTACATGATAATTCATTCACAATAGTTCATTTCTTTTCTTAGAGACAGTGGTGTTGGTAAATCTTGATCATGTTACTACATTGCTTCTGCCTACTATAAACACAGGCAAAAGGTATTACGTTTGACTGTAGTGCTAAAAAAGTACCTCACCAGGTAACATAGTTATACTCATAACTCCAGAACTATAGCTCCAACGTAAAAGTGTAACATTGACAAAATTGTGAAGACATTTCTTCTCTTTAATTTGAGATAAGTGAATATTTACAGAATATTTAAGGAGATATTTTGATGTTGGAGCTATAGTTTCAAAGTTATGATCATATATTACCTGGTAAGTTACTTTTTTGTGGACAGTATATAAGTTTACCTAACTGTTTCAAGGAAATGCAATGGACTATGTCACCTTATATTGTACAATCGTAACAAAAATCGGAAGTCTTCCGACCTTAACCCCACATTATTCCTATTTGTAATCCAGGTAATTTTAACGTAAACGGTAATCAACAGCCCCGACCAGGCAATGCACAGTTCATGCAGACCAGACCATATGCGGGTGTGGCACCCCAGAGATATGCCATGATGCAACCTGGCATGGGACCAGGGGGTTACGCACCCCAGATGTATCCAGGTCAGGTACCACCACAGGTAAATAAACATTAATGTTGTGAGAGATTTTAACAATTTGAATTTTCATGTCTTACCATACCTTATACCAATTTCATGTCACATATGTGTACAGCCGCGGCAAAAGAGTGCAGTTGTCTCTCCAAGAAAAAGTTGATATCTTAATACCAACAAAAGGAATTTTTTGAATGCTTCAAAATGACACCTTTGTGGTTAAGATTGGATACAGTATTCTGATTTTATGAAGAAAAGTTACGGTCAAATTGTCTTTATTTTCTATGTTTTTCCATGCCTAATTACATCAATATCTCAATATGCATTTTACCAGTAACTGCACCCTTTTGCCGCGGCAGCACACATAATGTATATGCAATCCAATTTCTGAGTCGATCACTGAAAATCAAGTGAGAAATTGCTATAATTGAGCTATAAGACACTTGGATTGTGCTCTTCAAATCATTCGGATATTTACATTTGTGTAATCATTTATAACTTGCCAAGAAATCTGACAATCCAGAGCCCTATTTCATAAAAGTTTAGATTGATAATTGATATTAAGAAGATTGACCCTTCTTTAGATTTTAACTCGTTCTTGAGAGTGTTTCAGAATCCCTCAGTTGATCTTCACAAAATGATACCGGCCAAGGTCTTATTTCAAGTACTGTAAAAGTGAAAATTTTCGTGCGTGAAAATGTTTGCGCTTTGATCATTTTGAACAAGTTTGCTTGTTTTTATTTTTCGCAATTTTGAGCTTTCTTACATAGACCTACATATAAAAAGAACATAATTCGTGTGTTTTTATTTTCGCGCTTGCTAATCTAAGCGCGAAAGTTTCCACTTTTACAGTAGTGCAGTAGAGCAATATTTACCTGTTGATTCCATCTACACTATTTTATTGATATTTCCAGCAGCAGCAGCAGGGTGTTATGGGTATGGGTCATCCATCTCCTATGGGATATACACCTCAGCAAACACAACAAATGATGAATCAACAACAACAACAGCAGTATCCAAATCAACATATGGCACAGCAACAACAAGGGTGAGTTATGTGCAAGCATTTTGCTTGTAAGAAAAACACTCTGCAGGAATTGGTTGACAAACTTCTGATTACCAAACCAATGCTTTATTCATCAGAATAGTATTAGGTGAAATGGATGTAGCTTTTAAATTAAGGGTCAGAAATTCAATGAGAATCCAGGATTTCGTTTTGCAAAGATTCCAGCCGGTAAAGTTAAAAGACTATTTGAATGGAGGAGAATCCATTGATTCATGCAACATCTTTTGCAAGAATTTAAGTGGATTAACCTTTGACGAACTTCTGGCCCTGAAATTAAGTGATTTATTGTTGCTCTTCTCAATTGTTGTTGTTTTGTTTGATCATGGGTTTATTTGTGTGTGTTTTTCTCACACAAAAACAACATTAAGATGATGAACAATACATAATAGGATATCTTAGAATGTCATGTCATTTCCTTAGAGCAACAATCCCCACTTTTAGGCTCTGCGCAACTCTGTTTTACCATTCCTGTGCTAAAAGTATCTCGGATAGAGTACTATATTTCTGTTGCTTAAGGTCCTATGAAGTGTAGTTTCAGTTTTTTTGCAATTTGGTTCAACTTACATCTGCTAACAGTTTCACCCTTCTAGTTTGATGGAACAAGTCATTTCTTAATGATATTGAACTTATATTAAAAATACCAAGTTACTACACAGCAGGATCATTATAATATAAAGAGAATTTGCAATTTGAAGGGAGAAAGAATATAGAAAAATCATACCGATATGTCTGGTTTCGTTTGACCCTACCCACTTTCCTTCCCCTTACACCTAATCATGAATAACACTGACCTGTGTCGATCACGGAGTAATTCTGTTATACCCTTCACAGAGGTATTCATAGTGGATGTTTTTTAAGAACGACGCATACTACCGATGGAGGTGAGTAGGGTATAACAGAATTATGCCTCGATCACTATCAACTATTTGCCACCTTACAACAAAACCTATTTACTCAATGATTCAGTTTCTTTCCTTCTTTCCAAATTGTATTGTACATAGTATGAACCCTCTGGTGGAACAGCAAAAGCGTATGGCAGAGGCCCAGCAGAAGCTAACAGAGAAACAGAAGAAGGAGCGATACATTGAGGAGCAGAGGCGGAAATTACATCGGTTTAGCAAAGGCGGAACGAAGGCACTCGGCACGAGCAAACTAGATTTTGACAATCTCCTAGGCACTGCTGGAAAGGAGGCAGGGAAAGGCACTGGTTCTAGTGCGAGACCCATGCAGCCATCCAAAATGCAGCCTAAAGGTAATAGATGTAGTTATGGGCCGATCCACCCTAGATCGGTAATCGCCGATCCCCGATCCATAATTTAACAGATCGGCCGATCCTGCTATTTAATCAAGATGTTATATCCTCCTTGGTTCCGACTCCGAATGATTTACGAATTACGATGCGGCATGGCAGTGATCACTATCGGGTCAAATCCCCAGGAAATACACTCTCAATCCACAAAAATAACACCTTTAAAACTTCAAACTTATCAGCTGGCCCCAACCATTCATAAAATAATACATGTGCGACGTAAATAAACTAAGTGACGCAATAGTGTGCAATAGCGAGTAAATCCCTATTCTCGCTAGCCACATCAGATTTACAATAACATTTCTAATTGTAAATTCCTAAATTTCCAAAAAAAATGGATCAGTTCAGTGGATCGGTAAGTGAGGTGTTTTTTGCGATCCGATCCAGCAAATATCGGCCCAATCTAGAACTCCCTATCTGGATCGGCCCATCACTGATTGATTAATTCATTCTTTGATCCACTTCATTTCCAACGGGGTGTGTCTGTCAGTCAATTATTCACATCCAATTTATTCATTACATTTACAGATTCAGAGTAAATTATACAAAATTACAAATCACAAAATATATATAATTCTCACTTTTGTTTTAAAGCTAACTCTTTCGAGAATTTCAGAGTTATAGAATTCCAGAGTTATTGGAATTCTAGTCAAAGGAATGGATCTGAAACTGGTGGATATGTATATTAATGTTTCGGTGGAAACCAGGTTGGATAGCACTCATTAATGTTGATATTTTAATAATAATTGTTTATTGAATGCACATTCTAAAATCTTAATTTAACAGTTGCACAAGCAGCACAAGCCACCCCACCACAACCAGCAGAAGATGACTCATTTGGAGACTTTTTACAAGGACCTACCTCTACTACCACAGCCTCAGTAAATCGATCTAACACAGCCCCCTCATCAGGACTAAGCAATGCAAACGTCGTAGAGGATGACTTTGGGGATTTTTTACAAGCTCAAGGCCCTGCTGGTGGTGGTGTTTCTGGAGTGATGCCACAATCTCAGCCTGAGAGGGCAGGAGATGCATCGAAGCAAATGGAGGGTAAACAAGGAATGCCTGGCGATGAGATGAAGGTGCCTGAACAACAGGAGCCGGTTCCCTCTAAGCCTGCAGGTAATAAGACCATGGACGCTTTTTTTTAAAATGTGATTTATCAAATACTTATCTGTAAATATGAACTTGTTTGAATTAAATACCTGGCTAGCTGCATGTGTATTGTATTTTAATTTAGAAATAGAAAATCAGGGAGTTATGTATTTGCTTAAAGGACTAGATAACTCGGATGGTTCAACATTAAAACTCAATTCCAAAGCTTGCCGTTACAAATCCTGCTTGAAGTATTTTTCCTATGCTCGCTCTATGCTTAATAAATTGCTTATAAGATGCAAAGAAGAAAATATTTAAAGATGCTTTCAATTTTGCTTTTTATAACAATCAAGGGGGATGGAACATTTTAAATTTAACTATGCTCAATGTGTTTCCCCTTTTTTTCTTTAAAAAATAATAATCATGACCTGTTATTATTCACCTCTTCATTGTAGGCCCAACTCTGGAGAGTATGATGTTAGCATCCACTGATTTAAGCACCGACAAGGGGAAGAAAAAACCAGTCAAGAAACCCTCTCTACGTGACAGCAATCCACAGCCAAAGTCATCCTCGTCCAAACAGGCTCGTACATTTAATCCTAGTCAGAATGCCAGGACTTGGAATTCTGCTCAGGATTTCTCCAGCATGTTCAGTGTAAATCCCTCCGTTGCAGCAGCACCAGGTGGAGACGGACGTGCTAGTGTGAAGCAGGAAGGTGGACAAGTTGACGGGAGAAATTTGCCTGTGTGGTATGTATTTGAAGGAGTTGATGCCAAAGATTTGTACATCTTTGACAATGTTGCTTATTCCTGTGTTCTTTCCCAGAGGTTGCTTCAATCTAATCCCAGCATGCAGTAGAAACTAACAGTGCAATGGGATAATTGAGCCAATTCAACCTTTGCTTTGCATTGAAACGTACAGAAAAGAATTGGTCCATTAGACTTTTCATATTTGTATCAATATATGGATTCAGATTCTATTTCTCAATACAATGAAACCAACAAATGTGAAAAGTCTTGCTGATTAGTTCATCTAATAAACTATTATTTTTCTTTCTATACAATTGAATTAGCTCCATTGCACTGTGCGTTTCTACTGCAAGCTGGATTACATTGAAGCAACCCCTGGTTTCCATGCAGATGATTCTTTCTGAAGTTCTAAATATTTAAATTTTACAAGTGTATGTACCGTATTATCCCTATTAAGCGCCCAGGACCTTATAAGCGCCCACCCCTGTTTTTCACAATGACTAACAACAAACAATCTCTTATAAGCGCCCACCTTTTTAATTACCGTAGCACTGTACAACAACATTCTTCATGGCGTCCTTCACTAAAGCAGTACCAGTAAAAGCCGTGATTAGATCGCCGCCATCTCTCCCCGATCCCACTAGGCACTAGGCTACTGATACGCGTACAGTAGCGCTGATACCACTGCCTGTACAGCGACCGGCGAGTGTTAATTTTCCGTTTTAATCGCACGTGGTAATTCCATTAGTGCAACAGTTCCGTGTACCATAGTCATTCATTGGCACCACCAAAAATTATTGCGACATGCGCAGTGAGGAATTTTCACCACAAATGAAAAGCAAAGATGGCCGCCCACATGAAAACCAGATAAATATTGATAGCATTTTCGGCTAAGTTTTTGTTTTTTTCTTACGCAGTTTTTGAACAAAATTGTAACAAATCGTTAGCGATTTGTCTTTCACAACTATTCATGGAATGTGATTGAAAAATCGTACTTTTTTTCTTCTTCTATGAGCTAAAACATTATTGGTATGTTTACCGAAAAAATGTCTTCGCAACCTTGCCGAATTCAACAGTCTCAACGATAAATGAGTTTAAAAAAAGGTAATATAATAAGCGCCCACCCAAAATGACTTTGCTAACCGCCCTGGGCGCTTAATAGGGATAATACGGTAATCCTTATTTGTTTGAAATACTATTTGCTTCAAAGCTAACTACTACAACTGCACCAGAAAAAAATCCAAATGTTCATTATTTCCCAAAGCCAAATGATAGTAGGCAGTCTTAAACTACAAAAAGATTTTCAACAACTTTTAGGAATATTTTGCATCTAAGGGGAGTGTTGGCCTGAATGAAGTAGCTCTTACTTTAATGTGGTTCATCTATCACAGGCTAACATTGATCCAGACAAATATTCTATTATTATGTTCACTTGAAATACCACAGGTGTTTGAATGAAGCTGCCATCCCAATGCTGTATCGCCAAGTATTAGAGGCTTCCTTGCGAGATGGGGCCATTCAGACTGAACTGGTCTATCCGATTCTGATCCTATCTGGTCTAGATAAGACAGTTCTGGGTCACGTATGGAATATGGCTAACAGAACCACGCCAGGGAGGCTTACTAACCATGAGTTGTTCTTTGCATTAGGAATGATTGCATTGGTTCAGGTTAGTTATCATTCAGACTTATTTGGTTTGTCCAGCCAATCCTGGTCGTCGTCTACGCTTTCTGGCTATGTTGCCATTGCGCTCGCACCTATTGCTTTCCAGGTCTTGACCTGTATACGCGCAAGTTGCGCGTTGACAATTAGAGTAATAAACTCAGTGGTCCGTCATGATCCACTCCCGACAACCTAACCTAACCTAATATGTGTGTATAGACACAGACGGGGATGATCCCCTACTCTTTACGAAAGAGTCTGTGACCTCTTACGTGTTCGGGGATAGCTCTTCCGATACACGGGACCAACATTTCTACTTAACTTCCGAACTACTTCAGTCTGCACGGTCTGAAGGAGGCATGCGGACGAGGCTGTGTTGGTGTATCGTATTGAACTCGCGTTTAAACGATCCACCAACAGAACTACTGGTCAGTCTTTTTTAATTGCACAGTATTTTTACTTATTACTCATGCACATATCCTCACCTTCCAATTCCTTGATAACAAAATGGTGTAACTTATTAATTTTTCGATCATATAGCCTGGGACTTATATATACCTAAAGGGATAAGAAGCGCCCATTAAGAAGCGCCCATTCATGTGCAATGATCCAGGTCTGCTACGGCATTGTTATAGTTGATGGCCAATCGATACTCACCATTCAGTTTAATTTGTAGCACGACCTCATTATATGAGTTAGCGCGCTTTTATATATCCATTGTTATCCACACATGTATTTCAATTTTTTTTTAAAATTAACCTGAACACACTTTAGTATGATATGCTACTGATATAAAGACTGTGATAAGAAAATGATTTATATATTTAAATTGCCAAAATTAGGTGTTTTCAGAAGAAGAATGTCAATTCAAACTTATCAGTGACCTGAGTGACCTGCTTGATCATACAAACAATGTTCATGATTTGTGTTAAAATTTAATGTGAATTGAAACACAAATTTGATATTTTTAATCATAAAAAGACAAGTTCATCAGCTCAATCACATCTATACTCTATTTGGCTACCCCTGGACAGTGACGTAACTTAACAGGCGCAGCCTTTACGCACGCGTATGCATCTTCCGTCTTAAACGCTCGCGTATATACGCCAGCGCCTCGAGAAGTCATGCGTGTTAGCCGTTATGTGCTGCAATTTGTAGAATACACATTTATGCCACTGTCTCGTGATGGCCAAATAGACTATAAACATTTTGTGTTTCAATTCATATTAAATCTAAACATAAGATGATAAAAAAATGAACTTTGAATATCATAATAATTAATACTAGAAAGTGCTCTTCTTTTGTCCCATTTGCTCAGGCTGGACAACCAGTGACTGCTGAAGTGTTAGCTGGATTGAAAGAGGCTCCTGTTCCAAACCTAACCCCAGCTCAAGGCCAGACTGCACAACAGGCTAACATTGGCCCCTTACAATCACCTGCAGGCCCAACACTAGTCTCTTCCACAGCACAGGATGAGGAGGATGACTTTGCTGCATTTCAGGCAGCACCTCCAACGAGTGAGTAAATGCAACAAATGTCTCTTTGATCTTGGTTTAATTGGTTTAGAAAATGCTCTCATTTTTTTTGAAAAATAAAAACAATATTCTGCAATGAATATAAGAGAAAAGTTTTTTGGCAAGTGACATTGTCCGCCAATTTATAATTTGTTGCATAGAATACTATACCTTTCAAATAAGTCTTACATATTACCAAAAAGGTTCATAAGGATCGTTGATTGTAATATAATATGGAAGGTTCATTATACTGATCCAGTGTAAGTACTCACGTGTACATTTCGGACACAACTGTATCCTTTGTCAACACTTGTGGTAGTGATGATCTTGACGACTTGACGAGTGCAAGCCCAAGCTATGGCTTAGATATGTCGACGACATTCTTGAAGTGGTGAAAAAAGACTGCATCGACCAACTTACAGATCATATAAACCAAGTCGATAAATCTCTACGAATCGCACGGCTATGAAACCACACTGCACAATTCGGAATCTAGTGGTACATCCCAAGGATAAACGAGATCCTCACAGCATTTCGGACGCCATTTATGATATTCCATGCAGAAATTGTGAAAAGAGCTACATAGGTGAAACCGGACGACAATTCGGCACAAGACTCGGCGAACACAAGGAAGAGGCAGAAAAGGCTAACAAAACAACAACCACTAGAGCAGGGAGAAAGGCATCGCTCACTCAGGTCAACAAATCAGCAATAACAGACCATGTTGTGGACGCTAATCATGTCATCGGGTGGGACGAGGCAAAAGTTATAGGCACGGAGCAAGACAGGTATAACAGATGGATCCGAGAGGCTATAGAAATCAGGAAGAAGGGGACCTCAACGATGAACCGCGACGAGGGGCAATACTACCTCACTCACGTTTTTGATGATCTATTATCATCTGGCAAAAAATCCCCAGATGATAAATCAACTGGCAACTCCAAGAATGCAAAAAGCGTCATGAGTCGTCAAGATCATCACTACCACAAGTGTTGACAAAGGATACAGTTGTGTCCGAAACGTACACGTGAGTACTTACACTGGATCAGTATAATGAACCTTCCATATTATAAGTCTTACATAGTTTGTTTTTAAGTCTTTGAAAATACATGAAAACAATTGAATTGCTAAAACAAATGAAACGGTGCATTTTCTTTGCCAAGATTTCAAAATCATTTAGTTACCATGTAGACAGTACTAAAAACCAAACACCATGTGTCATAAGTCATCTCACCAACCTTTGATGTGTTGCCATGGAACTACATTTGCTATATGCAGACAATTACAAAGATACTCTGTCTGTTTGACTATACCTCATGAATATTTAAATAATCTCAGATGAAGGTTTTCACAACAAATGTAATGGCAATATAGTTGCTATGTGCATACTGATATGCTAACATTTGTTGTTGTGAATTTTATCTGCTAGAGATAGATATATACAGTACAGCTCGCTTTAGAATGGACACCGCAATATCATTGCAATGTCATTGCAATGACATAAATGGTTACTTGATTAGTACAGTCATTGCACTGACATTGCGATGACATTGCGTTGACATTGTCCATTCTATTTCGAGCTGTACTGTAGCTGTAAACTATTCAAATTGATAGATGAGGTGACATCAGGGATACTATTAATTTTGGGATAGGAAACTCCTATACTGCGCATACGTAAATAACTGGTCGCGTTTTCTGATAGAGGCAGCACAGCAGCAGCATTGACGTAATAAATACAACGGCGCCACTTTGTGATAAGGCACAGAATAAAAGGTCACATCAGCGAAAATATGCAAGAGATTTATGTAGACTTGCATCAAGTCCGTCAGACACGAACAATGATGGTATGGTGTAAAGTGAGAAAATGAATTAAAATGTATAAAACAAACAATGAAACGTGAAGTGTCATATTTCAGGCTTGTAAAAGCTACCCAGACTTAGGCAATAATCCTTTTGATTTGGTAGCACGATTTAGAGTTGAATATTGACTATAGCTACTTAAACCATAGTAAAGAGCTGATTTAGTCAAAAATCTCAATTTGTTAAAAAAATGACTTGGGCAATTATTTTATTAAGCTGACGATATTTCAGGCTTGTAAAAACCATCCAGCACGTAAGCCCCTCCTCATTTGGCCCATTTGTTTCCTGTGATAGTTTGATTCCCCAAACCACCTCTTTAGTGTTAGTAAATAGGCTTTAGTATGATACATGGCAGCAGATACCAATTTTTGGAATAATCTCATTCACAGAATTGCTCAATGTAATATGATAAGAAAATAAAATGTCATCAACTAGGTTGTATAGACACAAGTGTGGTGTTAGTGTCTAAGGTTTATACTACTTTCCGACAACTCGTTAATTGTGTATGTGTGTGAATAAGTAGCCAATATACTGCTTGGTATAGTTAATATTTATGAGGTATAGTAATATGTTCATCTTCACATTCATCATTCGCATATCATTGTAGGTGAATTATCACTAAGTAGTACCATTCCAGCCACCATCTCCACATCAGTACCAATGCCACCTCAACCATCAGTGCTCTCTGCGGCAGCAGCCATCCTCCAACCCATCTCCGGCAATAATGGATCATCCATCTCTGCCACGATTCCAAGCAGTGGCTCATCTGTATCCGCTATCATGCCAGTAAGTGTCTCATCATCCATCTCTGCCGCAACATCATCAATACCTGGATCATCGTCAGCCATGCCAGTGCCAGGCAGTGACCCATCCATCTCTGCAGCGGCATCGGCCATACCGACCCTGTCATTCTCAACACCCACCTTAGCTATTGGTATAGGACGTCCGATGACAGCAACTTTGTCTTCCGGTGGTATCGCATCAAAATTAGGGGACATGGGGAAGATAGAGGATTTGGGATATGACGCACGGTATCCCAAAGAAGGTGAGGGTATACAGTTTATTAATTTGTTAGCAATTTAACCTGGTATTAAAAATTGAAAAGCACACATAAGGCCAAGTAACAAATATAATGTGTTTCTCGTCCAGACTTTTTTTTAAATTCGTTGAGGGAGGCCCTTATTATTTGTCACAAATGTGTTATATATTTCTGTGCTAAGTTCCCATTGTTGAAGCTTTGTCGTCAATCATAAAAACGGGGCCCTCATTATATTTTGTTTTTTCCTGATTGCTCTACCCCTAAGCCTAGGAATCTTGTGTGGACTGTGTTTATAAATGATACCCAAGCACTTCTTATCATATCTTTTATCACAACAATTAATGAAACAAAGGTAAAGAGGAAATAACAAAAAAATAACAAAAATATTTGACAATCTCAAAATTGGTGAGGGCGGGGACGAAGAACACGTTTATTATTTTACTTGGCCTAATGGTCACATACTAATACACAGAATAACACATTGATAGACCAAATCAACTTGTATGAGAGGTTCACAAGGTAGATTATAACATAGAAAAATGTTCATTTTAGGAAATATTACCTTTTTATTTAAAACATTCTGCACCCAAGCCAAGCAGTCTTGTTGATTTGGTTTGTCGACACATAACAGTGCTGATAACTCGGTATTACATGCTAAATTTGGTATTGTAGTAATGCTAACTCTTCAGCTTATGAAATTTGGTGGTGGGACTTTGCCTTGATAAGAAATAGTTATCCCGAATCACAATGAACCTATTTAGATATATACTTATGCATGGCCAGTGCTAAAAGGAGCAGTCTTGTTGATTTTGTCTATCGACACATAACAGTGCTGAACTCTGTATTACATGCTAAATTTGGTATTGTAGTAATGCTAACTCTTCAGCTTATGAAATTTGGTGGTGGGGATTCGCCTTGATAAGAAATATTTATCCCAAATCACAATGAACCTATTTATATATATATAAGCTCTCGTATGCATGGCCAGTGCTAAAAGGATGAAAGCAAATATGATTAAATAAAGCTTGTTTCATAATATGGTTAAAACAGGATCTTTATTTTATAAATCTCTGAATTCTTCTAAAAAGGTATGCACGAAGGTGTCTAATAATAATTATAATCTTTGCATTTTGGTAATTAAGTATACTATAGTATATGTAAAACAATTATGTAAATATGACAGGCTGATGCTCACTGCTCATACTTTCCACCTAGCTATATCGAAATTGAAAGCATATATACATTGATTGTACAAGTTACATAAAGAGCTCCCAAAAATGTAATTGATAGCAATTGAGTATTCCACCATGCTCTGTACCTCATTCAAAATCACACACCTACAGTTTAGGTGTCTTCCAATTATGCAATAACCCAATCATCAAGAATTTGGTGAGCTTGTGGGTGTATCGTGTGATTTGTTGAGTGAAAAACCTTTCATGAAATTGCTGATAAGAGTAAGAAAAAACCCCACATACTTCAGTTGATTTAAACCAAACATAATGCACTATTGATTAGCTACCACAACCGTAATCACACTGACACTTTGTGAAAACCCCAAATGCATCCAGAAGTAAGCGATAGTATTTACATCAACTTTTTTTGGCTTCAATATTATTATGACATATCCCATAGATCAATATGTCAATATTTGTTTTCATCTGAATAAGATTTCTATGGTAACTAATCAAAATCTTCAAGAACTGTTAACATGCTCACCGATACCTGGACCGCTGATGAAACAAAAAGATGGTCTCTGATGGAGATGCATCAGCTATGCTATACATAGGTTACTAATATCATTTTAATAACCATGTTAACCTCTCTCCCTCCCTCCATTCAACATGCTGCATATTCACTAAAACAGAAGAGAACTGTTACATATTTGCTGGTTCCCCGCCGGAATCGGGCTCCAGTGGTCGTAGTTCTCCCATGGTCTGGGACCCGAACTGCATCTACGATAAGCTTACGATTCGTTCGAAAGAAGACGATTCCGAATCGACTAGCTCGCTTTCAGGTTGGTGGTGTAACCGTGTTAACCGTTACCTGCTCCTGCACACCATACCACCCCTGCTGCTGTCAATGGAATGATCCATAATGGCTTCTTCTGGTGATTTGTACATTGTATTGTGTAGTAATAGTTTGTTAGTGGTATAGGGTGTTCAGGGAAAAGGTTACATTACTACAATATTGGCATTCGT
Organism: Ophiura sarsii; assembly: GCA_035610835.1. Taxonomy (NCBI): domain Eukaryota; kingdom Metazoa; phylum Echinodermata; class Ophiuroidea; order Amphilepidida; family Ophiuridae; genus Ophiura; species Ophiura sarsii. Next base: position 88,653,322 of record CM069441.1, on the reverse strand, counting down.
TTGTTCATATTCTATATTTATACATGACATACTGTAAAAGCTGAAATATTCGCGGTGGTTTTATTTTCGCGCAAAATTTTTTTCAGCGAAAATAATAACACACAAAAATATTGCTTTACATATTCATGCAATGCTTTCAGACGGTCGCCCGCGAAAAAAACAATTCGCGAAATGTCTTTGATATCAAAATCTGCGAAAATATCTGTACGCGAAAATATTGGCTTTTACAGTACTTAATAAACAAAAAACAAAATAATTACATGGCCTTTCGATATTTGGCTCAGTAATTGCTAACATTCATAGTTTTATCAAAAGCCAATATTGTGTAAAGTAATAATTCTGGTTTACCCAAACTGTATACTCAATAGTAAATTGTGATGGCTGCATTTGCTATTATATATTAAACTGATCACCCCACCCACATATCTAATGACACAATATCGGTGTCATTTGTAGACTCCGTCATTAATCACAAAGACTGCCGAACCATTATAATTAGTCCACAGTAGATATACTCCATGCATGTGCTGTTGCTAATATAAGAATTTATTGTTTGCATTGTGTTCAGTTTATTATTATTCAGTTGATGGTGTGATTTATATATTTTATTTTTAAGTTTCATTTTTGTTTTTGTTTCATTTTTGTTTTTCAGTTTTCAGTTTCAATATTAGTCTTGTTAAAGGTGCATTTTTTGTAATGGCAATATATATTTGAAGAGTTCCTTTTCAAAAACAAGATAAATGACAGCGAATGTACAGTAATCTGACAGCTCAAAATTGAACTGTCCATGTCACTTTTCCATATTGAAACATTTTTTGGCAAAATCCGATAATCAATGTCATAAAAACAACCGATGTCATGTTTCACAACAAATTCGAGAGCAGCATGGCACGTTTAGTACAATTTTGAAAGATGGCGTTTATCTATGTGTTTTTGCAAAGGAACTCTTTATTTGAAACTGTTTAAATATATCCTATACATATATCACTCAATATCCTATATATTGCTCAATGTTACTTTACCTCTAGGTGCATGAATGGTTTTCTTGCATGTTTTGTAGTGTTCTAGGTTGCATGTTTTGTCATTATAAATGGATATAATATAGCATAAGCTGTAGGCTCAATCTTTGAGATTAAGCCTACTTGGTTAAATGATGAGGTGTCATACCACAATACCAAGGCGTTCAATGCTTAGTACACATATCATTATCATGTATTACAAATTACAAACCCAAACATTTCATCCGAAATTTGTGTAAATTATGTGTCATCAAAACAACAAAAATGTTGCCAGCAATGTTGGGAAATGCCATGTGTTCCGCATTCCGAATTAAGTAATCCAATATCAATTGATTGGGAAGGGGAGGGGAAATTATTGTAGATATTTTATTTACTTCTAAATACATAACCGTATTCGAAGATCATGTCAATTTGAAGAAGTGTGCCCAATGTTCATAGAATATTTCCTCAAGATTGTATATCGTCGCTGTTCTGACAAAACCTTGTATCTCCATCCGGCCCTTCAACATGTATAAAGTAATGCTTTCTATATGTATTCTATGGGCATTCAGCTTGGCCCTTAAAATACATATTTTAGAAGCTTGTAAGTGCTCTTGCCCCCTGAAGATGTATAAAGCAACACTTCCTATGTATAACCATTGGGTAGTCTTACTTTATACATGCTGAAGGGCCGGAGAAACGTACAAGGTTTTGACAGAACAGTGACGATATCATAAAGGGTATATATGTAGATAAACAAACAATGAGTAATCCGTTATTATTGCGTTTCCAGATCGCACTCCCATTGATGACGATGACGAGGATGATGTGGAGGAACAATTTGCCGATTTCAAATCAGCTTCCAACCCAGACGACGACTTCACCGGGTTCCGCATAGCTGGACACGACGCTGACAATTTTGTGTTTGAGAAGGTCAAGGTGAAATCAATGAAGGGCAAAGAAGGGAAGAGCAAAGAACCTCCAAGCTTTCCGCCTCCTGACAGAGTAGCTGCTGGGAAGAGTACCACAAGTAATTTCAATATGAAGAAGTCATCTGGTAGTGGGTTAAGACAAGCACAATCAAAATTGGGCAAATTTGCTTCTTTTGACTCCAGTAAACTTCCTCATGTATCACATACTAGCTTGCCGAAGCCACCCTCGGCCACAGCCGCTGATGACTTTAATGAGTTTCAGCAAGCCGGTAGCAACAGAGAGGCATTTGATTCATTTCAAAACAGTCCTAAGAAATCTGTAAGTGTAACCGACTTCACAGCATTTCAGTCGAGCAAGGTGACCCCAGCATCTGATTCAACAACAACTCCACAACCTAGCTTTGCTGATTTTAGTCAGTTCAAGCATTCAGCGTCAGAGTCTGATCTGATGGGTATGGCCCCGGGCCAAGATGATAAGTATGCGGCTTTAAGAGATCTGACCTCGGAAAACTCCACATCTCAGCCCGAACTGGTTGGTGGTTTAACTGCCACTCCAGAGGAGCTGGATGACGATGATTTTGAGGATTTCCAACAAGCCACTGTGCCACCTACCAACAATGTTGTGAATATCGAAGAAGATTTTGATACCTCTGGTGGAGCTCTAGGTGGCATGATTAATTCCGATATTCCATCATTAGAGGATAGCTTTGCTGCGTTCCAGCAAGCGGATCCTGTTCCTGCGCCTACAGACGCTGATCTTTTTGGGACCCTCTCCGATCCAAGTAAACCAGAATTAAGTATGGGCTTGTTTAGCAAACCAGTTGCATCAAGTTTGGTCGGCACCTCAGGCATAAAACCTATAGGAGGTAGTACCATATTACCTCTGAACCCACGGCCGTCTAATAATAGCTGGTTGGATAATGTTCCAATTGATAGAGAACCACCTCCCGATGACGACTTTGGGGATTTCCAAACCACAAACGAACCCTCCAAAACCAATCCGGATTCACTCTCAGTTGGCAAATCCAGTGACAGCGGCTCTTTGAACGACTTCAAGAAAGCTTCCGCTAGCGACTTATACGGGATGGAATTTGACGCTTTTGGAACCACCGCGGACGACGATGGAAATAGGCCTGCCTTGAATCTGGATGACTTAGGGACACCGGATGAAGCACCACCAGCTGACCCGGAAACGCTTTTCAATAGCCAGACATCAGGGAAACTACCCAAGGTGAATAACATTGACAGTCTTGACCTTACAACTCTTGATTTGGACCTTGGCACCAAACCAGCGGATAAGGCAAAGGAGGATAGGTCTAATTCATTTGGTGAATTCAACTCGGCGCCTGTACCGGTCATGATGAGTATGGATACGCGAAACCAGAGTGAGTACATATATTCCATTTATGATTCATACACCCCCTGCGTAATACACAGAAATTATTCAAGTGCTGTGTAAGGGAGCATATAAAAACTCGACCGCGCGGCAACCGCCGGTTCCGCCCGGTTGGACCGCATATCATTGTTTAGAACAATAGAAACCGGCTGCAACCGCAGGGAACCTCACGGAACCGGCGGTTGCCGGGCGGTCGAGTTTTGATGTGCTCCCTAACATGCCGTTGTAATGGGAATCTTCCATTTAAAGGATAATGACTTCGTATCAGTTGTTTAGAGGTAACTGTGTTTTTATGTTGCAGCTATTCAGTGATGGATACGATTAATAAATGACACACAAAAAAGAAATATTAATCATGTAATAGTTCACATTTCATTCTGTATCACAGCCCTTCAACTTGGCATGATACAGGGTACATCCACATCCACGTCATAAATTTGATCATTGTGTTAAGTTTACACTGCATTATAAAATTCCTTACATTAACACCGCAAACCATTGAAATTTCAGTACTGTAACTGTAAGTCATTGGGATCTTTTAATAATATGACAACTGCTTGCTTTCCCTGTGCAGTATTATTACATTGGATTTGTGTATTGAAATTTCTGTCTCTATTCAGGTAATGCATTGAATCCTTCATCTGGAGCTCTTGTTGTCTCTAATACTCCATTGATGCCTCAGGGTACTGCCCTTATTGGAGATAGGTACTCACAAGTGTCAGGGGAAATACAGGTAAATATCATACTACTCTAATACTCCATTGATGCCTCAGGGTACTGCCCTTATTGGAGATAGGTACTCACAGGTGTCTGGGGAAATACAGGTAAATATCACACTACTGTAATACCCCATTGATGCCTCAGGGTACTGCCCTTATTGGAGATAGGTACTCACAAGTGTCAGGGGAAATACAGGTAAATATCACACTACTGTAATACTCCATTGATGCCTCAGGGTACTGCCCTTATTGGAGATAGATACTCACAGGTGTCTGGGGAAATACAGGTAAATATCACACTACTGTAATACCCCATTGATGCCTCAGGGTACTGCCCTTATTGGAGATAGGTACTCACAAGTGTCAGGGGAAATACAGGTAAATATCATACTACTGTAAAAGTGGACGATTTTGCGCGAAAATAAAAATGTGCAAATATATTTATTTTGTATGTAAGGAGCTCAAAATCACAAAAACAAGCAAAATAGTTCAAAATGTACAAAACACGAACAATTACACGAGTGAAAATTTCCACTTTTACAGTATCGCGTCAAATTGCTAATCTCTTGTTGTTGACAAGCTTTTGTAAATTCACAGTTTTTACACTCCCAGTTTTTGTCCACATGGCCTATACTTTGTACACAAATTATTAAATTTACACTCCCAGTTTTTTGAATTTATACACATTTACACTCACACATCTTCAAATCCTGTCTAAGACCTTGGTTGTTGACAGATACTTTGTTGGTGCCTCAAGGGATCAACAGGTAAATTCATGAAGGGTGGGGGGGGGCTGAACTTATCCTCCAGAGCTCAGCCTCAAAATAAAATGCAAAATGATCAAATAATGTTGATAACGAGGGTAAAAGAGATTTTTTTTTTTTTTTTTTTAATTTTAAATTTATTAATAGAAAAGTGATTTCTGTGAAAAGTGGTGAGCGAAAGGATCAACAGAATCTTTGCAAGGGGGTCTTATTGGTTTTCTGACAGCCAAAAAATAGGGCAATTGAGAGAAGCATGCATGTCCAATATGAATGGAATGCACTTACCATAAATTATATTAAAGTATATCTGCAGACAACATTCCAAAAATTCATGTAATGTTTCAAAAATGTCAAAATTATTGAATTATTGGAATCACCATGAAAAATGCAATAAAATAAGTACAAACATGCCTAGTATTGGTTCAGTAATCCTTGAGATAGACCTTGAAAGTTAAGAAAGGTTTCTAAACAATATGTTAGTATAATATGAAAAAACCAAGCTGCATGGAAAGTGTTAAGAATTACAGATAAGAGATCCCCTAAAATAATAACTGTCACATCTATTCCCTGTTTATAGAATGACAACAGACATGCCCAGGAATGGAAGAAATGTTTAGCTAGCTGTCATGCAGCCATCAAGAAAGCTAACAATGTCTTCAATGGGATCAGTAGCTCTGCTGTGTGCAATGAAGTTATACGATCAACTGAAGGATCAGATTACTTGACAGGTAAGTCATTCTCTATGTTGTCTCAGCGTAAGAATAACCAATCAAATGGTATCAGTTGAGTGACAATATGTGGTGGTTATATTTGTGCACCAGGACCTTATTTCATAAAACTTTAAGATCTTCTTAAGTTGGATTTAAGAAGCATTAATTCTTCTTAAATCCTGAATATTCTCCTAATCTGCTAATTTCATAAAACAACTTAAGAAGAATATCCTTCTACTTAAGAAAGAGGTCAGAGGCTATCTTAAGTTACCAAGGATTTTTTTCTTAAATTCTAAGGTAATATTCTTCTTATTGTTAGAAGAGTTTTTATTGTTTTCTTAAGAAGAATTTAATGCAAGCTCTTCTTAACTTCAAACTTAAGATTAATTTAGTCCACCTAAATGGAGAACTGATCTGGGAATTACATGTTTTCCTTTATTGTGTATCAATTCTGTATGTGTAACTTTTATGATGCTAATAAAGTGATGTGAAATAAATAAAATAAGGGCCCAGATCATATTTGGCTCTTCCGCTTTTGTTGGCAGAAAATTTGTCAAAGCGACATCTTAATGGAAAATGTTGAGAGAGGGAAGGGTCGGTTAATTGGATCGTCTGATAATAAGAAAGCAAGACGATATATTGACATCTTGTTCATGTAATGATTGGCAGGGTGTTACTGCTTAAAGGTAGATGACCCGATCACATTCCGATTTTCAACTTGAAGTTTTCTATTCTACATGAAAGGTCATCCTTAAAAAAGTCGTGTTCCAAAGTTTGAGTTGCATAGCTCTAATGGTTCTTATTTTAGACGCACAAGATGCTGTGAACTGTACCCATTGAGTAGTACACAAACTATATCGGTGGTTACCACCATTCGCGGTAATTCGACGTTATTTCATCAATTTCTCCGTAATTATACCGATTTAGGCCGTCAAATTTCAGTATGATGATGAGAAAAATATGAGCTTTCATATGATATGAAAATCTCCGTATGTTTGAAATAATTCTGTGTTACGAAAATGTGATCGGGTCATCTACCTTTAATAGCGTCTTTCAATGCACAGTGTTAAAGGCGCATTCAGCGTCATCAATTCTCTACAAAATACAAAGATTTGCACTTTCTTTGTGTGTTCTATTGTTTAAAGGACATTTTAAAGCTTGGCATTGGTATCACTGAATAAGGTGTGTATTATAACTAAATTTGTTTCTTTTCTCTTTGTTATCTCTTGTAATGATTATAATATTTTTTGTATCTGTTCTGTTTTTGTCTCAAACACAGCTGTAATTGAGATCTATAGGGTAGCCTGCCGTATTGTCACATCAATGAAAGCTATGGGTAAGTTTATGGTTCAGACTTGCTTAATGTTGGTTGCTCCAACATGAGGCTAACAAAAAAAGATGTTGGTTTGTCCTTTCCCTACCGACCGTAATTTTTTTACAAAAAAGAATGATTTTTTCAATTCTATTTTTTAGAAATTACAAAATTGACCCCTATGTGACCCCATTCTGAAATATTTATTATCCATGCCACCAGACTTTGTCTTTTAATATCAACATTTAGTTAAAAATATAAATCTCAGTGTATTCCAGCAAGATTTGGTCATTCTTTGGAATCTAAAATAAAATAAATAATAATTGACCTACCGACCCAAAACAAATTTGAGGTGAAAGGGCAATCCAAACTTCTTCTTTTTTAGGCCTAATCATAGGTTAGGTTAAGAAAGATAACAGTATAATATGTCATAAAAGGGTTAATCCTATTGAGGCGTCCTCAGCTTGATACTATTACAATACTCGTTATGAGACAGTGTTTCCACTTTCCAGGAAATTTCCCAAACTTCAGGAAATTATGGTTGTTTTCAGGAAATGAAATAATTCCAGGTAATTTTGGGAAAATTTCAAAATTTTGATAATTCATATCTTAACCCTAACCCCCCTGAGTGCTAAAAAATGCTAATCCAAAGTCCCTCTCCAAACGCATGCGCCGTCGGTTTTCGATGACGTAGTCAACCGAGCCTATATAATGAGTGCAGTATACTGCACGAATGTGTAGCTGAGGGCCGTGGCTTAGTGGTTGGAAGGTGGGGCTTGAGAACGAAGGGTCCCCGGATCGAATCCCGGCAGGTTCCCGGATCGAATCCCGGCAGGTTCCCGGAGATTTAGTTGGTGTTTTTTCCTCGAAAATTGTGATCCCGGTCAAAAATCCTAAACCGGGGTTAGGGTTATGGTAACATTTTTTTGTTTGTTTGTTTTTTTGTGTTCTATTAAGGTAACATTTTTTTAATTTTTTTTGTGTGTTCTATTATAAGATATTTTTGGTGCCCCCGTAATAATATTTAACAGTTGCCATAAGCTTGAATCACATGATGTGAGAGCGGGTCAAACCAAAATCTGCAATGATATCTTTGAAATCGAGAGCTCAGAACCACAAGGCCTTATCTCCATTTTGACCATTTTGAGAAAAAGACTAAATTGAAGATTTTTAAACACATTGGGGAGATGGAGATAAGGCCTTGTGATACTGGCTTATAACTTTGAAAGGGGTTGTGTTATGGAGATAGGCTGTGTAACTGGAAAGAGAATTTTCTTTCTGAAAATGTTGATACCAAAATCTCATTTCTGAAAAAAATGGAGATGAGGCCATTGTGTTTCTGAGCCCTCTAAATGTTTGTAACTTTATGACATTTTGCATACATTTCACTTGTTACCATAGCAATGCTTTTCATTTTGAATCCTGATTTACAGGTGCAGAAAATGATGAATTACAAAATCTAGAGAAGGATATCGATCTAGTTTGGAACAACCTCTCAGCATTCCTGGCTGCCAGCCCATTGCAGGTAATTAATGAGATATTTTATTTGTATCCTATTCTTGCCTTATTGATTAAATCATGTTTCAGCGTATGTGTATCAACAATGACCAAGGATTTGAATGCCATCTCATCAATAGACAATGCAATTAAGAACATATTTTAATTGTACTTTTAATTCAAACTATTTTCAAAAACCACTAAAATTACTAAATTAAAACAACACTCAAGTTCTTTTTAGTTGCAAAAGTCAATGTAAACTTGATTATTCCAAAACAACACACACTGCGGCTGCGATCGTGTAGCCCCATAAACACATCCGTGTGGCGCGGTTCGATCGCCATGCTGGTTTCCATAGCAGCGTGGTTTATCTCAAATTAACAATGCTTTAATAGCTACTGTACTGAAGGCATGGGGGAGGGGAGTCTTTGAACTTATGATTGCTGACATTCAAGCTGTAGGATTATTTCGTCTCAAGGCTTCCATAGAGATGACACCAATCATGTGCCCTTAAGAGAGTGGGGATGTGCGTATTTGTTGGAACCAATCAGCAACAGTTTTGAAGTGTTGTCTATTTACGGAATAAACGCTAACCTCGTTGTAGCATCATCCAAGCAGTACAGTTCTTTCCCATTGAAAAGCACGTCCAACAATTAAGCAGAGCTCTGTGGTGGAAACTGCATGTGTTATAAGTTTTAGTAATTATAAAAATTGTGTTATATAATGATATTATATTAATGGTATATCCCCTATTCAGTAGATATAATATACATTTGTTTAATCAATTCCAAATTGGCGCGAAAAATTCAGTTTTTATTTCTCTGTGCGCAAAAGTAATCCAAGCTAACGCTCGCAATTATTGCCACATGCTCTTTGGTTACATGACGCGTTACGCATATGATGCACAGCGCGCCCGGGTCCTTCTGTATTCATTCGCTGCTGTAAGAAGGCTTCGCCAATTTGGAACTGATCAAACTATAGCTCTTGCATGTGGTGCATATAAATACAATTGAATAGCTCATTTGCTGTTTGCATGATGGGCAGATGGGCCTGAAGATCATTTCAATGTCATTTGCTCTTTATATCTGTGGCATGTCTAGAAATCCATAAAGACTTCACAACATAGCAGTTAGGTAAAACACTTTTATGATCAGTGTTTACGAATGCCACGTTTGTGTAAGGTTTTGTCTATTAAAATGTCACTCTACCCTCTTGCTGTCAACATCATAGCCCCCCCCCCCCCCCCCCCACATTGAGACAATTAGGGAGCTGCTGTGTTAAAGTGGATGTTACAGAATTAAACACTGACAGGAATCACAGGATTGCTGCGCATAACAAGCTGCATGCCTACACAAGGCAACATGATTCTGATTCTCTATAGTTTGAACAGCTCCAAATTGGCGAGAAATATTACATTTTTATCTCTCCTCGCTCAAGAGTAATCCAAGTGTACGCGCGCGATTCTGGCCGCACGTACATGGTTTTGGTAGCATGCACGCATCACAGTGCGATTGTTGACTTCATTCACGCTCGCCTCCTTCTGTATTCATTCGCTGCTGTAAGGAGGCTTCACCAATTTGGAACTGATCAAACTTTATATACATCGCTTGAATTGATATGAATTGAAATGCGAAATATCAGAAAACTAACTTATGAAACCATATTTGTAACAGTTGAATGTTCTAATACAGATGCATATATTTGTTTATAAATTTCGCAATATTAATTATTGTCCGCACTTTCTTATTTCAGCCTGATGATGGGTCGTTTGTCTTCAAAACTGCCATATTGAAACCAGAGCCTGCAAACAGGGACCGAGCCTGCGGTGTGTGCCTCCTCAGCGTGGATTCACGCAGCAAAGCGTTCGATCACTCCAAAGACAATCATAAACTGAGTTATGGCGGTAGGCAATATCACGCAACTTGCGCTAATCTATGGGTCAATATGGTGGATTCAATTCTACCTGCGCTACCATTGAATTCACTATTGTGATGAATGGTATGGGATATATACATATATGATATAGGTGTAGGTGATCAACAACTTCAATTGTACCTGCGCTACCATTTAAATCACTGTTGTGAGGAATGGTATATAGGCACTTACATCTAGATGATCAACAACTCCCCACTCCACCCGATAGCAAATTGGCGGATTGATTGTCCACAAAGAAGAAGCCTTTGCCTAACACAATGGTGGCATGCCCTCTCTAAATGTGCTTTAAATGTTAACTAAAAATAGTCCCAAAGAGCCTTAAAGTAAAAATATGCTAACAGAAATGACTGCGTAGATCGTCTAGAATTCTTTTCTAGTGATTTTAAAATGTAAATTAGAGTTTATCATTTGTGAATCTGCTTTTTTATAAGGACACAAGAAAATGGGTAAAGGCATCAAGGTGTTTCCTCAGATTTTACTTTTGTGGTGTTTTTACAAATTATGAAAATTAATATTTATATAATATGATTTTCAACCATGTAAGACTTTTTCAGCATTATTGACCACTGAACTTAACATGACAACACTGATATCTCAATGAAACAATGAATATTGCTTTATGAAATTCAGTGGTTAAATTGGGTAAGATAATTGTCTTAACCACAACAAAATGGTATCCCGAAAGGGTTCGATTTCACATTTGAGATATAGAGGCTGTATTTTTAATTCAATTATAATTGTGGTACTGCAAAAGTGTTTGTTGTTTTAGTAATCTGATAAATTTAAACAATATTAGCAATTATGTCTACCTTAACGTTCAAAGAATCATGGTCATATATTTTTCTTTTCGATCAATCGTTGTGATCCTGTGCCAAAAAAAATGCACAATTGTCCTATCATATTAGGTGAAGTTATGGCTTTGAGAACAAAACAAAAAACACCCTGGTCTAATGGGCCTGAGCAACCCAAATACAAAATAAAACCAACCCAATTTTTGAAAATGTTGGGGTTTTTTTACGTTTGATTTTACAGAATTTGGGATTGTTTGTGTCTTTTTGAAGGAGAAAAAAATGAATGAACACCCAACCTGAGAGATGTTTTTTCATCGCCGAATGTGACAACATATTGAATCAAGTAAAGTCCCTCATTCTTACATAATTCATCAATGTTATCAGAGAAATCCAGTTTTAAAACTTTTATCGAAAAATGGTATGGCTGCTCCAACATCTAGAACTATCCAAATAATTTATGTGAAATCTTGTGAAAGCAGAAAAAGTATAATTTTTACAAATAGATGACTTCATTAATATTCCCAATTACAATGTTTTATCTTTGAAAATTAAGAAAATTTCGATTTCAATGATAATTTAATACCTACATCTTCACCATAGTTCATGATACAGGGTTTAAAAGAGTAAGCCCCCCCCCCCCCCCCCACCCTAAAATTAGATTATGTCTGTTTGCATAACTCCACACACAATTAGACGTTATGAGTTATTGAAACACTTATGAAAAGGGAAAACGCTTGGCTACCCACACACAGGTTTGGACCCTTTACATAGTTCATCTATACTTCAGTCCATGTAATATGAACCTGATGACACCACGTCAGAGGTGATTGCATCTTATTACCAAGCACATGACTCTAATACCCTGACATATATACTCGCACGATCAAAGACAAATCTTGGCTTTTCCATGTAAATGATGCACCCCTCACTGGAATTTTTAGCATCATGTTCATATTTCAAAATGGAGGAAGTAGACAAATAATGAGACCAAATTTATAGTATTGATTTAGATTTTACGTTTGACTACCATATTGTATTTTTTCTTTTTTAAGTACTCAACTGTGTACAGTACTGTATTATAATATTAATTTATCTGTATATTTGACTCGAACAGAGCTTAGCTATATATTATTATCTATCATATGTTATATTTAATAGTCCATTGCAAATGTGACCTGATAAACAAGTAAGTTTTATGCTAATGTATTATGACCTACACCAAGTTCTCTACCACTGATATTGAAATCAGTTATTAAACTTGAATTCAAAGAACAAATTGGCCAATGCAAAGAGAGGTACTGACAAGTAAGATGATTCATAATAAATATTCCAGAGAGACTCACTTGTTCCATATCATGTTCAGGATCAGAAGTTGTCAGAGGTTGCAAGAATCCATTTAGATGGATTCTCCTCCATTCAAATAGTGTGATAGACAGATTATTTGCGAGAATCGACTTGGATTATCGCAACTTTACTGGTGGGAATCTTTGCGAGAATGAATTCTCAGATTCTCCTCAAATTTCTGACCCTGAAGTTGCTAGTTCAATCGGCTACCTCCCTCAGTGGATATCCCTAACCCAACTACGTGACACAGAACCACACAGCCAGCAGCACTTCTATAGGCATGGGCACACGACTTCTATCCCATGTCGCAATAAACACTGGGTGTTATGGTCTGCGAAGATTTAGCCTGGGCAGCACAATGCTCGTGGTGTGCTGGGTGTACTCGCTCGCCTGCCACCTTGGCAGCCCCCATTTACCCCCCCCCCCCCCCTTCCCCTGCTGTTTGATCCATCGCCACTGCAAGACTTCTAGGGTGAGGGATAATTATTCCAGCTCTTTTTTTCTTCATTTCTATAATGATGCTATTGGATCCAGAGTATCCCTGGAATATTTATTATGAATCATCCTATAATTTTAACAACTGATTTGTGATACAACTGTTGGATCCTATTTTATCTGTCTGTCTAATCCACGGCCGTAATTGTGAAATTTTGTATTATCGTTTGTGTAAGATTAATATTTAAATAAGCTATTTCAGGAGCAAACTGTTGTGATTTGTTGAATATCGAGGGTTAAGCGCCAGAAGGCCGTAACTCAACTTGAGCAAATTGATATTTTGATACAAAAATAATCCATATAACCTAGATTTTTAGAACCATAAAGAGATACCTCATAAACACTTTGAATTTGACTAAAATTAGAGTTATAAGTTGGGTGCTACAGTGTATTGTAATGAGTCCCAAATATTTGAAAGTCGATATCTCAAAATAGCATTTCTTGAGTTACGGCCTTCTGGCGCTCAACCCTCGATATATCTCTTTACTGGTTCTCAATGCCAAACAATTGTATTAAAAACAAGTGATTTCATGGTACATGTCTGTCTAATGAGGTTGCAATCTGCAAATTCTTAGTGAGAACCAGAATTTTTAAAGAATCTGCAGATTAGGTTATTTGCGAGATTCGTAACAGGCTCCTCTAAGAAATTGCTAAATTGAAGTTCCAACATGGTGGGTAAGGAATATAAATCAACTGAGCTACCACCCAGAAACAATTTACGGTAATTGGAAGGAATCCTGAAAAGCAAAAAAAAACCATTTTTAATTCAATCAGTTTAATATTTTAATTAGCCAATGTCACATTTTTAAATCATTGATGTATGAATATTTCTTTTTATATAAGCACTCTTATTTTTATTGAAATATGAATTTATTGGTAAAATAATAGAATTCATTTTAATTAGTAATGAGGTAAAAGTGGCGGAGATTGATGAAGTCAAGACAGGAAAAATAGAGGGCGCTCAGATACGATACTTGGAGAGGGGAACCGATGACAAGCAAGGGGGTACAGGGTCAGAAGTTTGTCAAAGGTTGCGAGGAATCTATGGATTTTTTTCCATTCAAAAAAGGTTTAGACAGATTATCTACGAGAATCAATTTGGATTCTCGCAACTTTACCGGCGTGAATCTTTGCGAGAATGGATTCTCCTCAAATTTCTGACCCTGGCGGGTAAAATAGCAATAACTAAAGAGATACAAAATATCCCTCTCACATACCTGTGGAGTCACTTTTGACGCATGCTCAAGTTTGAGCTTGGGTGTTTTTTAGTTGTTAGAAAAAAAAAGGAAGAAAAAAAAAGTTGGCCAAAAACACAATAGAAATGCACTATAAAAAAAAAATCGCATTTCGCTTAGCTATTTTGTATAATAAAAAAAGCCTAGCTATTTGGTCTAATAAAAAAAGCAAAAAAAAAGCATATTCAATTTCCCAAATGTATGTGAGACAGACCTTTTTCCAGCCTAAGATGAAAAGGCTGAAGTACGACATTCATTGTGCTTTAAAATATTGGTCACCAAGAGTGGCAAAACAGTTAAAACTGAATGTATCCAAATACTCCAACTCCTCTTGATAACATTCAAGTTAACACAGCTAGTGCGGTATCAGTACGTTGATATTGTCCCTTGTTTTTTCTTGTTCATATTATTTTAAGGTAGAAACTGTTCCTAATTAATACACCATCCCATCCTTATAAACAATTAAACCAGTTTGATCTTTAATTATCTATGATCTAATTTGAAATTTATTTATTTTAAAACTATGTTAACTAATTATTCTAATGTAAACCGCATACCACCAATGTATTATGTTTATGTAAGTGTATATTATGTGAAAATAAAAGTGCAATATTATATTATAAATGTGTCTGGTATTGATTCATACAATTAGGAGTTAGTGAACTAATACAGTATTTCAATAAAAATCAAAGTTCTGGGGGAAAATCTAGACGATTCACCAGTGAAGTGTTATTCGATTATCGCTATATGTGACGTGTTCTACCGAAACCAGACACAATTGGGCAAGACATCAAAATTGAGTTAGTAATTGATTATTAAAGTAGAAATCTTCAGCTTTACAATGGTACTTTCTCTTTTTTAATCAAACTTCCCAAAGCGAAGTTAGATCATTTTCAAGTTTGTCTTTATGAAAACTCCAAACTGAGATATCATACTTTCAAGATGTACTTACAATGTACTTACAATGTAAAAATATATCAAATAAAAATTGCATTTTTGTTGTTGTTGGTTTGATTTTTTAATCTGAAACTTTCACACTAATGTTATAAACACTCTGAAGATTAATTATTCACAAGAAACTCAAATTCCCAAAAAATCACCCTAATTAGGTTTTGGGCTATTTCTCAGTTTGGAGCTCTGCCCAATTCCGTCTGGTTTCGGTAGAACACAGGGGCGGACTGGGACCTGAAAGCGGCCGTGGCAAAATTATTAAAGCGGCCCTTTTTGACCATGTCAGGCAGAAGTATGTCGTCCCGGTAGTACATTTTCGTAAAAGGTTGCCCCAATTTTTTTCCCAGTCAGTCACCTCGTGAATTTCACGTAAGTGGGGGGGGGGGGGGGGGTAGGGTCAAAAAAATTCGCACGGTCACAAAATTTCGCACAGTCACACATTTTCGCACGGCCACAAAATTTGAGTAACCGGCCCTGAGAGGCCAAAACCAAGCGGCCCATGTGGCGATCGCCACAGTGGCCAGTCCGCCCCTGGTAGAACATGTCAAATATGTGAATTGGATCACGCTTATGAGAACTGAACCCTGATCTAAATGATCTTTCGTGTTTGGAGAAGAAAAAATGTGAGAACAACATTGCAGTCCTAATCTAATGACTGCAATATATCGAGGGCTCAGAAGATTTTTAAACACATTGGGGAGATGAGGCCTTGTGATGCTGGCTACAACTTTGAAAGGGGCTGTGTTGTTGAGATAAGGATGTGTTACTGGAAAGAGAATTTCTTTTTGAAAATTTTGATACCAAAATCTCATTTTTGAAAAAATAGAGGTGCGGCATTGTGTTTCTGAGCCCTCAATATATATGGGGATTATTGGGGAAACATTTTTCCATCTTTATCCGTTTCGATACCAGGTAATAAATGTGCTGATAACTCTAAAAAGTTTAACTCCGAAATAAACTTATTAAATTTAAATTTGTTAAGAGATGTCTCCTCTTTAATTTGAGATATTGCACACTAGGAACGGTTGATTATTGAGAAAGTTACAATCCCAAATGGAAGGTCAAGTATTATTTTCATTTTCACAGAGAGAGTATGACAGGTAAAGCGTGGGTGCCGTATTGATCAACCGTAACACTGCGGCCGGCAGACTATCCAACAAACTGGGCATCGACCGGTGAATTACCACTACCAGTAATCAATCATTTGTCTCGTGTAGAAAAGCAAATTCGAAAATGAACATCGTACTTGACCTTACATTTGTTATTGTAACTTCCTCAATAATCAACCATTCTAACATGCAATATCTCAAATTAAAGGAGAAATTGTTCAACAACTTTATAATAAATTAATATTTTTATGTAAGAGTTATACTATTTTTAGAGTTTTCAGCACATTCACTACCTGGTCAGTTACATATTTTGTTTACTGTGCTGCGCTTTTATATGAAAATGCAGTTTTACAGTTCAGAAAACTTTGTTCTGTACTTTGGCAACAAAAATAGCTTCAATTGTAAGTTTTGTATCAAAATAATTCTAAAAAGTTTTGTCCCCCAAAACATATTTTCAGTTTTATACTGCAAATTATTTTAACAGAGGGGTATAAAGCTTTAAAAAGGTGTCAAAATTGTTGGGACACCCTGTATGTACTGTAGCTCATCACTTATCCTAATCATAATAAACATACTATAATAGACGCACATGTAGGTTTCGCTATTATATATTTATTTATCAAAATGTCAGCATGGATTTCTTCATCCAAGGAGTACTTCACAGGTTATCTCATTAATGGTAATCAGCTATAACATAATTTCTATATTTACTTAAATATTTATTTGGCACATAAAAACTACATTTCGGTTAAATGCATAAAAAATGTCTCACTATAAACAAACAAAATAGAATAATATATATAAGGAATGATGAAATTTGATTTGATTATTTCAGGTACACTTCATTCAAACGAATGGGAGTTAATTTGTAAAACTTTCGCTAAAAACACAAGTACTAATGGAAATCTGGAACCATTGACAAAATCCACTTACAAGTGTTGATGTTTTTCTTTCTTCAGACATTCTAGTAATTATAGTATTTATGTAACAAAGCACCCTTTTTCAGTGACTGTTTTATTGAACTTATTTATATTTCTGTGTCCCAGTGATAAAATCATGAACATCTACAATAAATAAATCCAATAAGTGGCAACTGAGATTGGATTAAGACTTCCTTTCTTGTCCTTCCAGGCTGAAAGTAAAAGTGATTATTTAATTTGTTGGGAGTTACTCTTTGAATTCTTTTTCTTCCCATCTTTGTTACTTTCACTTTCAAAGATCCAGCATGCTTACATAGGCTAATTGTAAGCCTAGCCCAAATGTAACTTACACATATTAGGCTAAAGAAATATGATAAATTTCCCGTTTCACATTTTTAAAAGAGTGGGTAGGTGTCTATTTCATTATTCCACTCAATTTCATTATTGCATCTGAAAGGGGTGTTAACTACTAACTATTGATTCATATATATATTACACCTTAATTAACACTTTAACACTTTGAAAAACAATTAAGGAAGCATTTGTAGATTGAAATTGTTATTGAAAATGTCAATAAATCTGTCTGAAATATTGCCACCTCAATTACATCTGAAATCTGAGTAGGTAATGCAAACAATGTCCTTATTAACCATATACCATAACACCACTGCCATTAAAATCCTTAAAATCAACAGGAAGATATGTCTGGTATTTTGAGCCACTAAAAGTTTTGATTTGTATTCAAGTTTGTCAGAAAATGTAATTTTTGCACAAAATAATGAAAGTTTTGGTAAAACTAAGTTGGGTCGGTCGGTAAACTGGAACTTTCATTATAATAGCCTGATCATGATATAAATAAGTCACTTTTCATATGTCTCTCATTGTACCTCATTTACTTGTGTTGGGTCACATATAACCTTTGAATAGAATGTCTTTAATAAAAAAAGAAAGTGTGGTTATTCATATTTTCAAATCTTACCTCACAATCGTAACTTCAATTGCTTCCCAGTTGCACCTGATTTTGTAATAAATTATGCAAACATGTTTTTCATAGAATTTGTCCAAACATAGATGATTTGTGTAAGGCAAAAACAAATTTTTGTGTGTTGCCCTCAGCGACCGACCCTAAAATCTCATACATTTGGGTCGTTTTAATTTTTTTTAAGATACATATTTTACACAAATTGTCAAAATAGTATGATATTATTTTCTGCTTGAAATGAATAAGTTTGCTTGAATAAATTGTTTTTAAACTATTATCACACTAGAAACATTAGTCAAAATTGACATTTACCAATTTTGTCTTGACATGAACCAGTCTGTCGATATTTGTCAGCAAAAAAAGGGGGAAAAAGAGGAAAATATCAACCGACCGACCGACCTGATTTCAACATTTTTGGCTACGCAACAATTTTGCTGTCATTGCCTAATGTTGAAATCATCCATTCAATACAAAAGAAATCACTGATTGTTGCAATAACGAAAACAACTTACACACATGATTTTTTTAAGGTATAATCAAACTCATCAGTACCTGGATAATATTTATACAGGGTATGTAGGTAGTAATAGTATTGTACAGAGTGTCCTAAAAGTTTCTATCCCTTTTTATTAAAGCTTTATATCTCTTGCAAATAACTCGCAGTATTAAACTAAAAACATATTTGGATAGATACGACTTGTGGAATTATTTTGATACTAAACGTACAATAACAGCTATATCTGTGTTATCAAAGTACAGAAGGTTTTCCGAACTGTAAAACTGGACTTTCATATGAAAATGCGTAGTATGAGCTTTAATAAAGTGAAGTGAGTGTGAGAGGGGGAGAGATGTAGTGAACAGAAATAAGGTTTTCCACAATGATTCTTTTCAATAGTTTTAGATGGAAATAATCCTTCTTCTGAGTATTTTTTATGTTGTGCACAATATGTATTATTATTTATGTTGTGCACAAAATGTATAATAAGAGAAAGCCTTATTGCACAAGAATCAAATTTGAGGAACATGCAGCACGTGATTACAGCGGTGTACACATTGCATTCTGAATATTAAACAATCGTATGCATATTGTGAGTTGTGTGACCAAACCATTCAGCTTGTGTTTGATATCAAGGAGTCTCAGAAAAGGGGTCAAGTTTGATATCAAAATTATTCAGTTTGGTACTGTAAATTATTTTGAGAGAGAGATACAAAGCTTTAAAAAGGTATCAACACTTTCGGGACCCCCTGTATTCCTGATAATCAAAGCTCTTTAATTAATATACAAATATTACTTTAAAAAAACACAAGGAACATAGTAAACATCGAGGGTTGAGCGCCAGAAGGCAGTAACTCAACCTTTGGGCAAAATGAGATTTTGGTACCAAAATAATCCATATAACCTAGATTTTCAGAACCATGGAATGATAACTAGAGTTATAAGTTGGGTGCTACAGTGTATTATAATTGAGTCCCGAATATTTGAAAGTTGATTATCTCAGAATAGCATTTTTTTAGTTACGGCCTTCTGGCGCTCAACCCTCGACATGCATCATCTATAATCTTCTAACATGTTAAGGTTATAAAAAAACTACTGTCAGTATTGGTAATAAGGAATGTTACATCAAGATTTCCAATGGTTTGTCCAGATATAGTACAATTTAGATGCCATAAAATTGCCCGGATTGAACCATTTGGGGTTCCAAATAACACATGAACTCCCCACAGCATTTAAAGATTACTTCAAAAAACACTCTGATGTTCACGACTATCCAACAAGACACATCAATGATTTTAATTTGAAAAATAATTAGAAATCATTTTCCGACCATGCTATTCGATCGAACGTGTGGTCCCATTCTTTGGAATTCACTTCCAAAAACACTAAAAGAATCAACATCTGTGAACCATTTCCGAAACCACCTTAAGAAAAACCTCATCCAAAAATACAAATAATTCGTTTTTGAGCTCGTCCTTGTATATGTCTTGTCTTGTTGAAGTCGTTTTCTTCATTTAGTAAATAAGTATCATGTACTGTATTGTATTGAAAGAGGGTTAGGGTTAGGCTATTTACAGGCCTTATTGGCTTTCCATACGCTTTTGTTTGTTTTTAAAGTTATTTTTGATGTAGTTTTTTTTTATGGAAATAAAGTTTGATTTGATTTGATTTGATACCCAACATAGCACTCAATAGACGTTATTCATAATTGGCGCATTTAACTAAAAAGAGGGCCGTGCTATCCAACTGAGCATGCTCAGAGCAATTAGTGCTTCGAAAACGAGGCCAACGATGTAGCGGAGACGAGAGTGATGTAGTTTTTCAATGTGGTGAACTTTTACACTAATCATAGAAAATGCTTCATTCTTCATTACATTTGTGAAATAAACTTGAACGTAAAAACTATCTATTCCACTAGTTTGAAATGAAATGTTTGTTGGTAACCGACACTATCTAGGAAAATGTAGAAGTTCACAGTTCATTACATTGCAGTAAAAGAACGAGATTGTACATTTATCAAGTATGTCTCCCTCTTGAGACATGAAATCGCCAATTATGAATAACGTCTATTATGTCCCACTGCCTTAACACTTTTGTATTACAGATCAAACACCCTGAGGCCACACAGTGTCTGTTTTTCAGACTGTTTAGTCTGCTGTCATTGTTGCATATATTATAGTAAGACCACATGTGGGATTTACATCAAAACGGTGCTTGAGAGCACTGGCCTGCCTAATCCTGGGAATTGGAGACTTTATGACCGGTGAATAACTGAATTGCCTGTATAAAAGTGATAAGGCAGTGGAACATATTAAAATATGATTAAATAATACACACTTGCAAAGCCCATAACCCTGTCTGTTTACATAAATCACATTTACACACATCATCATTTACCTAAACAAACATTAAGTGGCCACTAAAAATATAACTATAAAGTAAAAACACACAATTGTATACTATAGTTTAATCAGTTCCAAATTGGCGAGAAATAGTTGATTTTTATCTCTCCACACGCAAAAGTAATCCAAGCGTACGTGTACGATTATGGCCACACGCACACGGTTTTGGCCACAGGCACGCATGTGATGCACAGTGCGCTTGTTGCCATCCTTCGCGCTCACGTCCTTCTGTATTCATTCACTGTTGTAATTTGGAACTAATCAAACTATATATATATATGTCAATATACAGTATTAAGTGTGAAGAGTTTCATGTCAAAATGTATTATCCCGCTGTTTTCATCTTCTATTTTAGGCCGTTACAATTTATCTTATAATAATATGTTAACATTTGGTGTTAACTATAGCTACAAATTATAGCCTAGTCGTATTAGTCTTCCGACTTAGAAACTTTGTCCCCATTTGAGAAAAATTAATTGAAAGCAAAGGTTTTACGTCAAATCTTACGATACTATTTTTACAAACAAAAGCACAGGTTTATATTATATGCTTAAGAAATCTCTCAAATATCTAAAAAGTTGTAAAGAAAAGTTGTCAAATTAAGCAGCTTAAACAAATCATATAGACAAAACAACCTAACAAATGCAGCACTGAAATACTCAAGGTGTCTAATTAAATTACAGGAGTTGATTAAAGAAATGGTTTGCATTCTAGATATCTTATAAAATTACATACAAATGTTTCACGACATAACAATATTAATTTCAACAGTGTCCTAATGAAACTTCTCAACATCCTACTGTGTTGGAATCTTCATCAAACTAAAAATGTGTTGGCACATTATATAAAGTCATCCAAAAGACAATAAGAATGCCTGAAACAGCCTATGAAATTGTTTGTCAAGGATGTAAAAAGGTTGTATTTCAACAAACAACTGCAACAGTTCACTATCTAGTGCAGGCTTTCTCAACTAGAATTACTGATGCGCCACATTTTAGTAACCAACTTGTTGAAGCTCCACTTGGTCATTTTTTTTAGAATTTACAATGACAAAATTCCCTTTATAACATTAATTTCAAAATCTTTTAACATATGTGGGCAGCATAAATAACTAATATTACTCTTTTGAGGGCACATGCGCGCGTAGCGCGAGAAAAATTGCTGTATTTATACATCTGACCGTCATAGGCCTATGAAATCTGGCTCTATCATGATATGATATTTTTAAAATTTTAAATGTTAACCTTTCTCGCGCCACTTAGGATGCCTTGATGCGCCACAAGTGGCGCGCGCGCCACCAGTTGAGAATGCCTGATCTAGTGGCTTGACAACAACAAAAAACATCCCAAATTGAAAGCTGTTAGACTGCTGAAGATTCTAACATAGTAAGAGACTCAAATCATAACATGATCGAACAACTATTTTGGTTTGACAACAGAAACAAAATAGTTTAAACTTTCTATTTCTTAAACAAATACACATAAATCATAAAACATGCAATTTTGATAATTGGTTTCATTTTCTGAGAATTGTTGTTGAAATGAAACGCTTCAGTTCAAACATCCTTATCATTTGATGATTTACATGTTAATTGATATCTTGATTAATAGACACATTACACACAATACTATAAAGTTACATTTGACAGATAAGCACATATTTTGGTTTTTACAAATCTACTGATTTTCTACTTCAAAATTAACCAATTGAGTTACGGTTTTATATTTTTGTTTTTATTTTTATTTATAAACGTACTGACAGCCAATCTATCCATTTCAATACTTCACAAAGGTCAACAAATGAGTACAAAACCTGTATTATTGTATATATACTATGGGTCTAGGGGCAATGGGGCAAACTATTTTCCTTGGTTACAAGCTAAAGGGGTAAAAAAAGTAAGTCCCCTAAAATTTGATTACGATTGTTTGCAATCACACAAATGTACGTTTTGAAAAATTGAAACGTTTATGAAAAGAGGAAATGCTTGGCTTCCCATCAAAAGTGAGTTTTTTTCAATAGCATGTTCACTTCTTGTGAAACAATCACATTTTTCTATTTTCTAAAATGATGTTTTTAGAAAAAGTGGCACTTTTCAAACGTATGCAAGAAAGTTATAAAAATGTCTCCAGTACTGTTAAAAATTAATTTCAATTGTCTTTATTTTCAATTAAAAGAAAGTCTTTTCTTTCTTTAGCTGGTCCTTAATTAAATTAATAAATAAAATTATTTTATTTCATGCATGACTAGCCAATAGTGTCCACCATTCACGTTAATAACTTCCCTGTATCGTTGAAAAGTGCCACTTTTTGGAAAACATCATTTTGGGGAAATGTGACTGTTTTGGGAAAAGTAAACATGATATTGAAAAGGAGAAACTTGGTGTGGGTAGCCAAGGGTTTTACCTTTTCGTAAATGTTTCAATCTCTCAGAACACTTAAATTGCCTGTGGATTTATGCACACAAACTCATAAAAAATCTTGAAAAGTGCCACTTTTTTTTAAAACATCATTTTTGTGAAATATTTTGGGAAAAGTAATAATGATATTGAAATGGAGAAACTTTCTATGGGTAGCCAAGTGTTCTCGCTTTTCATATGTGTTTCAATCTCTGAAAACGTTCAATTGTGTGTAGTGTTATGTAAACAAACTTAATCAAATTTTAGGGGGGGGGGGGACTTACTTTTTTGACCCCTTTATATGGGCGTATCACCTTGTAACCAAAGTGTGAGGAGTGACAGGCTAAATAGCTATAGTACTGAGAGAAAAAGTGTGCGCCTTCAACATCATCCCAATAGCAACCCATGTTGTATTTGTTATATTACACATCAATGTTATTCTGGGGATGATGCTGTAACAAAATAGTCACAATTACTTCCATAGGAGTTAGTTCATGAATATTTATGAGATGTAATCATATATAAAAACCTCATCTTTCAATTCACACATTAGAAGCCAGCAGGGACACCTCCTTTACGTTCATCACAAAATGCATTGATAGCGCCCTCTTTAGTACGACTGATGGCTTGCACTACTGCTAGATAGTTCTTTTCCTCGATAGCGTGACCTTTGGCCATAAGACCATTTAATATATCCTGGAATGGAAATGAATAATAACGTTTAAATATTGAATACCATCAAAATAAGTTGAATAAAATAAATAAAAATGCTACTACCTTTGGCACATCAAATTGATTGATTCAGCCTACCCTTTTAACATCACTTTCATTTATTTTAAACACAAGACAGAAAGTGCCCCTAGTGGTTTTGCGACTAGTTCATAAAATTAGTCACATCTTTACCATTATGCTCCGATTTGAATGAAAGCAAGTTTATTTTATAGCTAATAAATGGCCTTTTCAAAACAATAATGACATTAAAAATATGATAGTCATTCAATAGGTTCTACCTCCTACCTCATAATGTTGCTAATATGAATGTCAGCGTCACAACATTTGTCATGATTATAGCTCTGAATCATGGCTACACATATATAGTAAATGATAATTGATATCTGTTTCACTTTCAAAGCCAGAGAGAGATTTTGGACAACAGAAACAGAAAATTACTCTCAAAATAAATACATGTATTTCATTTTTTCTCCGTATTATATGATTCGATAAAACAGCAAAATATAAAACAATGGATGATATCAAAATTTAGTATAGAATTATCATGAATATATAAGATTGTAAGCAATATTAACTCTTGAAGCCTTGCAAATAGTATCAACTTGAATGTATTGATATGCCTTTAGCATATCGGAATACTGCTAATCTGTCAAATTTATTGTTATAAATTCATGCCACAGTGATGCCTTGTATGTTATACTTTAACATGATGGCTATTTTTTATGAGTTTTCTTTATGTGCAACCTTCAGAATAGTCAATCAGATAGTCAATAGTGACTCATTGAGAGACTTGGAATCCCTCCATTTATAGTCACATATATTGAAGATCTCTCAGTTCTTATGAAAAAACAAATTTTGACTGCAGCATTCCCTATAGAGGAGGGTAGGCTTAATGGTTGTCCCCCGGGGTTGTTCTGATCCCCTGATCTGGTTCTGGCTAATCAGACGGCATATTTTCATATAAATCAGTTGATTATTGTTTATAGTCTGTTAAAGCTGTTTAAGAGATATCTGAAATTTAAAACGGTTATATTCAACCTATAGGTACGTTTTGTCTCTTAGAATTGCCGAAATAATGAGCACTTTGGAGATATTTAACTATTTTTCATCTGTTTCCGTCATTCTAAAATGGACATTCAGTTTTCACTGCATCAGCAGAAAAGTACAACCAGTACTCGACCAATTTACATTGAATTTGTAGCTGAGATTCAAAGCTACAATTGTGGAATCTTTTATAAGGCTGGCTTATAAAATGTTGAATATTTCATACGGCTGGCTTATAAATAGAAAAAGTTATGATGTAGGAGATAGAAGTTATTGAATAACTCTCGCATGTCTAATAAATTTGTAAAACTTTGTCAAATTTATATTTTATACCCTGCAAATTACTTTAAAACACTGTAATTTCGCGGATACTTTATTTTGTGAATTTAAAATAACTGCTATTTTAGCAGGCATTTAATTTTGCGAATCTGGAAATGTAACTGTTACTCCCAATTCAAAATTGTCAGTTTTGCAGGTATTTAATTTTGCGAAAAAAAATCACGAAATTAAATCCCTCTCGAAAATTAAATGGTTTTACAGTCGTATTAACCTATACTTTACCTGATCATATCCATTTTCGTATTGCACTGTATCTGGTATCCACTGATGATGTAGTCTTCTCTCACCAATTGCACTACCCAAAGGAAAACCGCCCCAGATAGTCCTAAGCATAACCTAAATCAAAATAAACATTTTAAAAATCCACATTCACATACAGCTATGAATTGAGTCAAAATGATTTAAAATTGGGAGTGGGTGAGTGAGTAGCATGACCCAAAAACCAGCGATAGAAATTCAGAAAGAATCCATTCTAGCAAAGTTTCCATGACAAAATTATGAAAATAACAATTAATGCTCACATTTTTCCTCTTCAATGTTCATAGTCAGTTATATGGGACAAGTAACCCTGAATCCTATTCGGGTTCAAATTCATTATCGCAAAGCACTTTGGATTCTTGCAATATGTGAACAGATTCTCAGCCTCCAGTTTTAAAGGGGCACTAAGGGATACATATTTAATTTTCCTGGACACCAGGTTTTTTCGCATCTATACATTTACATACGTAATACATTTTACTAGCTTACCAACTGAAACCGTTTACCTTAATTCGCCGTCTATCATGTACAATTTCAGAAGTTGGTCATTTCGATGTAAATCACATCAAAATTATCAGCACCACCCTCCACATAAATTGCTTCAACTGAACTTCTATTCAGTGTCATCAATCAACCCTTTTCCCATGAATTATTACAAATCAGGATTTGAAACACAATTTTTCCAAATTTCATTTTTCTCAGCAATCTCTCAATGCCCCTTTAACATGATATCATAGCATGGCTGCTATTAATTTTTGTCTATATGATTTAGATTTGATTAAAAATGTTTTTGTTATGGTTGCTAGTTTTTTTCTTCAAATCCTTAATTTATTCAGAGACAAATGGTATAAAATAATATAAATAGTGTAGCACTTTGCCTAAATGAGCTACTGGAAAAATTTTCTTTTAAGGGAAGTGTCAACCCTTTTTGGCGCCAAATTTATCATATCGAGCACTGTAACTTTTAAACTATAAATGTGATGTACATAAAAGTATACATTTTTTAAATGAAATGAGTCACAGAATCCATTTGTGGTATCAAAATTCAGTAAAAATAGTGATTTTTAATTTTTGCCCAAAAATCACTTTTTTGGCGCCAACATTTTCAGACAACCTAACAATTTTTTTGAAATTATTGACCAAAGGTGCCACAAATTTGTTTTTGATCTCAAAATTCACATTTTTGGCACTTTTTGGTCAATACTAAAAAAAATTAAGCCAAAAAAACCAAACCGATCCTAGATGACTTTAGATGATTTTGGTGACATTTTTTAATTTAACCAATTTTTTGTGAAATTTGATACCAAAAATGGATTCTCTGACTTATTTCATTAAAAAAAAAGGAAACTTTTATGTACATTACATTATTAGATTAAAAGTTACAGTGCTTGATAAATTTCATAAAAAGGGTTGACACTTCCCTTTAGTAGATAGTGTCTAGTTTTGTCACACAGGGGAATTCACTAACCTCAACTGTAGCTGTTGGAATACGGCTTCCTCCAGAAGCCCCAATCACAAGACGAACATCGCCATCTTTGTCCACGACTATTGTGGGTGTCATTGACGACATCGGACGTTTACCTGGTACGATGAAATTTGTTTCGGATGGTGGGAAACCAAAATAATTGGCTGTGTTTGGCTTGGAAAAGTCATCCATTTCATCGTTGAATATGATACCCGTACGATTTCCTACAACTTTAGAGCCAAAGCTGAAAAGATAAATTGTGGACAAATGTATTAACACTTTCCACGTGGCTATTAGTTTTACCATATTCAAAAAAGATTTTTCAGAAACCTTTCCCAATTTTCAAAGTCTATCTCAATGATTAGGGGAGATGCGGGAGAGTTGAGCCAATTTTTATATTTTGTGTCACCATATGCGGAAGAAAAGTACAAACCTGTAAAAAATTAGTGTAAGTAAAACTTTAGAGAGTTGTTTTCATTGTGAAACAATAACAGTTGGGATAGCAGTTAAGGCTTATTTATATAAAAGGTTTGAAAAAAATTGGTAAAGTGGCTCAACTCTCCCTACATTATGGGAGAGATGAGCCACCATTTCAGGAGAATTGAGCCAGCATGATAAGTCAATGGCTGGTGAAAAAAACAAAATCATATTTTTCAACTTTTGATTTATTAATCCTTATAGTAAATATGGTGCTCAATTGTTATTATCATGGCACAAAATAACATTTTCTCTCATTTATTATACATTTTTCACCTTTAGTCCAAAAATCAAAATGTTACTACTTTTGTACATGTTTTCCCTATGCTCAACTCTCCTCATGGTGACCATTTTGTAAATAACCCAATCCTTTCCGGTGTAGAACTTTTGGTAGTTTACAATAGTTCTCTAAAATACTGGTCATATACACCCCCTTCAATACACAAATTACCGCCATTATAGTTTAAGTCTTGCTATGGGAAAAAAGACAAAACATTTATTTTTCTATTTTTCACTCAAAAGTGAAGAAAAAAAAAGATTTTCTTTAGCTATCTTTGATACTGAGCACACATGACAGTAGAGTTTAACACTAAGAATGTCTTATTGATGCTATATAACAATATATGCTAATATAAATTTTAGTAAGTTACTACTTTTCGAGTTATAGGGTGGCTCAACTCTCCCTGTGGCTCAACTCTCCCGCATCTCCCCATGAACCAATACCAAGGCATGTTTGTACTTATATCGATGCATTTCTCATGGTGATTCCAAATATAGCAATGAAATTCAATAATTTTGACATTTTTAAAACATTTTGGGACATTTTGGAATGTCGTCTGCAGACGCTTGTCGTGTGCAAAGCGTTAATACAAGGTTTCAACAATCCCTATCTTGAGTCCTAACTACTGAAACTTATCAAAGACATGCAATCACATCAAAAAGATTACTTTTAGGCAACAACAAAAACCCACCATGTTCTATACTGGCTCGATTGACCCAGGTGGGTTTTTTTATTGGGAAATTCTTTTTAATGTACAAATGAATACTTACCCCAAGGCCAAATAAAATTGTTTGTTTGTAGACATTTCTGACCTACCCTAATTTTTGAAAACTGACCAAAAAGTGTTTACTGTATAAATGAATACCTACCCTAATTTTGGAAATTCCAGAAACATTTGGGGGTTTTCTTCCAGAATTTTGCTTTCCAGAAATACAGTAAAATATTTTAAAAACTGTTTTTTAACTCTTTTAAACTGTTTTAAAACATGAATGAAGTGATTTAATAGTAAAATATTCCCATTCACGTCTTATTTAGCATCTATCAAGATTGGAAAAGTTTTTAAAAGTATTCTTAAGGAAAAGTTTTTAAAAAGTTGGGTCAACCGGTGCCCATTGTCATTAATGTTCATGCGACCCTAGACAAGTTTGATTACTCTGTTTTTCACTACAAAAAACTGTGATTTTGACAAAGGTTTTTGCTCTCCTTAAATCTATTGACAATGCCTATTAATCAACTTACTATAAATTGACAGTTCCTGTTACAGAGACTGCATTTCCATTTTGATCCAGAATGCATAAATGACTAGTGCCGTGATCATCAGGAACACTGTGTAAGAGACCATAGAACTGTGAGTTGTGGGTGCTGGTATCATTGATCTTGGACCTCAAAATATCAGCTACATCTCGGGAAGTCATATTTGCTAACAGCTGAAAAACAAGGATATACAATAACAGAAATAATTGCTTTGATTTTTATCACTGTTAATGGGCATGTGTTATACTCCCACTAGCTTTAACGCGCCTTCACACTAGAGTGTGATCAGTTCTGAATTGGCAAAGCCATACAACAGCGAATGAATACAAAAGGATACGTGCGTGCGTGCATGAAGGTATCAATCGCACTGTGCACCATATGCGTGTATGCGGCCAAAACCATGTGTGTGCAGCCAGCACGGAGGTCACGCTGCATGTCAGATTTTGTTGTACGCAAGAAAACAATGGAGTCTCAGTGACTACAATATTTGCAAGAAATAGCTTCGGAAAATGGTCTATTTGGGCATCTCAAAAACTGAGAAACGTGTTAAAAATCATGTAGAATTTTAGAGGAGGGTCAATAACATCTGCAGAACGGTAAAATGTATAGTATTAAACACGTTTTGTGAACAAATTTATGTAGTAAAATGTTGGAAAATTCATGTTTTGAAAATCTGTGGTCTTCGAAATTACAGGAATCCTAACTCATTCTAAACCTCACCAAATCATGAAATGAACCCTCGTCTACAAAAAAGTCCATGTACGTATTGCTCTTTCTGCTTGGAGATAGCGAAGACCACAGAAACTTCATAGCTTCATACCACAGAATGAAATCCGCCATAGACATTACATGGCGAAAATCGTACAGATTTGCACTGCAGTCCTCTGTGTAGGGAGTGTTGACAATAGCAAGGTCGTTTGACTATTGTGTTTGTGCATGTTTGTGATGACTGGCCCTGTTAAACAATCTTCATAGCTTTCATATAATAGGGCTTGGGTGACCTAACTATTGACTGTGTGCGGCCATAATTGCGTAGGTATGCTTGAATTACTTTTGCACGCAGAGAGATAAAAACAAACATTTCTCGCCAATGTGGGACTGATTAAACACTAGGTTTTATTTACCATGCAATGCTGTGCAGTAGGCAACAAAAAAACTTGTTGTGTTGACCTCAAGTGCCAAAAATCTTGAAGTCGGTCGGTCGGTCGATTTTCCATCTTTTCTTCTTTTTTTGCTGACAAATATTACTGACAGACCATGGTTCATGACAAGACCAATTGGTTTCTATTGGGATAATAGTTTAAAAGTAATGTATTCAAGCAAACTTATTTATTTCAAGCATTATCTTACCTCCCGAACATTAACAAAATCTTCATCTCCTAGGTATGCCCGTTTTGCATATGCAAATTTGAATGCCTCGATCATTTTGTGGGCAGTTGATATTTTAGCATCTGTGTTGCTGAAGCTAGTGCTATCCATATGATACCCTGTGTAAAGAGGGATATAAGATGGTAGATATATATCATTAGCAACCTGCTTTATTTCATGCATAATTTTCACAAATATTGCCTGTTAACAGAAACATTTGGAGCAGGTTTTATCTATATATGTAAACCACTTAACTACACCCATCAAAATATGTAAGTTCCCCCCTAGCATATACTAGAATATTTCCAAAAATATTTGATGGATTTAAATAATTTTCAGCTAGAAAGATGCACCCAATTGTTAGGCACATTTTGATACCAAATTTGTTAGCCTTGAGACAATGCAACGATAAGAAATTGTGCCATTTACCAATTTTTATACAGAAAAAACAAGTGGCACTAAATCTCACTGGCTATGGCTGGTTTTGTCCATAAATTAACAGACATTTTCTTGGTGGATTTTCGTGCACAGACATGGGAATCCACCAAACAATTATGTGTGGCATCATTTCAAGAAAATTAATAAGCAGATCATAATTATGTGTGGCAAGTTCGTCTGATTATGAGTGACATGGCAATTTGGTCCGATTATGAGTGACATGGCAATTTGGTCCGATTATGAGTGACATGGCAATTTGGTCTGATTATGTGCGACGTGACAATTTGGTCACACATAATCAGACCATTTTGCCATGTCACACAGATTTGCCATGTCACTCATACTCAGACCATTTTGCCATGTCGCACATAATCAGACCAAATTGCTATGTCACTCATAATCGTACCAAATTGCCATGTCACTCATAATCAGACGAACTTGCCACACATAATTATGATCTGCTTATTGATTTTCTTGAAATGATGCCACACATAATTGTTTGGTAGATTCCCATGTCTGTGCACGAAAATCCACCAAGAAAATGTCTGTCAATTTATGGACAAAACCAGCCATAGCCAGTAATTATTTAAATCCATCAAATATTTTTGGAAATATTCTAGTATATGCTAGGGGGAACTTACATTTTGTTGTGTGTATCATTAGCAACCTCCTTTATTTCATGCATAATTTTCACAAATAATTGCATGTTAACAGAAACATTTGGAGCAGGTTTTATCTATATGAGTAAACCACTTAACTAAGGGAGGGTGGGGGGGGGGGGGGGGGGGGGGGGGGATGTATTTAGAAAACCATCTAAAATTTCGCGAGGGATTTAATTTCGCAAATTTCGCAAGGGGTGTGGATTCACGAAGTTAAATACCCGCTAAACTGACAATTTTGCATTGAAAGTAATAGTAAAATTTCCAGATTCGAAATTTAAATGCCCGCAAAAATAGCAGTAATTTTGAATTCGCGAAATAAAGTATCCGCAAAATTATAGTGTTTTATAGTATCTAGTTCTGTATGTACATAAACAATTCAATCATGTAAATATTTGTATATATTCTTCCTTTATTATTTATACATTTGATAATATTGTGTAAAATGTTTTAAGGACGCATCAGTCGAGAAGACTCATGCCACTGTTTCAAAAGAGTATGTCAAAAAAATAAATAAAATAAAAAATAAAATATGTAAACAATTCAATCATTTCTTACCATCTAAGATGTTTAAAATAAGTGACAGGACTGCTCCACTTGAAGGCGGGGGTGGTGAATACACTTGCAATCCATCATCTAACTGTATAACCAGTGGATTTCTCATCTTTGCTTCATATTGGTCCAAATCGGCTGCAGTTATATTACCTCCTAAACATTTAGAAGTATAAAAATAAAGAAATTAAAAACAAGTGATGGAAAAGTGATACATTTATGGAAATGACACATTTTCTTATACCTTGCTAGTACATGTATAACCATCTTCATGGGGGTAATCAGTGCTAATGGGGGGATTTGCTGCAAACAAAGGTTGTGACCTCTGGTAATAATAAATGTGTCCTTTTTACAAAATGTTCGCTAAAAATGCCAATTTTGCTGGAATGTTTCATGGCTAACATTTTTGGAAATTTGGCTAAGGCCAACAACAAAAAAAGAAGTTGACTTGCCCTTTCCGACCGACCCGAATTTTCGGAAATCTAGGGTCGCTATTTTTTTATTTATTTTTCAAAGTAAAAAAAAAAATATATATATATATTTTTTTTTTTTAAACAAATTGAAAGAAGCACATAACAATTAAGAAAGATGAAAACATGTTTTTGAGTAGTATCTGCTTGTTTAAAAATCAACAAACAAAAAATCAAAATCAAAAAAATCAAAAATCAAAACAAAAAATCTTTAAAACGTGTTTTTGTGCAGTAAATTTTCAAAAGAATTTCAACAACAACAAAAAAAAAAATCCGACCGTCCGACCCAGACTCTGGACCTGAAAGGGCAAGTCAACTTCTTTTTTTTGTGCCTAATTCTGAGGAGCACATCTGTGACCCGTCACATCAAATGGACATGTTGGAGGCCCGAGTCAATTCTGGGTACTGGTATGACTTGTAAGAACTCATTTTAAAACTTTAAAATGATACCATGTTGAAGGGTAATCGGACTTGTCATCACAAGATATGATTTGAAGAAGCATATTTTGTCTATTTTCTTTATATTTCACCAAATATATTGGCCTCTATCTCAAAATTGTGTTTGCGACAACAT
The DNA here is from genome assembly GCA_035610835.1 of Ophiura sarsii. NCBI lineage: Eukaryota > Metazoa > Echinodermata > Ophiuroidea > Amphilepidida > Ophiuridae > Ophiura > Ophiura sarsii. Next base: position 88,620,029 of record CM069441.1, on the reverse strand, counting down.
GTCCTTTATGATGTAACTGGTCACATTTTGTGTAACATTTTATCAAACATTTTGGTTTATCAGGTATACTATAAAATGGATGTATACTATAATGAATGGATCCCTAATACCAGGAACAACAGGCAAGTGTGTCTAACGCATTGAGAGATCTCTCAAGATGGGAGCCCTCAATTTTGTCAGAGGTTGGGGTTTTCACTCATGTTCTTCACACATCTAATAACTACATTTAGCATCTTTCCACGCGACGCGGCAGGCGTCTGCAGACGACAGTTCCAAATTTCACAAAATGTTAAAAATGTCATAATTATTGAATCTCATCTTCACCATATTTGGAAAATTGGAATCACCATGAGAAATGCATTGAAATTAAGGCTGTGACTTATACCCGGGTACCCGGGTACCCGCCGCTGTACCAAATTAGGTACCCAAATACCCGAAATGTAAAAATATATATTATATCTGGTTTTACTTTGTTTTATATATATTATATATATTTTTTTTTTTACTATTGTTTTTTGTAGTACAAATTTGTCCCCCAAATGACCTCTATTGACCCCATTATGTGTCATTTTGGGGACAAATTTGTACTTATTTATTATATTTTTTTAGTGTGTATTTTCGGGTACCCGGGTACGAAACTACCCGTGCATTCACAGCCTTAATTGAAATAAGTACGAACATGCCTAGAATTGGTTCAGTAATCCTTCAGATAGACTTTGAAATTTGGAAAAGGTTTCTGAAAATCTGTTTCGCGTATGGTAAAATTAATAGTCGCGTGGAAAGTGTTAATTCATCATCTTTGTGTAAATTTCATGAATTTAATAGTTTTATTTTAGTCTTGTTCTGGATCTATAGTTCAATCAGTTCCAAATTGGCGAGAAATATTCAGTTTTTATCAGGCCCGTAAGCAGGATTTTTTTAGGGGGGGCGTATTTTCCGGAAAAGGTACATTGGTACCAAAAAAAACCGTAAAAGGTTACCCCCAATTTTTTTTTAGTCATCTCAGACAATTTTGAGGGGGGGGGGGGGGGGGGGGGGGTTTAGGACATGTTTTAGTCCAAAACGGCCCGAAAAAAACGCTCTACACAATGGGAAATGGGCCGTTTTTCGGAAATTTTGGAAATTGGGGTGGGTGGGGGGGGCCTTTTCACACAAAAAGGTACATTGGTAACAAAAAAAGGTACATTGGTACAAAAAAAAGGTACATTGGTACCAAAAAAGGGTACATTGGTACAAAAAAAGGTACATTGGTACAAAAAAAAGGACTTTTTCAGATTTTGGGGGGGGGGGGCGTCCGCCCTCCCCCCCTAGTTACGGGCCTGGTTTTTATGTATCCGTGCGCAAAAGTAATCCAAACATATAAGTGCGATTTTGGCATACGCAAGAGTCACACATACGTTGTAAACAGATTTCGCCAATGTGGAACTGACTGAACTCTAGACGAGCATTGTTAGAAGTATTTCTTTGCACTGTAATAACAATGGGAATCAAAAGCATTGGGGTCGCGTCACATACTGCGCAATTTGATGCACCGTGAAAAACACATCACAACATGCAGATCTATTCGATTTTTTTGCTTTAATCTAAATAATTGCACTATCAATTTTCCTTAAAAAACTTTCTATATATCAAGAAAACACTTGAAGGGTGTTATTTGGTGAAATCTGTGTGCCAATCTTTTTAATTTAAACATTGATTAGGCTATATTAAAACAAATCTTTTGTCTCAAAGCCCCCCCCCCCCCCCCCCCCCCCCCCCCCCCCCCCCCCCCCCCCCCCGCTTTAGTTAATTAAAGGCATATTATGTGATCTTTTCCAGAGAGTGCTCTCTATCATGATTTTTTTTAGAAAGTAGATTTTCTTGCAGATTTACATTTCTGATCATAAATCGTACATACATTCCAAGTTACAGAGCGATACGATTCCTAATTACCTCAAAATCATGGTTTTAGAGTGAATTTAGAGTGAAAATATAAAAAACTGAAGAGCTTTGAGACAAAGATTTTTTTAATATAGCCTTATATGGTATTGAAGTTAAAAGTCTCTATGTGCAGACATTTATTCTCAAAAAAAGTGTTACATCGAATGCCCAATATGTGATAGATGCATAAGACTCAAGAAATCATCTTTTGATAAGGACTTACCCTTTCTTTAATATCTTGTACTATATCATCTGTTAACACTCCTCTATAGAAGGCATCTGCTCCACCCTTTGCTATCTTTTCCAAGGTATCTGCAAACTTATGCCTGTACAGAATGTCTCCTGCTTCAATGGCTGTACCATCAGCTCTGTAAATAGTTGCCTGTGTAGGGAATACAGGTAGTGGTTGGTAATTTAGATCAATACTTGGAAAAAAAGTAATTACCAGGTAATAAATGTGCTGACAACTCAAAGGTATAATTCCTACATAAACATAAATATTATAAAGTTGTTGAGAGAAATATTTCCTCTTTAAAGAGCTTATCTGGAGCATTTTCTTATCTTTCAAAGCACAAAATGGTTATTTTTTTATAAATGGCACATGTACATGGTACTAAATAAAATATCAAAAGAAAAAACATATTATTGTTTTTAAATATTTATTTAAGCCATTTCAAAACGGCATATTTTCAGTCACTTTGTATCAATATTTAGAAAACCCTGGTCGATGTACTTTTGTATTTTGATTCTAACACCGAGAAATGTATCCATAAATACTGCACGGCCTGTTTCATGACATTATTTCATCGAAGGAGATTGCAATACTTTATCATGAATTGTGGAATATATCTGTAAAATTGTTTCCATCTGCATTTCTATAAACCATATTATTGAGGCCTGGTTCTTCAGAAAGGATATCTCTCATCTTCTCTATTAAAACCATTCCATGTTAATAATCTATAGCTTCATGGGAGACCAGCTGAATGTGGACTGTGCGTTGCCCGCCCAATGAAAGGTACATTGACCCTATATCATTGTGTGGTACTAGCTAGTGCAGTAATCCAATTCCCGGGGTCTGATTGAGATGGATTATTGTGAAAGTTATAACTGAATTAACAGGAGCAGAGTTATTAAAAAAATCATCATCAATTAATTCAAATGTCATATACGACATGGAATTTTACTACTGCAGGATAATTTGGATGGCGAATGGAGACACTACTGGTAAATCCAAAAATGCATCGTATCTCGGGATAAGAGAAGAGAGCCTCGTTTTCATTTTAAAATGGCGAATGCGTGCGAGTAGCGTATTGGCATACACTTTGACAACATACTTGCCATTCTAGATACTCACCTTAATCCTGGTTCCGCCGCGACAACATCAATCTGTGCGGCCGCAGCGTGAGCAATGGCGGATGTAGCTTTAAATCCTTCTCTAGCTAGCTTTATGGTCGGTTCAAACAATGTTTCCCATGGTAATGTGCCATATAATTGATGAACTTTCCATAAACCGGCAACCTCTCCTGCACCCCAACAGATGAACCACCTGTACATGCGGGGCAAGCAATACAAAGCATAAGCTTTACACATTTCCACAGCAAGGCTGGTTTTCAAAACAAACCCTACAATGACATATGAATTGAATATGCCATATTTTTCTGTCTGGAATATTTGCTGTACATTATCATTATCAGTACGTGTTTTCTTACACAAAATGCAAATCTGCCTCTTTGAGATTCTAGGATATAAAAGCAAATTTTCAAAATCATCATCCTCATAGTGTTAGAGTAATTAAGATTTATTTTATTAATCATTTCAACCATCACAAGTTTACTAAGTTCTGAACCCCCCCCCCACCCCCCACCCCCCCCCCCCCCCCCCCCCCCCCCACCTCTCACCACAGGTTTCGTAACTGATATCGCACTTTGGAAGAAAAATTGATGAATAAATTGCCGGACCCGACTGGGGATCGAACCGGGGACCCGAAACTCCGGCCCCATTGGCAAGTCACAGCTCTCAGCTACTTGTTTGCGCAGTATACTGCGCTCACTATAATATAATATAGACTTGGTTGATAACGTCATTAAAAACCGTCTGCATATGCACTCGGAGATAGGCTTGGGCGTAGTAATTTGTAATTACTCAGTAAGGTTAGCTTAATTCGCTGTGTATCATGTATCATGTAAAATTTCATGATTTGGTCATT
>CM069441.1:88224830-88615803 GCA_035610835.1 Ophiura sarsii | reverse complement strand
CTATCTGCTGGTATAGGCCTACACATACCATAAACTTGGCCACTTTAATATATTATATCGAGGGTTGAGCGCTCAACTTCTTTGGTGTAGGGTGTCAAAAAGTGGGGCTTCGGAACTGAACTGGGATAATTTTATGACGGGTCTTAAGAACTGATTTTTTCGAAAAAGTAGGTCTCAAGAGAACTGGGGTTTTTTTCTTCAAATTTGATTAGTAAGAACGTGTAAGAGCATTTTTGTTATATAGCGATTTTTTAATTTTCAATAAAAAAATGAGGGTCTTAATAGCTGATGCAGGCTCAAAAGGGTGGTCTTGATTACGAGCTAGCAGAAGAGGGTGAATTGGGAGGGGGCAGTCTTCGGGGCGGCACATATCTATTATACCACTTTCCAACGTCAGCCCCCCCCCCCCCCCCCCCAGGCTGTGATGACATCCCGTTTTAAAATTTTCAAGAGTTTTTTACAATATAAGAGAGCATTCAACCGGGGTTCCCCTACACAACTGTGGTCGTGAGGTTACTGGTTTTGATTTGCACTTGAATCGCTGATTTTAGGGTAGACTTAGGTAAAGTAGCCTATCCATGGTCTTTTACGAGGAGCGACACCCTCGGAGTGACACCCATGGGGCAATGACGGGGTGCATGACTTCGTCTGACCTTATGATAGGTGCATGTCCGTCCTGATCCAAGACTATAGCCACCGTCCCCATCAAAATTGAAATTTTAGCGGTATCTAGGGCCTATGCCTATCGCCTATATCCCTATGCATATAATATTATAAGGTTGTCGCCCGTGTGGACGTTTCACGTTTGAAGTCAGGCCATGGCTACTTCCTTGTTTTGCCATAGTAGAAGAGACTAGAAAAAACACGGCAATCATGAAATAAATTCAAGCATTTCAAAAAACATTTACACTTGGTAGGCTACTCAATAATAATACAGTAAAATTCCCGGGGTAAAATTACTATACCTTTTGTCAGTTGCTTCTGTGCCAAAATGGAGCTCTTCTTCGCCTAAGTTAACGGGTTGCTTTTCCATTTTAGTTTCCTGCGATGATAGACCTCATATACGGAATTTGTTTTAAATCATAAGTTTGAGCGCTCCAGGCAATTATCTCTCAAATTATATCAAGTGTTATGTCAAGCGATCACCAATAGCCTATATCAATTTACATTGTTGACTATACAGTTTCCTGTGAAACCACTACAATAGGTCACTGAGTTGCTACAGCAGACGACGGCGGTCAGCCTCGTTCAACATTGTTTAGAAACATGTCAGAAAACTACAATTTTGTTTTGATCGCCCCCGCCCCCGATTACACACAATGGTATTAATTTCATAACGCCGCCCCCCTATCCGAATATGACAGCCCATAGGCATGATAAGATTAAGGGTACTTTGGTGATCGTTGTCAGTGTTGTTTGTTTGTTGTTGTTAGGTGTTTATGAATTTACACCTATAGGCTATATAAGGCCCGGATATAAGGATTAAGAAAAATCAGCCCTCTTTGTACAACAAAACGTCGATTCAAAAATGCTGGTAGAGCCGCAACAACCAGCATTTTACATGGTTAAGGGTGGTATTCAAAAATATTTAAAACATTGTTTTAATAAAGTTTTGCTGGGTTTTTTTTTTGAGTAGAAACAACAATAATGGCAATTTTTAATGTTCTTGAATTCTGAAGTAAATTGATTAAAATTTAAAAAAATCAACACTGACATTGTGTCCCTTTAAGTTGTTCGCCACCAGCTCGCTTCGCCTGTTTGACCAGAATGGGGCCTGGAGAATGTAGTTGCCTCAAAGACAGATCCAGCAGTGGCAAAGAAAGTTACCTAAAGTTACAATTTTGTACATACATCTTGAGAGAAACTTTTGTGTCAACTTTGGGACCAACTTAGTGGATCTTAATGAAACATTGCGGATTTGCGCATTTTCTAATACCGTGGGGTTCCATTTAGCATGTTTAGGATACATGCGGGACACATGCAACGTTCGGCAATTGGGATGTTTTGGGGCGACTCTTTTATACTAGGCATATTTAAGTACGAGGGTCACGTCCCGGGGTCACGTCACGAATCCAGTGAAATCGATATAACAATTGGAATATCAAATGAAACGAATAGGCCCATTTCATTGCAACTAGTCATGTTAGTGGGACCGTGAGGCTCTATCCTAGGACTGTTTTTAATGTTAGTCTCGGACTTTTGATCCCTCTTCGGACGACCCCGTCTTCAATACCGTAGTCGCTAGCGCCTGAAGATAGCGACGTATGAGGGCGACAGAGAGTCTCACGATCTTCTTAGGACTAATATTTTCTTATACGATCCCCATGGCCATAACGTTCTGGACTGTTCCTAATTGGTACATCCCGGGGTACATCCCCGGACTATGACTGCTGAACTTAGAGTCTACGGAGGCCTAACTACACTGTAAAAAAATGGACGCCTCAAAAGGTGTTCTGGCTATTAACACCAATTGGTGTTCTATGATTTTAAACTTTTATATTGAAAATATTTACACATATTATCAGTTTTCTCTTATTTAAATAGTATCCTATATCCACAAATATTTGAAAAACATCAAAATCAATACTATCAGTACACAGGAAGTCAGCTGAAAATTGAACGTGTTCTATTTTGAACACCGTGTTAAACAAAGGAACACCTTTCTTACACCTTTCTTAACACCTTTTCTGTAACAGTTTGGGAACACCAATGTGTTCTAGAACACGTCTGTGAACACCTGACGCGTTACAGCTCTTACACCTCCCTGCTATAAAACGTTTAAAATTATGGGAACTTTATGCGCAAAATTTGCGATCTAATTTTAGGGGATATTTGACCTGCATGCAAGTTTACTAAATGCAGCTTGTAGTATGACATCGAAGTTGCCAATCAGATTCGCGCGTACGTGTTACGTGGTAACTGTGCCATATAAGTAACACACATTGATGCAAATGATGTACGCCATTTTCTAATTCATTATTCATATATATTATTCATATATTATTCATATGCACTATGCAATTTGCATACTATATTAATCAATATCCTCATATCAATACCAAGCGTACCATCCATACTACCTACATTACCAATCGTACTACATTCCCAAACGTACCCTAGCTTCCCATCCCTACCAACCTTCCCAAGCCTTACCTAGATTACCTATCGTACTACCTTCCCAAACGTAACCTAGCTTCCCATCCCTACCAACCTTCCCAAGCCTTACCTACATTACCAATCGTACTACCTTCCCAAACGTACCCTAGCTTCCCATCCCTACCAACCTTCCCAAGCCTTACCTAGATTACCAATCGTACTACCTTCCCAAACGTACCCTAGCTTCCCATCCCTACCAACCTTCCCAAGCCTTACCTAGCTTACCAATCGTACTACCTTCCCAAACGTACCCTAGCTTCCCATCCCTACCAACCTTCCCAAGCCTTACCTTGCTTACCAATCGTACTACCTTCCCAAACGTACCCTAGCTTCCCATCCCTACCAACCTTCCCAAGCCTTACCTAGCTTACCAATCGTACTACCTTCCCAAACGTACCCTAGCTTCCCATCCCTACCAACCTTCCCAAGCCTTACCTAGCTTACCAATCGTACTACCTTCCCAAACGTACCCTAGCTTCCCATCCCTACCAACCTTCCCAAGCCGTACCTAGCTTACCAATCGTACTACCTTCCCAAATGTACCCTAGCTTCCCATCCCTACCAACCTTCCCAAGCCTTACCTACATTACCAATAGTACTACCTTCCCAAACGTACCCTAGCTTCCCATCCCTACCAACCTTCCCAAGCCTTACCTAGCTTACCAATCGTACTACCTTCCCAAACGTACCCTAGCTTCCCATCCCTACCAACCTTCCCAAGCCTTACCTAGCTTACCAATCGTACTACCTTCCCAAACGTACCCTAGCTTCCCATCCCTACCAACCTTCCCAAGCCGTACCTAGCTTACCAATCGTACAACCTTCCCAAACGTACCCTAGCTTCCCATCCCTACCAACCTTCCCAAGCCTTACCTAGCTTACCAATCGTACTACCTTCCCAAACGTACCCTAGCTTCCCATCCCTACCAACCTTCCCAAGCCTTACCTAGCTTACCAATCGTACTACCTTCCCAAACGTACCCTAGCTTCCCATCCCTACCAACCTTCCCAAGCCTTACCTAGCTTACCAATCGTACTACCTTCCCAAACGTACCCTAGCTTCCCATCCCTACCAACCTTCCCAAGCCTTACCTAGCTTACCAATCGTACTACCTTCCCAAACGTACCCTAGCTTCCCATCCCTACCAACCTTCCCAAGCCGTACCTAGCTTACCAATCGTACAACCTTCCCAAACGTACCCTAGCTTCCCATCCCTACCAACCTTCCCAAGCCTTACCTAGCTTACCAATCGTACTACCTTCCCAAACGTACTCTAGCTTCCCATCCCTACCAACCTTCCCAAGCCTTACCTAGCTTACCAATCGTACTACCTTCCCAAACGTACCCTAGCTTCCCATCCCTACCAACCTTCCCAAGCCTTACCTAGATTACCTATCGTACTACCTTCCCGAACGTAACCTAGCTTCCCATCCCTACCAACCTTCCCAAGCCTTACCTAGATTACCAATCGTTTTACCTTCCCAAACGTACCCTAGCTTCCCATCCCTACCAACCTTCCCAAGCCTTACCTAGCTTACCAATCGTACTACCTTCCCAAACGTACCCTAGCTTCCCATCCCTACCAACCTTCCCAATCCTTACCTAGCTTACCAATCGTACTATCTTCCCAAACGTACCCTAGCTTCCCATCCCTACCAACCTTCCCAAGCCTTACCTACATTACCAATCGTACTACCTTCCCAAACGTACCCTAGCTTCCCATCCCTACCAACCTTCCCAAGCCTTACCTAGATTACCAATCGTACTACCTTCCCAAACGTACCCTAGCTTCCCATCCTACCAACCTTCCCAAGCCTTACCTAGCTTACCAATCGTACTACATTCCCAAACGTACCCTAGCTTCCCATCCCTACCAACCTTCCCAAGCCTTACCTAGCTTACCAATCGTACTATCTTCCCAAACGTACCCTAGCTTCCCATCCCTACCAACCTTCCCAAGCCTTACCTACATTACCAATCGTACTACCTTCCCAAACGTACCCTAGCTTCCCATCCCTACCAACCTTCCCAAGCCTTACCTAGATTACCAATCGTACTACCTTCCCAAACGTACCCTAGCTTCCCATCCTACCAACCTTCCCAAGCCTTACCTAGCTTACCAATCGTACTACATTCCCAAACGTACCCTAGCTTCCCATCCCTACCAACCTTCCCAAGCCTTACCTAGCTTACCAATCGTACTACCTTCCAAAACGTACCCTAGCTTCCCATCCCTACCAACCTTCCCAAGCCTTACCTACATTACCAATTGTACTACCTTCCCAAACGTACCCTAGCTTCCCATCCCTACCAACCTTCCCAAGCCTTACCTAGCTTACCAATCGTACTATCTTCCCAAACGTACCCTAGCTTCCCATCCCTACCAACCTTCCCAAGCATTACCTACATTACCAATCGTACTACCTTCCCAAACGTACCCTAGCTTCCCATCCCTACCAACCTTCCCAAGCCTTACCTACATTACCAATCGTACTACCTTCCCAAACGTACCCTAGCTTCCCATCCCTACCAACCTTCCCAAGCCTTACCAACCTTCCCAAGCCTTACCTAGCTTACCAATCGTACTACCTTCCCAAACGTACCCTAGCTTCCCATCCCTACCAACCTTCCCAAGCCGTACCTAGCTTACCAATCGTACAACCTTCCCAAACGTACCCTAGCTTCCCATCCCTACCAACCTTCCCAAGCCTTACCTAGCTTACCAATCGTACTATCTTCCCAAACGTACCCTAGCTTCCCATCCCTACCAACCTTCCCAAGCCTTACCTAGATTACCTATCGTACTACCTTCCCAAACGTAACCTAGCTTCCCATCCCTACCAACCTTCCCAAGCCTTACCTACATTACCAATCGTACTACCTTCCCAAACGTACCTTAGCTTCCCATCCCTACAAACCTTCCCAAGCCTTACCTAGCTTACCAATCGTACTACCTTCCCAAACGTACCCTAGCTTCCCATCCCTACCAACCTTCCCAAGCCTTACCTAGCTTACCAATCGTACTACCTTCCCAAACGTACCCTAGCTTCCGATCCCTACCAACCTTCCCAAGCCTTACCTAGCGTACCAATCGTACTACCTTCCCAAACGTACCCTAGCTTCCCATCCCTACCAACCTTCCCAAGCCTTACCTAGCTTACCAATCGTACTACCTTCCCAAACGTACCCTAGCTCCCCATCCCTACCAACCTTCCCAAGCCTTACCTACATTACCAATTGTACTACCTTCCCAAACGTACCCTAGCTTCCCATCCCTACCAACCTTCCCAAGCCTTACCTAGCTTACCAATCGTACTATCTTCCCAAACGTACCCTAGCTTCCCATCCCTACCAACCTTCCCAAGCCTTACCTACATTACCAATCGTACTACCTTCCCAAACGTACCCTAGCTTCCCATCCCTACCAACCTTCCCAAGCCTTACCTAGCTTACCAATCGTACTACCTTCCCAAACGTACCCTAGCTTCCCATCCCTACCAACCTTCCCAAGCCTTACCTAGCTTACCAATCGTACTACCTTCCCAAACGTACCCTAGCTTCCGATCCCTACCAACCTTCCCAAGCCTTACCTAGCGTACCAATCGTACTACCTTCCCAAACGTACCCTAGCTTCCCATCCCTACCAACCTTCCCAAGCCTTACCTAGCTTACCAATCGTACTACCTTCCCAAACGTACCCTAGCTCCCCATCCCTACCAACCTTCCCAAGCCTTACCTACATTACCAATTGTACTACCTTCCCAAACGTACCCTAGCTTCCCATCCCTACCAACCTTCCCAAGCCTTACCTAGCTTACCAATCGTACTATCTTCCCAAACGTACCCTAGCTTCCCATCCCTACCAACCTTCCCAAGCATTACCTACATTACCAATCGTACTACCTTCCCAAACGTACCCTAGCTTCCCATCCCTACCAACCTTCCCAAGCCTTACCTAGCTTACCAATCGTACTACCTTCCCAAACGTACCCTAGCTTCCCATCCCTACCAACCTTCCCAAGCCTTACCTAGCTTACCAATCGTAATACCTTCCCAAACGTACCCTAGCTTCCCATCCCTACCAACCTTCCCAAGCCTTACCTAGCTTACCAATCGTACTACCTTCCCAAACGTACCCTAGCTTCCCATCCCTACCAATCTTCCCAAGCCGTACCTAGCTTACCAATCGTACAACCTTCCCAAACGTACCCTAGCTTCCCATCCCTATCAACCTTCCCAAGCCTTACCTAGCTTACCAATCGTACTACCTTCCCAAACGTACCCTAGCTTCCCATCCCTACCAACCTTCCCAAGCCTTACCTAGCTTACCAATCGTACTACCTTCCCAAACGTACCCTAGCTTCCCATCCCTACCAACCTTCCCAAGCCTTACCTAGCTTACCAATCGTACTACCTTCCCAAACGTACCCTAGCTTCCCATCCCTACCAACCTTCCCAAGCCTTACTTAGCTTACCAATCGTACTACCTTCCCAAACGTACCCTAGCTTCCCATCCCTACCAACCTTCCCAAGCCTTACCTAGATTACCTATCGTACTACCTTCCCGAACGTAACCTAGCTTCCCATCCCTACCAACCTTCCCAAGCCTTACCTAGATTACCAATCGTTTTACCTTCCCAAACGTACCCTAGCTTCCCATCCCTACCAACCTTCCCAAGCCTTACCTACATTACCAATCGTACTACCTTCCCAAACGTACCCTAGCTTCCCATCCCTACCAACCTTCCCAAGCATTACCTACATTACCAATCGTACTACCTTCCCAAACGTACCCTAGCTTCCCATCCCTACCAACCTTCCCAAGCCTTACCTAGCTTACCAATCGTACTACCTTCCCAAACGTACCCTAGCTTCCCATCCCTACCAACCTTCCCAAGCCTTACCTAGCTTACCAATCGTACTACCTTCCCAAACGTACCCTAGCTTCCCATCCCTACCAACCTTCCCAAGCCTTACCTAGCTTACCAATCGTACTACCTTCCCAAACGTACCCTAGCTTCCCATCCCTACCAATCTTCCCAAGCCGTACCTAGCTTACCAATCGTACAACCTTCCCAAACGTACCCTAGCTTCCCATCCCTATCAACCTTCCCAAGCCTTACCTAGCTTACCAATCGTACTACCTTCCCAAACGTACCCTAGCTTCCCATCCCTACCAACCTTCCCAAGCCTTACCTAGCTTACCAATCGTACTACCTTCCCAAACGTACCCTAGCTTCCCATCCCTACCAACCTTCCCAAGCCTTACCTAGCTTACCAATCGTACTACCTTCCCAAACGTACCCTAGCTTCCCATCCCTACCAACCTTCCCAAGCCTTACTTAGCTTACCAATCGTACTACCTTCCCAAACGTACCCTAGCTTCCCATCCCTACCAACCTTCCCAAGCCTTACCTAGATTACCTATCGTACTACCTTCCCGAACGTAACCTAGCTTCCCATTCCTACCAACCTTCCCAAGCCTTACCTAGATTACCAATCGTTTTACCTTCCCAAACGTACCCTAGCTTCCCATCCCTACCAACCTTCCCAAGCCTTACCTACATTACCAATCGTACTACCTTCCCAAACGTACCCTAGCTTCCCATCCCTACCAACCTTCCCAAGCCTTACCTAGATTACCAATCGTACTACCTTCCCAAACGTACCCTAGCTTCCCATCCTACCAACCTTCCCAAGCCTTACCTAGCTTACCAATCGTACTACCTTCCCAAACGTACCCTAGCTTCCCATCCCTACCAACCTTCCCAAGCCTTACCTAGCTTACCAATCGTACTACCTTCCAAAACGTACCCTAGCTTCCCATCCCTACCAACCTTCCCAAGCCTTACCTACATTACCAATTGTACTACCTTCCCAAACGTACCCTAGCTTCCCATCCCTACCAACCTTCCCAAGCCTTACCTAGCTTACCAATCGTACTATCTTCCCAAACGTACCCTAGCTTCCCATCCCTACCAACCTTCCCAAGCACTACCTACATTACCAATCGTACTACCTTCCCAAACGTACCCTAGCTTCCCATCCCTACCAACCTTCCCAAGCCTTACCTAGATTACCTATCGTACTACCTTCCCGAACGTAACCTAGCTTCCCATCCCTACCAACCTTCCCAAGCCTTACCTAGATTACCAATCGTTTTACCTTCCCAAACGTACCCTAGCTTCCCATCCCTACCAACCTTCCCAAGCCTTACCTAGCTTACCAATCGTACTACCTTCCCAAACGTACCCTAGCTTCCCATCCCTACCAACCTTCCCAAGCCTTACCTAGCTTACCAATCGTACTATCTTCCCAAACGTACCCTAGCTTCCCATCCCTACCAACCTTCCCAAGCCTTACCTACATTACCAATCGTACTACCTTCCCAAACGTACCCTAGCTTCCCATCCCTACCAACCTTCCCAAGCCTTACCTACAATTCCGGAAATAACTGTTGAACCACTTTGAGGACTTCGTTGAAATCAACCCCCCAGTCCCCCCATTCAATGTTGTTCGGAACCGTTTCATCACCACGGTCGTTGGGACCCTCAACATTGATTGGTGGGGGCGGGGGAGGGATATCACTTAGTAGATAGCTCAAGCTCCCCACACAAGATTGTTGCAAAATCAACGCTTGAAAATAGTCCCTTAAAGTGGGATATTAGCAAAGAAATGGACCGTGTGGTCCAACACCAATTTTCCTGAATTGTCTGAATGAAATCCAAAAAAAATCATCTGATTTTACATTTTTAGCCACAACTTTTTTATTTGTAAGTCTTTTTTGATCAAATTTTCAGTAAATAGTGATGCTATGAATCTCCTGATATACCATCATCAAGAGGTGTCTACCGTACTGAATTAGGGACTGGTCATATTAAATACCTAAACCTGCATATTTGCTCCTATTATTCAAGGAAGCCTGACTTATTTATTTTAAAACAGCATCTGATACCCCGATAAATACGAGAACATTATAAAATATGATTTAAATACAACTTTGACGGTTCGTGCGTGGCGCTCGACCTAATCCCATGCGTATCCCTTGGTTACAGCTTGCGCTACGCGTTTGCATAAACTTCGAGCATAGCACTCGACTTTGTTACCAAGAAATAACATGAACAATTAGATGGTAACTAACATTGCGGTTCATTACATATCAATACAGGCCAGATATGAATAGGTTCAGTCATTACATTCATCGTTCGTGTACAGATCATGATTAACAATATATACGTCTCGCGCGCAGCGCTCCACACGCCACGCGCACAGCGATCGACACTCTTCGTGCACATCGATTGACACGCCTCGCGCATATCGCTCCAAGCGGCTCGGACATAGCGCACGACAATGCTCGCGTAGCATACCGCGGCAATCATTTATTACAGAATTATTACATTTATAACATTATAATAACAAGGCCAAAGCTAAAGACAGAGAATTATATTAAATAGCATCGTCCACAGTGGTATAAACATTACATTGTAGGTAATTCGCCGAACCCTGTCTTTGGAATTCTAATGACGCGGTGATGGACAATCGTTACATGGTTGTCCGTATTGAATTGCACGCGTGTACACGATTGTCCGTCTAAATTAAATAGATAATAGGAGTTAGTTCTATTATTTATCGGGGACAATCGACCGATGTGCATGCTTTTCAATGGATGGACAAACGCTACGGTTGTCCATACTCTGATAGTACGAGGGCATGGTTCTGAATAAAAAGACGCTATAAGGCGTTACTATGAAAGGTGTATTGTGAATCAGTGCTAATTTCTAAAGCCGAAGATAATATGACTCTTATTTTGGCTCGATATTGCATAGATGGGCGATTAGCTCAATCGGTTAGCGCGTTGGCCTATTCATACTTACGGGGCAGAGACACGGGTTCAAATCCTCATGGTGGGAGCCATTGGTGTGTTTAATAATGTATTAATATAACATTTTCGTTATTCGCGTGGCTCATTAACTTGTTTATTTTATTCATCTGTTTGTCACATATTGTTTTTGTTTTTTCTCTCTTTTGGTTTTTGTTCTTCTTTATTTTTGAACTTTTTTCGGTGGTTGTTGTTTGTCTTTCTTTCTCTTTGTCTACCACATGTAAAATGACCAGTCCGTCACAATGCATTTCGTACTTTTAATGCATTTATTAAACACGGAAGATAAATAATGACCGTCACGTTAAGTAAATGCAAAGAAAATACAATCATTCCATGACTTCAATGGCAAATACAACGCTACAATAATTGACACAATAGTTATTACTTTATAGCGTCTATAATGCGGTTGTGACCGGTCCCTTATCAAAAAAGAAACGCATTGCGATAACAAAAAGGATTTTAATTGATTGTTGCATAATAAACTACTGTCATATAATTAGTTTAAATAATGAATTTCACCCGTTGCACCCTATGTAAGACTACGTGGAACACTCGCGCATTCCATGGGCCATAATCACGCATGAAATGACCAGTCCCTAACAATGTACATGTCGTATTTACTTTATCTTTACCATATATAATAAGTATATACATATCTTGCCACTCTCCAAATTAGAAGATTATGCAATGTATAGAAGACGAGTTATTCCCTATAGACAGTTGTCATATTGAGTGATTTACCATACAAACGGGCCATAATCACGCATAAAATGACCAGTCCCTAACAATGTAAATGTCGTATTTACTTTATCTTTACCGTATATAACAATTATATACATATCTTGCCACTCTCCAAATTAGAAGATTATGCAATGTATAGAAGACGAGTTATTCCCTATAGACAGTTGTCATATTGAGTGATTTACCATACAAACGGGCCATAATCATGCATAAAATGACCAGTCCCTAACAATGTAAATGTCGTATTTACTTTATCTTTACCGTATATAACAATAATATACATATCTTGCCACTCTCCAAATTAGAAGGTTATGCAATGTATAGAACACGAGTTATTTCCTATAGACAGTTGTCATATTGAGCATTTACCAATAGCCTCAGACAATTCCGGAAATAACTGTTGAACCACTTTGAGGACTTCGTTGAAATCAACCCCCCAGTCCCCCCATTCAATGTTGTTCGGAACCGTTTCATCACCACGGTCGTTGGGACCCTCAACATTGATTGGTGGGGGCGGGGGAGGGATATCACTTAGTAGATAGCTCAAGCTCCCCACACAAGATTGTTGCAAAATCAACGCTTGAAAATAGTCCCTTAAAGTGGGATATTAGCAAAGAAATGGACCGTGTGGTCCAACACCAATTTTCCTGAATTGTCTGAATGAAATCCAAAAAAAATCATCTGATTTTACATTTTTAGCCACAACTTTTTTATTTGTAAGTCTTTTTTGATCAAATTTTCAGTAAATAGTGATGCTATGAATCTCCTGATATACCATCATCAAGAGGTGTCTACCGTACTGAATTAGGGACTGGTCATATTAAATACCTAAACCTGCATATTTGCTCCTATTATTCAAGGAAGCCTGACTTATTTATTTTAAAACAGCATCTGATACCCCGATAAATACGAGAACATTATAAAATATGATTTAAATACAACTTTGACGGTTCGTGCGTGGCGCTCGACCTAATCCCATGCGTATCCCTTGGTTACAGCTTGCGCTACGCGTTTGCATAAACTTCGAGCATAGCACTCGACTTTGTTACCAAGAAATAACATGAACAATTAGATGGTAACTAACATTGCGGTTCATTACATATCAATACAGGCCAGATATGAATAGGTTCAGTCATTACATTCATCGTTCGTGTACAGATCATGATTAACAATATATACGTCTCGCGCGCAGCGCTCCACACGCCACGCGCACAGCGATCGACACTCTTCGTGCACATCGATTGACACGCCTCGCGCATATCGCTCCAAGCGGCTCGGACATAGCGCACGACAATGCTCGCGTAGCATACCGCGGCAATCATTTATTACAGAATTATTACATTTATAACATTATAATAACAAGGCCAAAGCTAAAGACAGAGAATTATATTAAATAGCATCGTCCACAGTGGTATAAACATTACATTGTAGGTAATTCGCCGAACCCTGTCTTTGGAATTCTAATGACGCGGTGATGGACAATCGTTACATGGTTGTCCGTATTGAATTGCACGCGTGTACACGATTGTCCGTCTAAATTAAATAGATAATAGGAGTTAGTTCTATTATTTATCGGGGACAATCGACCGATGTGCATGCTTTTCAATGGATGGACAAACGCTACGGTTGTCCATACTCTGATAGTACGAGGGCATGGTTCTGAATAAAAAGACGCTATAAGGCGTTACTATGAAAGGTGTATTGTGAATCAGTGCTAATTTCTAAAGCCGAAGATAATATGACTCTTATTTTGGCTCGATATTGCATAGATGGGCGATTAGCTCAATCGGTTAGCGCGTTGGCCTATTCATACTTACGGGGCAGAGACACGGGTTCAAATCCTCATGGTGGGAGCCATTGGTGTGTTTAATAATGTATTAATATAACATTTTCGTTATTCGCGTGGCTCATTAACTTGTTTATTTTATTCATCTGTTTGTCACATATTGTTTTTGTTTTTTCTCTCTTTTGGTTTTTGTTCTTCTTTATTTTTGAACTTTTTTCGGTGGTTGTTGTTTGTCTTTCTTTCTCTTTGTCTACCACATGTAAAATGACCAGTCCGTCACAATGCATTTCGTACTTTTAATGCATTTATTAAACACGGAAGATAAATAATGACCGTCACGTTAAGTAAATGCAAAGAAAATACAATCATTCCATGACTTCAATGGCAAATACAACGCTACAATAATTGACACAATAGTTATTACTTTATAGCGTCTATAATGCGGTTGTGACCGGTCCCTTATCAAAAAAGAAACGCATTGCGATAACAAAAAGGATTTTAATTGATTGTTGCATAATAAACTACTGTCATATAATTAGTTTAAATAATGAATTTCACCCGTTGCACCCTATGTAAGACTACGTGGAACACTCGCGCATTCCATGGGCCATAATCACGCATGAAATGACCAGTCCCTAACAATGTACATGTCGTATTTACTTTATCTTTACCATATATAATAAGTATATACATATCTTGCCACTCTCCAAATTAGAAGATTATGCAATGTATAGAAGACGAGTTATTCCCTATAGACAGTTGTCATATTGAGTGATTTACCATACAAACGGGCCATAATCACGCATAAAATGACCAGTCCCTAACAATGTAAATGTCGTATTTACTTTATCTTTACCGTATATAACAATTATATACATATCTTGCCACTCTCCAAATTAGAAGATTATGCAATGTATAGAAGACGAGTTATTCCCTATAGACAGTTGTCATATTGAGTGATTTACCATACAAACGGGCCATAATCATGCATAAAATGACCAGTCCCTAACAATGTAAATGTCGTATTTACTTTATCTTTACCGTATATAACAATAATATACATATCTTGCCACTCTCCAAATTAGAAGGTTATGCAATGTATAGAACACGAGTTATTTCCTATAGACAGTTGTCATATTGAGCATTTACCAATAGCCTCAGACAATTCCGGAAATAACTGTTGAACCACTTTGAGGACTTCGTTGAAATCAACCCCCCAGTCCCCCCATTCAATGTTGTTCGGAACCGTTTCATCACCACGGTCGTTGGGACCCTCAACATTGATTGGTGGGGGCGGGGGAGGGATATCACTTAGTAGATAGCTCAAGCTCCCCACACAAGATTGTTGCAAAATCAACGCTTGAAAATAGTCCCTTAAAGTGGGATATTAGCAAAGAAATGGACCGTGTGGTCCAA
Source organism: Ophiura sarsii (assembly GCA_035610835.1). Taxonomy (NCBI): domain Eukaryota; kingdom Metazoa; phylum Echinodermata; class Ophiuroidea; order Amphilepidida; family Ophiuridae; genus Ophiura; species Ophiura sarsii. Next base: position 88,600,821 of record CM069441.1, on the reverse strand, counting down.
CACCAATTTTCCTGAATTGTCTGAATGAAATCCAAAAAAAATCATCTGATTTTACATTTTTAGCCACAACTTTTTTATTTGTAAGTCTTTTTTGATCAAATTTTCAGTAAATAGTGATGCTATGAATCTCCTGATATACCATCATCAAGAGGTGTCTACCGTACTGAATTAGGGACTGGTCATATTAAATACCTAAACCTGCATATTTGCTCCTATTATTCAAGGAAGCCTGACTTATTTATTTTAAAACAGCATCTGATACCCCGATAAATACGAGAACATTATAAAATATGATTTAAATACAACTTTGACGGTTCGTGCGTGGCGCTCGACCTAATCCCATGCGTATCCCTTGGTTACAGCTTGCGCTACGCGTTTGCATAAACTTCGAGCATAGCACTCGACTTTGTTACCAAGAAATAACATGAACAATTAGATGGTAACTAACATTGCGGTTCATTACATATCAATACAGGCCAGATATGAATAGGTTCAGTCATTACATTCATCGTTCGTGTACAGATCATGATTAACAATATATACGTCTCGCGCGCAGCGCTCCACACGCCACGCGCACAGCGATCGACACTCTTCGTGCACATCGATTGACACGCCTCGCGCATATCGCTCCAAGCGGCTCGGACATAGCGCACGACAATGCTCGCGTAGCATACCGCGGCAATCATTTATTACAGAATTATTACATTTATAACATTATAATAACAAGGCCAAAGCTAAAGACAGAGAATTATATTAAATAGCATCGTCCACAGTGGTATAAACATTACATTGTAGGTAATTCGCCGAACCCTGTCTTTGGAATTCTAATGACGCGGTGATGGACAATCGTTACATGGTTGTCCGTATTGAATTGCACGCGTGTACACGATTGTCCGTCTAAATTAAATAGATAATAGGAGTTAGTTCTATTATTTATCGGGGACAATCGACCGATGTGCATGCTTTTCAATGGATGGACAAACGCTACGGTTGTCCATACTCTGATAGTACGAGGGCATGGTTCTGAATAAAAAGACGCTATAAGGCGTTACTATGAAAGGTGTATTGTGAATCAGTGCTAATTTCTAAAGCCGAAGATAATATGACTCTTATTTTGGCTCGATATTGCATAGATGGGCGATTAGCTCAATCGGTTAGCGCGTTGGCCTATTCATACTTACGGGGCAGAGACACGGGTTCAAATCCTCATGGTGGGAGCCATTGGTGTGTTTAATAATGTATTAATATAACATTTTCGTTATTCGCGTGGCTCATTAACTTGTTTATTTTATTCATCTGTTTGTCACATATTGTTTTTGTTTTTTCTCTCTTTTGGTTTTTGTTCTTCTTTATTTTTGAACTTTTTTCGGTGGTTGTTGTTTGTCTTTCTTTCTCTTTGTCTACCACATGTAAAATGACCAGTCCGTCACAATGCATTTCGTACTTTTAATGCATTTATTAAACACGGAAGATAAATAATGACCGTCACGTTAAGTAAATGCAAAGAAAATACAATCATTCCATGACTTCAATGGCAAATACAACGCTACAATAATTGACACAATAGTTATTACTTTATAGCGTCTATAATGCGGTTGTGACCGGTCCCTTATCAAAAAAGAAACGCATTGCGATAACAAAAAGGATTTTAATTGATTGTTGCATAATAAACTACTGTCATATAATTAGTTTAAATAATGAATTTCACCCGTTGCACCCTATGTAAGACTACGTGGAACACTCGCGCATTCCATGGGCCATAATCACGCATGAAATGACCAGTCCCTAACAATGTACATGTCGTATTTACTTTATCTTTACCATATATAATAAGTATATACATATCTTGCCACTCTCCAAATTAGAAGATTATGCAATGTATAGAAGACGAGTTATTCCCTATAGACAGTTGTCATATTGAGTGATTTACCATACAAACGGGCCATAATCACGCATAAAATGACCAGTCCCTAACAATGTAAATGTCGTATTTACTTTATCTTTACCGTATATAACAATTATATACATATCTTGCCACTCTCCAAATTAGAAGATTATGCAATGTATAGAAGACGAGTTATTCCCTATAGACAGTTGTCATATTGAGTGATTTACCATACAAACGGGCCATAATCATGCATAAAATGACCAGTCCCTAACAATGTAAATGTCGTATTTACTTTATCTTTACCGTATATAACAATAATATACATATCTTGCCACTCTCCAAATTAGAAGGTTATGCAATGTATAGAACACGAGTTATTTCCTATAGACAGTTGTCATATTGAGCATTTACCAATAGCCTCAGACAATTCCGGAAATAACTGTTGAACCACTTTGAGGACTTCGTTGAAATCAACCCCCCAGTCCCCCCATTCAATGTTGTTCGGAACCGTTTCATCACCACGGTCGTTGGGACCCTCAACATTGATTGGTGGGGGCGGGGGAGGGATATCACTTAGTAGATAGCTCAAGCTCCCCACACAAGATTGTTGCAAAATCAACGCTTGAAAATAGTCCCTTAAAGTGGGATATTAGCAAAGAAATGGACCGTGTGGTCCAACACCAATTTTCCTGAATTGTCTGAATGAAATCCAAAAAAAATCATCTGATTTTACATTTTTAGCCACAACTTTTTTATTTGTAAGTCTTTTTTGATCAAATTTTCAGTAAATAGTGATGCTATGAATCTCCTGATATACCATCATCAAGAGGTGTCTACCGTACTGAATTAGGGACTGGTCATATTAAATACCTAAACCTGCATATTTGCTCCTATTATTCAAGGAAGCCTGACTTATTTATTTTAAAACAGCATCTGATACCCCGATAAATACGAGAACATTATAAAATATGATTTAAATACAACTTTGACGGTTCGTGCGTGGCGCTCGACCTAATCCCATGCGTATCCCTTGGTTACAGCTTGCGCTACGCGTTTGCATAAACTTCGAGCATAGCACTCGACTTTGTTACCAAGAAATAACATGAACAATTAGATGGTAACTAACATTGCGGTTCATTACATATCAATACAGGCCAGATATGAATAGGTTCAGTCATTACATTCATCGTTCGTGTACAGATCATGATTAACAATATATACGTCTCGCGCGCAGCGCTCCACACGCCACGCGCACAGCGATCGACACTCTTCGTGCACATCGATTGACACGCCTCGCGCATATCGCTCCAAGCGGCTCGGACATAGCGCACGACAATGCTCGCGTAGCATACCGCGGCAATCATTTATTACAGAATTATTACATTTATAACATTATAATAACAAGGCCAAAGCTAAAGACAGAGAATTATATTAAATAGCATCGTCCACAGTGGTATAAACATTACATTGTAGGTAATTCGCCGAACCCTGTCTTTGGAATTCTAATGACGCGGTGATGGACAATCGTTACATGGTTGTCCGTATTGAATTGCACGCGTGTACACGATTGTCCGTCTAAATTAAATAGATAATAGGAGTTAGTTCTATTATTTATCGGGGACAATCGACCGATGTGCATGCTTTTCAATGGATGGACAAACGCTACGGTTGTCCATACTCTGATAGTACGAGGGCATGGTTCTGAATAAAAAGACGCTATAAGGCGTTACTATGAAAGGTGTATTGTGAATCAGTGCTAATTTCTAAAGCCGAAGATAATATGACTCTTATTTTGGCTCGATATTGCATAGATGGGCGATTAGCTCAATCGGTTAGCGCGTTGGCCTATTCATACTTACGGGGCAGAGACACGGGTTCAAATCCTCATGGTGGGAGCCATTGGTGTGTTTAATAATGTATTAATATAACATTTTCGTTATTCGCGTGGCTCATTAACTTGTTTATTTTATTCATCTGTTTGTCACATATTGTTTTTGTTTTTTCTCTCTTTTGGTTTTTGTTCTTCTTTATTTTTGAACTTTTTTCGGTGGTTGTTGTTTGTCTTTCTTTCTCTTTGTCTACCACATGTAAAATGACCAGTCCGTCACAATGCATTTCGTACTTTTAATGCATTTATTAAACACGGAAGATAAATAATGACCGTCACGTTAAGTAAATGCAAAGAAAATACAATCATTCCATGACTTCAATGGCAAATACAACGCTACAATAATTGACACAATAGTTATTACTTTATAGCGTCTATAATGCGGTTGTGACCGGTCCCTTATCAAAAAAGAAACGCATTGCGATAACAAAAAGGATTTTAATTGATTGTTGCATAATAAACTACTGTCATATAATTAGTTTAAATAATGAATTTCACCCGTTGCACCCTATGTAAGACTACGTGGAACACTCGCGCATTCCATGGGCCATAATCACGCATGAAATGACCAGTCCCTAACAATGTACATGTCGTATTTACTTTATCTTTACCATATATAATAAGTATATACATATCTTGCCACTCTCCAAATTAGAAGATTATGCAATGTATAGAAGACGAGTTATTCCCTATAGACAGTTGTCATATTGAGTGATTTACCATACAAACGGGCCATAATCACGCATAAAATGACCAGTCCCTAACAATGTAAATGTCGTATTTACTTTATCTTTACCGTATATAACAATTATATACATATCTTGCCACTCTCCAAATTAGAAGATTATGCAATGTATAGAAGACGAGTTATTCCCTATAGACAGTTGTCATATTGAGTGATTTACCATACAAACGGGCCATAATCATGCATAAAATGACCAGTCCCTAACAATGTAAATGTCGTATTTACTTTATCTTTACCGTATATAACAATAATATACATATCTTGCCACTCTCCAAATTAGAAGGTTATGCAATGTATAGAACACGAGTTATTTCCTATAGACAGTTGTCATATTGAGCATTTACCAATAGCCTCAGACAATTCCGGAAATAACTGTTGAACCACTTTGAGGACTTCGTTGAAATCAACCCCCCAGTCCCCCCATTCAATGTTGTTCGGAACCGTTTCATCACCACGGTCGTTGGGACCCTCAACATTGATTGGTGGGGGCGGGGGAGGGATATCACTTAGTAGATAGCTCAAGCTCCCCACACAAGATTGTTGCAAAATCAACGCTTGAAAATAGTCCCTTAAAGTGGGATATTAGCAAAGAAATGGACCGTGTGGTCCAACACCAATTTTCCTGAATTGTAGATTACCAATCGTACTACCTTCCCAAACGTACCCTAGCTTCCCATCCTACCAACCTTCCCAAGCCTTACCTAGCTTACCAATCGTACTACCTTCCCAAACGTACCCTAGCTTCCCATCCCTACCAACCTTCCCAAGCCTTACCTACATTACCAATCGTACTACCTTCCCAAACGTACCCTAGCTTCCCATCCCTACCAACCTTCCCAAGCATTACCTACATTACCAATCGTACTACCTTCCCAAACGTACCCTAGCTTCCCATCCCTACCAACCTTCCCAAGCCTTACCTAGATTACCAATCGTACTACCTTCCCAAACGTACCCTAGCTTCCCATCCCTACCAACCTTCCCAAGCCTTACCTACATTACCAATCGTACTACCTTCCCAAACGTACCCTAGCTTCCCATTCCTACCAACCTTCCCAAGCCTTACCTAGCTTACCAATCGTACTACCTTCCCAAACGTACCCTAGCTTCCCATCCCTACCAACCTTCCCAAGCCTTACCTAGCTTACCAATCGTACTACCTTCCCAAATGTACCCTAGCTTCCCATCCCTACCAACCTTCCCAAGCCTTACCTAGCTTACCAATCGTACTATCTTCCCAAACGTACCCTAGCTTCCCATCCCTACCAACCTTCCCAAGCCTTACCTAGCTTACCAATCGTACTACATTCCCAAACGTACCCTAGCTTCCCATCCCTACCAACCTTCCCAAGCCTTACCTAGCTTACCAATCGTACTACCTTCCCAAACGTACCCTAGGTTCCCATCCCTATCAACCTTCCCAAGCCGTACCTAGCTTACCAATCGTACAACCTTCCCAAACGTACCCTAGCTTCCCATCCCTACCAACCTTCCCAAGCCTTACCTAGCTTACCAATCGTACAACCTTCCCAAACGTACCCTAGCTTCCCATCCCTACCAACCTTCCCAAGCCTTACCTAGATTACCAATCGTACTACTTTCCCAAACGTACCCTAGCTTCCCATCCCTACCAATCTTCCCAAGCCTTACCTACATTACCAATCGTACTACCTTCCCAAACGTACCCTAGCTTCCCATCCCTACCAACCTTCCCAAGCCTTACCTAGATTACCTATCGTACTACCTTCCCGAACGTAACCTAGCTTCCCATCCCTACCAACCTTCCCAAGCCTTACCTAGATTACCAATCGTTTTACCTTCCCAAACGTACCCTAGCTTCCCATCCCTACCAACCTTCCCAAGCCTTACCTAGCTTACCAATCGTACTACCTTCCCAAACGTACCCTAGCTTCTCATCCCTACCAACCTTCCCAAGCCTTACCTAGCTTACCAATCGTACTATCTTCCCAAACGTACCCTAGCTTCCCATCCCTACCAACCTTCCCAAGCCTTACCTACATTACCAATCGTACTACCTTCCCAAACGTACCCTAGCTTCCCATCCCTACCAACCTTCCCAAGCCTTACCTAGATTACCAATCGTACTACCTTCCCAAACGTACCCTAGCTTCCCATCCTACCAACCTTCCCAAGCCTTACCTAGCTTACCAATCGTACTACCTTCCCAAACGTACCCTAGCTTCCCATCCCTACCAACCTTCCCAAGCCTTACCTACATTACCAATCGTACTACCTTCCCAAACGTACCCTAGCTTCCCATCCCTACCAACCTTCCCAAGCATTACCTACATTACCAATCGTACTACCTTCCCAAACGTACCCTAGCTTCCCATCCCTACCAACCTTCCCAAGCCTTACCTAGATTACCAATCGTACTACCTTCCCAAACGTACCCTAGCTTCCCATCCCTACCAACCTTCCCAAGCCTTACCTACATTACCAATCGTACTACCTTCCCAAACGTACCCTAGCTTCCCATTCCTACCAACCTTCCCAAGCCTTACCTAGCTTACCAATCGTACTACCTTCCCAAACGTACCCTAGCTTCCCATCCCTACCAACCTTCCCAAGCCTTACCTAGCTTACCAATCGTACTACCTTCCCAAATGTACCCTAGCTTCCCATCCCTACCAACCTTCCCAAGCCTTACCTAGCTTACCAATCGTACTATCTTCCCAAACGTACCCTAGCTTCCCATCCCTACCAACCTTCCCAAGCCTTACCTAGCTTACCAATCGTACTACATTCCCAAACGTACCCTAGCTTCCCATCCCTACCAACCTTCCCAAGCCTTACCTAGCTTACCAATCGTACTACCTTCCCAAACGTACCCTAGGTTCCCATCCCTATCAACCTTCCCAAGCCGTACCTAGCTTACCAATCGTACAACCTTCCCAAACGTACCCTAGCTTCCCATCCCTACCAACCTTCCCAAGCCTTACCTAGCTTACCAATCGTACAACCTTCCCAAACGTACCCTAGCTTCCCATCCCTACCAACCTTCCCAAGCCTTACCTAGATTACCAATCGTACTACTTTCCCAAACGTACCCTAGCTTCCCATCCCTACCAATCTTCCCAAGCCTTACCTACATTACCAATCGTACTACCTTCCCAAACGTACCCTAGCTTCCCATCCCTACCAACCTTCCCAAGCCTTACCTACATTACCAATCGTACTACCTTCCCAAACGTACCCTAGCTTCCCATCCCTACCAACCTTCCCAAGCCTTACCTAGATTACCTATCGTACTACCTTCCCAAACGTAACCTAGCTTCCCATCCCTACCAACCTTCCCAAGCCTTACCTAGCTTACCAATCGTACTACCTTCCCAAACGTACCCTAGCTTCCCATCCCTACCAACCTTCCCAAGCCTTACCTAGCTTACCAATCGTACTACCTTCCCAAACGTACCCTAGCTTCCCATCCCTACCAACCTTCCCAAGCCTTACCTACATTACCAATCGTACTACCTTCCCAAACGTACCCTAGCTTCCCATTCCTACCAACCTTCCCAAGCCTTACCTAGCTTACCAATCGTACTACCTTCCCAAACGTACCCTAGCTTCCCATCCCTACCAACCTTCCCAAGCCTTACCTAGCTTACCAATCGTACTACCTTCCCAAATGTACCCTAGCTTCCCATCCCTACCAACCTTCCCAAGCCTTACCTAGCTTACCAATCGTACTATCTTCCCAAACGTACCCTAGCTTCCCATCCCTACCAACCTTCCCAAGCATTACCTACATTACCAATCGTACTACCTTCCCAAACGTACCCTAGCTTCCCATCCCTACCAACCTTCCCAAGCCTTACCTAGATTACCAATCGTACTACCTTCCCAAACGTACCCTAGCTTCCCATCCCTACCAACCTTCCCAAGCCTTACCTACATTACCAATCGTACTACCTTCCCAAACGTACCCTAGCTTCCCATTCCTACCAACCTTCCCAAGCCTTACCTAGCTTACCAATCGTACTACCTTCCCAAACGTACCCTAGCTTCCCATCCCTACCAACCTTCCCAAGCCTTACCTAGCTTACCAATCGTACTACCTTCCCAAATGTACCCTAGCTTCCCATCCCTACCAACCTTCCCAAGCCTTACCTAGCTTACCAATCGTACTATCTTCCCAAACGTACCCTAGCTTCCCATCCCTACCAACCTTCCCAAGCCTTACCTAGCTTACCAATCGTACTACATTCCCAAACGTACCCTAGCTTCCCATCCCTACCAACCTTCCCAAGCCTTACCTAGCTTACCAATCGTACTACCTTCCCAAACGTACCCTAGGTTCCCATCCCTATCAACCTTCCCAAGCCGTACCTAGCTTACCAATCGTACAACCTTCCCAAACGTACCCTAGCTTCCCATCCCTACCAACCTTCCCAAGCCTTACCTAGCTTACCAATCGTACAACCTTCCCAAACGTACCCTAGCTTCCCATCCCTACCAACCTTCCCAAGCCTTACCTAGATTACCAATCGTACTACTTTCCCAAACGTACCCTAGCTTCCCATCCCTACCAATCTTCCCAAGCCTTACCTACATTACCAATCGTACTACCTTCCCAAACGTACCCTAGCTTCCCATCCCTACCAACCTTCCCAAGCCTTACCTACATTACCAATCGTACTACCTTCCCAAACGTACCCTAGCTTCCCATCCCTACCAACCTTCCCAAGCCTTACCTAGATTACCTATCGTACTACCTTCCCAAACGTAACCTAGCTTCCCATCCCTACCAACCTTCCCAAGCCTTACCTAGCTTACCAATCGTACTACCTTCCCAAACGTACCCTAGCTTCCCATCCCTACCAACCTTCCCAAGCCTTACCTAGCTTACCAATCGTACTACCTTCCCAAACGTACCCTAGCTTCCCATCCCTACCAACCTTCCCAAGCCTTACCTACATTACCAATCGTACTACCTTCCCAAACGTACCCTAGCTTCCCATTCCTACCAACCTTCCCAAGCCTTACCTAGCTTACCAATCGTACTACCTTCCCAAACGTACCCTAGCTTCCCATCCCTACCAACCTTCCCAAGCCTTACCTAGCTTACCAATCGTACTACCTTCCCAAATGTACCCTAGCTTCCCATCCCTACCAACCTTCCCAAGCCTTACCTAGCTTACCAATCGTACTATCTTCCCAAACGTACCCTAGCTTCCCATCCCTACCAACCTTCCCAAGCCTTACCTACATTACCAATCGTACTACCTTCCCAAACGTACCCTAGCTTCCCATTCCTACCAACCTTCCGTAGCCTTACCTAGCTTACCAATCGTACTACCTTCCCAAACGTACCCTAGCTTCCCATCCCTACCAACCTTCCCAAGCCTTACCTAGCTTACCAATCGTACTACCTTCCCAAATGTACCCTAGCTTCCCATCCCTACCAACCTTCCCAAGCCTTACCTAGCTTACCAATCGTACTATCTTCCCAAACGTACCCTAGCTTCCCATCCCTACCAACCTTCCCAAGCCTTACCTAGCTTACCAATCGTACTACATTCCCAAACGTACCCTAGCTTCCCATCCCTACCAACCTTCCCAAGCCTTACCTAGCTTACCAATCGTACTACCTTCCCAAACGTACCCTAGCTTCCCATCCCTATCAACCTTCCCAAGCCGTACCTAGCTTACCAATCGTACAACCTTCCCAAACGTACCCTAGCTTCCCATCCCTACCAACCTTCCCAAGCCTTACCTAGATTACCAATCGTACTACCTTCCCAAACGTACCCTAGCTTCCCATCCTACCAACCTTCCCAAGCCTTACCTAGCTTACCAATCGTACTACCTTCCCAAACGTACCCTAGCTTCCCATCCCTACCAACCTTCCCAAGCCTTACCTACATTACCAATCGTACTACCTTCCCAAACGTACCCTAGCTTCCCATCCCTACCAACCTTCCCAAGCATTACCTACATTACCAATCGTACTACCTTCCCAAACGTACCCTAGCTTCCCATCCCTACCAACCTTCCCAAGCCTTACCTAGATTACCAATCGTACTACCTTCCCAAACGTACCCTAGCTTCCCATCCCTACCAACCTTCCCAAGCCTTACCTACATTACCAATCGTACTACCTTCCCAAACGTACCCTAGCTTCCCATTCCTACCAACCTTCCCAAGCCTTACCTAGCTTACCAATCGTACTACCTTCCCAAACGTACCCTAGCTTCCCATCCCTACCAACCTTCCCAAGCCTTACCTAGCTTACCAATCGTACTACCTTCCCAAATGTACCCTAGCTTCCCATCCCTACCAACCTTCCCAAGCCTTACCTAGCTTACCAATCGTACTATCTTCCCAAACGTACCCTAGCTTCCCATCCCTACCAACCTTCCCAAGCCTTACCTAGCTTACCAATCGTACTACATTCCCAAACGTACCCTAGCTTCCCATCCCTACCAACCTTCCCAAGCCTTACCTAGCTTACCAATCGTACTACCTTCCCAAACGTACCCTAGGTTCCCATCCCTATCAACCTTCCCAAGCCGTACCTAGCTTACCAATCGTACAACCTTCCCAAACGTACCCTAGCTTCCCATCCCTACCAACCTTCCCAAGCCTTACCTAGCTTACCAATCGTACAACCTTCCCAAACGTACCCTAGCTTCCCATCCCTACCAACCTTCCCAAGCCTTACCTAGATTACCAATCGTACTACTTTCCCAAACGTACCCTAGCTTCCCATCCCTACCAATCTTCCCAAGCCTTACCTACATTACCAATCGTACTACCTTCCCAAACGTACCCTAGCTTCCCATCCCTACCAACCTTCCCAAGCCTTACCTACATTACCAATCGTACTACCTTCCCAAACGTACCCTAGCTTCCCATCCCTACCAACCTTCCCAAGCCTTACCTAGATTACCTATCGTACTACCTTCCCAAACGTAACCTAGCTTCCCATCCCTACCAACCTTCCCAAGCCTTACCTAGCTTACCAATCGTACTACCTTCCCAAACGTACCCTAGCTTCCCATCCCTACCAACCTTCCCAAGCCTTACCTAGCTTACCAATCGTACTACCTTCCCAAACGTACCCTAGCTTCCCATCCCTACCAACCTTCCCAAGCCTTACCTACATTACCAATCGTACTACCTTCCCAAACGTACCCTAGCTTCCCATTCCTACCAACCTTCCCAAGCCTTACCTAGCTTACCAATCGTACTACCTTCCCAAACGTACCCTAGCTTCCCATCCCTACCAACCTTCCCAAGCCTTACCTAGCTTACCAATCGTACTACCTTCCCAAATGTACCCTAGCTTCCCATCCCTACCAACCTTCCCAAGCCTTACCTAGCTTACCAATCGTACTATCTTCCCAAACGTACCCTAGCTTCCCATCCCTACCAACCTTCCCAAGCATTACCTACATTACCAATCGTACTACCTTCCCAAACGTACCCTAGCTTCCCATCCCTACCAACCTTCCCAAGCCTTACCTAGATTACCAATCGTACTACCTTCCCAAACGTACCCTAGCTTCCCATCCCTACCAACCTTCCCAAGCCTTACCTACATTACCAATCGTACTACCTTCCCAAACGTACCCTAGCTTCCCATTCCTACCAACCTTCCCAAGCCTTACCTAGCTTACCAATCGTACTACCTTCCCAAACGTACCCTAGCTTCCCATCCCTACCAACCTTCCCAAGCCTTACCTAGCTTACCAATCGTACTACCTTCCCAAATGTACCCTAGCTTCCCATCCCTACCAACCTTCCCAAGCCTTACCTAGCTTACCAATCGTACTATCTTCCCAAACGTACCCTAGCTTCCCATCCCTACCAACCTTCCCAAGCCTTACCTAGCTTACCAATCGTACTACATTCCCAAACGTACCCTAGCTTCCCATCCCTACCAACCTTCCCAAGCCTTACCTAGCTTACCAATCGTACTACCTTCCCAAACGTACCCTAGGTTCCCATCCCTATCAACCTTCCCAAGCCGTACCTAGCTTACCAATCGTACAACCTTCCCAAACGTACCCTAGCTTCCCATCCCTACCAACCTTCCCAAGCCTTACCTAGCTTACCAATCGTACAACCTTCCCAAACGTACCCTAGCTTCCCATCCCTACCAACCTTCCCAAGCCTTACCTAGATTACCAATCGTACTACTTTCCCAAACGTACCCTAGCTTCCCATCCCTACCAATCTTCCCAAGCCTTACCTACATTACCAATCGTACTACCTTCCCAAACGTACCCTAGCTTCCCATCCCTACCAACCTTCCCAAGCCTTACCTACATTACCAATCGTACTACCTTCCCAAACGTACCCTAGCTTCCCATCCCTACCAACCTTCCCAAGCCTTACCTAGATTACCTATCGTACTACCTTCCCAAACGTAACCTAGCTTCCCATCCCTACCAACCTTCCCAAGCCTTACCTAGCTTACCAATCGTACTACCTTCCCAAACGTACCCTAGCTTCCCATCCCTACCAACCTTCCCAAGCCTTACCTAGCTTACCAATCGTACTACCTTCCCAAACGTACCCTAGCTTCCCATCCCTACCAACCTTCCCAAGCCTTACCTACATTACCAATCGTACTACCTTCCCAAACGTACCCTAGCTTCCCATTCCTACCAACCTTCCCAAGCCTTACCTAGCTTACCAATCGTACTACCTTCCCAAACGTACCCTAGCTTCCCATCCCTACCAACCTTCCCAAGCCTTACCTAGCTTACCAATCGTACTACCTTCCCAAATGTACCCTAGCTTCCCATCCCTACCAACCTTCCCAAGCCTTACCTAGCTTACCAATCGTACTATCTTCCCAAACGTACCCTAGCTTCCCATCCCTACCAACCTTCCCAAGCCTTACCTACATTACCAATCGTACTACCTTCCCAAACGTACCCTAGCTTCCCATTCCTACCAACCTTCCGTAGCCTTACCTAGCTTACCAATCGTACTACCTTCCCAAACGTACCCTAGCTTCCCATCCCTACCAACCTTCCCAAGCCTTACCTAGCTTACCAATCGTACTACCTTCCCAAATGTACCCTAGCTTCCCATCCCTACCAACCTTCCCAAGCCTTACCTAGCTTACCAATCGTACTATCTTCCCAAACGTACCCTAGCTTCCCATCCCTACCAACCTTCCCAAGCCTTACCTAGCTTACCAATCGTACTACATTCCCAAACGTACCCTAGCTTCCCATCCCTACCAACCTTCCCAAGCCTTACCTAGCTTACCAATCGTACTACCTTCCCAAACGTACCCTAGCTTCCCATCCCTATCAACCTTCCCAAGCCGTACCTAGCTTACCAATCGTACAACCTTCCCAAACGTACCCTAGCTTCCCATCCCTACCAACCTTCCCAAGCCTTACCTAGCTTACCAATCGTACAACCTTCCCAAACGTACCCTAGCTTCCCATCCCTACCAACCTTCCCAAGCCTTACCTAGATTACCAATCGTACTACTTTCCCAAACGTACCCTAGCTTCCCATCCCTACCAATCTTCCCAAGCCTTACCTACATTACCAATCGTACTACCTTCCCAAACGTACCCTAGCTTCCCATCCCTACCAACCTTCCCAAGCCTTACCTACATTACCAATCGTACTACCTTCCCAAACGTACCCTAGCTTCCCATCCCTACCAACCTTCCCAAGCCTTACCTAGATTACCTATCGTACTACCTTCCCAAACGTAACCTAGCTTCCCATCCCTACCAACCTTCCCAAGCCTTACCTAGCTTACCAATCGTACTACCTTCCCAAACGTACCCTAGCTTCCCATCCCTACCAACCTTCCCAAGCCTTACCTAGCTTACCAATCGTACTACCTTCCCAAACGTACCCTAGCTTCCCATCCCTACCAACCTTCCCAAGCCGTACCTAGCTTACCAATCGTACTACCTTCCCAAATGTACCCTAGCTTCCCATCCCTACCAACCTTCCCAAGCCTTACCTACATTACCAATAGTACTACCTTCCCAAACGTACCCTAGCTTCCCATCCCTACCAACCTTCCCAAGACTTACCTAGCTTACCAATCGTACTACCTTCCTAAACGTACCCTAGCTTCCCATCCCTACCAACCTTCCCAAGCCTTACCTAGCTTACCAATCGTACTACCTTCCCAAACGTACCCTAGCTTCCCATCCCTACCAACCTTCCCAAGCCGTACCTAGCTTACCAATCGTACAACCTTCCCAAACGTACCCTAGCTTCCCATCCCTACCAACCTTCCCAAGCCTTACCTAGCTTACCAATCGTACTATCTTCCCAAACGTACCCTAGCTTCCCATCCCTACCAACCTTCCCAAGCCTTACCTAGATTACCAATCGTACTACCTTCCCAAACGTACCCTAGCTTCCCATCCCTACCAACCTTCCCAAGCCTTACCTAGCTTACCAATCGTACTACCTTCCCAAACGTACCCTAGCTTCCCATCCCTACCAACCTTCCCAAGCCTTACCTAGCTTACCAATCGTACTACCTTCCCAAACGTACCCTAGCTTCCCATCCCTACCAACCTTCCCAAGCCTTACCTAGCTTACCAATCGTACTACCTTCCCAAACGTACCCTAGCTTCCCATCCCTACCAACCTTCCCAAGCCGTACCTAGCTTACCAATCGTACTACCTTCCCAAATGTACCCTAGCTTCCCATCCCTACCAACCTTCCCAAGCCTTACCTACATTACCAATAGTACTACCTTCCCAAACGTACCCTAGCTTCCCATCCCTACCAACCTTCCCAAGCCTTACCTAGCTTACCAATCGTACTACCTTCCCAAACGTACCCTAGCTTCCCATCCCTACCAACCTTCCCAAGCCTTACCTAGCTTACCAATCGTACTACCTTCCCAAACGTAACCTAGCTTCCCATCCCTACCAACCTTCCCAAGCCGTACCTAGCTTACCAATCGTACAACCTTCCCAAACGTACCCTAGCTTCCCATCCCTACCAACCTTCCCAAGCCTTACCTAGCTTACCAATCGTACTATCTTCCCAAACGTACCCTAGCTTCCCATCCCTACCAACCTTCCCAAGCCTTACCTAGCTTACCAATCGTACTACCTTCCCAAACGTACCCTAGCTTCCCATCCCTACCAACCTTCCCAAGCCTTACCTACATTACCAATCGTACTACCTTCCCAAACGTACCCTAGCTTCCCATTCCTACCAACCTTCCCAAGCCTTACCTAGCTTACCAATCGTACTACCTTCCCAAACGTACCCTAGCTTCCCATCCCTACCAACCTTCCCAAGCCTTACCTAGCTTACCAATCGTACTACCTTCCCAAATGTACCCTAGCTTCCCATCCCTACCAACCTTCCCAAGCCTTACCTAGCTTACCAATCGTACTATCTTCCCAAACGTACCCTAGCTTCCCATCCCTACCAACCTTCCCAAGCCTTACCTACATTACCAATCGTACTACCTTCCCAAACGTACCCTAGCTTCCCATTCCTACCAACCTTCCCAAGCCTTACCTAGCTTACCAATCGTACTACCTTCCCAAACGTACCCTAGCTTCCCATCCCTACCAACCTTCCCAAGCCTTACCTAGCTTACCAATCGTACTACCTTCCCAAATGTACCCTAGCTTCCCATCCCTACCAACCTTCCCAAGCCTTACCTAGCTTACCAATCGTACTATCTTCCCAAACGTACCCTAGCTTCCCATCCCTACCAACCTTCCCAAGCCTTACCTAGCTTACCAATCGTACTACATTCCCAAACGTACCCTAGCTTCCCATCCCTACCAACCTTCCCAAGCCTTACCTAGCTTACCAATCGTACTACCTTCCCAAACGTACCCTAGCTTCCCATCCCTATCAACCTTCCCAAGCCGTACCTAGCTTACCAATCGTACAACCTTCCCAAACGTACCCTAGCTTCCCATCCCTACCAACCTTCCCAAGCCTTACCTAGCTTACCAATCGTACAACCTTCCCAAACGTACCCTAGCTTCCCATCCCTACCAACCTTCCCAAGCCTTACCTAGATTACCAATCGTACTACTTTCCCAAACGTACCCTAGCTTCCCATCCCTACCAATCTTCCCAAGCCTTACCTACATTACCAATCGTACTACCTTCCCAAACGTACCCGAGCTTCCCATCCCTACCAACCTTCCCAAGCCTTACCTACATTACCAATCGTACTACCTTCCCAAACGTACCCTAGCTTCCCATCCCTACCAACCTTCCCAAGCCTTACCTAGATTACCTATCGTACTACCTTCCCAAACGTAACCTAGCTTCCCATCCCTACCAACCTTCCCAAGCCTTACCTAGCTTACCAATCGTACTACCTTCCCAAACGTACCCTAGCTTCCCATCCCTACCAACCTTCCCAAGCCTTACCTAGCTTACCAATCGTACTACCTTCCCAAACGTACCCTAGCTTCCCATCCCTACCAACCTTCCCAAGCCGTACCTAGCTTACCAATCGTACTACCTTCCCAAATGTACCCTAGCTTCCCATCCCTACCAACCTTCCCAAGCCTTACCTACATTACCAATAGTACTACCTTCCCAAACGTACCCTAGCTTCCCATCCCTACCAACCTTCCCAAGACTTACCTAGCTTACCAATCGTACTACCTTCCTAAACGTACCCTAGCTTCCCATCCCTACCAACCTTCCCAAGCCTTACCTAGCTTACCAATCGTACTACCTTCCCAAACGTACCCTAGCTTCCCATCCCTACCAACCTTCCCAAGCCGTACCTAGCTTACCAATCGTACAACCTTCCCAAACGTACCCTAGCTTCCCATCCCTACCAACCTTCCCAAGCCTTACCTAGCTTACCAATCGTACTATCTTCCCAAACGTACCCTAGCTTCCCATCCCTACCAACCTTCCCAAGCCTTACCTAGATTACCAATCGTACTACCTTCCCAAACGTACCCTAGCTTCCCATCCCTACCAACCTTCCCAAGCCTTACCTAGCTTACCAATCGTACTACCTTCCCAAACGTACCCTAGCTTCCCATCCCTACCAACCTTCCCAAGCCTTACCTAGCTTACCAATCGTACTACCTTCCCAAACGTACCCTAGCTTCCCATCCCTACCAACCTTCCCAAGCCTTACCTAGCTTACCAATCGTACTACCTTCCCAAACGTACCCTAGCTTCCCATCCCTACCAACCTTCCCAAGCCGTACCTAGCTTACCAATCGTACTACCTTCCCAAATGTACCCTAGCTTCCCATCCCTACCAACCTTCCCAAGCCTTACCTACATTACCAATAGTACTACCTTCCCAAACGTACCCTAGCTTCCCATCCCTACCAACCTTCCCAAGCCTTACCTAGCTTACCAATCGTACTACCTTCCCAAACGTACCCTAGCTTCCCATCCCTACCAACCTTCCCAAGCCTTACCTAGCTTACCAATCGTACTACCTTCCCAAACGTACCCTAGCTTCCCATCCCTACCAACCTTCCCAAGCCGTACCTAGCTTACCAATCGTACAACCTTCCCAAACGTACCCTAGCTTCCCATCCCTACCAACCTTCCCAAGCCTTACCTAGCTTACCAATCGTACTATCTTCCCAAACGTACCCTAGCTTCCCTTCCCTACCAACCTTCCCAAGCCTTACCTAGCTTACCAATCGTACTACCTTCCCAAACGTACCCTAGCTTCCCATCCCTACCAACCTTCCCAAGCCTTACCTAGCTTACCAATCGTACAACTTTATAAATTTGCATACAGAAGAACGCACGTGTGACCTGTTTTCCGAAGATTTCTGATCTCAATTTTAAATGATCTATTACCAAACTATACAATGTTCTAGCATATTTGACATTTAAAACCACCCAATACGACAAATTATGTACAATCACACTGCAGATTACACTACTAGTACTGTAACTACACCATTCCTAGCAGGTGTCCGAATTGTCCAGCCCTGGCAAATTCGCCAGTTGACTGGCAAATATGCCCGCTAAGTGGG
This sequence comes from Ophiura sarsii, assembly GCA_035610835.1. NCBI lineage: Eukaryota > Metazoa > Echinodermata > Ophiuroidea > Amphilepidida > Ophiuridae > Ophiura > Ophiura sarsii. The sequence goes on along the minus strand of CM069441.1, from coordinate 88,582,326 downwards.
CATATTTGCCAGTATTTACAGTTAATCCAAAAGTAGCGCTTCCACACACAAAATGGCATATTCTACCCTTCATATATCAATTGTTTAACTCAATACCTAAATATTTCGTGTCGCTTCAAAAAAATTCTTGGTTGCGTTTTGCCAGAAAAATGATGAAATTTCAGTCATTTTGTGGCAAGTGGACATTTGCCAGTATTTACAGTTAATCCGAAAGTAGCGCTTCCACACACAAAATGGCATCTTCTATCGTTCATCAATAGCTGAACTTGATACCAAAATATTTTGCGTCGCTTCAAAACAATTCATGGTTACATTTTACTAGAAAAAGATGCAATTTCAGTCATTTTTTGCAAAAACTATTTTTGAAATTTCATTTTCAAGATTTCATTGAAAGTGCACTATTACATTAACAAACAGGGAATCCTCTACGCTTAGGGGGGCAAAGGTGTCTTGCCGGTTGCCCTCAAGTGCCAAAAATTTAAAATTGGGTCGGTCGGTCGTTGTTTGGTTTTTTTGAAAATATTTTTCAATTATTTTATTTTATTTATTTTGTTGGCTGAAATATATATGCTTTATATGTCAAGACAAAATTGGTATAGGCCCATGTCAATTTAACTAATGTTTCTAGTGTGACAATAGTCTAAAAAACATTTATTTAGGGGCCTAAGTTACCTATTCATTTCAAGCAAGGAGAATAAATAGTAACATTTAGACACTTTTAATAAAATTTAAATCTAAAATAAACGATTTTAGGATCGGTCGCTGAGGGCAACACAACTTTTGTTTTGGCCTTATTGTGCACTTATTGGTGTACACACACCAATCCCCCCACCATTAACCAATCCCACATGCACAAACCCACTCAACCCCAACCACAAACCTACTCCACCTTCCCGCAATTCCCCTCCAAATCTAAAACACCCCTACAACCTCCACTCCCCACCCACCCCCCATGCTAGGGATGTTCATATCATTGACTACAGAGGGCGACATTATTTTGAAAATTTGTCGCCAAAATATGTAGAAAACTCCATGTTTACCTCATTTAAATCCAGCGAAAAAGGAAGACACAAGCTGGGATGTATTCACTGATGTCTTTCTAACCACACACAAGCAACTGGACATCATGATTTTAAAGCCCTAACAAGCTAAAATAGTTTAAAATTTGCATGACTTGACCAGTTTTAGCAATATAAGGCAAACTACTTTTGGTTATAACTTTGTTATTATTCAGCCTGCTGACATGGTTGAACCATCAGTTTTTTTTATTTATTGCAAAGTACTTGTTTCCATGTATTCCATTTTCAAAGAGATATTTTTATTTTCAAAATTTTATGAACATGCCTACCCATGCCAACACAACCCTGACCACAGACTCCCTCCCATCCCATCCCCACCATAATTTCCACAACCCCCCCCTTCCCATCCCCACCATGAACCCCCTCCCTTTCCCATCCCCACCACAAACCCACTCCCCTCCCCACCACAAACCCACTCCCTTTCCCATCCCCACCACAAACCACTCCCCTTTTATTCACAAAACCCCTCCCCACCACAAACACCCTACCCACCCCACGGCCAACCCTCCCCACCCCAACTGCTCAAAGATAACGCTGTTGTGATGCTGTTCTACAACGCACTTCCGTGTTTACGCTGTACACAGTTGTCACTGAAAAAAGTGCCGAAGTATTCTGACGACGACTAAAGTACTACTTCTACTAGGACTATACTACTACTAGACCCAATGGTGGCTATACTTAGCTACAAAAACAAGCATTGACTTGGGAAGGTTGGTAGGGATGGGAAGCTAGGGTACGTTTGGGAAGGTAGTACGATTGGTAAACTAGGTAAGGCTTGGGAAGGTTGGTAGGGATGGGAAGCTAGGGTACGTTTGGGAAGGTAGTACGATTGGTAAACTAGGTAAGGCTTGGGAAGGTTGGTAGGGATGGGAAGCTAGGGTACGTTTGGGAAGGTAGTACGATTGGTAATGTAGGTAAGGCTTGGGAAGGTTGGTAGGGATGGGAAGCTAGGGTACGTTTGGGAAGATAGTACGATTGGTAAGCTAGGTAAGGCTTGGGAAGGTTGGTAGGGATGGGAAGCTAGGGTACGTTTGGGAAGGTAGTACGATTGGTAATGTAGGTAAGGCTTGGGAAGGTTGGTAGGGATGGGAAGCTAGGGTACGTTTGGGAAGGTAGTACGATTGGTAATGTAGGTAAGGCTTGGGAAGGTTGGTAGGGATGGGAAGCTAGGGTACGTTTGGGAAGATAGTACGATTGGTAAGCTAGGTAAGGCTTCGGAAGGTTGGTAGGGATGGGAAGCTAGGGTACGTTTGGGAAGGTTGTACGATTGGTAAGCTAGGTAAGGCTTGGGAAGGTTGGTAGGGATGGGAAGCTAGGGTACATTTGGGAAGGTAGTACGATTGGTAAGCTAGGTAAGGCTTGGGAAGGTTGGTAGGGATGGGAAGCTAGGGTACGTTTGGGAAGGTAGTACGATTGGTAAGCTAGGTAAGGCTTGGGAAGGTTGGTAGGGATGGGAAGCTAGGGTACGTTTGGGAAGGTAGTACGATTGGTAAGCTAGGTAAGGCTTGGGAAGGTTGGTAGGGATGGGAAGCTAGGGTACGTTTGGGAAGGTAGTACGATTGGTAAGCTAGGTAAGGCTTGGGAAGGTTGGTAGGGATGGGAAGCTAGGGTACGTTTGGGAAGGTAGTACGATTGGTAAGTTAGGTAAGGCTTGGGAAGGTTGGTAGGGATGGGAAGCTAGGGTACGTTTGGGAAGGTAGTACGATTGGTAAGCTAGGTAAGGCTTGGGAAGGTTGGTAGGGATGGGAAGCTAGGGTACGTTTGGGAAGGTAGTACGATTGGTAAGCTAGGTAAGGCTTGGGAAGGTTGGTAGGGATGGGAAGCTAGGGTACGTTTGGGAAGGTAGTACGATTGGTAAGCTAGGTAAGGCTTGGGAAGGTTGGTAGGGATGGGAAGCTAGGGTACGTTTGGGAAGGTAGTACGATTGGTAAGTTAGGTAAGGCTTGGGAAGGTTGGTAGGGATGGGAAGCTAGGGTACGTTTGGGAAGATAGTACGATTGGTAAGCTAGGTAAGGCTTGGGAAGGTTGGTAGGGATGGGAAGCTAGGGTACGTTTGGGAAGGTAGTACGATTGGTAAGCTAGGTAAGGCTTGGGAAGGTTGGTAGGGATGGGAAGCTAGGGTACGTTTGGGAAGGTAGTACGATTGGTAAGCTAGGTAAGGCTTGGGAAGGTTGGTAGGGATGGGAAGCTAGAGTACGTTTGGGAAGGTAGTACGATTGGTAAGCTAGGTAAGGCTTGGGAAGGTTGGTAGGGATGGGAAGCTATGGGTACGTTTGGGAAGGTAGTACGATTGGTAATCTAGGTAAGGCTTGGGAAGGTTGGTAGGGATGGGAAGCTAGGGTACGTTTGGGAAGGTAGTACGATTGGTAAGCTAGGTAAGGCTTGGGAAGGTTGGTAGGGATGGGAAGCTAGGTTACGTTTGGGAAGGTAGTACGATAGGTAATCTAGGTAAGGCTTGGGAAGGTTGGTAGGGATGGGAAGCTAGGGTACGTTTGGGAAGGTAGTACGATTGGTAATGTTGGTAAGGCTTGGGAAGGTTGGTAGGGATGGGAAGCTAGGGTACGTTTGGGAAGGTAGTACGATTGGTAATGTAGGTAAGGCTTGGGAAGATTGGTAGGGATGGGAAGCTAGGGTACGTTTGGGAAAGTAGTACGATTGGTAATCTAGGTAAGGCTTGGGAAGGTTGGTAGGGATGGGAAGCTAGGGTACGTTTAAGAAGGTTGTACGATTGGTAAGCTAGGTAAGGCTTGGGAAGGTTGGTAGGGATGGGAAGCTAGGGTACGTTTGGGAAGGTTGTACGATTGGTAATCTAGGTAAGGCTTGGGAAGGTTGGTAGGGATGGGAAGCTAGGGTACGTTTGGGAAGGTAGTACGATTGGTAATCTAGGTAAGGCTTGGGAAGGTTGGTAGGGATGGGAAGCTAGGGTACGTTTGGGAAGGTAGTATGATTGGTAATGTAGGTAATGCTTGGGAAGGTTGGTAGGGATGGGAAGCTAGGGTACGTTTGGGAAGATAGTACGATTGGTAAGCTAGGTAAGGCTTGGGAAGGTTGGTAGGGATGGGAAGCTAGGGTACGTTTGGGCAGGTAGTACGATTGGTAATCTAGGTAAGGCTTGGGAAGGTTGGTAGGGATGGGAAGCTAGGGTACGTTTGGGAAGGTAGTACGATTGGTAATCTAGGTAAGGCTTGGGAAGGTTGGTAGGGATCGGAAGCTAGGGTACGTTTGGGAAGGTAGTACGATTGGTAATGTAGGTAAGGCTTGGGAAGGTTGGTAGGGATGGGAAGCTAGGGTACGTTTGGGCAGATAGTACGATTGGTAAGCTAGGTAAGGCTTGGGAAGGTTGGTAGGGATGGGAAGCTAGGGTACGTTTGGGAAGGTTGTACGATTGGTAAGCTAGGTAAGGCTTGGGAAGGTTGGTAGGGATGGGAAGCTAGGGTACGTTTGGGAAGGTAGTACCATTGGTAATGTAGGTAAGGCTTGGGAAGGTTGGTAGGGATGGGAAGCTAGGGTACATTTGGGAAGGTAGTACGATTGGTAAGCTAGGTAAGGCTTGGGAAGGTTGGTAGGGATGGGAAGCTAGGGTACGTTTGGGAAGGTAGTACGATTGGTAAGCTAGGTAAGGCTTGGGAAGGTTGGTAGGGATGGGAAGCTAGGGTACGTTTGGGAAAGTAGTACGATTGGTAATCTAGGTAAGGCTTGGGAAGGTTGGTAGGGATGGGAAGCTAGGGTACGTTTGGGAAGGTTGTACGATTGGTAAGCTAGGTAAGGCTTGGGAAGGTTGGTAGGGATGGGAAGCTAGGGTACGTTTGGGAAGGTTGTACGATTGGTAATCTAGGTAAGGCTTGGGAAGGTTGGTAGGGATGGGAAGCTAGGGTACGTTTGGGAAGGTAGTACGATTGGTAATCTAGGTAAGGCTTGGGAAGGTTGGTAGGGAGTGGAAGCTAGGGTACGTTTGGGAAGGTAGTACGATTGGTAATGTAGGTAATGCTTGGGAAGGTTGGTAGGGATGGGAAGCTAGGGTACGTTTGGGAAGATAGTACGATTGGTAAGCTAGGTAAGGCTTGGGAAGGTTGGTAGGGATGGGAAGCTAGGGTACGTTTGGGAAGGTAGTACGATTGGTAAGCTAGGTAAGGCTTGGGAAGGTTGGTAGGGATGGGAAGCTAGGGTACGTTTGGGAAGGTAGTACGATTGGTAATGTAGGTAAGGCTTGGGAAGGTTGGTAGGGATGGGAAGCTAGGGTACATTTGGGAAGGTAGTACGATTGGTAAGGTAGGTAAGGCTTGGGAAGGTTGGTAGGGATGGGAAGCTAGGGTACGTTTGGGAAGGAAGTACGATTGGTAAGCTAGGTAAGGCTTGGGAAGGTTGGTAGGGATGGGAAGCTAGGGTACGTTTGGGAAGGTAGTACGATTGGTAATGTAGGTAAGGCTTGGGAAGGTTGGTAGGGATGGGAAGCTAGGGTACGTTTGGGAAGATAGTACGATTGGTAAGCTAGGTAAGGCTTGGGAAGGTTGGTAGGGATGGGAAGCTAGGGTACGTTTGGGAAGGAAGTACGATTGGTAAGCTAGGTAAGGCTTGGGAAGGTTGGTAGGGATGGGAAGCTAGGGTACGTTTGGGAAGGTAGTACGATTGGTAAGCTAGGTAAGGCTTGGGAAGGTTGGTAGGGATGGGAAGCTAGGGTACGTTTGGGAAGGTAGTACGATTGGTAAGCTAGGTAAGGCTTGGGAAGGTTGGTAGGGATGGGAAGCTAGGGTACGTTTGGGAAGGTAGTACGATTGGTAAGCTAGGTAAGGCTTGGGAAGGTTGGTAGGGATGGGAAGCTAGGGTACGTTTGGGAAGATAGTACGATTGGTAAGCTAGGTAAGGCTTGGGAAGGTTGGTAGGGATGGGAAGCTAGGGTACGTTTGGGAAGGTAGTACGATTGGTAAGCTAGGTAAGGCTTGGGAAGGTTGGTAGGGATGGGAAGCTAGGGTACGTTTGGGAAGGTAGTACGATTGGTAAGCTAGGTAAGGCTTGGGAAGGTTGGTAGGGATGGGAAGCTAGGGTACGTTTGGGAAGGTAGTACGATTGGTAAGCTAGGTAAGGCTTGGGAAGGTTGGTAGGGATGGGAAGCTAGGGTACGTTTGGGAAGATAGTACGATTGGTAAGCTAGGTAAGGCTTAGGAAGGTTGGTAGGGATGGGAAGCTAGGTTACGTTTGGGAAGGTTGTACGATTGGTAAGCTAGGTAAGGCTTGGGAAGGTTGGTAGGGATGTGAAGCTAGGGTACGTTTGGGAAGGTAGTACGATTGGTAATGTAGGTAAGGCTTGGGAAGATTGGTAGGGATGGGAAGCTAGGGTACATTTGGAAAGGTAGTACGATTGGTAAGCTAGGTAAGGCTTGGGAAGGTTGGTAGGGATGGGAAGCTAGGGTACGTTTGGGAAGGTAGTACGATTGGTAAGCTAGGTAAGGCTTGGGAAGGTTGGTAGGGATGGGAAGCTAGGGTACGTTTGGGAAGGTAGTACGATTGGTAAGCTAGGTAAGGCTTGGGAAGGTTGGTAGGGATGGGAAGCTAGGGTACGTTTGGGAAGATAGTACGATTGGTAAGCTAGGTAAGGCTTGGGAAGGTTGGTAGGGATGGGAAGCTAGGGTACGTTTGGGAAGGTAGTACGATTGGTAAGCTAGGTAAGGCTTGGGAAGGTTGGTAGGGATGGGAAGCTAGGGTACGTTTGGGAAGGTAGTACGATTGGTAAGCTAGGTAAGGCTTGGGAAGGTTGGTAGGGATGGGAAGCTAGGGTACGTTTGGGAAGGTAGTACGATTGGTAAGCTAGGTAAGGCTTGGGAAGGTTGGTAGGGATGGGAAGCTAGGGTACGTTTGGGAAGATAGTACGATTGGTAAGCTAGGTAAGGCTTAGGAAGGTTGGTAGGGATGGGAAGCTAGGTTACGTTTGGGAAGGTTGTACGATTGGTAAGCTAGGTAAGGCTTGGGAAGGTTGGTAGGGATGTGAAGCTAGGGTACGTTTGGGAAGGTAGTACGATTGATAATGTAGGTAAGGCTTGGGAAGATTGGTAGGGATGGGAAGCTAGGGTACATTTGGAAAGGTAGTACGATTGGTAAGCTAGGTAAGGCTTGGGAAGGTTGGTAGGGATGGGAAGCTAGGGTACGTTTGGGAAGGTAGTACGATTGGTAAGCTAGGTAAGGCTTGGGAAGGTTGGTAGGGATGGGAAGCTAGGGTACGTTTGGGAAGGTAGTACGATTGGTAATGTAGGTAAGGCTTGGGAAGGTTGGTAGGGATGGGAAGCTAGGGTACGTTTGGGAAGGTAGTACGATTGGTAATGTAGGTAAGGCTTGGGAAGGTTGGTAGGGATGGGAAGCTAGGGTACGTTTGGGAAGGTAGTACGATTGGTAATATAGGTAAGGCTTGGGAAGGTTGGTAGGGAGTGGAAGCTAGGGTACGTTTGGGAAGGTAGTACGATTGGTAATGTAGGTAATGCTTGGGAAGGTTGGTAGGGATGGGAAGCTAGGGTACGTTTGGGAAGATAGTACGATTGGTAAGCTAGGTAAGGCTTGGGAAGGTTGGTAGGGATGGGAAGCTAGGGTACGTTTGGGAAGGTAGTACGATTGGTAAGCTAGGTAAGGCTTGGGAAGGTTGGTAGGGATGGGAAGCTAGGGTACGTTTGGGAAGGTAGTACGATTGGTAATGTAGGTAAGGCTTGGGAAGGTTGGTAGGGATGGGAAGCTAGGGTACATTTGGGAAGGTAGTACGATTGGTAAGGTAGGTAAGGCTTGGGAAGGTTGGTAGGGATGGGAAGCTAGGGTACGTTTGGGAAGGAAGTACGATTGGTAAGCTAGGTAAGGCTTGGGAAGGTTGGTAGGGATGGGAAGCTAGGGTACTTTTGGGAAGGTAGTACGATTGGTAAGCTAGGTAAGGCTTGGGAAGGTTGGTAGGGATGGGAAGCTAGGGTACGTTTGGGAAGGTAGTACGATTGGTAATCTAGGTAAGGCTTGGGAAGGTTGGTAGGGATGGGAAGCTAGGGTACGTTTGGGAAGGTAGAACGATTGGTAATCTAGGTAAGGCTTGGGAAGGTTGGTAGGGATCGGAAGCTAGGGTACGTTTGGGAAGGTAGTACGATTGGTAATGTAGGTAAGGCTTGGGAAGGTTGGTAGGGATGGGAAGCTAGGGTACGTTTGGGAAGATAGTACGATTGGTAAGCTAGGTAAGGCTTGGGAAGGTTGGTAGGGATGGGAAGCTAGGGTACGTTTGGGAAGGAAGTACGATTGGTAAGCTAGGTAAGGCTTGGGAAGGTTGGTAGGGATGGGAAGCTAGGGTACGTTTGGGAAGGTAGTACGATTGGTAAGCTAGGTAAGGCTTGGGAAGGTTGGTAGGGATGGGAAGCTAGGGTACGTTTGGGAAGGTAGTACGATTGGTAAGCTAGGTAAGGCTTGGGAAGGTTGGTAGGGATGGGAAGCTAGGGTACGTTTGGGAAGGTAGTACGATTGGTAAGCTAGGTAAGGCTTGGGAAGGTTGGTAGGGATGGGAAGCTAGGGTACGTTTGGGAAGATAGTACGATTGGTAAGCTAGGTAAGGCTTGGGAAGGTTGGTAGGGATGGGAAGCTAGGGTACGTTTGGGAAGGTAGTACGATTGGTAAGCTAGGTAAGGCTTGGGAAGGTTGGTAGGGATGGGAAGCTAGGGTACGTTTGGGAAGGTAGTACGATTGGTAAGCTAGGTAAGGCTTGGGAAGGTTGGTAGGGATGGGAAGCTAGGGTACGTTTGGGAAGGTAGTACGATTGGTAAGCTAGGTAAGGCTTGGGAAGGTTGGTAGGGATGGGAAGCTAGGGTACGTTTGGGAAGATAGTACGATTGGTAAGCTAGGTAAGGCTTAGGAAGGTTGGTAGGGATGGGAAGCTAGGTTACGTTTGGGAAGGTTGTACGATTGGTAAGCTAGGTAAGGCTTGGGAAGGTTGGTAGGGATGTGAAGCTAGGGTACGTTTGGGAAGGTAGTACGATTGGTAATGTAGGTAAGGCTTGGGAAGATTGGTAGGGATGGGAAGCTAGGGTACATTTGGAAAGGTAGTACGATTGGTAAGCTAGGTAAGGCTTGGGAAGGTTGGTAGGGATGGGAAGCTAGGGTACGTTTGGGAAGGTAGTACGATTGGTAAGCTAGGTAAGGCTTGGGAAGGTTGGTAGGGATGGGAAGCTAGGGTACGTTTGGGAAGGTAGTACGATTGGTAAGCTAGGTAAGGCTTGGGAAGGTTGGTAGGGATGGGAAGCTAGGGTACGTTTGGGAAGGTAGTACGATTGGTAAGCTAGGTAAGGCTTGGGAAGGTTGGTAGGGATGGGAAGCTAGGGTACGTTTGGGAAGGTAGTACGATTGGTAATCTAGGTAAGGCTTGGGAAGGTTGGTAGGGATGGGAAGCTAGGGTACGTTTGGGAAGATAGTACGATTGGTAAGCTAGGTAAGGCTTGGGAAGGTTGGTAGGGATGGGAAGCTAGGGTACGTTTGGGAAGGTAGTACGATTGGTAAGCTAGGTAAGGCTTGGGAAGGTTGGTAGGGATGGGAAGCTAGGGTACGTTTGGGAAGGTAGTACGATTGGTAAGCTAGGTAAGGCTTGGGAAGGTTGGTAGGGATGGGAAGCTAGGGTACGTTTGGGAAGATAGTACGATTGGTAAGCTAGGTAAGGCTTGGGAAGGTTGGTAGGGATGGGAAGCTAGGGTACGTTTGGGAAGGTTGTACGATTGGTAAGCTAGGTAAGGCTTGGGAAGGTTGGTAGGGATGGGAAGCTAGGGTACGTTTGGGAAGGTAGTACCATTGGTAATGTAGGTAAGGCTTGGGAAGGTTGGTAGGGATGGGAAGGTAGGGTACGTTTGGGAAGGTAGTACGATTGATAAGCTAGGTAAGGCTTGGGAAGGTTGGTAGGGATGGGAAGCTAGGGTACGTTTGGGAATGTAGTACGATTGGTAAGCTAGGTAAGGCTTGGGAAGGTTGGTAGGGATGGGAAGCTAGGGTACGTTTGGGAAGGTAGTACGATTGGTAAGCTAGGTAAGGCTTGGGAAGGTTGGTAGGGATGGGAAGCTAGGGTACGTTTGGGAAGGTAGTACGATTGGTAATGTAGGTAAGGCTTGGGAAGGTTGGTAGGGATGGGAAGCTAGGGTACGTTTGGGAAGGTAGTACGATTGGTAATGTAGGTAAGGCTTGGGAAGGTTGGTAGGGATGGGAAGCTAGATTAGTTTGGGAAGGTAGTACGATAGGTAATCTAGGTAAGGCTTGGGAAGGTTGGTAGGGATGGGAAGCTAGGGTACGTTTGGGAAGATAGTACGATTGGTAAGCTAGGTAAGGCTTGGGAAGGTTGGTAGGGATGGGAAGCTAGGGTACGTTTGGGAAGGTAGTACGATTGGTAAGCTAGGTAAGGCTTGGGAAGGTTGGTAGGGATGGGAAGCTAGGGTACGTTTGGGAAGATAGTACGATTGGTAAGCTAGGTAAGGCTTAGGAAGGTTGGTAGGGATGGGAAGCTAGGTTACGTTTGGGAAGGTTGTACGATTGGTAAGCTAGGTAAGGCTTGGGAAGGTTGGTAGGGATGTGAAGCTAGGGTACGTTTGGGAAGGTAGTACGATTGGTAATGTAGGTAAGGCTTGGGAAGATTGGTAGGGATGGGAAGCTAGGGTACATTTGGAAAGGTAGTACGATTGGTAAGCTAGGTAAGGCTTGGGAAGGTTGGTAGGGATGGGAAGCTAGGGTACGTTTGGGAAGGTAGTACGATTGGTAAGCTAGGTAAGGCTTGGGAAGGTTGGTAGGGATGGGAAGCTAGGGTACGTTTGGGAAGGTAGTACGATTGGTAATGTAGGTAAGGCTTGGGAAGGTTGGTAGGGATGGGAAGCTAGGGTACGTTTGGGAAGGTAGTACGATTGGTAATGTAGGTAAGGCTTGGGAAGGTTGGTAGGGATGGGAAGCTAGGGTACGTTTGGGAAGGTAGTACGATTGGTAATCTAGGTAAGGCTTGGGAAGGTTGGTAGGGAGTGGAAGCTAGGGTACGTTTGGGAAGGTAGTACGATTGGTAATGTAGGTAATGCTTGGGAAGGTTGGTAGGGATGGGAAGCTAGGGTACGTTTGGGAAGATAGTACGATTGGTAAGCTAGGTAAGGCTTGGGAAGGTTGGTAGGGATGGGAAGCTAGGGTACGTTTGGGAAGGTAGTACGATTGGTAAGCTAGGTAAGGCTTGGGAAGGTTGGTAGGGATGGGAAGCTAGGGTACGTTTGGGAAGGTAGTACGATTGGTAATGTAGGTAAGGCTTGGGAAGGTTGGTAGGGATGGGAAGCTAGGGTACATTTGGGAAGGTAGTACGATTGGTAAGGTAGGTAAGGCTTGGGAAGGTTGGTAGGGATGGGAAGCTAGGGTACGTTTGGGAAGGAAGTACGATTGGTAAGCTAGGTAAGGCTTGGGAAGGTTGGTAGGGATGGGAAGCTAGGGTACGTTTGGGAAGGTAGTACGATTGGTAAGCTAGGTAAGGCTTGGGAAGGTTGGTAGGGATGGGAAGCTAGGGTACGTTTGGGAAGGTAGTACGATTGGTAATCTAGGTAAGGCTTGGGAAGGTTGGTAGGGATGGGAAGCTAGGGTACGTTTGGGAAGGTAGAACGATTGGTAATCTAGGTAAGGCTTGGGAAGGTTGGTAGGGATCGGAAGCTAGGGTACGTTTGGGAAGGTAGTACGATTGGTAATGTAGGTAAGGCTTGGGAAGGTTGGTAGGGATGGGAAGCTAGGGTACGTTTGGGAAGATAGTACGATTGGTAAGCTAGGTAAGGCTTGGGAAGGTTGGTAGGGATGGGAAGCTAGGGTACGTTTGGGAAGGAAGTACGATTGGTAAGCTAGGTAAGGCTTGGGAAGGTTGGTAGGGATGGGAAGCTAGGGTACGTTTGGGAAGGTAGTACGATTGGTAAGCTAGGTAAGGCTTGGGAAGGTTGGTAGGGATGGGAAGCTAGGGTACGTTTGGGAAGGTAGTACGATTGGTAAGCTAGGTAAGGCTTGGGAAGGTTGGTAGGGATGGGAAGCTAGGGTACGTTTGGGAAGGTAGTACGATTGGTAAGCTAGGTAAGGCTTGGGAAGGTTGGTAGGGATGGGAAGCTAGGGTACGTTTGGGAAGATAGTACGATTGGTAAGCTAGGTAAGGCTTGGGAAGGTTGGTAGGGATGGGAAGCTAGGGTACGTTTGGGAAGGTAGTACGATTGGTAAGCTAGGTAAGGCTTGGGAAGGTTGGTAGGGATGGGAAGCTAGGGTACGTTTGGGAAGGTAGTACGATTGGTAAGCTAGGTAAGGCTTGGGAAGGTTGGTAGGGATGGGAAGCTAGGGTACGTTTGGGAAGGTAGTACGATTGGTAAGCTAGGTAAGGCTTGGGAAGGTTGGTAGGGATGGGAAGCTAGGGTACGTTTGGGAAGATAGTACGATTGGTAAGCTAGGTAAGGCTTAGGAAGGTTGGTAGGGATGGGAAGCTAGGTTACGTTTGGGAAGGTTGTACGATTGGTAAGCTAGGTAAGGCTTGGGAAGGTTGGTAGGGATGTGAAGCTAGGGTACGTTTGGGAAGGTAGTACGATTGGTAATGTAGGTAAGGCTTGGGAAGATTGGTAGGGATGGGAAGCTAGGGTACATTTGGAAAGGTAGTACGATTGGTAAGCTAGGTAAGGCTTGGGAAGGTTGGTAGGGATGGGAAGCTAGGGTACGTTTGGGAAGGTAGTACGATTGGTAAGCTAGGTAAGGCTTGGGAAGGTTGGTAGGGATGGGAAGCTAGGGTACGTTTGGGAAGGTAGTACGATTGGTAAGCTAGGTAAGGCTTGGGAAGGTTGGTAGGGATGGGAAGCTAGGGTACGTTTGGGAAGGTAGTACGATTGGTAAGCTAGGTAAGGCTTGGGAAGGTTGGTAGGGATGGGAAGCTAGGGTACGTTTGGGAAGGTAGTACGATTGGTAATCTAGGTAAGGCTTGGGAAGGTTGGTAGGGATGGGAAGCTAGGGTACGTTTGGGAAGATAGTACGATTGGTAAGCTAGGTAAGGCTTGGGAAGGTTGGTAGGGATGGGAAGCTAGGGTACGTTTGGGAAGGTAGTACGATTGGTAAGCTAGGTAAGGCTTGGGAAGGTTGGTAGGGATGGGAAGCTAGGGTACGTTTGGGAAGGTAGTACGATTGGTAAGCTAGGTAAGGCTTGGGAAGGTTGGTAGGGATGGGAAGCTAGGGTACGTTTGGGAAGATAGTACGATTGGTAAGCTAGGTAAGGCTTGGGAAGGTTGGTAGGGATGGGAAGCTAGGGTACGTTTGGGAAGGTTGTACGATTGGTAAGCTAGGTAAGGCTTGGGAAGGTTGGTAGGGATGGGAAGCTAGGGTACGTTTGGGAAGGTTGTACGATTGGTAAGCTAGGTACGGCTTGGGAAGGTTGGTAGGGATGGGAAGCTAGGGTACGTTTGGGAAGGTAGTACGATTGGTAAGCTAGGTAAGGCTTGGGAAGGTTGGTAGGGATGGGAAGCTAGGGTACGTTTGGGAAGGTAGTACGATTGGTAAGCTAGGTAAGGCTTGGGAAGGTTGGTAGGGATGGGAAGCTAGGGTACGTTTGGGAAGGTAGTACGATTGGTAAGCTAGGTAAGGCTTGGGAAGGTTGGTAGGGATGGGAAGCGAGGGTACGTTTGGGAAGGTAGTACGATTGGTAAGCTAGGTAAGGCTTGGGAAGGTTGGTAGGGATGGGAAGCTAGGGTACGTTTGGGAAGGTAGTACGATTGGTAATGTAGGTAAGGCTTGGGAAGGTTGGTAGGGATGGGAAGCTAGGGTACGTTTGGGAAGGTAGTACGATTGGTACGCTAGGTAAGGCTTGGGAAGGTTGGTAGGGATGGGAAGCTAGGGTACGTTTGGGAAGATAGTACGATTGGTAAGCTAGGTAAGGCTTGGGAAGGTTGGTAGGGATGGGAAGCTATGGTACGTTTGGGAAGGTTGTACGATTGGTAAGCTAGGTAAGGCTTGGGAAGGTTGGTAGGGATGTGAAGCTAGGGTACGTTTGGGAAGGTAGTACGATTGGTAATGTAGGTAAGGCTTGGGAAGATTGGTAGGGATGGGAAGCTAGGGTACATTTGGAAAGGTAGTACGATTGGTAAGCTAGGTAGGGCTTGGGAAGGTTGGTAGGGATGGGAAGCTAGGGTACGTTTGGGAAGGTAGTACGATTGGTAAGCTAGGTAAGGCTTGGGAAGGTTGGTAGGGATGGGAAGCTAGGGTACGTTTGGGAAGGTAGTACGATTGGTAAGCTAGGTAAGGCTTGGGAAGGTTGGTAGGGATGGGAAGCTAGGGTACGTTTGGGAAGGTAGTACGATTGGTAAGCTAGGTAAGGCTTGGGAAGGTTGGTAGGGATGGGAAGCTAGGGTACGTTTGGGAAGGTAGTACGATTGGTAATCTAGGTAAGGCTTGGGAAGGTTGGTAGGGATGGGAAGCTAGGGTACGTTTGGGAAGATAGTACGATTGGTAAGCTAGGTAAGGCTTGGGAAGGTTGGTAGGGATGGGAAGCTAGGGTACGTTAGGGAAGGTTGTACGATTGGTAAGCTAGGTACGGCTTGGGAAGGTTGGTAGGGATGGGAAGCTAGGGTACGTTTGGGAAGGTAGTACGATTGGTAAGCTAGGTACGGCTTGGGAAGGTTGGTAGGGCTGGGAAGCTAGGGTACGTTTGGGAAGGTAGTACGATTGGTAAGCTAGGTAAGGCTTGGGAAGGTTGGTAGGGATGGGAAGCTAGGGTACGTTTGGGAAGGTAGTACGATTGGTAAGCTAGGTAAGGCTTGGGAAGGTTGGTAGGGATGGGAAGCTAGGGTACGTTTGGGAAGATAGTACGATTGGTAAGCTAGGTAAGGCTTGGGAAGGTTGGTAGGGATGGGAAGCTAGGCTACGTTTGGGAAGGTTGTACGATTGGTAAGCTAGGTAAGGCTTGGGAAGGTTGGTAGGGATGGGAAGCTAGGGTACGTTTGGGAAGGTAGTACCATTGGTAATGTAGGTAAGGCTTGGGAAGGTTGGTAGGGATGGGAAGCTAGGGTACGTTTGGGAAGGTAGTACGATTGGTAAGCTAGGTAAGGCTTGGGAAGGTTGGTAGGGATGGGAAGCTAGGGTACGTTTGGGAATGTAGTACGATTGGTAAGCTAGGTAAGGCTTGGGAAGGTTGGTAGGGATGGGAAGCTAGGGTACGTTTGGGAAGGTAGTACGATTGGTAAGCTAGGTAAGGCTTGGGAAGGTTGGTAGGGATGGGAAGCTAGGGTACGTTTGGGAAGGTAGTACGATTGGTAATGTAGGTAAGGCTTGGGAAGGTTGGTAGGGATGGGAAGCTAGGGTACGTTTGGGAAGGTAGTACGATTGGTAATGTAGGTAAGGCTTGGGAAGGTTGGTAGGGATGGGAAGCTAGGTTACGTTTGGGAAGGTAGTACGATAGGTAATCTAGGTAAGGCTTGGGAAGGTTGGTAGGGATGGGAAGCTAGGGTACGTTTGGGAAGATAGTACGATTGGTAAGCTAGGTAAGGCTTGGGAAGGTTGGTAGGGATGGGAAGCTAGGGTACGTTTGGGAAGGTTGTACGATTGGTAAGCTAGATACGGCTTGGGAAGGTTGGTAGGGATGGGGAGCTAGGGTACGTTTGGGAAGGTAGTACGATTGGTAAGCTAGGTAAGGCTTGGGAAGGTTGGTAGGGATGGGAAGCTAGGGTACGTTTGGGAAGGTAGTACGATTGGTACGCTAGGTAAGGCTTGGGAAGGTTGGTAGGGATCGGAAGCTAGGGTACGTTTGGGAAGGTAGTACGATTGGTAAGCTAGGTAAGGCTTGGGAAGGTTGGTAGGGATGGGAAGCTAGGGTACGTTTGGGAAGGTAGTACGATTGGTAAGCTAGGTAAGGCTTGGGAAGGTTGGTAGGGATGGGAAGCTAGGGTACGTTTGGGAAGGTAGTACGATTGGTAATGTAGGTAAGGCTTGGGAAGGTTGGTAGGGATGGGAAGCTAGGGTACGTTTGGGAAGGTAGTACGATTGGTAATGTAGGTAAGGCTTGGGAAGGTTGGTAGGGATGGGAAGGTAGTACGTTAGGTAATCTAGGTAAGGCTTGGGAAGGTTGGTAGGGATGGGAAGCTAGGGTACGTTTGGGAAGATAGTACGATTGGTAAGCTAGGTAAGGCTTGGGAAGGTTGGTAGGGATGGGAAGCTAGGGTACGTTTGGGAAGGTTGTACGATTGGTAAGCTAGGTACGGCTTGGGAAGGTTGGTAGGGATGGGAAGCTAGGGTACGTTTGGGAAGGTAGTACGATTGGTAAGCTAGGTAAGGCTTGGGAAGGTTGGTAGGGATGGGAAGCTAGGGTACGTTTGGGAAGGTAGTACGATTGGTAAGCTAGGTAAGGCTTGGGAAGGTTGGTAGGGATGGGAAGCTAGGGTACGTTTGGGAAGGTAGTACGATTGGTAAGCTAGGTAAGGCTTGGGAAGGTTGGTAGGGATGGGAAGCTAGGTACGTTTGGGAAGGTAGTACGATTGGTAAGCTAGGTAAGGCTTGGGAAGGTTGGTAGGGATGGGAAGCTAGGGTACGTTTGGGAAGGTAGTACGATTGGTAATGTAGGTAAGGCTTGGGAAGGTTGGTAGGGATGGGAAGCTAGGGTACGTTTGGGAAGGTAGTACGATTGGTAATGTAGGTATAAGGCTTGGGAAGGTTGGTAGGGATGGGAAGCTAGGTTACGTTTGGGAAGGTAGTACGATAGGTAATCTAGGTAAGGCTTGGGAAGGTTGGTAGGGATGGGAAGCTAGGGTACGTTTGGGAATGTAGTACGATTGGTAATGTAGGTAGTATGGATGGTACGCTTGGTATTGATATGAGGATATTGATTAATATAGTATGCAAATTGCATATTGCATATGAATAATATATGAATAATATATATGAATAATGAATTAGAAAATGGCGTACCTCATTTGCATCAATGTGTGTTACTTATATGGCACAGTTACCTGTTACGTAGCATGTGTTTTGATGAATGTCGGACAACTCGGCCTTCGAGACAACTCGGCCAAGACAACTCGGCCTTCGAGACAACTCGGCCAAACGACAACTCGGCCTACGGGACAACTCGGCCAAAAGACAACTCGGCCTACAGGACAACTCGGCCTCCGAGATTCTGCCTCCCACACAACTCGGCCATTAGACAACTCGGCCAATGAAACAACTCGGCCACTAGACATGCTCGTCAGAGACAGTTGTGTGTTTAACGTATCCTATACCTAGTTAAAGGAATTAAATTGGCGGTCCCCATGTTATTGGGTTGTTTCTTTTGCCTTTTAAAAGACCCATCCCGTCGATTTTTGTCATATATTTAATATCATTGTACTCGCAAGTTAACTTCGCATCTAATTCACTATAATAGCATTAAATACTAAATCATCACTGACTATTACATACACTGATCCCGGGCACTATGGGTAAAGATACAAATGGCAAATAAATAAACCTGTTTGCGCCAAGTAAAGATGAATATATTATTTGTTTAAATATTATTATGCATCCAACAACCAACCGTCTTACATCGGCGCGGCATGGCATAATACATTCACATTGGATTTGCAACGTGCCAGATGTGGTGAGAGCGCCCTCTATAGTGAACCAAGCAGCTTAAGAATAACAGACGGTGTCAGACAACAGACATGGCTCGTTCCCGAATAAAGTTTCCAAATTGTGTAATGCGTATGAGGTAAAGGGTAACGTTATCAACCGAGGTTACATTATTAAAGGGCATGACGAGATGTGGTGGAGGATGCGCCCTCAATTACAAAAATGTATGATAACAACTGGGATTTGTATATTTTTACAATTGTATGACATGCATGAACCAAGAAAAATCAGCCCTCTTTGTATAACATAACGTCGATTCAATAGCGTAGCGAGTGGGGGGCAGGGGGGGGGGGGGGCAAACTGCCCCTCCGGAGGGGGAAAAATTGGCAAAATGGGGACGAAAAAGGCGGAAAATCATGAGTAAATCAGCCGTTTTTTGACCTGGTTTCTTTGAAATAGGGACCGTTATGGGGATCTATGGGGATCTTGCCCCCTCGGAGTGGCTGGGCTGGCTACGCGGCTGCGTCGATTCAAAAATGCTGGTTGAGCCGTAACCAACATTTTACGTATGGTTAGGGGATGGTATTCCAACGTATTAAACATTGTTTTAATCATGTTTTATAAAAAGGCGGAGGGCACTAGACGGAACCTGCTTCTGGACAGAAAAACGGTATAGATTTGCTCTGTGTAACAATTCGGCTAAAACTCAAGCTCGATGTAAAACATCCGATATAAACAACTAAGTATTAACATTTTCAAACTAGAAAACTCTAATAATGAAGACCCTGATAAGTAAATGTCTGGTTGACAGTTGTGTAAGATAGTGTGAAATCCGTGAAGACCTTAAAACTAAAACACACAATTAGATATTCATGACTATAATATCTCGCATTCATATATGAAATTATAAAGGCGGAATTTCTACAAAAATTATTATAGAAATTCAAAGGCATGCGTCGTTCTAGTAAAAAGAACAAATAAGTAGCAAATATTCAAGACTATGAACATTATCTGGTGGCTGCTTGCCACCTGAGAGAATATTCTGGAGAGGGAAAGGTGTGTTTATTCCATAAAGAAATGAAAACACGCGAAGATGGCCAGATATGAGAATGTCCTATAAATTATGTTCTAGGGGCAAACTTGTACGATTTTTTTTGGGTACCAATGTACCTTTTCCAAAAAATACGCCCCCCCCCCCCCCCCCCCCCCCCCCCCCCCCCACTCAACAAATCCTGCTTACGGGCCTGGTCCAGCGTGACCATTGCTTACAGAACGCAAAATGTTAGTGTGAATGAAAGAGCGAGATATCTATCTCTAAACATATCGGAACCGTGCTGGCTTCGAAAGAACTCTTCTTAGAAGTCTGTGTCCCAATAATGCTGGTTTTTATGATGTAAACTAACCCATCTTCTTCGGTTAAGACTTCAGATAGTTTGTTGCTCTCGTCCATTGTCTGGAACTGGAAGAGCAACTAGCACTAGATGTGTAGATGAGGTTCCGAGCTACAATTGTATCTCATTGGAATGAAAATGTTTGCGTTTGTTTAAATTTTCAATATGTGAAAAGGTGTGTCTCAATATTAATGAGGTATTGCCAATGTGATGTCGCCACATTGTGTGGGTTTCGTTTTATTTGGTGTCATTTAAAATTTCCGCGCATAGGCCTATACCGCGGCCGATATGGGCTAATGGGCTTGGCTATGATTCACACCCACCACTAATGCGGGTTCAATACATTAATTCATTCAGATACTCTCTACTATAATAGGTCACGCGCTTGTTATCAATTAAAATGACATAATGGTCACATTTATGCCTACATTTGACAAAAATTACATGTGATAATGCTCTAAGCCTAATAACTCAAAAAGTATGAATCCAAAGTGTGCAAAATTATATATTGTTAGAAGCTGAGATATCCAGGATTGTGAATATCTAGTGTTTGTTCCAGTATACAGGGTGACTTAGGAAATATATATGGTGTAACAAAAGAAATATTACTATGAAATGTAATTTACTGTATGCTTCCTAATTTAAACATAGTGCATTGAAATAAATATTGAACCTCAGATTTGAAAAGCCAAAGGCAAGGCCCTTTCGGCCATATATATTATTTGTAGGGGTTAATTGTCAAACAAAAATACAGGGTGATCAAAATGTGTCAATTTCCCCTTAAAAAAACTACATGTTCTGTGTGGACAGTATGACAAAAATGTAAATAAATGATGTTTGTTCAAAAGAAACACTTAAATGAAGTTTATGAACATACCTTTCTGGTAGAAAGGTACAATTCATTCAAAATTTATTATACAGGGTGTCCATGAAGAAAACAAATTTGGCTGAATACTTACAACATTACAAAAGAGCGGGAGGGTACCAAGGGTACCTGCTTTCGGACGACCAAACTAACTCTTTTAAAACCACCGATTGTAAAATGCTATAATAGAAGTTCAAACTAGAAAATCTAAAATAAGTAGCATTCCAAAACAGAAAACTTTGATGAAGATGATTTAAAAGAAAATCAACTGAATGCAACGTGTCCGACAAAATCTTTGTCGTGGCAAAACTTATTAGATGATGTGTTGTTAAAACAAACAACATTGAATTTCTAAACTTGAAATTCCTATTTTGTCTTATCTCACAAAATATATTTGATTCTATGTCACACGGTAAAAGCTTCCCGAATGAAACACGATAAACGCTGGCTCTTTTTCCGACATTTAAAATGATAAATTTCCAAACTAGGAAAGTATATCTTATTAAAATCTGACAATTAAATGTCTTGCTGAATGTTGTGTAGGCCTAATGTGCTTTATTCCGTATTGGACTAAAAGACACGCGGCATATTGCTCATATTAAACTTATATGAGAAGGCAGTAGGTCTATTTATCTTACGATAAATCAAAAAGCGAACTGGCTTAATGATAGTTATATAAAACGATGACAGAAGGCATGTCTTGCCGTTCTTTAAACGATGATCGGATGGAGGCGACTTGTTGTAATTCAACCGGTAATTCATGACTATGAAACTTCAGGTTTATGAAACTGTTTGCTAAAAGAAAGCTAGCTTGCTTTCGTAACTAAGATGACTCTGGGAAAGAACAAAATTAATCCAATGGACTAATACGGAAAACCAAATGCCATTCTAGACTTAGAGTGACTTATATACAATGAGCTTTGTATATGTCTTCTTAACATTCCTAACTTAAAATGTCCTCTCCCTTGAGTTTAAACTACTAGGGAGGAGACGATAAGTTGAGAATTTCCTATAGAGTAAAGGCCCACCATGTTTAAGATAAAACAATGGTGACGGCATGCAGAGTAGCTACTACAGCAGACACTCTTTGCGACAAGAAGGAAAGAGAAGAGTTCAGTGCATTTATTAAGTTGGTGTACGGCACTGTATTCTCTCTCATCTTCTTGACGAAAAGAGCGTGGTTCATTTATGCGCCGATCTGTATAGTTTCATCATATATGCCTCTATGTTACCGTTATATACGCATCACAGCAGACACTCTTTGCGACAAGCAGGAAAGAGATGAGTTTAGTGCATTATTAAGTTGGTGTACGGCACTGTATTCACTCTCATCTTCTCGACGAAAAGAGCGTGGTTCATTTATGCGCCGATCTGTATAGTTTCATCATATGCCTCTATGTTACCGTATACGCATCACAGCAGACACTCTTTGCGACAAGAAGGAAAGAGACGAGTTTGGTGCATTATTAAGTTGGTGTACAGCACTTTATCCTACCATCGAGACGATTCTCGTGTTCCTATTGGATAAGCGCTTGAATTTAGTGACTAGATATATCCCGTATCCGACCCCCGTATCCGGTCAGTAAGGAACTGCGCATGCGTTGTAGTAGGGTTGCTACGCGCGCCGACATGACGATCGTCGTATTGCATCTGAACTTGCTCGGGTTTTAGGTGACTACTACTTTACAGAATCATTTGTTCTTGTTTTGTTTTAATAGTGTTTTAGTAGGATAAAATCATATTATCATGCCTCTAGTGTTACCGTATACGCATCACAGCAGACACTCTTTGCGACAAGAAGGAAAGAGACGAGTTCAGTGCATTTATTAAGTTGGTGTACAGCACTGTATTCGCTCTCATCTTTGACGAAAAGAGCGTGGTTCATTCATGCGCCGATCTGTATAGTTTCATCATATATGCCTCTATGTTACCGTATACGCATCACAGCAGACACTCTTTGCGACAAGAAGGAAAGAGACGAGTTTGGTGCATTATTAAGTTGGTGTACAGCACTGTATTCGCTCTCATCTTTGACGAAAAGAGCGTGGTTCATTCATGCGCCGATCTGTATAGTTTCATCATATATGCCTCTATGTTACCGTATACGCATCACAGCAGACACTCTTTGCGACAAGAAGGAAAGAGACGAGTTTGGTGCATTATTAAGTTGGTGTACAGCACTGTATTCGCTCTCATCTTTGACGAAAAGAGCGTGGTTCATTCATGCGCCGATCTGTATAGTTTCATCATATATGCCTCTATGTTACCGTATACGCATCACAGCAGACACTCTTTGCGACAAGAAGGAAACTTCTGTAGTGACGACTAGTTCTTGTTCTTGTTTTGTTTTAATAGTGTTTTAGTAGGATAAAATCGTTATTAGGTGAGGTTGGGTCGGATACGGATTATATCACGGTCTCGGAGTCTGTATTAGGACTCGGGCTGCGCCCTCTCCCCGGCGATACAGAATCATCGGCTAGATATAATCCGTATCCGACCCAACCTCACCTAATAACTAATAGTATTCGCTCTCATCTTCTTGACGAAAAGAGCGTGGTTCATTCATGCGCCGATCTGTATAGTTTCATCATATATGCCTCTATGTTACCGTATACGCATTGCAGAGTTCAGTGCCAATTATTAAGTTATTGTAAATCATTTTATTTTTTAATTTCAAATAAGGACCAGCTAAAGAAAGAAAATACTTTGATGCTTCAATGTTACCTACGCATCTCAGCAGCCGGCCACTCTTTGCGACAAGAAGGAAAGAGAAGAGCTTCAGTGCATTATTAAGTTGGTGTACAGCAGCACTGCATATTCGCTCTTATCTTCTTGACGAAAGGAGCGTGGTTCATTCATTGCGCCGATTATCAGTATAGTTTCATAATTATGCTTCAATGTTACTTACGCATCGCAGTAGACACTCTTTGCGACAATAAATAAAGAGACAAGTTCAGTGCATTATTAAGTTGGTGTAAATCATTTTATTTTTTAATTTCAAACAAGGACCAGCTAAAGAAAGAAAAGCCTTTCATATTATTATGCTTCAATGTTACTTACGCATCGCAGCAGACACTCTTTGCGACAAGAAATAAAGAGTTCAGTGCATTATATTAAGTTAGTGTACAGCAATTTAATCAACTCTCATCTTCTTGACGAGCATAGCCTGGTTCATTAATGAGTCGATTATCTGTATAGTTTCCTATTATTATGCTTAAATGTTACTTACGCATCGCATCAGACACTCTTTGCGACAAGAAGGAAAGAGACAAGTTCAGTGCATTATTAAGTTAGTTAGTGTACAGCAGCACTGTATTCGCTCTTATCTTCATGTTTATGGCCGATTATCTGTATAGTTTCATAATTATTATTAGGCCTATGCTTCAATGCTACTTACGCATCGCAGCAGACACTCTTTGCGACAGGATATAAAGAGAGACGAGTTCAGTGCATTTTATTAAGTTGGTGTACAGCACTGTATTCAACACTCTTTGCGACAAGAAGGAAAGAGACAAGTTCAGTGCATTATTAAGTTGGTGTAAATCATTTTATTTTTTAATTTCAACCAGCTAAAGAAAGAAAAGCCTTTCATATTATTATGCTTCATCAATGTTACGCATCGCAGCAGACACTCTTTGCGACAGGAAGGAAAGAGACGAGTTCATTGCATTATTCATTAAGCTGGTGTTTGTTTGTTTATTTGTATACACGGTCGGTCCATACGGACACACGCTTGGGTCCTGAAGGGACGGGACCATGCACTGTATTCGCTCATATCTTCCGTGACGAAAAGAGCGTGGTTCGTTCATGTTTATGCGCCGATGATCCGATAGTTTCATCGCATTATTAAAATATTATGCTTCAATGTTACTTACGCATCACGGCAGACACTTTTTGCGACACTAGAAGGAAAGAGACGAGTTTAGTGCATTATTAAGTTGGTGTACATTACTGTATACTTACTGTTTATGCAAACGCATCGCAGGCACTCTTTGCGATAATACATTGAACTCGTCTCTTCCCTTCTTTTGACGAAAAGAGCGTGGTTCATTAAAGGCATATTATGTGATCTTTTCCAGAGAGCGCCCTCTATTCATTATTTTGTTTAGAAAGTAGATTTTCTTGCAGATTTACATTTCCGATCATAAATCATACATACATTCCAAGTTACAGAGCGATACGATTCCTAATTACCTCAAAATCATGGTTTTAGAGTGAATTAAGAGTGAAAAATATAAACTGTCGGGATTCCGACAGTTTATTTTCACTCTAAAACCATGATTTTGAAGTAATTAAGAATCGTATCGCCCTGTAACTTGGAATGTATGCATGATTTATGATCCAATGTAAATCTGCAAGAAAATCTGCTTTCTAAGTTTTTTTTCGATGTTGAGGGCGTTCCCTGGAAAGATCACATAATATACCTTTAATGCGCTGTTAGATTCATCTCCCATATCATCCTTTATAGTTTCCTTAGTTTTAATTATACCTTTTGTATATATATATAGTGTGTCATTTGTGTGCACGGTCGTATTTGATAACTTTGATAAGAATGATTTGTTGGTTACAAATTAAACCGTTTAATTTAACTGTATTATCGTATTTAAGACTCTTATTTTTCTCAGACTAATGCCAAGATAATGAGAATGATTGCGGATTTGGAGTTAGAATTGTAAATAAATAATTAATTAGAGTTTGCAAATTAAAGGGGTCCAAATTGAGAAAACTCTGGGTCCAGTCACAAAACGCGGACGGACATTTTGTCTCAAATACCTCCTTTTCACCAGGATTTAGTTCCCTAAATTTTCTCTCTTCATGGCGGACATATTTTTTGGAAATCGCGGAGATAGCTTCAAAAACACAAGTTTTGGGAAATCGTGGAATGGTACGGAAAGACCCTTTCCGCATTTTTTGGAACAACTATGCGTACCCAATGTAGTCTCTCAAAAGAGGCGGTAAGGTAAGTATTGATTTCCCTGTGGCGCGACCTCACGATGGATGCCCGTTAGTTGACGCCGAATTTGCCGTTTTCGAACGATCGGCGTATAGTTTTGAAAAGTAAAACCAGGTGATAAGGTAGGGGAAGGAAGGGAAAGAAAGGGAGAAGGAGACAAAAAGGGAAGGAAAGGGAAAAGGGAAGGAGAAAGGAAGACAGGCAAATTAGTTGGAAAATTGCAGTTTGTCACGCCGGCCTCTTAACACCCTCACAAACCAATTTTGGTAGGCTACGTCAATAGACTCTTGTTGAGAAATATACCATTTGTGTAGGGTAGGCTAAAACACAACAAAATTCCAGACCAAGAAATCGCCATCGAGATAAACGCATTTCAGAAAGCGCCACAGATATTTCGTTATCAATGTGCCTAGTTGTTTCATTGCCCGAGTTGTTTTGTGGCCGAGTTGTGTGGGATGCAGAATTTCGGTGGCCGAGTTGTCTTTTGGCCGAGTTGTCCCGTAGGCCGAGTTGTCTCGAAGGCCGAGTTGTCTCGAAGGCCGAGTTGTCTTGGCCGAGTTGTCTCGAAGGCCGAGTTGTCCTGACACCGTTTTGATTGATTGCATTGCAATAATTCTCATGATATAATCTTCTGCTAGTACTTGTCGGAGCGGATGCCACTCGACTTTAGATTTTCTCCAGAGAGCATTTTGGCACGATAGATCACAAGACGTTCAGGGTTCAAAGCGAAAAGCTGGTAAAACGTATGATATTAACAATGAATTAGATTAGTACTTAATTAGTCTCAATATATAATATTGCTATGCTAGCAGGTGGCCAAATTATCCCACCGAGTAAGTAGTCAAATATGGCCACCAAGACAAAATGCGTAATAAATTCACTATTTTTCATGTTTGAAACCCAAAATAATTGTTCCAAAGGGGGGTTCGGTGTGAGGTGGGGGTATAGGGCTATATCTTGCCTCACGTCCCGTACTGAATCAACCGTGTGGTGGCGTTTATAGCTAACAACGTATCATTAAAGGTAGATGTTCCGATTGCTGGCCGATTTTCAACTTGATGTTTTCTATTTTGAATGGAAGGTCATCCTTAAAATAGTCACATTCCAAAGTTTGAGTTGCATAACTCTAATGGTTCTTATTTTAGCAGGACAAGGTCACAAAACAATTGCCCATTCCATTGAGTAGTACATTAACTAGCTGGTGGTTAACCACCTTTGACAGTAATTCACCACATTTTAGCCTATAATTTCTAAATAGAACATTTCTGGCCCCTAAGATTTTACAGACATAATGAGAAAAATATTGGGATTCTTCTGATATCAAAATATCTTGATGTGAAAAAAAAATCATAGCCCAAAAAAAGTTATCGGAACATACACCTTTAATTGGTTTGAGCATGCGCATTTGAGTTAATACGGGACGTCTAGCCAGACATTGCCGGGTATAGAATACTATAGGGAGGGTGTTTGTGATTGGGAACGGGTTAGTAATGGGGGATGGTATTTGTGGTTGGGAGGGGGTTAGTTAGTGATTGGGACGGTGTTTGTAGTTGGGGAGAGGGCAGTGGCGGATACAGGATTAAAATTAACGGGGGGCTGACCAAGGTCTTTTTTAATTGGTACCCCAAAAAAATTAATACAAGGTCCTAATTTTTTTTTTGCCGTCAGCTCGTGAAATTCTGGCTAGGGGGGGGGGGGGGGGTAGGCATGTGGTTGTCCCAAAACTGGCAAAAATATCTTTTGGTACAAGTGGCAAATGTACCAACGGAACCTACCTATGCCTCTGAAAAAGGTAAAGTGGTACACAAAAAAGGTATATTGTCAAATTTTACGGGGGCAGTCCGCACCCACCCCTGTATCCGCCACTGGAGGGTTAGTTGTGGGGAGGGGTTGTGGTGGGGAGGGGTTTGTGGTGGAGGGCAGGGGTTTGTGGTGGTGAATGGAAATGGGATGGCCCTGGGGAGAGTGTTTGTGGTGGGGAAGGGGGATGGTGGCGTGAATGCATGGGGTGGGAAGGGTTGGCCGTGGGGTGGGTAGGGTGTTTGTGGTGGGGGAGGGGTTTTGTGGTGGGGGAGGTGTGTTGTGGTGCGGTTTGGAAGGGGAGGGGATTGTAATGGGGAGGGGTTGTGGTGGCGTGGATGCATGGGTGGGGGAGGGTAGGCCATGGGTTGGGTAGGGTGTTTGTGGTGGGAGAGGGGTTTTGTGGTGGGGGAGGGGTTTTGTGAATGGGAGGGAAGGGGTTTGTGGTGGGGATGGGAGGGGAGGGGGTTTGTGGTGGGGGTGGGAAGGGGAGGGGTTTATAGTGGGGATGGGAAGGGGAGGGGTTTGTGGTGGGGATGGGAAGGGGAGGGAGTTTGTGGTGGGGATTGTAATGGTAAAGGGGTTGTGGTGGCTGGGGGGTGGGGATTTGTGGTGGGGAAGGGAGGTTGAAGGGATGGTTTAGATGTGGAGGGGGCATTGTGGGAAGGTGGAGTAGGTTTGTGGTTGGGGTTGGGTGGGTTTGTGCATGTGGGAGGGGTTTGTGGTGGGGGAGGGATTGGTGTGTGTACACCAATAAGTACACAATAAGGCCTGGAAAATGGTTTTGATTGGCCTAACACAACAACAAAAAATAGGGTAGGTCGGTTGGGATTTTGTTTTTTTGAAATCACCAGCTTTGGGGACTTAAAATAGCCGAAAATGAAAGCAAACAGTCAGAAACTTTTTACTTTGTTCAATTTTTATATATTGTTGCTCTGATAGCTAGTTTTAACACCATCGATTGTGTATTCTCATTTTCAATGTGTCAAAAGCCTGCGATCAGAGAGACATCTTTTCGTCTGATGATTGGAAACGTATTGCTCTGTAAATAAAAAATAGAGTGCGATCCAACACGATGGCATACATATGCCTTCAAACACAATGTAAAGTTCAAATGTTGATCTTTGTTTTTACCTTATTGGGTTTTCTTTCTATTTCTATCAAAATTAATAGTTAAGGTCATCAGAGCGTCTTTCAATGAGCCTGGGAACATAGTCAACGTATCCATATTCCATATTATAATTGAGGACCCTAGTGCTAAAAGAGGGTTAAGTCACATTGAGAAAAATGGCAAAAACTGGGTTTCATTGTGTCCATGTGTGGACTTGACCCACTCGGGTTTTACCTCCCATGGATTCTTACACAGCTTTAACGCATGGCTTAACTTTAACATTTGAACAGAGGGTGCAGAGATCCTCCTTGTAGCAGAAAACTGATACTAACTACAATTTCACAAGATTGTGACTTAACCCTCTTTTAGATCTAGGGTCCTCAATTATTATAGGCCTTTATTGATATCAAGTGCCAGGTATAATACCTTATTAGGTAAAAGTAATATACACTGGATTTGCTATGCCTAATTACATTACAATGTGATGTTATCATTAACCATTAATATCTTGTGATCACTTCAAAAATATCCACCCACAATCATGCTAAAGTGATGAGATTTAACAATTTGGAATAGACACCAAACAGAAGGATGATTGGTGCCTGTAATTGTATCTATTGTAATATCAATGGGAACTTAAGCAGCTTTGACTGTCTGATGATAGATCATGTGACCGACTGGGTCGATCTGTACCAGTCGCCATACCAAGTTACAGTAGTTGAGTAAATAAACACAGACAAGATTTTGAATGAATGAGTCGCACAAGAAGGTTTATGAAAAATGAGATATTCCAAATTAGCCTATTATTTACCAACTTCGCTCCTTCAACAGATAATCGTCCATCAAAACTGAAGCGACATAAGACACGAAAGATGCCTGGTCTAGGTGGAAGCGGAGATTGTCGGACACATCGGAGAGTGGCAGTTGTGGGGGGAGGACTTGTAAGTTATTTTTAACTTTTCTGTTTTGGTAGGGTATTCGGACCAAAATAATGAGCCGAATGGCGTGCGAAAATGTGCTTTTTTTACACTCTTTTTTTTGTCATGATTGAGGCACATTTCAGGTTCATGCTGTTTTGAAATACAGCTTGTCTGGCAATTTGTATTCTGTAATTTCCAGAAGCTTCCAGGGGGCAACCCCTGGACCCCACCCGTTATGGGTGACCGCCACACACATGTTCAGATTTCTTAACTTTCAATGTTGGCAGGTATGCTTTGGTGAGAAACGTTGTTGACCAAGTTTAAATGTGCTTCACATCGTCTCGATATACTTAAAGAAATGGACATTTCTGTAATTGAACCGCAATGCAAGGTAAACTAATGCTCAATGCGCCATGAGTGCTTTGGCAGATTTGCGCGCATTATAAATCTTCAGTTTTATTAAATTAAGGCAAGTAAGCTTAATGTTACGCTACCATATCAAGCTTAATGTTACGCTACCATATCAAGCTTAATGTTACGCTACCATATCAAGCTTAATGTTACGCTACCATATCAAGCTTAATGTTACACTACCATATCAAGCTTAAAACACATCATTCTTCACAATAGGAACAGTAATGTTCAAACTACGCTATTAGCATCACAAGAAGAATACGAGAATACCATCAAAGCATGAAATATTGAAAGAGTCAAATTAGATGAGTTTTGTAGGTCTATTTTCCATGGTGATGAGTGTATTATACTCTCTTATCAAATCCACAATAGAGTATACAATACACTTCTGGAAGTCTCAATTGGGCAAGGTTAGCATTATCAGTGACCTTAAAGGTGACCAATTACTAAATTGATAATTCATGGGCAGAATGACTGAAAACACTTAAGAAATATTGGATTGATTTTGGTTGGGTGGTTGATTGATTGATTGATTGATCTATTGGTCATACATGTACATGTACATGAAATATGTGACCAGTTGCATCAAAAAGAACATGTCGGCAAACACAGTTTTGAGATAGAGGCCAATATATACATGTATTTGGTAAAATATAAAGAAAATAATGAAAAATAATATGCTTCTTCAAATCATATTTTGAGATTACAAAGTCCGATTACCTTCAACATACTGTCATTTCAAAGCTTAAAATGTGCTCGTTTAAGTCGAACAAATAGTTCAGATTTGACTCGAGCCCCAAACATGTCCATTTTTATGTGACATGTCACATGTGGAATTACACTTAAGAATCAGGTTGAGCGCTCTACTAACTGACCTGGAACAGTTCTTGTGGTTTTAAAATCAAATTGTTACAAACATAACCATACAACCATCATTATACAAGATATTTTTAATTTGTGAGATAATTTCAACACG
Organism: Ophiura sarsii; assembly: GCA_035610835.1. NCBI lineage: Eukaryota > Metazoa > Echinodermata > Ophiuroidea > Amphilepidida > Ophiuridae > Ophiura > Ophiura sarsii. Next base: position 88,552,265 of record CM069441.1, on the reverse strand, counting down.
GATGTTATGTGTATCTATCCCATCACATCTCACAAATGCCCTTCACTAAAATATATCAATTTAAAAATAATAACACATTGTTACAATTTTATTCCAGGTTGGAGCTTTGCAAGCATGTAGTCTGGCTAAAAGAGGTTTCACCGTCGATCTCTATGAGGCTAGGGAAGGTAAGAGACATTGTTGAAAAAATATATTGAATATTCGGATAAAACTGCATGTTTTTCTCTGGGACAGCGCCAGTCTGCACACTATAGTTTGATCAATTCCAAATTGGCAAAGCCTCCTGACAGCAGTACATGAATACAGAAGGATGCGGGCGCACATGAAGGCAACAATGCATCATATGCGTGACGATGTGTGCGTGCGACCAAAACCGTGTGCATGCGGCCATAATCGTGGGCGTACGCTTGGATTACTTTGGCCCGCGGAAAGATAAAAACCAAATATTTCTTGCCAATTTGGAACTGATTAAACTATTGTAGATGTTGAATTGAAGCGTATTGAAAAAATTGGTATAATCTAGAAGAATTCATATAAGATTTAATGAGGTCATGCCACATATTTTCAGACAAGAAAGACTACAACGTAGTACAGAGCTATACAACTGTAGTCTCCCCTAGGTGAACAATTGATGTATTAAATAATCTTTCTCCCCAGGTTGTCCATAGTGATTCCATCAACTTTGACCAAATTGTGGTGTTACCTTTTAATGAGTAAGCTATATCAAAAATTGGACTATTCGTGGGTCTTCCGACTTAGAATATTTTTCCCCATTTGATGAGCAAAATGAATTGAAAGCATAGGTTTTACATACAAAAATGACGAGGCTGGGTTTTGAACCCAGGACCTTTTGTTCCCAAAGTGAATGTCATAACCACAAGACCAGCTAGGCTACAAAAGAGGTAGGGTAGCCCATAGTCTACATGTATTATGGAATATAGCTATATATAATTATATAATGATAGGCCTGATTTCAGCCATGTGATAGTTTTTACTATCATTATGGCTAGTTATTAAATTTGTGATATCATTATATAAAACAAATATTGAATGCCTTTTGCTCGTGCAATAGTAAAACTATATCACTCTGTCCAATTTTGATTGTTCCATCACACTCGGCTGCGCCTCGTGTAATGGAAAAATCCAAATTTGATCTCGTGATATAGTTTTTACTATCACACTCTCCGGCATTCAATATTTGTATACTATACAATAGAAGTCTTTGCACTACAATAATTTGTGATGGCTGACTCAGAGGTATGCTGGTTCCCTGCATCAATGGGCTCCACACAACTTATCCATAGATGCAGGTACGCTCAAATTTCCACTCAAATCTGATTTGCTGGCATAAAAGTCATGCATATTCATGATTGACACAAAATAGATCCACAAATAAATTTGATCAAGCCAGCGTAACGCTTAGAATGATAACAAATTTGCTGATTGGCACAAACTACACGTGTATCTGCGCTAACCACAGCGCCGCACATGCACGCATGTCATATTGCGCTCCCCAGCGCGCCATAGCTATGGCAGAGCGACAATGCATTCAGCATTCGATGCGATGTCTCAGCTACAGTGTGTTGATCGTTATTTACCTTATGCCATAACAGAGCGACAATGCATTGTGTTGAGCTTACGGTTACGGCCGGCAATGGATTTGCCTGTACCTGCACCTATGGATAAGTTTGGCCGGGGATCCAGGGTGCAGGGAACCAGCATAACTCAGAGGTAGACCCCAAAAATGTTTTATTGGCATACATGTGTTTATTAATCTTCCATTCTTAGCCTCTGCTTCCATAAGAAAAAGACATAATTCTGTAAGGCCAAATAAAAAATATTCATGTTTAGCGTCCCCGCCCGCTTCCTTTTTAGGGGCCGCCTCCTTTTTTCTTTTCTTTTTATGTCCTTGTATGAAGCTGTTTGCGCCATGAAATAAACGGGTTTTCTATACGTCTCGGGACTCAGGACAAGACATCATTTTGGCCTCATTTTCTGTTTCATCTTGCCCATTAGAAGCCAATATGTAATTTCTTGAGTCCAAGTGGTGGTCATTTTGAAAAAAACAGGCAACCATCTTGAAAAATAGCCCGGCCAGCTATCTTAACAAAATGTGCTGGGCGGCCATTTTGGAAAGAAGAAAAAAAAGAAAAAAATTGCCTTCTCCTCCCTTTTTTTTCAAAAAGGCAGGATGCTAAAGATGTTTTATTTTTTATTTTGCCTAACCATTAGCTAAGAAAGCATAATTCAATGGAGCAAAAGAATTATATCTAGTGAAATGTAAACCATGTGGTTAACATTGCTTCCAATATAGATATCCGTCAGATGGAGCATGTTGCAGGGCGCAGTATCAATCTTGCGTTGTCAGTCCGTGGGAGGGAGGCTTTGCGGATGGTTGACATTGAGGAAGAGGTAAGCTGCTTGTAGTGTCAATGGGTGAGGGTTGAGTGTGCGGTATCAATCTTGCGTTGTCAGTCCGTGGGAAGGAGGCTTTGCGGATGGTTGACATTGAGGAAGAGGTAAGCTGCTTGTAGTGTCAGGGTATGTGGGAGTGTATGCAGTATCAATTTTGTGTTATCAATCGGTGAGGGGAGCTTTGCGCAAGGTGAAGGTAAGATACTTGAATGATCATGCGAAGAGTTGTAGCATGAATTTTGCATTTATCAGTCTATGGGAAAGAGGTTTTATAGATGGTTGACATCAAGGGAATTGTAAGGCACTCAGGTTCCCTAGGTGGGGTGTGGATGCTGTATCCATGAACCAGCCAGAGGGAGGGAGGATATACGGAGGGTTGATATTGAGAAAATGATAGATGCTAAAGGCCTGGGAATGGGATAGTGATAGATGTCACTTTATGTATCTTGTATTGTCAGTCGTAGAAGGGAGGATTTACAAATGTGATGTGATCAAGCGAAATGAGTCATGTCTGCAGTTTTGAATTTTGATATTTGTCCATTATTCAAAGGCGGGGGGAAAATGCTACAGTATGGTCCAAACCCCACTAAAATCGAATTTCTAGTTAAAGCTACAAACAGTTTACCAACTGAGAAAACAGATTAAAACATAAGAATGTGTCACTTCTGTTTACCTATACCTCAAAATCAATATTCCCGACATACGACTCATTCCGCTTGATCGTCTCACATATGATCGTGAAGGAAAGATGCATGAAGTTCCCCTCGTCTTTCAGATATCTGTGCATGGCCTGACATTTTTTTCTTTCGCGGCAAGTGATTCCAAATTTCCCTCCAAAATGGATTGCATTTCTTAATGGAAGAGTAACATTTCCCTCCAAATGCCAAAATTTCCCTCCAAATGCTCAAATTTCCCTGCAAGGAGCTTTCCGTATTGCCTACTTTTTCAGCCTTTGTATCTGTGTTTATGATATGCCAAAGAAAAGAAGGTAGATATGATTATTTTGATAATTCTGCCTATGTCACACTTTATTAAAACTTGTCTTTTTGTAGGTTATTGAAACCGGTATACGCATGCCTAGCCGACTGATACATAATGTGGATGGATCTACTAAAGTAATGCCTTATGGTACATCGGAACAAGTGAGTACTATTTATTCATAAGTTGGGATTTATCCTCTGCTTTGGTTTTCAAGCATTGGTGATAAGAAAAGCATGAACTGACTACAAATATCTGTTACCCAAATCTATTTTAAAGGTAGATGTTCCGATTTTCAACTTGAAGTTTTCTATTCGACATGAAAGGTCATCCTCAAAAAAGTCGTATTCCAAAGTTTGAGTTGCATAACTATAATGGTTCTTATTTTAGATGCACAAGATGCTGTGAAATGTGCCCATTGAGTTGTACACAAACTATATTGGTGGGTTAACCACTTTTCACGGTAATTCGATGCTATTTCACCGATTTTTTTCGTAATCGTCTACTGATTTGGACCGTCAAACTTTTGTATGTTAATCAGAAAAATATGATCTTTCATATGATATGAAAATCTCCATATGTTTGAGAAAAATCTGTGTTATGAAAATGTGATCGGGTCATCTACCTACCTATCTAAGTATTGAGTGTACACTATGTGAACCATTTCTTACCACACGATTATAATGACCTTAATTATTTAGCTTTTCGTTGTTGGTATCAACAGTGTTGCTGATATATATAAAAAAATATCAAGGGGTCACATTTGCTTAGATCAGTCAATGGGTCACCCCTCCCACACAAAAACAAACAAACAAACCAATCAATAAATTATAAAACAGAAATATTAAATAAATATATATCTGGTTTTTTTTGTTCCTTTCAGTTCATTTTATCTGTTGATAGGAGGAAATTAAATGAATCATTGCTAACTGGTAAGTACATTTTTATAACTTATTCAAATGACTACTTGCCTTGAAATATATTTACTTATATATTGCCATGTAATCATCCCAGGGGGGGGGCACTCAACTTTTTTTTTGGTAGGGGTGTGCCGCCCAGGGACTCAAAAAGGGGGCTACAGAACTGAACTGAGTGGATTTTATGACGAAAAATAGGGTCTTAGGAACTGATTTTTTTTCAAAAAAGTAGGTCTTGAGAACTGGCCTATAGTTCAATTTGATTAGCAAGAACGCAAATTTTCATTTTGTTTGTTTTAGAACACAACATTTTCGAAGAATTTGGGATTTGGAACGCAAAATTTCGCGATTTTTGAATTTTCAAAAAAAATTGGGGTCTTAAGAACTGATGCAGGCTCAAAAGGGGGGTCATAAAAGCTAGCAGCAGAGGGTGAAAAAGGAGGTCTTCAGCGCGGCACCTATACCCTTTTTTCAATGTCAGTGCCCCCCCCCCGGGGTAATCATAAGACGCAGATTTATTTTGGCAGTAATCCATATTACTGTAAAAACCATCAGATATATATGTTGGCAGTCATCCACATTACTGTAAAAGCCAAAATGTCTGCAGTGGTTATATGTCAATGAAGTCGTATATAATTGTTATCATTCTTTATTCTCATTAACAAGGAAGCTATGTTTCCTTTCCTGATCTTGGATGTGTCTGTATTATTTTTTAATGTATTTATCTGAATTTGTTTTTGAATTGCTGTTTCTATGTTTAAGCACTTAGGTATCTCGATGTTAGGCGCTATATGAATATGGTTTTATTATTATTATTAGGTTAAGAGTTTAACGGGTTTGCTACTCTCAAATCATCAGGCAAGGGGCAGCCCGAATGATGATAATATATAGAGAAGTGGCAGTATGGATGCTTTGCTTATAATAATTTGGTCCTGAAGAAGTCAGAGCTAATCCTGACGAAAGCTTGACAGTTGTAAACTTGTCCAACAGCAAAACCGTTAAATTCTTAACCTATATTATGAATACCTGTCGTAAAAGCCTATCTCTCAATTATTGCTATGTATATTTCAGCTGCACAGGTTAATCCACTAGTGAACATCCACTTCTCACACAAACTAAAACGGATACACCTAGAGAAGGGAAAGGCAACATTTACAGAGTAAGTGTATACACAGGTTAATCCAGGTTAATAAGTGTTTACAATATATATTTTGAATTTTGTATTAATCCAGGACAGTATTATTAGTTATTGGTGAACAAAATCAATTTGCAAATGAATACCGACGCAAATATTTATTTTGGGGCTTTGGAAAAAAGAAGAAAAAAAAGAAAGAAACCTGACCGACTGACCCAACCTGAGAGGTCTGTTAACCCGTAGAACAGGGTGGGTTTTTTTAATTTAAAATTTCAAAAATTGTTAAAAATTCACAACATTTTCATGAACATTTTAAAGAATAAAACAAATACAAAAAAGTGCCCGCCTACCCGACCCACCCTACCTCAGCAGAATGGAGTATAGCAGAGGGGCCATGGATATCAAGTATGGTCTCGTTATATGTTCTTATTCATCTATTTAGTTACCATAGCAACAGCTGGTCGGTCAATTGACCTTTTGCGAATTACATGTTTAAGCAAATTGCCTCTGTTGCCACATTGCCTTAAAGTGGATATGTTTACAAAGTTTGACATAACATTATGTATGGGCCAATGCAAACAAAATGGAAACCCATAATTATGCAGCACTTTAAAGGATACACCTGTTTTATTATTTAAGATTATTACATTATCATGGTCTCTTGTTCGAATAATGTTGAGAAAATCATGATATTGGAATTAGTGCTTATAAATGCAAACATAAATTTTCAATAAAATCTTCAAAAAATTGTAATAAATTTTATCATTCTAATATTTGTTTTGAGTTAAATAAATAACCCCAATGTAAATGTACTATTTTAGCTTTTTGAGTTTTACTATATAAATCCTAGCCGCATGATATTGGGCTCCACACATGACAGCAGGTCATTGTAGATGGCTGGTAGCCTCGCCTCTCTAATCTAGTGTTTCCGAAATTGATCCTCTCTGGCGATAATGTGGACCTGCTGTCATGTGATCACCTAAAAGGCGGTCATAAGTAAACAATACGCTGAATGTGGGCATCGCAATTATCCTGAAAGCAACAGAGCTCAAGAATAATTGCTCAAAAAAGGTATCTAAATTAAATCCTATAACCCTTACCGCACTGAATCTCACTAAATCTCACTGCCAGAAACTATCTCCGCGTACGTGGTGCTGGCATTGCCTCGATGACGTCACCTACCCCAGGAATTCTTAGCCGGCATATGCGCTGGGAGTTTAGCTCAGTTGGTAGGGGGGCAGACTGGGGTGCGGATTGTCCCGCGATCGAATCTCGGGGGGTGCTGGGTGATTTTTCGGGTCAAAAAGATAGTACTTTTCCCCCCCTCCCCCCGATACGCACGAAAAACATAGCTTTACTGGTTAGGGTTATTGAATGTCAATTTTTCGTGTTCAATAACCCTTACCGCACTGAATTTCACTAAATCTCACTGCCAGAAACTATCTCCGCGCACGTGGTGCTGGCATTGCCTCGATGACGTCACCTACCCCAGGCATATGTCTGCGGGAATTCTTAGCCGGCATATGCGCTGGGAGTTTAGCTCAGTTGGTAGGGGGACAGACTGGGGTGCGGATGGTCCCGCGATCTAATCTCGGGGGGGTGCTGGGTGATTTTTCGGGTCAAAAAGATAGTACTTTTCCCCCTTCCCCCGATACGCACGAAAAACATAGCTTTACTGGTTAGGGCTAAGCCATAAATTCTTACATACATTACAGCTCGAAATAGAATGGACAATGTCAATGCAATTCAGTGCAATGTCATTGCAATGTCATTGCAATGACATTGCAATGAAATGACTGCACTAATCGGGTTACATCGCATTATTTAATGTCTTTGCAATGTCATTGCAATGTCAGTGTCCATTCTATTTCGACAGTGACTGATTTCGAGCTGTACTGTATGTACACACACCCTTCATCTTGAAAAAAATGTCATTTATGCAAACACATTCATGTCAGAGTTTTAAGTGCATCAACATAAAACAGTGGAAATAAAGGTAGCAGAGCATCTTTAATTTAGAAATGTTGTTATTGATTTCTTTAAGAATTTTGAGAGTTACTGATGTTCAATAAATCGATCAAGCAGCGATGTCCTCTCTCATTCTAACTTTTTCCCTAAAATTTGTTTTCAGTGCATCAAACAATGACATTGAGGTGGAGGCAGACGTTTTCTTTGGGTGCGATGGCGCTTATTCGACCATGAGAAGTTCAATGATGCGTGTTAATCGCATGAATTTTAACCAGACCTATATCCCTCATGGCTATATGGAATTGTGTATGCCGCCCAGAGAGGATGGAGAGGTAAGACCAGCCTAAAAATTTGCAATATCAATAGTTTGGAAACTTTTTTTAATCACCAATTTTTTGGATATTTTGTAATATATTCATATAAGTGTTCCCTCTCTATGAAAAGCTGGTGTGTTCATCTTTCCAACGATACCCTATTTTGTAGCAATCACTTTTTCAGTGCTCAGCAACTTATTTGAGAACATGGGAGGTCACAATCTGAATGTGCCAAAATTGCCACTATTTTGTGATATGTGTGACCCAACATGATTAAATGAGGCAAAATGTGGCAGTAGCTAATTTGATTTTAAAGGCACAAATGTGGGACAGCCTAGCATAATACATGTAAGTCAAAATCCTAAAAAGTCTTATTTCTTGTGTGGGAAATTGCAAAACTTTCAGTTACTTATCACCTTTTTAGTCCCACATTCATTTACCTCTAACTCTCTATTCAGGGCCAGAAAAAAATGTAAATTTTCCGGGACCAGAATTTTGAAAACTTGAAATTCTTATGTTTTGTTTTGTTATTTTGTACCTAAAATTTCCCTCCAAATTCAAAAATTCCAGGAACCGAGTCCCAGAGTTCCCCATTTTTCCAGACATGCTTCTATAATTCATTTGTGTATTATTTTTTGGCAGCACGGTATGCCCACAAACCATCTACACATCTGGCCTCGGAATGAGTTCATGATGATAGCGCTACCCAACCAGGGCGGCTCATTCACAGTCACACTCTTTATGCCATTTGAAAAGTTTGACGAGATCCATGCCGGCGGTGAGAGAGATGTGCTGGGATTTTTTGAAAGGTAGGGTTTGTATGAACATTTTTGTTGCATGATAACAGGTCACAGGTTCGAGTCCTGCACCGGCTCATGTCCTTGCTTTTTAAGTTGGGATATGGTTCGAGGCTTGTTATGTTTGTTTGGGTTGTGGAACTTGCGGTAGTTATCTGCCTCGCTCTTATTTACATTTATGTAGTTAACACTTTCCACACGGCTATTAGTTTTACCATTATACAAAACAGATCTGTCAGAAACCTTTCCCAACTTTCAAGGTCTTTCTCAAGGATTACTGAACCAATGTTTGTACTTATTTTAATGCATTTCAAACAGTGATTCCAAATATGACGTTTTTGAAACATTTTGGAATGTCGTCTGCAGACGCCTGCCGCATAGAAAGTGTTAAAGGGGCATTGAGAGATACGTATGGGAGTGTGCCCTCAATTATCCTGGAAATCAGTTTTTTTGCATCAAAGTAATACTTAGTTAGGCATATACTAACTACCATCTGAAACAGTTAACCAACATTGAGCATTTATCATATAAAATGTCATGATCTTCTTAGTTTTAATGTGATCATATCGAAACTACAATCAAGGAAAATAATAGTTGGCACACTTGATACAATTTAATACAACTATCCCCGTGCTCACAATTGAGAACCGACTTGGGACATAGCACTCTTTAATAGCACGCAGAGGTCCCCCCCCTATCGCTCATTCTTCCCCACCCCCCATCAATCAATGTTGAGAGAGCTGCCAAATCTTCTGATGACATGTGGCTCGGATCAACATTGCCTCGGGGGAGCGGGCACTTTTTTCCTTAATTGGGACAAAGTGTGCCAAGATTTTTTTCCTTGATTGTAGGTGCTGAATTTGGAAGTTATGCTATCGTTTTACTCGCGAACTTTCGCAGAAATCTCAACGGGAAGTGCCGTTATTTGCTAATTTGGCATGAAGGCGATGTTGGAATTGTACATGACATTTGGGCTATGTTGATGATTATCTTTACGTTATTTGCTCATTTAGTATATCAATACATCTCTCAATGCCCCTTTAAGCAACATTCTTAAATAAATATGTAGATAAAAGATGGATCGATACCATTGCTATTGGCTGATAAGATGTACAGAAATTCATACAAAAATGAGGTACTATTTTATTTTCAAATTAAAAGTCTGGTTTTATTTTCAAAACATCCTATACAGTCCAAAATATCCAAAACAAATATTATGTTAACCATCATACAACAATACAAATCAAATGTTTTGTTTAAGCTCACAGACTACGTCAATGAAGTTTCTATGAGGAGGTTAATCCGCAAGCGGCAGGTAGTTAGTCATTTAGAACAATTCAGTTTTGATCTCATCATTTGCCAGTGCCAATAATCATTGCTTACATCTTTTTTGTGTTGGTTCAAGACGTTGCTTGTTTTCATTCTTGGTACACACACTATTCAGTGTGAGAACAAATAAAAAGCCATGGTTTAGTGAATCTGCGGATCCATTTTGAACTTGATTAACCCTAAAAACATGAAATTTATCAAGCGCTGTCACTTTTGAACTATTTATGTCATGTATATAATAGTATACATTTTTGGAAAGGAAATGAGTCAGAGAATCCATATTTGGTATCAAATTTCACTGAAATGTCTGGGTTTTTTAAAAACACGCATTGAACTTTGACTTTAAACACATCGTTTAACTTAATGCAATTCTTGAAAATTTGTTTAACTTAAAAACATGTGTCTTACTCACTGAAAACTCTCCAACATTAAACATGGGTTGGGGTAATTTAACCCTAACCACCCCCAGTGCCACAAATGGCCACGGTGCAGTCTGTCTGTGTAAGCTGTCGTGGCACTTTTTCGATGAAATAATGGCCCCAGGCTACAAGTATGGTTGAACCCCTGTGGCGCACTGGTAGGGCGTTTGAACAGAGAGGTCCTGGGTTCAAGCCCAGTGGACCCTCAATGGACAAACAAATTTAAACATCAACAAAAATGTTGACCTTAGGGTTAACAGAATTTTTCTTCTTTTTCAAATCTTTCTATGTATGGTTTCATTAACCCTAACCACCCAAGTGCCACAAATGGCCACGGTGCAGTCTGTCTGTGAAAGCTGTTGTGGTTCTTTTTCGATAAAATAATGGCCTCAGGCTACATAGTTGGCACACTGGTAGGGTGTTCGTCTCTCAACCGAGTTCAAGCCCCGGGGCGTGGCCACTCTTTTTGTTGTTGAAAAAAAATTCCTTCAAAAATGTGGGTAGGAGGTTAGGGTTGATGGGAGGTTTTTAAGATTTCACTCCTCAGAATTTTGGTTGCAATCTTTTCATAATTTGATGTCTATTTCAAATTTACTGAGCATTATGCATTCTTCATACATATTGTGCACACATACTGCTGGGTAAGGTACAATAGTCTCTGTCGGCCAACTGCTGGGCATTGATATCATATCACTTCATCCGAAGATTGCTTACATTGGCTCTGTATCATTTTAGGCCAACAAAAACCCTAAAATCTCAAAAATTAGGGTCCCATTTTTTTTATTTTTTAAGATTTCAATTTTACCCAAATTGTCAAACTAATTTCTATTCTCTGCTTGAAATGAATGTTTGCTTGAAACTAGAAACATTAGTAAAATTGACATTTACCAATGTGTTTTCCCTTGAAAATGACCGTCAAAATCAGACAAATATGTACAAATCTTGCCATATTTTAACAAGCCAAATTCTTTTGTCTGGCCCGTAGAACAGGGTTTCTTTTTTTTCTCGCCTAATGCTACATTTCTTCTATGCCTTTGCAATTCAAAATTCAATCCATCTTCATGCCAAAGTTTGCTTACACATCTTTGCTAGTGAAATAACCTTATTGCTCCATACATTACTATAATTTGTGTCTCTTTCCCTTTAAATTACTTGTAGATATTTTCCTGACTCAATACCGTTGCTGGGAGAGAAGGAATTGGTTGAGACGTTTATGAACAGCAAAGGTCTACCAATGGTATCAGTCAAGGTGTGTATGTAAATCAGGAGTAGATCCCCTTCATTAGGCCAACAACAACAAAAATAGTTGTGTTGCCCTCATCCGGCCGGGTCAAAATTCTGAGAATGTGGGCCGGGGTTTTTTTTAAGATTTTTTTTTTTTTAAGATTTTTTTTCTCTCTCTTTTTAATTTATTTTTTTTTTGTTCAAGATATTTTTTCAAGATATTTTTTTCTTCAAAATTTTTATTCAAGATTTTTTTTCTCAAGATCTTCCAATCTGTGAAAAGAGATGGGCAAGAAACCAAAATATTCACCATTGGGTTGAAAATACATCCAGTAAGCGTTTTCCTTATCTTCACACATGTTGACTGTAAATAATAGGTATAAAATCGCTGATTTGGTAAAATAAAAATTTTAAAAAAAATATTTTAAAAATCCGGCCCGCCGTCCTTCCCGATTTTAGGCTTGTGAGGGCAGCACAACTTTTTTTTTGCCTTAGGCAACAAAATAAATTGTTGTGTTGCCCTCTAACCCAAATTGACAAAATATCACTATTTTCTGCTTGAATAAATAGTTTTTAAACCATTATCTCACTAGAGACATTTAGTAAAATTGACATTTGCCAATTTTGTGATGACAGCCAGGGTCGTACAGTTAAAAATGTTGGCTTTATATTAGGCCAAACAAAGAAGATAGTCTGTCTCAGAAACATTGTGCAAAAAAAAAAGTAAGTGCTCTGCAATTTTTTTTAAGGTATGCGATTTTCTTTTTTTTGCTATTTTTTTTTGTTGCTTATCCAAGCTTACGGAGAACTTTTTAAAACTTTTTTAAGAAAAGATTTTAGCCAGCGCATAGACCTACCTCATTTCACATACCAATGCGGGCGGGCTTCTGAGACAGACCTTCTTCTTTGTTTGGGTCTTAGCATTTTTATATGGAGCGTCTCTTTTAAGAACAGGTCTGGTCTTTTGAGAGTAGATTGAGCATGTTTTCTCCTCCAACACTTGTCTAGTAGATCTACTTAGTGAACAGGAATTTATTTTAATGTGATTGGTTACTTGGCAAAACAGCTGGTCAATCATTCTCCTTACAAAGACCAATTGAAGAAGATATATTAAAGGTAGATGATCCGATTGCTGGCCCGATTTTCAACTCGATGTTTTCTATTTTACATGAAAGGTCATCCTTAAAATTATCGCGTTCCAAAGTTTGAGTTGCATAACTCCAACGGTTCTATTTTTAGAACCACAAGGTCACAAAATATTGGCCCATTGACTAATACACAGACTGGTTGGTGGTTAAGCACCTTTGGCAGTAATTCACCACATTTTAGCCCATAATTTCTAAATGGAACATTTCTGGCCCCTAAGATTTTACAGACATAATGAGAAAAATATGGGGATTCTTCTGATATCAAAATATCTTTATGTGAAAAGAAGAAAAAAAATAGCCCCAAAAAAGTAATCGGAACATACACCTTTAAAAATGATAAGGGAATAAATAACCGGGTGCAGTAAACTTGCCTTAATACTTTCCACACGGCTATTGGTTTGACCATATACAAAACAGATTTTTCAGAAACCTTTCTCAAATTTCAAGGTCTATCTCAAGGATTGCTGAACCAATACTAGGCATGTGTTTAATTATTTCAATGTATTTCTCATGGTGATTCTAAATATGGGAATGAAATCCAATAAATTTGACATTTTTGAAACATTTTGTGAATTTTTGGAAGGTCGTCTGCAGACGCCTGCGGCATGGAAAATGTTAACCTTTGAATTTATTGAAGATACGTAATGTCAGGTTTTGTATACCCTTTTATCCTGTTATGCAGTGTAACCCATACCACTTTGAAGATAAAGCCGTAATCATGGGTGATGCGGCACATGCTATGGTTCCATTCTATGGACAAGGAATGAATTGTGTAAGTATTACAGTGTTAGTATCTCTTTGTAAATTGAATCCCTGATTATGGGTTATGCGCATGCAGCAATTATGCAATGCTATGGCTCAATTCTCTTTGGCCTTTGCTGACGAAAGAAGTCCATGCATGTTCACATGGCTCCTATCTTCAAGGGCAGAGGCTCCAGAGAATTAAAGCCATTCATCGACTTCCAGGTAAGGCAATAAAACATTTGTTGTATTGACGTAACCGGCCTAACCCTAATTTAACCCTGACCCTGATTATTATGTTTTTGCAGAAGAAATTAAAAAAAAAAAAAATGCAAATTAAAAACTTGAGTTGGCAAAGTAGTTTATTTTGTGATTTATTTGAGTTTTTTTTAGTAATTTATAGTATATCTACAATTCAAAATATCTATACATGAAGTTGGGGGGGGGGGGGGGGGGAATTGCCAGCCCTACCTTAATTTTCAATGGAGTGTTATGCCAATACAACATTTTGTTATAATTATGGTGAACTTGTCTAATTCACTATCTACTTTATAGTTCTTACTACTTTCGTTTTTATATTTTGTCCCTCATAAAGGGTGGTATATCCACTTGAAACTTAGGTCTTTATTGTTACGTTATATTTGTGTTGTTTTATTGCTTGTCCAAGTGCATATCCATGCTTTATTGTTATTTGTTTCAGTGCACAGCAATTCTCATTGCTTGCCTTAGTATATTTCACTGTTTTAGCATGTTATTCTCCCTTGTTATCACTTGTTCCCCAACACCCTACCCTGTTGGTATATCTTGCTTTTATTCTTTGTATTTTACATTTTCGAGATATCCTCTTGTATCAGTTTTCTGATTCTTGAGGTGTTTTGTTCCTGGTTCTGTTGGATTCAATTTTTTAACATTTTGTATGTCTGGTTTAATAATTGTTTTTATTTGTCTGGAATGTTGTGTTCCATATATTTTCCCCTTTATACATACGTTCGTTCACCTAATGGAGAACTGATGGGGTTTACATGTTTTTCCTTTATTGTGTATCGTTATTTGATGTATTATAATGCTTATAAAGTTATGTGAAATTTAAAAAAAAAAGAGATTAACAGATTATTGATTGCATACCCAGATGCCTGGGATGACTTTGAACTCCCATGGTTGACGTCGGTCAAGGGTAATGACATAAACAGACACTGAGTGTGGAATGAAATGCTATTTTATTGTCAATTTGCAATGGGTTTTACTCAAGTATGACATACAGGTATATGTAGAGCTGCCAACCCTTGCTGATTCCGCAAAAGACTTCCTGAAAATGGATTGAGGTTTTCTTGTTAAAATGAATACATTTATCAATCTTCCTGATTTCCGTTATTGGTTGCCCATAGGATTCTTTATAATTTTTAATATCTTCCTGATTCCTGTACCAAATCTTCCTGATAGTAAGATTGATTGTGGTGTTGGTATAGCTCTGTATATGGCTGTTGTGCCTAAAATCAGTCTTTGTTTTATGTTTCTTATCTTACAGGGATTGGAGGACTGTGTGGTTATGAGTGAATTAATGGACATGTACAACAACAATTTTAGTAAGTTGGAATTAAATCTGGTAAATATATAAATAATGATTTATGTCACAAGCACATAGTCAACCAATGGTAGATGACTTTATTCAGGCACTGTTACAAAAAAAGTACCTCGGAACCTCAAAATTTGCCTTGAACCCAATGTGAAAATGCTTAATTATAGCTGAGACGTATTTTAGTCTCGGCTTATAGACCATCTCAAATAGAGTTCAGAAAAACAGGTCACATGGACTAGGTGCGTAGGCAGCGTGATGAACTGGTTTATCGCATTCATAGCATTGGTTGTCTGCTTAGTGGTTTACTATGTTTACATACAAGCGTACACCCATGAGAAATATAACTATTAGTAGCGAGAATATTTTGTTTTATCAACATTGGCGTAGATACCGGCAACTTCAAAATATATCAAGCTGAAGGTAAAATGTGAACATATTACCCCAAATCTCTTTTATCTCACCATTTTTGTTACTGAAACACCGCAAAATACAACTTTGTGAGGAAGACAATCTCTCGTCAACACCAGCGCAATCCACACACGGGTTATTAAAGACACCAGGTGAAAACATGTTTGTTTTTCTGTGCATAACTAGAGTCATTCAACTGGGTGCTAAAAACACTTGGCTAAGGCTATATTAAAAAAATCATTTGTCTCGAAGCTCCGGCGCGCGTTAGTTAATTGATGCACATTAGTTTTTGTTAGTTTCCTAACAACAACAAAAATCCCAAAGTTTCACAGATCTTTCAGATTTTCATTGATCACATCAATTTAAATACAAAAGTTCACTTTTACAAGGATTTCAATATTTTATATTTATAATAAAAAAAAATTGAAAAAAACCCTTATAAAAAACGGCATTCCGCATTAGGTTTTGAAAAACTGAAGAGCTTTGAGACCAGGGCTCAAATTACAGGATCAAGGCCATGGCCTCCATGCCCTTTGATTTGGCCTTGGTGCCCTCAATTTCAAAGCATTCTTTGGCATATAGTGGCCTCTGGTGCCCTTGTCCACTGGCCTTGAAATAAATGCCCTCACAGATTTGTAATTTGAGGCCTGTTTGAGACAAAAGATTTTTTTAATATAGCCTTAAAGACACTGGTTGAAAAGATATTTGTTTTTCTGTGCATGTCTTGAGTCATGCAGCTGGGTGCCAATAACACTCGGCTAATCAGAAAGCATTCGGAACTGATCGAATATTTTTCGGATTTGAAATGGTCTACATTTATTCACCATCCATTAAAAAACTATTATCCAATCATTATTAATCCATTCCTATTTTCTTTCTTTTTTATAATTTATAAATGAACAGAGAGAGCCTTACCCGCATATTCACAGTACAGGAATCCCGATGCGGAAGCCATGTGTGATTTGGCCATGTATAATTACATCGAGGTAGGGAGATGTTTCGATATATTATGTTATTAACTGCCAGCATTATCAAAAATCAATAATATGGAAGTGTGAACTATTTATGCTATTAAGAAAGGTAATGTAATTTGTGTAATAACAGACCATAAACCTTTTTATAGAGGTATGACAATTGTCAATTGTACATTCTTTGTATTTCTGGTTTTCCTCGAAACTGAAGTATGCCCTCGATCGCCCAATGTTTATCAAAATAAAGGACACCCAAATTGAATTTCGGGCACGATTCACTGATCATGAGCCACCAACCAAAGAAGACAATCTGAAATAATGAATTTCAATATGGATTCCAGTGAACAGAAAAATATTGTCACTATTGAATGAATACCAATGCATTGTTATTCATACAATTATGATAACTAGCAGCGTACCCTCGCTACGCTCGGGTCCCCGCTAGATGGTTATGCCACATTACCTACCTCTGAAACCACATAAACCCCCTACAACACCCCCAAACCAGGTTGATTTAAAACCATATCCCTTTTAAAGGCATTATAAACCCCATACAACCCCCCCCCCCCACCCCAAATCAGGTTGATTTATAACCATGTCCCTCCTAAACCATTTACCGTGGCTACTTTATTAACCCCTACCTCTCAAACCGCATCAAGTTAACCTTCAGTACTTTTAAAACCACATAAACCCTCTACAATCGCCCCCCACTGCAACTACACTAACCAGGTGGATTTATAATCATAACCCTCCTAACCATTTCCCGCGGCTACTTCATTAACTCTTAACCCTATCCTAAAACATTTCCCGTGGTTTTACAGCCCCCCCCCCCCCCCCCCCGGCCCATGCACACACCCAAACCAGTTTGATTTATAATCACAACCCTCCCTAAACCATTTCCCATGGCTACTTCATTAACCCTCGGTCCCTTAGATTGTTTGGCATGCCAACTTAAAGTAAAGAAATCAGGTTGTTTCATTAACCCCCGCAAAACACTATCCATTATAACCCTAGGCCTATCCTAAATCATTTCCCTTGGTTTTACACCACCCCCCCCCCCCCCTCCCTCCCCAACATGACACCAAATACCCAACCAACACACTGTACAGGCCTATAACCATTATCCCGTGTGGCTTCTGCGCCATGTGTAGGAGTGCGTGTGCCGCGCGCGGCAGTGAGCCCTTGCGCAAACATGCACGCGACGTGTTACCACGGTATGATTACGCGGTAGTACGCGCAACGCACAATGTTGGTCAATTCTAGTGGCATTTATGAGCCAAATCTGAGCGGTTTTTTGCTGTTTTTGGAGCCAATTGTTAACCAATTTCACTGAAATAAACTTTAACACCCTTCCCGTTATTTCCTCTATCTTTCATACGAATTAGGCGCCACTTTGATCACAACTAACGGAGAAATAAGGATAACAAACACACAAACAAACACACAAATACACAAACACACACCGTTTCCAGATTTATAGTAAGATGCTTTCATGGCCAGGGTGTCATTGGAAAGTATTGTCACGATTGAATGAATACCAATGCATTGTTATTCATTCAATTGGTATTCATTCAATGGTGACAAGGCTTTCATGGTTAGGGTGTCATTGGAAAGGGAACAACCTGATGATCTTTCTCAAGAGATATCACACTTTATCTAAACTCTACAGTTTTCTTTAATTGATGATTCAATTTGGGTTTCCTTTATTTTAATACACACTGTATATACCCCCAGTTGAAACACTGTCATCCGGTTGTGCGCACACATCTTTAAAAAGGCATTTAATTTAGACCCTCTGGGAACTAACAAGCCAATCTGAGCAATAACAAAACATTCTGCTATCTAAAACAGCTTGTTTGAAATAACTAGGGACGTATTAAGCTTTTTTGGTTATAAGATTGCCATTTGAATGATTTTGATGAAGCTTATAATTATAGCTTTAATTTTTAAGCAAAACAGATCAACAATTGCACATAAACATTTTTGACAATGGTATTATTTAATGTTATTTTCACGAGTTATTTGACTATTATTTTCTGGCAGTGCAGACTCTTGAGATTATTTGAGAATCCTAGGTTCCTGTCCTTTTCTATGTTCTATGCAGTTAAAAATACGATACTTGCACGCAATTGCCATTTTAAAATGAAAGCGAGGCTCTCCCCTCTAACAGCTTGCCCAACCGCGTCAAGCGATGCACAAACCTGCGTGAAACCACCGACGCAGTATGGCGTGATAATGGTGGGGGGGGGGGGGGGGGGGGCGGCAGAGTGCCCCCCAGAGAAAATTTGACCGGGAAAATCAGGAAGGCAAAGGAAAGGGAAGAAAGGGAGAAGAGAAGACAAAAAGTGAAGGAAAGGGAAAGGGATAGAAAGGAGAAAGGAAGACAGACACATTTGTTGGAAAATTGCAGTTGTTCACGTGTATATGGGGACGCAATGCCTCTACCCCCCCCCCCCCCCCCCCCCCCCTCATGTTGGGGAAATGTCTTTTTTAGAATTTTATCTGTAAATCTCATACAAAGACGTATGGGATAACTCAAGTTATAGGCGATTGTTTGACCCCTATGGGGAGGGCATTGGAGATTACTCTTAAAACCCCATGAGTACTACCTGCCGATTGGTTGAAATTTAGGATGTGTCAAATATAGTGCCAAACACAGAAATTATTAGAGTAATTACAATTTGTAAAAAGATTAGCATAAAATATTTATAAGCAAAATTGTAATTGGTTATTAAGATGATTATATCATGTGATTGACCAATGGGAATTCTTGTATGATAGACAGGTAGTTAAGCTGTCCATCAGTCATTATGATTCTCATTTTCATATCTTTCCAGATGAGATGTCTCGTGAATTCCAAGTGGTTCCAGTTCCGTAAGAAGATCGACAACATCTTGCATTGGTTTATGCCTAATAGCTATATACCTCTCTACACCATGGTGACATTTAGTCGCATTAGATATCATGAGGTGATCCAGAAAAAGAGGAAACAAGATAAGGTGAGCATAATATTGGCTATTCTATTTATATTGCACTCCCCCACCCCACATCACTCTACACCGAGGTGACATTTAGTGACATCAAATATCATGAGGTGATGCAGAAAAAAAGGAAACAAGATAAGGTGCGCAAGTATATAATGGCTATTCCATTTATATTGCACTCCCCCCCCCCCCCCTCCCCCATATACATATATCCCTAATAGCTGAATCCTGTTGTACACCATTGGTGACATTTAGTTACATCAAATATCATGAAGTGATGCAGAAAAATAGGGCAAAAGAGAAGGTTCGTATCCCAGGTATTAATTAATCTGGCCATTCCATTTAGATTACAGGCCCCTAGCTATATACCACTGTACAACATGTAGTAGGGTCATCTCGATGGATCCTGTAATCACGAAAGCGGTCAGTGCATTTGTCTTTTAGAAAGGTCATTTAACAAATTTAGCGGTGGTGTCCTTTGCAAAAGTGTGGGCGGAATCCGTCTGGGCCCAAAATCCAAAATGGCTGCCGTACAGGGGCCAAAAATTCTTTTCACGTTTGCTCAATAACTTTTGGTAACAAAACATTGGAAGTGTGGCAAACTATACTTTTTGGAATCCTTGTGCTCCGATGAACAATTGGTGTGCTTGTTGGCTTAATTGAATCAATTTGAATTTTTGACCCCTTGTATGGCTGCCATTTTGGATTTTGGGCCCTCATAGATTCCACCCACACATTTGCAAGAAACACCTCTTCTAAATTTGTTAAATAACCTTACTTGAAGTCAAATCCACTGAGAAAATGTTTTGAAGAAAAATAAGAAAAAGTAATGTAAAAAAACACCTGCAAAAAATTGCATGAATTATAATTATTGTTATGTGTTTTCTTTGTTGCCTACAGATGGTGGATAGTGCCTTGATGTTTGCCGCTGCAGTGCCAATTGTTGCCCTCGTAATTGCCAATCGCCATCATGTGCCAAACATCACCAAACTTGCCTCGATATTTGACGGAGTATTTAACGGAGAACTGGGTTTCCGACTCCCGTGGAAATAGGTGATACTTGTATCGCTGTGTGATGGAGTACAGTGTGTCTATGTATAATAGTAGTATCAGTATTTCCCATAGTACAGGCATTTTTATATACCCCTATCAAATAGGGCAGCATTGACACCAATATAACATCTTTTTACAAGAATGTATACAAGCAAACACTTAAAGGTAGATGACCCGATCACATTCCGATTTTCAACTTGAAGTTTTCTATTCTACATGAAAGGTCATCCTTAAAAAAGTCGTGTTCCAAAGTTTGAGTTGCATAGCTCTAATGGTTCTTATTTTACACGCACAAGATGCTGTGAACTGTACCCATTGAGTAGTACACAAACTATATCGGTGGTATACCACCATTCGCGGTAATTCGACGTTATTTAATTGATTTCTCCGTAATTATACCGATTTAGGCCGTCAAATTTCAGTATGATGATGAGAAAAATACGAGCTTTCATATGATATGAAAATCTCCGTATGTTTGAAATAATTCTGTGTTACGAAAATGTGATCGGGTCATCTACCTTTAAGCAGGGGCCGTACATCAGTATTCCATTATTGATGCAGTGACATCACTGCCAGGATGTAGCGAAAGACATTGGGATTCCGTAATACTGTACAAGTGGTAATTTCTTCGTGATTAATTTTTCGCGCTTTGAACGATTTTGAACTGTTCTGTGTGTTTTTAAAATTCGGGATTTGTAGCTTCATCACATAGACTGATACGTTATTATTTTCGCGGTACTTGGGTCGAGCGGGAAAATAAATGTACTGTATTGGTCCAAGTATAGTCCCTTGCTCGATTAACTTTTAAGAAAACTCAGGAATTCTAAAAAAAAAAAAAAAATTACTCAAATTTCCTGGGGTAGGCCTATTACCTGGGGTTTACCGGTAACTGGTACTTTAATAAGGTTTGTGTTAAAAAGCTATGACTTTTTCAACACATGTATCTTTTTAAAGTACCGGTAATAATCCCACCCATCGATTCCGGGGTTTTTTTTTCAAGTTAAAAACCAGTACTATTACTCAGACCAGTACGGTAGTGCGGAAATATCCACTTTAACATTACCCTACTACAGTACTCCACTGTGTACCTTCAACACCTTCCTGTTTTATAGAATTAAGTATGTCACAGTGGAATCATATCAATGTGAATTTGCTCAGTCATCAATTAAAGGTGAATGCCTTGTTTCTATAGTTTAATTAGTTCCAAATTGGCAAGAAATTTTCGGTTTATCTCTCTCTCTCTCAAAAATAATCCAAGCTTACGCTCACGACCATGTTCACACGCACATGTTTTTTTGCTGCTTGCACACGTCACACATACGATGCACAGTGCGCTTGTTGTCTTCATGCACGCCCGCATCCTTCTGTATTAATTCGCTGTTGTATTGAGACTTCGCCAATTTGGAACTGATCAAACTATTCAAGTTTGTGCACTGCTCTTTGGGAACATTTTAAATGAATTTTTGCCTCCATTTCTGGAGCAATTTAACTCAAATTTATGAGGTTAGTTTTATGTAGACCTGACCAACCTGTCAGTAATTTTGTATTAAGGGCAGTGTCAACCCGGCACTTGTTTCAAAAATTGAATTTCATATTTCTCTATTATTTTATACTTTGATATGTATTCTATCATTACCATCATAAGTTACTAATCGGAAGCTATTATTTCCCGTTCTTTTGGGTGATTTTAAATTGTTGTTTTGGTAAGTTTGAGTCAGGAAAAGGCGCATAGTTATTTGGCGGGAATTTAAGCGGAGTTCCGCGCTTTTCAAATGCTGCGACAGCTGTTCGATCATTGCGTCGCGCGCTGAAACTTCCCACGCGTAATACTAGACGCGCCGCTTAATATCCGCGACGTAGACGCGAAAAACAAAAGAGCGCAAAACAATGTCTAAAATGTAAACAAAGGCCAATCTTACGATCATTTAAATTTCAGTTTTCTTCCAATTTCTTCACATTGTGACAATATAAATTGAATCTGATAGTTTATTATGATTGTTCATAATAGTATACTCGCTTTTTAGGTCACACGCCCGTGTGTTCCATGAACATTTAGCTTTAAATGGTGGAAAATGTCAATATTTTTACTAAATCGATGTTTTCTAGAAGTTCAAATTTGAAGAAATTTTACGAATTTTCAGACAACATAACTAAAAATATATCAAACTATCAGGTAAGCTTTTACTACCATTGTGTAGAGGACTTTCAGCGCTAGGAGGCATTTTTTTATTTTTTCGATTATGGATTTTAAACTCGAGATATGCATCCATTTCTAGCGAAATGTACGCAAAAAACACGACTTTTACACTTTTCCGATGTTTGTAGCAATATTTCCAAAACCAAGCTTTATTTTGGAAAAAGAAAAAATTACCTCCTAGACAAAATTGTTTTGTTTACAAAAACGTATATTAGAACAAATTACCATTTTTTATTTTATAGCTATGCTGTCTGAAAATTTGGGGTAAAAAAATGGCTTTTTGGTTCATTTCTCAAAATTTAGTTTATTTGGTATCACATTGATATCACCATCGGCTTCCTTATCAAATTTCCTTTCTAAAAATGTATACTTTTATGTACTTTTATTCAATATTCTCAAATTTAGAAGCAAAAGTTGATCATCAAAATAATAGGGTTGACACTTCCCTTAAAGGGGGACTCAAGTAAGTCACTTTTTGAATTTTGTGAATGCTGTAATTATTAAACTATTAATCAAATGCATATAAAAGTATACATTTTTAAAAGGGATTTGGGTCAGAAAATCCATTTTTGGCATCAATTTTGACCAAACATGTGAAGGAAAAAAAATGAAGAAAAAAAAATCACATTTTTGGCACTTTTTGGTCAACATTTCAAAAAAAATGAGAAAATTGGCACTAGATTAGTGTCTTAATAGTATAATAAAGCAATTTTGGGAATTTTTTACTCAAAATAATTGTTAGCTGGTCCCAAATAAATTTGGTCAAAAAAGTGATTTTTTGTTGTTGTTGATTTTCTCAACAAAAAACGTTTTTGGTCAAAATTGACGCCAAAAATGGATTCTCTTACCCAATTCCTTTCCAAAATGTATACTTTTATATGCATTTGATTAATAGTTCAGAAATTACAGCACTCGATAAATTTAACAAAAACTTCTTTGAGTCCCCCTTTTAAAATAGAGTTGGTATCTACAAGGCTTTGCTGTGTATAACACATAGGGTGTACAGGGTATTCAAAGTTACTATAGTCCGATAACTTCAAAATGACTTGCATGAAGATATCGGGAAATCTGAGCTGAGCAGGGGAATGTATGGGGGTTCTGGTTGCACTTAAAATAACTGACCTTTTTTTAAATATTTCTAATAAATTTATACCAAAGCTTAGTATTGAGTTGATGTATATCATGTAAATTAAATAAGTAGATACACGACAGGGTTTCAGCTCATGTATACTCCATCCATGTCACCCCAAACTGGGGTGGCCTTTTGCAATAATATTGAGGTGATAGGGTAATAGTTTAGGTGTATGTTGTTTTGCTTTATTCCCATATGTGTACTGTCTGTTACGGCAAAATGGTGCTGTTGTCAGTAAAATGCATTTTGAGATATAAATGGTATTAGGCAATGCAAAACCAAAGAAAATGAAGACAATTTTACAGTAATTTTTCTTCCTAAAATCAAAAAGCATGATTCAATCATTTTGAAGCATTCAAAATGCTCCTTTTGTTGGTATTAAAATCTCAACTTTTTACTACGGCTGTACCCATAGATACAAATACCTTGAATTGTGGCTACATTTTGTAGTCTATAATGTAACCTGCTCCCACAAAACATGGACAAGGTCGCCGGGACAGTATTGGGATATGCAGGTTAATTAGAATGCCAAAAATCAATAAGAAGGACTTAAAGTGAAATATTGATTTTTTTTATAAAGTACAAAAAAACATTGAATTCTCGTGTGTGATACATCATTTTAATATAGCTTGTAAAAGCAACAATTCAAATATAGAATAGAATTTAAAAAAAGTATATTGTCTATTTGTTTTTTATTTCATATTCTTGATTGTGTGACCTTCACATTCCCAACCACAACACTCACATCAAGAGAGTCGAGTTTGGGTGCTGAACTTATTAGACGTTATTCGTAATTGGCGCACTTACGTCAAAAGAGGGCTTTGCTATGCAACTGAGCATGCTCAGAGCAATTAGTGCTCCGAAAACAAGGCTAGCGATGTAGCCAAGACGAGAGTGATTTAGTTTTCACTAATCATACAAATTCTTCATACTTCTGAGCTGTTCAATATTTGACCTTAATACATTCGTGAAATAAACTTGAACGTATAAACTATCTATTCAACTAGCTTGAAATGAAATGTTTGCTGGTAACCGACACTATCTAGGAAAATGTAGAAGTTCACAGTTCATTATATTGCAGTAAAAGTACAAGCTTGTATGTTGATCGGCTTGACATCGAGTATATCTCCCTCTTTAGACATGAAATCGCCAATAATGAATAACGTCTATACCCCAGCTCTTCTAGGGCCAAATATTTTGTTGTTGTGTTTAATTGCTCACAATTGCCAAAAATCTCAGAAGTCGGGTCGGTCGGTAGATTTTCCTCTTCTTTTCCCTCTTTTTTTGTTTGTTGCACATTTACATTTTTGTTTTTGCCGAAGCACATACACATCAAACTTGTATCCAAGGTACAGTTATGAAAACAATAATAAAAGGAATACATTAGGTGACATGTTATAAAATTCTCTCTTTAATTATATTATCATCAATTTTAACCTGTATACCATCATTTCTTCATTTCATAATGTACGCCAGTAAGCTTATTTACAGATTTCAGATTCTGTGAAAAGTTATGAGGATTGAGAAATGTAGATATAGTCTTTTGTTATACTGTTAAAAATCAATGTTGTATGGGAAATCTACTTGGAAATATGTTGATTACAATACTATCCCTTTACGATATGAATGCAAACACATCTGGTTACTGTATGATTGTGGCGACCATGTCCACTGTGATCTCGTTCTCAAGGACTTTCTAAAATCAAATGTTTATCCAGAAAATTCAATAATGATGATCGAGTATTCATTTCTTGCCAAAGTGTAGATTAGAATGTGTTTATTTGCTTTGGTTTTCCTCACCAATTTATTTACATTTGTAAGACTGGATAACCAACCAGGGTAAAGGAAAATAGGTAAATTACACAAAGTGTATTAACAAAAAATTAAATTGTAATCTGCCTAGTTGGCATGTTGTTTATTCAGCTCAAGCATATCCCTTTGGTCTTTTAATTAACCCCTTGATAACTACCTGCTGATTGGTCGGAAAGAGACCAATCAGAGACATTGTTAGAAAGATTGTGTCCCTGGTATAGATTCAAGTTAAATATTTTATAAGCCGTATTTCAATTGGTTATTCAAATGAGTTTATCTTCAAATTAACCAATCATAATCGCTAAATAGACCGGTAGTACTCAGGAGATTAACATTCAGGTACTTGTGCATTTCATATTGTTTCGTATTAGAACTCAGAAGTTTTGTTCACATTGAAGATGAGGGGGATATGAGGGGAATTTGTTTCAAAGCGAAAGGAAATGTTTTGCCCAGCTGTCTGTCTGTCTGTTTAGATTTAAAATGCACATGTTGTCCCTTTTTACAACTTTGAATGCAAGTATATTGTCAGAAAAAATGCAACAAATCAATCATAACGCTTTTTTCATCATAACACAGAATTTACATGATTATGTTTTTCAAGTGATGAGGGGAATATGTTCCAAAGCAAAGGAAATGTTTTGCCCGGCTGTCTGCATGTTTAGATTTAAATGCACATTTTGTCCTGTGTTCAACTTTTTGATTGCAAGTATATTGTCAGAATAAACAAGGGGCCAACAAGGCAATGAATCAATCATGAGGCTTTAATAGTTTGCTATATTTATATGCAGTAATGGAAATACCCACATGACTGCCAACCCGGGGTTGACGATCATGTGTATTACAGCTCTATTCATAATATTGTCTGTACTGATCATAATATAGTATTGCTTTATTCCGTAATGTTCAAAAGCGATTGAAATCATGTCCTGGTCAGTTCAACCCTTGCTAGTCTAGTGGTTTTAGATACATACTTTGCAATGCAGAGGTCCATGGTTCGATTCCCACTAGGACCACTTTTTCAACTGATTTATTTCCTTATTTAAAGTTAGAGTTAGAACTATAGTTCACAAATTGTGTAGTTCCTACCTAGACAACTCCGGGTGGACAGTCTATGGGTATTTCCATCGCTGCATATTTATATAACAACTACAACTATAATCTGTTCATGCAACTCTGTGTAGTGACATCAGAGTTTGTTTTGGGGATCATCACAATATGTTACGCGGGAGTACCGGGATTTGTCATTAATTGCACAACATATGCCAGCGTATTGGAAGTATGCATAAGATTTATAAGCTGCGCTCACTTGAATACGTGCTGACATCACTGTACAGAGTTGGATGACTGTATGCTTGATAATTGATATACCGTATATATGTGGTAATTTTCGCGAGGGTTTTTATTTTTACATGGACATAAAAACGCAAAAATATAAACATGCGAAAATATTCTTTTGCAGTAGAGTTACATTATAAATAACACTAATCCCGGTTTAGGGATTTTGACTGGGATCACAATTTTCGAAAGAAAAAACACCAACTAAATCACTGGGATTCGATCCGGGGATCATCCGGTGTTCAGTGCCAAATAGCCAAAGATTGATGTGACTTGTGTTTGGACAGTAAATGTATCCTTTATTTCTTTATTTCAACTTCATCTTCCTCTTATACCTGTAGCTAAAAAAGGATTGATGTGATATGTATTTGTCAAGAGCTTGTTGATAGAATATGAATACCATTTGTGTGCCTTTTTACATAATGTACATACAAATAATGAATAACTTTTACATGTGTGTGTAATCTTTTTTTTTCTACAAATGAAAGTTTGAATTCTTGAAAGCAGGGTTTCTTAACTAACACCTTGCTGGCTGGCCAACACTGTCTCGTCAACCAACGATGACTGGTCCTTCCTTGAACAGTTCTAAAACACAAAGAAAAACATAAGAAAATGACTCAATTAGTCCATGAGAGTTTCTTTTTCATTATTTATGGCCCTCGAGCAATAATGAGTAGATAGAGAGTCCCTGCTTTCTAGAGTGTCTCATATATTCAAGGGAGATTACAAATATCGCGGGTTGACATCAAGGAGGACTTTTTGAATTTTGTGAGTGCTGTAATTATTGAACTATAAATCAAATGCATATAAAAGTATACATTTTTGGAAGGTAATGGATCAGAGAATCAAAATTTTGCGTCAATTTTGACCATAAATGTTGATTTTTTGAGAAATTCACATAAATCACTTTTTTGACCCAAAAATCTTCAACAAGGATAACAAAAATAATTTTGAGTAAAAAAATCCCCAAATTGCTAGAATATGATGTAAAGACACTTACTTAGGGACGGTTTTTTTTTTACAACCAATCTAATATTTTTTGAAATTTTGACCAAAAAGCGCTCTTTGGTCAAAATTTCAAAAAATATTAGATTGGGTTTTAAAAAACATTTTTGGTCAAAATTGACACAAAATTTGGATTCTCTGATCTATTTCCTTTCAAAAAATGAATACTTTTATATACATTTGAGTCATAGTTCAATAATTACAGCACTCACAAAATTCAAAAAGTGACTTCCTTGAGTCCCCCTTAACTCAAAAAGGATATTCTGAGAAAAATTAGTTTTAATATATTGCATTTCATTGAGTGGTGTGTAAAAATGAACTGCTTTTAACTCAAATGGGGTTATTTTTGAGTATTGGGCAAGTCTTTTTGGTCCTTGAAATCTTTTGACGACAATGATTTTTTGAGTTCGGGCCTTTTGGTTGTCAACCCTCGATATATAATTGTAAAGCCTTTTACCAATTACATTTTGAATTATTACAAACTAAAACAGCCTTAGCTTTATTACATAATGTATTTATGTATAGATGAGGTGACATTTGTTGACATTTAGGACGCCCCTGTTGGTTTGAGACAAAACACACCGGGCAAGAGTTCCTATAGTTTACATAGGCCAGATCAGGTTTTCTAACTAGATTGTGGTGTCACAGCAAATTGTTATCAAAACTGTCTTTAAACTTGCTTAGGAATGCTATAAGCTATCGCATTTCACAAAAAAACTAAAACTAAATGAGTTTTGCAATTCATTAGAAAGAAATTTCATGTTGTCTTCATTAACTTTACTGTATATTCTGCCTGGAGGGAAACAACAGAGGGTGTCCCATTTGTAAATACATGACATCATAGGTCACCTCATCTATTGACCTCCTACTCTGCATACAAGTACATGTATTGACTTTCTTGTAGAAATGTTATATATTTTTGGTATATAGAATATTGTTATCTTCATGAGTAGTACTATAGTAAACATCTTACCCAAATTGTTCCTTGCCATGTGCTATTATGCCATGTTTCAATAATTTACACATGAAAATCTGAAAATGTACAGTAAGGTGATGACCCACACATTTTTTCCAGAATTTGTAACAACAAAAATACAGAGTTTTGGAAAAGAAATCATTCAATTTCTTTTTGAAAATTCCAAAAATGTTCACGACAATTTTGACCCCCACCCCATAATAACAACAACAAAAAAAGACCTGACCAACCAACCTGCCCTGAGTGGTCTGTTTGCCTGTAAACAAATGTTTAAGTTATGATTATTTATACAACAAGACACAATAATGATTTATATTGGAAGCAGCCATGCCTGTATGGATAAATGGGCCATTGGGAATCCTTACAAGAGGTACATTGTGGGCGTCAATTCAAGTATAAAGCTACATTGTGGGCGTTTTTCGGCCTGTGGGCGTACCCCCACAATGCAGACGCTGCCAGATGGTTATAAATGGCCTCTAGAGGGGGTATAGCCTATCATCGATATTGAGTGTTTATGGGGTATTTTTGATACCCCCATAGGACCCATCTCAGCAGATTTCAGCAAATGTTTACGCCCACAGTGTATGTTTGTACATATATACTATTTTGTGTGTTTTTGTGTGTACTATGGGTGTACTCCCACAATGTACCTCTTGCGGGTAGGGGTGTTCCAACTAACATACACATTATATCACTGAATATAAATCATGACTTTGTTCATGTGTAGTTTTTATGAATGAGATGGCATACTATATGCATTTATGTACACTTGTACATTTCAGATTTTTGATATAGATTTTGAATAAAATGCCATACTAGCACCGGGTGATGAACATTTTGGGTTGGGTGTACAGAGATGAGACTAGACAGCATATACCAAGGATTATATTAAAATATGTCTTCAGTACACAGAGAGAACTAGTTGTCATTTTTTGAATGTTATTTGGTTGTTTTCAGTAACTTGATTAATCCGTACTGAACAGTTTATCAGCATGATCAGTTTCTCCCCAAGGTTGGGGTGTGACATTAGCATGTATATTTGGCGAGTGCAGCATTTCCATGCCAGATCTGACATGATTAGAAGGAAAAGCAATGGCATCCAGTGGTGGCACCAGTGGTGCGGGGGGGAGGGGGGGGGGGGGTACCCAGCCCTCACGTCCCACAATCAGCTCAAGCCTAATAGCCTCATCCCCATTATGAAAAAAATAATCACATCGTTTTTTTGCCCCCCCCCACCCCCGATTTGTTACTTTTACCCCCCCCCCCCCCGATTGACACCCACCCCCCCCCCCCACCCCCTAAAAAAAAAGAGATGCAATAAAAGCAATGGAATAAGAGTATCACTGGTTTTAGATATTGCAATCGGAGGATAACTTCGGCTTATTTAAAAGTTGATAATTGTGCTCAAGGATAGAGAGTGAAAAGAAGAGTTTTAAAATTCGAAAGTTTCATTAAAAACAATTCCAACGTAAACTTATTGTAAGTTCATCTTGGAAAAATTTCTATGACATATTCAAATTATAGTTCCTTGTATACCTGATTAAACAATTCTCAATAAGGGAAGTTTTTCATATAGGGGGAGGCGGATGTGAAAAGACCATGTTTGTTAGCTTAGGGCGCGTTCCCACTGTGGCTGTTTGATACCAGGACGTGGACTCGATGCTACATCGAGTCTACTTTCAAGCCTAGTGGGAACGCGCAATAAGGGGGTCGAATCCTACTCATAGAGGTAGTCTCGCACCTATGACGTGGTATCAAAACCGCATGTGGGCTCGTACCACTTGTTCCACATGCTGCGTTGCGTCTGACTGCGCCGCCGTCAGTCGCGCGCTTCAAATTGCAATTTCATGCGGCCAAATGTCATGCACGCGTGGTATTTACGCAGAAAGAACACACGGCGCACTCTCTTAAACTTGTAAACAAGTAACATCCGGGTAAGTGGACTCGATACCACATCATTATGTTGATTAGAGAATAATTACTGCGTAACAACTGTTTTCGCGAATTTGTTGTGAAATAAGAGGTTGATGTTATGGTCTGAGGAATTGTCCCGAAGGGGCGCAGCCCCTGAGGGACAATTCCGAATGACCATAACAGCAACCGAGTATTTCACAACAAATTCGCGAAAACAGTTGTTAAGCAGTCATTATTCTCATTCATTACTGAAAAAGATGCATATTTATCCAAATCGTTGATTTGTACCGATATAATCTCGCTAATAATTAATTAGTTGTTTTGTTTATTTTGTCCACCCCTGCCCTTCTTAGTTATTGAAACAGTCCGAGTCGGGTCATCCCCTCATTCAACCAATCAGAAATAAGCTTTAATCGTGTTTCCTCATAATTCAATGAATATTCAGTTTAGGGGCGTGAGGCGTTTATTTGATTGGTCGGTCAGTGAGCAAAACAATGGAACACTTTGGCGCAGTACTTTCGGGCAATTATTAGTAACCTGCGCTCGGCGTGCGCGTTCTCATCTAACGATTCATTTTATTGGAGCGCACTTGATACGCAGCTATCGCGATTATTCATGAAGTAATGAATGTATTTTATCGCACAATGAGAACGCAACATCAATGCTATGCATGTAGACTCGCACCTAGGTGCCAGTCCACATTCGCACAGTAGGAACACGCCCTTAGATTCTGGAAATACCTGTTTGAGGTACGAAGGTAGGACATTATGTTGAAATAAGTCTACTTATTTATATTGCGTCATCTCAAGTTGAGACTGACATCTGGTATAACAGACGACCTCGGACCCGATCCACCAAAACCTATTCCCTATATACCATAGACTAAACTAAAACTAAGTGTATAACATCAACTGCTGGGCGAGTTGCTTAAACTTAAACCATCTTCTCATACTTTTCGAATGGCTACCCACATGACCAATGTTTTCTAATTTCTATGCATGGGTATACGTAAAAAACGAATTTTGAGGAGTATAAACTATAAGAATGAACTAACCTTATTGTGAAAGCTTTTGAATGAGAAAGGCATACCAGAAACATTTCAGCTATCTTCAGTAGATAGCAACTTCAGTCGATATCAACTTCGTTCATCGTCAAGGTCATCTCCATTGTCACTATTGCAATAGTTCCATTCTATGAGCTCTGAGAAATAAAACAATATTCAATGTTAATTGTGCGATTTTGATTGATATACATATATAGAAATTAGTACACAAACGTATCGTCAAGTAGTTATATATTACTCCCTGTGTTTGTTTGTTTGTGTGTTGGGGGGGGGGGGGGGGAGGTTAAACACGGGAAATGGTATAGGAAAGGCCTAGGGTTATATTGGTACAAGTAGCGTTTTGCGGGGGTTAATGAAGCAACCTGATTTATTTACTTTAAGTTGGTGCCAAACAATCTGGTTAATGAAGAAGCCACGGGAAATGGTTTAGGGAGGGTTGTGATTATATTATCAACCTGGTTTGGGTGTGTGTATGGAGGGGGTGGGGGTAAACCACGGGAAATGTTTTAGGATAGGGTTAAGAGTTAATTAAGTATAGCCACGGGAAATGGTTAGGAGGGTTATGATTATACATCCACCTGGTTGGTGTAGTTGCAGGGGGGGGGGGGCGGTTGTAGGGGGTTTATGTGGTTTCTAAAAGTACGGAGCTAGGTTAACTTGATGCGGTTTGAGAGGTAGGGGTTAACAAAGTAGCCACGGTAAATGGTTAGGAGGGATATGGTTATAAATCAACCTATTTGGGGGTGGGGGTGTAGGTGGTTTATAATGCCTTTAGAAGGTATATAGTTATAAATCAACCTGGTTTTGGGGGTGGGGGTTGTAGGGGGTTATGTGGTTTCAGAGGTAGGTAATGTGGCATAACCACCTAGCGGGGACCCGAGCGTAGCGAGGGTACGCCGCTAGTATTTACAATACGGCATTCACTTGTAACATTGAACTTATCAGACTTTTTGGGGTACTGGGGTTTCATTGTGCGGAACTGCACGCCATTTCACCAACTATAATCGTATGAAAAGCGTCTGCGGGGGCACGGCGGGATAATATTGCGCTACTGACGATAGTTTGAGTTAAGTTATCATACAAATATTCAAAACATTTTTAAATTTTGGCCTGGCATAAAATCCTAAATTTATCTTGTTGTAAACCTGTAAAGTCCCTAAATCATTGCTTTGATATGCGCGATGCATGGGTACGTCAAATTCGAATTTGAGTATAAAAATGAACTTACCTATTGATGAATCTTATTGTGAAAGCTTTAGTATGAGAAAGGCATACCAGAAACACAAAAGCTATCTTCAGATAGATAGCAAGCAACTTCAGTACATATCAACTCCGTTCATCGTCAAGGTCATATCCATTGTCACTATTGCAATAGTTCCATTCTATGAGCTCTGAGAAATAAAACGATATTCATTGTTCATTGTCCGATTTTAATTCATACAAATATATAGAAATTACTACACAAACGTATCGTCAAGTAGTTATATATTACTCCCTAAAGTCACCACTGGACAATCTCTCAGTCACTCACAGAACTGGCCAGTAAGACAAACTCAGACCCGAGCCACCTATTCCCTATACCATTGACTAAGTAATAAACTAAAACTAAATGTATAGAATTAACGGCTGGGTGAGTTGCCTAAACTTAAACCATATCTTCTTATACTTTTCGAATGGCTACCCACATGACCAATGTCTTCTAAGTTCTACTGAGTACCCAGCTGTTACAAGAAAATGCTCGTTTTAATATTTACAATACGGCATTCACTTGTAACATTGAACTTATCAGACTTTTTGGGGTACTGGGGTTTCATTCTGCGGAATTGCACGCAGCTTCACCAATTCTAATCGTATGAAAAGCGTCTACGGGGGCACGGCGGGATAATATTGCGCTACTGACGACAGTTTGAGTTAAGTTATCATACAAATATTCAAAACATTTTTAAATTTTGGCCTTGCATTAAATCATATAATTGTCTTGTTATAAACCTGTAAAGCCAAAAAAAATCATTGCTTTGATATGCATGGGTACGTCAAATACTAATTTGAGGAGTAAAAGAATGAACTTACCTTTTGATGAATCTTATTGTGAAAGCTTTAGAATGAGAAAGGCATACCAGAAACATAAAAGCTATCTTCAGTAGATAGCAAGCAACTTCAGTACAACTCCGTTTATCGTCAAGGTCATATCCATTGTCACTATTGCAATAGTTCCATATTATGAGCTCTGAGAAATAAAACGATATTCATTGTTCATTGTCCGATTTTAATTCATATAAATATATAGAAATTAGTACACAAACGTATCGTCAAGTAGTTATATATTACTCCCTAAAGTCACCACTGGACAATCTCTCAGTCACTCACAGAACTGGCCAGTAAGACTAACTCAGACCCGAGCCACCTAAACCTATTCCCTATACCATAGACTAAGTAATAAACTAAAACTAAATGTATAGAATTAACGGCTGGGTGAGTTGCCTAAACTTAAACCATATCTTTTCATACTTTTCGAATGGCTACCCACGTGACCAATGTCTTCTAAGTTCTACTGAGTACCCAGCTGTTACAAGAAAATGCTCGTTTTAATATTTACAATACGGCATTCACTTGTAACATTGAACTTATCAGACTTTTTGGGGTACTGGGGTTTCATTGTGCGGAACTGCACGCAACTTCACCAATTCTAATCGTATGAAAAGCGTCTGCGGGGGCACGGCGGGATAATATTGCGCTACTGACGATAGTTTGAGTTAAGTTATCATACAAATATTCAAAACATTTTTAAATTTTGGCCTTGCATTAAATCATATAATTGTCTTGTTATAAACCTGTAAAGTCCAAAAAAATCATTGCTTTGATATGCATGGGTACGTCAAATACGAATTTGAGGAGTAAAAGAATGAACTTACCTTTTGATGAATCTTATTGTGAAAGCTTTAGAATGAGAAAGGCATCATGACCAGAAACATAAAAGCTATCTTCAGTAGATAGCAAGCAACTTCAGTACAACTCCGTTCATCGTCAAGGTCATATACATTGTCACTATTGCAATAGTTCCATTCTATGAGCTCTGAGAAATAAAACGATATTCATTGTTCATTGTCCGATTTTAATTCATATAAATATATAGAAATTAGTACACAAACGTATCGTCAAGTATAGTTATATATTACTCCCTAAAGTCACCACTGGACAATCTCTCAGTCTCTCACAGAACTGGCCAGTAAGACTAACTCAGACCCGAGCCACCTAAACCTATTCCCTATACCATAGACTAAGTAATAAACTAAAACTAAATGTACAGAATTAACGGCTGGGTGAGTTGCCTAAACTTAAACCATATCTTCTCATACTTTTCGAATGGCTACCCACATGACCGATGTCTTCTAAGTTCTACTGAGTACCCAGCTGTTACAAGAAAATGCTCGTTTTAATATTTACAATACGAATTCACTTGTAACATTGAACTTATCAGACTTTTTGGGGTACTGGGGTTTCATTGTGCGGAACTGCACGCAACTTCACCAATTCTAATCGTATGAAAAGCGTCTGCGGGGGCACGGCGGGATAATATTGCGCTACTGACGATAGTTTGAGTTAAGTTATCATACAAATATTCAAAACATTGTTAAATTTTGGCCTTGCATTAAATCATATAATTGTCTTGTTATAAACCTGTAAAGTCCAAAAAATCATTGCTTTGATATGCATGGGTACGTCAAATACGAATTTGAGGAGTAAAAGAATGAACTTACCTTTTGATGAATCTTATTGTGAAAGCTTTAGAATGAGAAAGGCATACCAGAAACATAAAAGCTATCTTCAGTAGATAGCAAGCAACTTCAGTACAACTCCGTTCATCGTCAAGGTCATATCCATTGTCATTATTGCAATAGTTCCATTCTATGAGCTCTGAGAAATAAAACGATATTCATTGTTCATTGTCCGATTTTAATTCATATAAATATATAGAAATTAGTACACAAACGTATCGTCAAGTAGTTATATATTACTCCCTAAAGTCACCACTGGGCAATCTCTCAGTCACTCACAGAACTGGCCAGTAAGACTAACTCAGACCCGAGCCACCTAAACCTATTCCCTATACCATAGACTAAGTAATAAACTAAAACTAAATGTATAGAATTAACGGCTGGGTGACATAAAAGCTATCTTCAGTAGATAGCAAGCAACTTCAGTACAACTCCGTTCATCGTCAAGGTCATATCCATTGTCACTATTGCAATAGTTCCATTCTATGAGCTCTGAGAAATAAAAGGATATTCATTGTTCATTGTCCGATTTTAATTCATATACATATATAGAAATTAGTACACAAACGTATCGTCAAGTAGTTATATATTACTCCCTAAAGTCACCACTGGACAATCTCTCAGTCACTCACAGAACTGGCCAGTAAGACTAACTCAGACCCGAGCCACCTAAACCTATTCCCTATACCATAGACTAAGTAATAAACTAAAACTAAATGTATAGAATTAACGGCTGGGTGAGTTGCCTAAACTTAAACCATATCTTCTCATACTTTTCGAATGGCTACCCACATGACCAATGTCTTCTAAGTTCTACTGAGTACCCAGCTGTTACAAGAAAATGCTCGTTTTAATATTTACAATACGGCATTCACTTGTAACATTGAACTTATCAGACTTTTTGGGGTACTGGGGTTTCATTGTGCGGAACTGCACGCAACTTCACCAATTCTAATCGTATGAAAAGCGTCTGCGGGGGCACGGCGGGATAATATTGCGCTACTGACGATAGTTTGAGTTAAGTTATCATACAAATATTCAAAACATTTTTAAATTTTGGCCTTGCATTAAATCATATAATTGTCTTGTTATAAACCTGTAAAGTCCAAAAAAATCATTGCTTTGATATGCATGGGTACGTCAAATACGAATTTGAGGAGTAAAAGAATGAACTTACCTTTTGATGAATCTTATTGTGAAAGCTTTAGAATGAGAAAGGCATACCAGAAACATAAAAGCTATCTTCAGTAGATAGCAAGCAACTTCAGTACAACTCCGTTCATCGTCAAGGTCATATCCATTGTCACTATTGCAATAGTTCCATTCTATGAGCTCTGAGAAATAAAACGATATTCATTGTTCATTGTCCGATTTTAATTCATATACATATATAGAAATTAGTACACAAACGTATCGTCAAGTAGTTATATATTACTCCCTAAAGTCACCACTGGACAATCTCTCAGTCACTCACAGAACTGGCCAGTAAGACTAACTCAGACCCGAGCCACCTAAACCTATTCCCTATACCATAGACTAAGTAATAAACTAAAATTAAATGTATAGAATTAACGGCTGGGTGAGTTGCCTAAACTTAAACCATATCTTCTCATACTTTTCGAATGGCTACCCACATGACCAATGTCTTCTAAGTTCTACTGAGTACCCAGCTGTTACAAGAAAATGCTCGTTTTAATATTTACAATACGGCATTCACTTGTAACATTGAACTTATCAGACTTTTTGGGGGTACTGGGGTTTCATTGTGCGGAACTGCACGCAACTTCACCAATTCTAATCGTATGAAAAGCGTCTGCGGGGGCACGGCGGGATAATATTGCGCTACTGACGATAGTTTGAGTTAAGTTATCATACAAATATTCAAAACATTTTTAAATTTTGGCCTTGCATTAAATCATATAATTGTCTTGTTATAAACCTGTAAAGTCCAAAAAAATCATTGCTTTGATATGCATGGGTACGTCAAATACGAATTTGAGGAGTGAAAGAATGAACTTACCTTTTGATGAATCTTATTGTGAAAGCTTTAGAATGAGAAAGGCATACCAGAAACATAAAAGCTATCTTCAGTAGATAGCAAGCAACTTCAGTACAACTCCGTTCATCGTCAAGGTCATATCCATTGTCACTATTGCAATAGTTCCATTCTATGAGCTCTGAGAAATAAAACGATATTCATTGTTCATTGTCCGATTTTAATTCATATAAATATATAGAAATTAGTACACAAACGTATCGTCAAGTAGTTATATATTACTCCCTAAAGTCACCACTGGACAATCTCTCAGTCACTCACAGAACTGGCCAGTAAGACTAACTCAGACCCGAGCCACCTAAACCTATTCCCTATACCATAGACTAAGTAATAAACTAAAACAAAATGTATAGAATTATCGGCTGGGTGAGTTGCCTAAACTTAAACCATATCTTCTCATACTTTTCGAATGGCTACCCACGTGACCAATGTCTTCTAAGTTCTACTGAGTACCCAGCTGTAACAAGAAAATGCTCGTTTTAATATTTACAATACGGCATTCACTTGTAACATTGAACTTATCAGCCCAGACTTTTTTGGGTACTGGGGTTTCATTGTGCGGAACTGCACGCAACTTCACCAATTCTAATCGTATGAAAAGCGTCTGCGGGGCACGGCGGGATAATATTGCGCTACTGACGATAGTTTAAGTTAAGTTATCATACAAATATTCAAAACATTTTTAAATTTTGGCCTTGCATTAAATCATATAATTGTCTTGTTATAAACCTGTAAAGCCAAAAAAAAATCATTGCTTTGATATGCATGGGTACGTCAAATACTTATTTGAGGAGTAAAAGAATGAACTTACCTTTGATGAATCTTATTGTGAAAGCTTTAGAATGAGAAAGGCATACCAGAAACATAAAAGCTATCTTCAGTAGATAGCAAGCAACTTCAGTACAACTCCGTTTATCGTCAAGGTCATATCCATTGTCACTATTGCAATAGTTCCATATTATGAGCTCTGAGAAATAAAACGATATTCATTGTTCATTGTCCGATTTTAATTCATATAAATATATAGAAATTGGTACACAAACGTATCGTCAAGTAGTTATATATTACTCCCTAAAGTCACCACTGGACAATCTCTCAGTCACTCACAGAACTGGCCAGTAAGACTAACTCAGACCCGAGCCACCTAAACCTATTCCCTATACCATAGACTAAGTAATAAACTGCTGGGTGAGTTGCCTAAACTTAAACCATATCTTCTCATACTTTTCGAATGGCTACCCACATGACCAATGTCTTCTAAGTTCTACTGAGTACCCAGCTGTTACAAGAAAATGCTCGTTTTAATATTTACAATACGGCATTCACTTGTAACATTGAACGTATCAGACTTTTTGGGGGTACTGGGGTTTCATTGTGCGGAACTGCACGCAACTTCACCAATTCTAATCGTATGAAAAGCGTCTGCGGGGGCACGGCGGGATAATATTGCGCTACTGACGATAGTTTGAGTTAAGTTATCATACAAATATTCAAAACATTTTTAAATTTTGGCCTTGCATTAAATCATATAATTGTCTTGTTATAAACCTGTAAAGTCCAAAAAAATCATTGCTTTGATATGCATGGGTACGTCAAATACGAATTTGAGGAGTGAAAGAATGAACTTACCTTTTGATGAATCTTATTGTGAAAGCTTTAGAATGAGAAAGGCATACCAGAAACATAAAAGCTATCTTCAGTAGATAGCAAGCAACTTCAGTACAACTCCGTTCATCGTCAAGGTCATATCCATTGTCACTATTGCAATAGTTCCATTCTATGAGCTCTGAGAAATAAAACGATATTCATTGTTCATTGTCCGATTTTAATTCATATAAATATATAGAAATTAGTACACAAACGTATCGTCAAGTAGTTATATATTACTCCCTAAAGTCACCACTGGACAATCTCTCAGTCACTCACAGAACTGGCCAGTAAGACTAACTCAGACCCGAGCCACCTAAACCTATTCCCTATACCATAGACTAAGTAATAAACTAAAACAAAATGTATAGAATTATCGGCTGGGTGAGTTGCCTAAACTTAAACCATATCTTCTCATACTTTTCGAATGGCTACCCACGTGACCAATGTCTTCTAAGTTCTACTGAGTACCCAGCTGTAACAAGAAAATGCTCGTTTTAATATTTACAATACGGCATTCACTTGTAACATTGAACTTATCAGCCCAGACTTTTTTGGGTACTGGGGTTTCATTGTGCGGAACTGCACGCAACTTCACCAATTCTAATCGTATGAAAAGCGTCTGCGGGGCACGGCGGGATAATATTGCGCTACTGACGATAGTTTAAGTTAAGTTATCATACAAATATTCAAAACATTTTTAAATTTTGGCCTTGCATTAAATCATATAATTGTCTTGTTATAAACCTGTAAAGCCAAAAAAAAATCATTGCTTTGATATGCATGGGTACGTCAAATACTTATTTGAGGAGTAAAAGAATGAACTTACCTTTTGATGAATCTTATTGTGAAAGCTTTAGAATGAGAAAGGCATACCAGAAACATAAAAGCTATCTTCAGTAGATAGCAAGCAACTTCAGTACAACTCCGTTTATCGTCAAGGTCATATCCATTGTCACTATTGCAATAGTTCCATATTATGAGCTCTGAGAAATAAAACGATATTCATTGTTCATTGTCCGATTTTAATTCATATAAATATATAGAAATTAGTACACAAACGTATCGTCAAGTAGTTATATATTACTCCCTAAAGTCACCACTGGACAATCTCTCAGTCACTCACAGAACTGGCCAGTAAGACTAACTCAGACCCGAGCCACCTAAACCTATTCCCTATACCATAGACTAAGTAATAAACTAAAACTAAATGTATAGAATTAACGGCTGGGTGAGTTGCCTAAACTTAAACCATATCTTTTCATACTTTTCGAATGGCTACCCACGTGACCAATGTCTTCTAAGTTCTACTGAGTACCCAGCTGTTACAAGAAAATGCTCGTTTTAATATTTACAATACGGCATTCACTTGTAACATTGAACTTATCAGACTTTTTGGGGTACTGGGGTTTCATTGTGCGGAACTGCACGCAACTTCACCAATTCTAATCGTATGAAAAGCGTCTGCGGGGGCACGGCGGGATAATATTGCGCTACTGACGATAGTTTGAGTTAAGTTATCATACAAATATTCAAAACATTTTTAAATTTTGGCCTTGCATTAAATCATATAATTGTCTTGTTATAAACCTGTAAAGTCCAAAAAAATCATTGCTTTGATATGCATGGGTACGTCAAATACGAATTTGAGGAGTAAAAGAATGAACTTACCTTTTGATGAATCTTATTGTGAAAGCTTTAGAATGAGAAAGGCATACCAGAAACATAAAAGCTATCTTCAGTAGATAGCAAGCAACTTCAGTACAACTCCGTTCATCGTCAAGGTCATATACATTGTCACTATTGCAATAGTTCCATTCTATGAGCTCTGAGAAATAAAACGATATTCATTGTTCATTGTCCGATTTTAATTCATATAAATATATAGAAATTAGTACACAAACGTATCGTCAAGTATAGTTATATATTACTCCCTAAAGTCACCACTGGACAATCTCTCAGTCACTCACAGAACTGGCCAGTAAGACTAACTCAGACCCGAGCCACCTAAACCTATTCCCTATACCATAGACTAAGTAATAAACTAAAACTAAATGTATAGAATTAACGGCTGGGTGAGTTGCCTAAACTTAAACCATATCTTCTCATACTTTTCGAATGGCTACCCACATGACCGATGTCTTCTAAGTTCTACTGAGTACCCAGCTGTTACAAGAAAATGCTCGTTTTAATATTTACAATACGAATTCACTTGTAACATTGAACTTATCAGACTTTTTGGGGTACTGGGGTTTCATTGTGCGGAACTGCACGCAACTTCACCAATTCTAATCGTATGAAAAGCGTCTGCGGGGGCACGGCGGGATAATATTGCGCTACTGACGACAGTTTGAGTTAAGTTATCATACAAATATTCAAAACATTTTTAAATTTTGGCCTTGCATTAAATCATATAATTGTCTTGTTATAAACCTGTAAAGTCCAAAAAATCATTGCTTTGATATGCATGGGTACGTCAAATACGAATTTGAGGAGTAAAAGAATGAACTTACCTTTTGATGAATCTTATTGTGAAAGCTTTAGAATGAGAAAGGCATACCAGAAACATAAAAGCTATCTTCAGTAGATAGCAAGCAACTTCAGTACAACTCCGTTCATCGTCAAGGTCATATCCATTGTCACTATTGCAATAGTTCCATTCTATGAGCTCTGAGAAATAAAACGATATTCATTGTTCATTGTCCGATTTTAATTCATATAAATATATAGAAATTAGTACACAAATGTATCGTCAAGTAGTTATATATTACTCCCTAAAGTCACCACTGGACAATCTCTCAGTCACTCACAGAACTGGCCAGTAGGACTAACTCAGACCCGAGCCACCTAAACCTATTCCCTATACCATAGACTAAGTAATAAACTAAAACTAAATGTATAGAATTAACGGCTGGGTGAGTTGCCTAAACTTAAACCATATCCTCTCATACTTTTCGAATGGCTACCCACGTGACCAATGTCTTCTAAGTTCTACTGAGTACCCAGCTGTTACAAGAAAATGCTCGTTTTAATATTTACAATACGGCATTCACTTGTAACATTGAACTTATCAGACTTTTTGGGGTACTGGGGTTTCATTGTGCGGAACTGCACGCAACTTCACCAATTCTAATCGTATGAAAAGCGTCTGCGGGGGCACGGCGGGATAATATTGCGCTACTGACGATAGTTTGAGTTAAGTTATCATACAAATATTCAAAACATTTTTAAATTTTGGCCTTGCATTAAATCATATAATTGTCTTGTTATAAACCTGTAAAGCCAAAAAAAAATCATTGCTTTGATATGCATGGGTACGTCAAATACGAATTTGAGGAGTAAAAGAATGAACTTACCTTTTGATGAATCTTATTGTGAAAGCTT
Organism: Ophiura sarsii; assembly: GCA_035610835.1. Classification (NCBI taxonomy): domain Eukaryota; kingdom Metazoa; phylum Echinodermata; class Ophiuroidea; order Amphilepidida; family Ophiuridae; genus Ophiura; species Ophiura sarsii. The sequence goes on along the minus strand of CM069441.1, from coordinate 88,509,591 downwards.
TAGAATGAGAAAGGCATACCAGAAACATAAAAGCTATCTTCAGTAGATAGCAAGCAACTTCAGTACAACTCCGTTCATCGTCAAGGTCATATCCATTGTCACTATTGCAATAGTTCCATTCTATGAGCTCTGAGAAATAAAACGATATTCATTGTTCATTGTCCGATTTTAATTCATATAAATATATAGAAATTAGTACACAAATGTATCGTCAAGTAGTTATATATTACTCCCTAAAGTCACCACTGGACAATCTCTCAGTCACTCACAGAACTGGCCAGTAGGACTAACTCAGACCCGAGCCACCTAAACCTATTCCCTATACCATAGACTAAGTAATAAACTAAAACTAAATGTATAGAATTAACGGCTGGGTGAGTTGCCTAAACTTAAACCATATCCTCTCATACTTTTCGAATGGCTACCCACGTGACCAATGTCTTCTAAGTTCTACTGAGTACCCAGCTGTTACAAGAAAATGCTCGTTTTAATATTTACAATACGGCATTCACTTGTAACATTGAACTTATCAGACTTTTTGGGGTACTGGGGTTTCATTGTGCGGAACTGCACGCAACTTCACCAATTCTAATCGTATGAAAAGCGTCTGCGGGGGCACGGCGGGATAATATTGCGCTACTGACGATAGTTTGAGTTAAGTTATCATACAAATATTCAAAACATTTTTAAATTTTGGCCTTGCATTAAATCATATAATTGTCTTGTTATAAACCTGTAAAGCCAAAAAAAAATCATTGCTTTGATATGCATGGGTACGTCAAATACGAATTTGAGGAGTAAAAGAATGAACTTACCTTTTGATGAATCTTATTGTGAAAGCTTTAGAATGAGAAAGGCATACCAGAAACATAAAAGCTATCTTCAGTAGATAGCAAGCAACTTCAGTACAACTCCGTTTATCGTCAAGGTCATATCCATTGTCACTATTGCAATAGTTCCATATTATGAGCTCTGAGAAATAAAACGATATTCATTGTTCATTGTCCGATTTTAATTCATATAAATATATAGAACTTAGTACACAAACGTATCGTCAAGTAGTTATATATTACTCCCTAAAGTCACCACTGGGCAATCTCTCAGTCACTCACAGAACTGGCCAGTAAGACTAACTCAGACCCGAGCCACCTAAACCTATTCCCTATACCATAGACTAAGTAATAAACTAAAACTAAATGTATAGAATTAACGGCTGGGTGAGTTGCCTAAACTTAAACCATATCTTCTCATACTTTTCGAATGGCTACCCACATGACCAATGTCTTCTAAGTTCTACTGAGTACCCAGCTGTTACAAGAAAATGCTCGTTTTAATATTTACAATACGGCATTCACTTGTAACATTGAACTTATCAGACTTTTTGGGGTACTGGGGTTTCATTGTGCGGAACTGCATGCAACTTCACCAATTCTAATCGTATGAAAAGCGTCTGCGGGGGCACGGCGGGATAATATTGCGCTACTGACGATAGTTTGAGTTAAGTTATCATACAAATATTCAAAACATTTTTAAATTTTGGCCTTGCATTAAATCATATAATTGTCTTGTTATAAACCTGTAAAGTCCAAAAAATCATTGCTTTGATATGCATGGGTACGTCAAATACGAATTTGAGGAGTAAAAGAATGAACTTACCTTTTGATGAATCTTATTGTGAAAGCTTTAGAATGAGAAAGGCATACCAGAAACATAAAAGCTATCTTCAGTAGATAGCAAGCAACTTCAGTACAACTCCGTTCATCGTCAAGGTCATATCCATTGTCACTATTGCAATAGTTCCATTCTATGAGCTCTGAGAAATAAAACGATATTCATTGTTCATTGTCCGATTTTAATTCATATAAATATATAGAAATTAGTACACAAATGTATCGTCAAGTAGTTATATATTACTCCCTAAAGTCACCACTGGACAATCTCTCAGTCACTCACAGAACTGGCCAGTAGGACTAACTCAGACCCGAGCCACCTAAACCTATTCCCTATACCATAGACTAAGTAATAAACTAAAACTAAATGTATAGAATTAACGGCTGGGTGAGTTGCCTAAACTTAAACCATATCCTCTCATACTTTTCGAATGGCTACCCACGTGACCAATGTCTTCTAAGTTCTACTGAGTACCCAGCTGTTACAAGAAAATGCTCGTTTTAATATTTACAATACGGCATTCACTTGTAACATTGAACTTATCAGACTTTTTGGGGTACTGGGGTTTCATTGTGCGGAACTGCACGCAACTTCACCAATTCTAATCGTATGAAAAGCGTCTGCGGGGGCACGGCGGGATAATATTGCGCTACTGACGATAGTTTGAGTTAAGTTATCATACAAATATTCAAAACATTTTTAAATTTTGGCCTTGCATTAAATCATATAATTGTCTTGTTATAAACCTGTAAAGCCAAAAAAAAATCATTGCTTTGATATGCATGGGTACGTCAAATACGAATTTGAGGAGTAAAAGAATGAACTTACCTTTTGATGAATCTTATTGTGAAAGCTTTAGAATGAGAAAGGCATACCAGAAACATAAAAGCTATCTTCAGTAGATAGCAAGCAACTTCAGTACAACTCCGTTTATCGTCAAGGTCATATCCATTGTCACTATTGCAATAGTTCCATATTATGAGCTCTGAGAAATAAAACGATATTCATTGTTCATTGTCCAATTTTAATTCATATAAATATATAGAAATTAGTACACAAACGTATCGTCAAGTAGTTATATATTACTCCCTAAAGTCACCACTGGGCAATCTCTCAGTCACTCACAGAACTGGCCAGTAAGACTAACTCAGACCCGAGCCACCTAAACCTATTCCCTATACCATAGACTAAGTAATAAACTAAAACTAAATGTATAGAATTAACGGCTGGGTGAGTTGCCTAAACTTAAACCATATCTTCTCATACTTTTCGAATGGCTACCCACATGACCAATGTCTTCTAAGTTCTACTGAGTACCCAGCTGTTACAAGAAAATGCTCGTTTTAATATTTACAATACGGCATTCACTTGTAACATTGAACTTATCAGACTTTTTGGGGTACTGGGGTTTCATTGTGCGGAACTGCACGCAACTTCACCAATTCTAATCGTATGAAAAGCGTCTGCGGGGGCACGGCGGGATAATATTGCGCTACTGACGATAGTTTGAGTTAAGTTATCATACAAATATTCAAAACATTTTTAAATTGTGGCCTTGCATTAAATCATATAATTGTCTTGTTATAAACCTGTAAAGTCCAAATAATCATTGCTTTGATATGCATGGGTACGTCAAATACTAATTTGAGGAGTAAAAGAATGAACTTACCTTTTGATGAATCTTATTGTGAAAGCTTTAGAATGAGAAAGGCATACCAGAAACATAAAAGCTATCTTCAGTAGATAGCAAGCAACTTCAGTACAACTGCGTTCATCGTCAAGGTCATATCCATTGTCACTATTGCAATAGTTCCATTCTATGAGCTCTGAGAAATAAAACGATATTCATTGTTCATTGTCCGATTTTAATTCATATAAATATATTGAAATTAGTACACAAACGTATCGTCAAGTAGTTATATATTACTCCCTAAAGTCACCACTGGACAATCTCTCAGTCACTCACAGAACTGGCCAGTAAGACTAACTCAGACCCGAGCCACCTAAACCTATTCCCTATACCATAGACTAAGTAATAAACTAAAACTAAATGTATAGAATTAACGGCTGGGTGAGTTGACTAAACTTAAACCATATCTTCTCATACTTTTCGAATGGCTACCCACATGACCAATGTCTTCTAAGTTCTACTGAGTACCCACCTGTTACAAGAAAATGCTCGTTTTAATATTTACAATACGCATTCACTTGTAACATTGAACTTATCAGACTTTTTGGGGTACTGGGGTTTCATTGTGCGGAACTACACGCAACTTCACCAATTCTAATCGTATGAAAAGCGTCTGCGGGGGCACGGCGGGATAATATTGCGCTACTGACGATAGTTTGAGTTAAGTTATCATACAAATATTCAAAACATTTTTAAATTTTGGCCTTGCATTAAATCATATAATTGTCTTGTTATAAACCTGTAAAGCCAAAAAAAAATCATTGCTTTGATATGCATGGGTACGTCAAATACGAATTTGAGGAGTAAAAGAATGAACTTACCTTTTGATGAATCTTATTGTGAAAGCTTTAGAATGAGAAAGGCATACCAGAAACATAAAAGCTATCTTCAGTAGATAGCAAGCAACTTCAGTACAACTCCGTTTATCGTCAAGGTCATATCCATTGTCACTATTGCAATAGTTCCATATTATGAGCTCTGAGAAATAAAACGATATTCATTGTTCATTGTCCGATTTTAATTCATATAAATATATAGAAATTAGTACACAAACGTATCGTCAAGTAGTTATATATTACTCCCTAAAGTCACCACTGGACAATCTCTCAGTCACTCACAGAACTGGCCAGTAAGACTAACTCAGACCCGAGCCACCTAAACCTATTCCCTATACCATAGACTAAGTAATAAACTAAAACTAAATGTATAGAATTAACGGCTGGGTGAGTTGACTAAACTTAAACCATATCTTCTCATACTTTTCGAATGGCTACCCACATGACCAATGTCTTCTAAGTTCTACTGAGTACCCACCTGTTACAAGAAAATGCTCGTTTTAATATTTACAATACGCATTCACTTGTAACATTGAACTTATCAGACTTTTTGGGGTACTGGGGTTTCATTGTGCGGAACTGCACGCAACTTCACCAATTCTAATCGTATGAAAAGCGTCTGCGGGGGCACGGCGGGATAATATTGCGCTACTGACGATAGTTTGAGTTAAGTTATCATACAAATATTCAGCACATTTTAAAATTTTGGCCTTGCATTAAATCATATAATTGTCTTGTTATAAACCTCTAAAGTCCAAAAAATCATTGCTTTGATATGCATGGGTACGTCAAATACGAATTTGAGGAGTAAAAGAATGAACTTACCTTTTGATGAATCTTATTGTGAAAGCTTTAGAATGAGAAAGGCATACCAGAAACATAAAAGCTATCTTCAGTAGATAGCAAGCAACTTCAGTACAACTCCGTTCATCGTCAAGGTCATATCCATTGTCACTATTGCAATAGTTCCATTCTATGAGCTCTGAGAATTAAAACGATATTCATTATTCATTGTCCGATTTTAATTCATATAAATATATAGAAATTAGTACACAAACGTATCGTCAAGTAGTTATATATTACTCCCTAAAGTCACCACTGGACAATCTCTCAGTCACTCACAGAACTGGCCAGTAAGACTAACTCAGACCCGAGCCACCTAAACCTATTCCCTATACCATAGACTAAGTAATAAACTAAAACTAAATGTATAGAATTAACGGCTGGGTGAGTTGCCTAAACTTAAACCATATCTTCTCATACTTTTCGAATGGCTACCCACGTGACCAATGTCTTCTAAGTTCTACTGAGTACCCAGCTGTTACAAGAAAATGCTCGTTTTAATATTTACAATACGGCATTCACTTGTAACATTGAACTTATCAGACTTTTTGGGTACTGGGGTTTCATTGTGCGGAACTGCACGCAACTTCACCAATTTTAATCGTATGAAAAGCGTCTGCGGGGGCACGGCGGGATAATATTGCGCTACTGACGATAGTTTGAGTTAAGTTATCATACAAATATTCAACACATTTTAAAATTTTGGCCTTGCATTAAATCATATAATTGTCTTGTTATAAACCTCTAAAGTCCAAAAAATCATTGCTTTGATATGCATGGGTACGTCAAATACGAATTTGAGGAGTAAAAGAATGAACTTACCTTTTGATGAATCTTATTGTGAAAGCTTTAGAATGAGAAAGGCATACCAGAAACATAAAAGCTATCTTCAGTAGATAGCAAGCAACTTCAGTACAACTCCGTTCATCGTCAAGGTCATATCCATTGTCACTATTGCAATAGTTCCATTCTATGAGCTCTGAGAAATAAAACGATATTCATTATTCATTGTCCGATTTTAATTCATATAAATATATAGAAATTAGTACACAAACGTATCGTCAAGTAGTTATATATTACTCCCTAAAGTCACCACTGGACAATCTCTCAGTCACTCACAGAACTGGCCAGTAAGACTAACTCAGACCCGAGCCACCTAAACCTATTCCCTATACCATAGACTAAGTAATAAACTAAAACTAAATGTATAGAATTAACGGCTGGGTGAGTTGCCTAAACTTTAACCATATCTTCTCATACTTTTCGAATGGCTACCCACGTGACCAATGTCTTCTAAGTTCTACTGAGTACCCAGCTGTTACAAGAAAATGCTCGTTTTAATATTTACAATACGGCATTCACTTGTAACATTGAACTTATCAGACTTTTTGGGGTACTGGGGTTTCATTGTGCGGAACTGCACGCAACTTCACCAATTCTAATCGTATGAAAAGCGTCTGCGGGGGCACGGCGGGATAATATTGCGCTACTGACGATAGTTTGAGTTAAGTTATCATACAAATATTCAAAACATTTTTAAATTTTGGCCTTGCATTAAATCATATAATTGTCTTGTTATAAACCTGTAAAGCCAAAAAAAAATCATTGCTTTGATATGCATGGGTACGTCAAATACGAATTTGAGGAGTAAAAGAATGAACTTACCTTTTGATGAATCTTATTGTGAAAGCTTTAGAATGAGAAAGGCATACCAGAAACATAAAAGCTATCTTCAGTAGATAGCAAGCAACTTCAGTACAACTCCGTTTATCGTCAAGGTCATATCCATTGTCACTATTGCAATAGTTCCATATTATGAGCTCTGAGAAATAAAACGATATTCATTGTTCATTGTCCGATTTTAATTAATATAAATATATAGAAATTAGTACACAAACGTATCGTCAAGTAGTTATATATTACTCCCTAAAGTCACCACTGGGCAATCTCTCAGTCACTCACAGAACTGGCCAGTAAGACTAACTCAGACCCGAGCCACCTAAACCTATTCCCTATACCATAGACTAAGTAATAAACTAAAACTAAATGTATAGAATTAACGGCTGGGTGAGTTGCCTAAACTTAAACCATATCTTCTCATACTTTTCGAATGGCTACCCACATGACCAATGTCTTCTAAGTTCTACTGAGTACCCAGCTGTTACAAGAAAATGCTCGTTTTAATATTTACAATACGGCATTCACTTGTAACATTGAACTTATCAGACTTTTTGGGGTACTGGGGTTTCATTGTGCGGAACTGCACGCAACTTCACCAATTCTAATCGTATGAAAAGCGTCTGCGGGGGCACGGCGGGATAATATTGCGCTACTGACGATAGTTTGAGTTAAGTTATCATACAAATATTCAAAACATTTTTAAATTTTGGCCTTGCATTAAATCATATAATTGTCTTGTTATAAACCTGTAAAGTCCAAATAATCATTGCTTTGATATGCATGGGTACGTCAAATACTAATTTGAGGAGTAAAAGAATGAACTTACCTTTTGATGAATCTTATTGTGAAAGCTTTAGAATGAGAAAGGCATACCAGAAACATAAAAGCTATCTTCAGTAGATAGCAAGCAACTTCAGTACAACTCCGTTCATCGTCAAGGTCATATCCATTGTCACTATTGCAATAGTTCCATTCTATGAGCTCTGAGAAATAAAACGATATTCATTGTTCATTGTCCGATTTTAATTCATATAAATATATAGAAATTAGTACACAAACGTATCGTCAAGTAGTTATATATTACTCCCTAAAGTCACCACTGGACAATCTCTCAGTCACTCACAGAACTGGCCAGTAAGACTAACTCAGACCCGAGCCACCTAAACCTATTCCCTATACCATAGACTAAGTAATAAACTAAAACTAAATGTATAGAATTAACGGCTGGGTGAGTTGACTAAACTTAAACCATATCTTCTCATACTTTTCGAATGGCTACCCACATGACCAATGTCTTCTAAGTTCTACTGAGTACCCACCTGTTACAAGAAAATTCTCGTTTTAATATTTACAATACGCATTCACTTGTAACATTGAACTTATCAGACTTTTTGGGGTACTGGGGTTTCATTGTGCGGAACTGCACGCAACTTCACCAATTCTAATCGTATGAAAAGCGTCTGCGGGGGCACGGCGGGATAATATTGCGCTACTGACGATAGTTTGAGTTAAGTTATCATACAAATATTCAGCACATTTTAAAATTTTGGCCTTGCATTAAATCATATAATTGTCTTGTTATAAACCTCTAAAGTCCAAAAAATCATTGCTTTGATATGCATGGGTACGTCAAATACGAATTTGAGGAGTAAAAGAATGAACTTACCTTTTGATGAATCTTATTGTGAAAGCTTTAGAATGAGAAAGGCATACCAGAAACATAAAAGCTATCTTCAGTAGATAGCAAGCAACTTCAGTACAACTCCGTTCATCGTCAAGGTCATATCCATTGTCACTATTGCAATAGTTCCATTCTATGAGCTCTGAGAATTAAAACGATATTCATTATTCATTGTCCGATTTTAATTCATATAAATATATAGAAATTAGTACACAAACGTATCGTCAAGTAGTTATATATTACTCCCTAAAGTCACCACTGGACAATCTCTCAGTCACTCACAGAACTGGCCAGTAAGACTAACTCAGACCCGAGCCACCTAAACCTATTCCCTATACCATAGACTAAGTAATAAACTAAAACTAAATGTATAGAATTAACGGCTGGGTGAGTTGCCTAAACTTAAACCATATCTTCTCATACTTTTCGAATGGCTACCCACGTGACCAATGTCTTCTAAGTTCTACTGAGTACCCAGCTGTTACAAGAAAATGCTCGTTTTAATATTTACAATACGGCATTCACTTGTAACATTGAACTTATCAGACTTTTTGGGTACTGGGGTTTCATTGTGCGGAACTGCACGCAACTTCACCAATTTTAATCGTATGAAAAGCGTCTGCGGGGGCACGGCGGGATAATATTGCGCTACTGACGATAGTTTGAGTTAAGTTATCATACAAATATTCAACACATTTTAAAATTTTGGCCTTGCATTAAATCATATAATTGTCTTGTTATAAACCTCTAAAGTCCAAAAAATCATTGCTTTGATATGCATGGGTACGTCAAATACGAATTTGAGGAGTAAAAGAATGAACTTACCTTTTGATGAATCTTATTGTGAAAGCTTTAGAATGAGAAAGGCATACCAGAAACATAAAAGCTATCTTCAGTAGATAGCAAGCAACTTCAGTACAACTCCGTTCATCGTCAAGGTCATATCCATTGTCACTATTGCAATAGTTCCATTCTATGAGCTCTGAGAAATCAAACGATATTCATTATTCATTGTCCGATTTTAATTCATATAAATATATAGAAATTAGTACACAAACGTATCGTCAAGTAGTTATATATTACTCCCTAAAGTCACCACTGGACAATCTCTCAGTCACTCACAGAACTGGCCAGTAAGACTAACTCAGACCCGAGCCACCTAAACCTATTCCCTATACCATAGACTAAGTAATAAACTAAAACTAAATGTATAGAATTAACGGCTGGGTGAGTTGCCTAAACTTTAACCATATCTTCTCATACTTTTCGAATGGCTACCCACGTGACCAATGTCTTCTAAGTTCTACTGAGTACCCAGCTGTTACAAGAAAATGCTCGTTTTAATATTTACAATACGGCATTCACTTGTAACATTGAACTTATCAGACTTTTTGGGGTACTGGGGTTTCATTGTGCGGAACTGCACGCAACTTCACCAATTCTAATCGTATGAAAAGCGTCTGCGGGGGCACGGCGGGATAATATTGCGCTACTGACGATAGTTTGAGTTAAGTTATCATACAAATATTCAAAACATTTTTAAATTTTGGCCTTGCATTAAATCATATAATTGTCTTGTTATAAACCTGTAAAGTCCAAATAATCATTGCTTTGATATGCATGGGTACGTCAAATACTAATTTGAGGAGTAAAAGAATGAACTTACCTTTTGATGAATCTTATTGTGAAAGCTTTAGAATGAGAAAGGCATACCAGAAACATAAAAGCTATCTTCAGTAGATAGCAAGCAACTTCAGTACAACTCCGTTCATCGTCAAGGTCATATCCATTGTCACTATTGCAATAGTTCCATTCTATGAGCTCTGAGAAATAAAACGATATTCATTGTTCATTGTCCGATTTTAATTCATATAAATATATAGAAATTAGTACACAAACGTATCGTCAAGTAGTTATATATTACTCCCTAAAGTCACCACTGGACAATCTCTCAGTCACTCACAGAACTGGCCAGTAAGACTAACTCAGACCCGAGCCACCTAAACCTATTCCCTATACCATAGACTAAGTAATAAACTAAAACTAAATGTATAGAATTAACGGCTGGGTGAGTTGACTAAACTTAAACCATATCTTCTCATACTTTTCGAATGGCTACCCACATGACCAATGTCTTCTAAGTTCTACTGAGTACCCACCTGTTACAAGAAAATGCTCGTTTTAATATTTACAATACGCATTCACTTGTAACATTGAACTTATCAGACTTTTTGGGGTACTGGGGTTTCATTGTGCGGAACTGCACGCAACTTCACCAATTCTAATCGTATGAAAAGCGTCTGCGGGGGCACGGCGGGATAATATTGCGCTACTGACGATAGTTTGAGTTAAGTTATCATACAAATATTCAGCACATTTTAAAATTTTGGCCTTGCATTAAATCATATAATTGTCTTGTTATAAACCTCTAAAGTCCAAAAAATCATTGCTTTGATATGCATGGGTACGTCAAATACGAATTTGAGGAGTAAAAGAATGAACTTACCTTTTGATGAATCTTATTGTGAAAGCTTTAGAATGAGAAAGGCATACCAGAAACATAAAAGCTATCTTCAGTAGATAGCAAGCAACTTCAGTACAACTCCGTTCATCGTCAAGGTCATATCCATTGTCACTATTGCAATAGTTCCATTCTATGAGCTCTGAGAATTAAAACGATATTCATTATTCATTGTCCGATTTTAATTCATATAAATATATAGAAATTAGTACACAAACGTATCGTCAAGTAGTTATATATTACTCCCTAAAGTCACCACTGGACAATCTCTCAGTCACTCACAGAACTGGCCAGTAAGACTAACTCAGACCCGAGCCACCTAAACCTATTCCCTATACCATAGACTAAGTAATAAACTAAAACTAAATGTATAGAATTAACGGCTGGGTGAGTTGCCTAAACTTAAACCATATCTTCTCATACTTTTCGAATGGCTACCCACGTGACCAATGTCTTCTAAGTTCTACTGAGTACCCAGCTGTTACAAGAAAATGCTCGTTTTAATATTTACAATACGGCATTCACTTGTAACATTGAACTTATCAGACTTTTTGGGTACTGGGGTTTCATTGTGCGGAACTGCACGCAACTTCACCAATTTTAATCGTATGAAAAGCGTCTGCGGGGGCACGGCGGGATAATATTGCGCTACTGACGATAGTTTGAGTTAAGTTATCATACAAATATTCAACACATTTTAAAATTTTGGCCTTGCATTAAATCATATAATTGTCTTGTTATAAACCTCTAAAGTCCAAAAAATCATTGCTTTGATATGCATGGGTACGTCAAATACGAATTTGAGGAGTAAAAGAATGAACTTACCTTTTGATGAATCTTATTGTGAAAGCTTTAGAATGAGAAAGGCATACCAGAAACATAAAAGCTATCTTCAGTAGATAGCAAGCAACTTCAGTACAACTCCGTTCATCGTCAAGGTCATATCCATTGTCACTATTGCAATAGTTCCATTCTATGAGCTCTGAGAAATAAAACGATATTCATTATTCATTGTCCGATTTTAATTCATATAAATATATAGAAATTAGTACACAAACGTATCGTCAAGTAGTTATATATTACTCCCTAAAGTCACCACTGGACAATCTCTCAGTCACTCACAGAACTGGCCAGTAAGACTAACTCAGACCCGAGCCACCTAAACCTATTCCCTATACCATAGACTAAGTAATAAACTAAAACTAAATGTATAGAATTAACGGCTGGGTGAGTTGCCTAAACTTTAACCATATCTTCTCATACTTTTCGAATGGCTACCCACGTGACCAATGTCTTCTAAGTTCTACTGAGTACCCAGCTGTTACAAGAAAATGCTCGTTTTAATATTTACAATACGGCATTCACTTGTAACATTGAACTTATCAGACTTTTTGGGGTACTGGGGTTTCATTGTGCGGAACTGCACGCAACTTCACCAATTCTAATCGTATGAAAAGCGTCTGCGGGGGCACGGCGGGATAATATTGCGCTACTGACGATAGTTTGAGTTAAGTTATCATACAAATATTCAAAACATTTTTAAATTTTGGCCTTGCATTAAATCATATAATTGTCTTGTTATAAACCTGTAAAGTCCAAAAAATCATTGCTTTGATATGCATGGGTACGTCAAATACGAATTTGAGGAGTAAAAGAATGAACTTACCTTTTGATGAATCTTATTGTGAAAGCTTTAGAATGAGAAAGGCATACCAGAAACATAAAAGCTATCTTCAGTAGATAGCAAGCAACTTCAGTACAACCCCGTTCATCGTCAAGGTCATATCCATTGTCACTATTGCAATAGTTCCATTCTATGAGTTCTGAGAAATAAAACGATATTCATTGTTCATTGTCCGATTTTAATTCATATAAATACATAGAAATTAGTACACAAACGTATCGTCAAGTAGTTATATATTACTCCCTAAAGTCACCACTGGACAATCTCTCAGTTACTCACAGAACTGGCCGTTTTCATATATATTTACAATACGGCATTCACTTGTAACATTGAACTTATCAGACTTTTTGAGGTACTGGGGTTTCATTTTGTGCGGAACTGCACGCAACTTCACCAACTCTAATTTTATGAAAAGCGTCTGCGGAGGCACGGCGGGATAATATTGCGCTACTGACGATAGTTTGAGATGAATGTTATAAATGAATATTCATAACATATTTTACTTTTGGCCTTGAATAAGGTCCTATAATTGTCTTGTTATAAACCAGTAAATTCTTTGCTTTGATATTGGTACGTCAAATTTGAAGAGTATAAGAATGAACTTACCTAAATTGATGAATCTTACTTGAAAGGTTTTGAATAAGAAAGGCATACCAGAAACACAAAAGCTATCTTCAGTAGATAGCAAGCAACTTCAGTACATATCAACTTTGTTCAGTTGCTTAGCTAGGTGGGTGGGTGGGTGGGGGTAGGGGGGGGGGGGGGGGCGGAAAAATGCCTTGACCGGAAAAAGCCATTTGTGCCCCGACACAGCCCTATTTATCCCCCGCCCCATCCGGATGTAGTGTATATAGGCATGACAATTTACAAGGACTATATTTGAGCACCCACTGACTTCGTTCATCGTCAAGGTCATAGGCCTATCTAATTGTCACTATTGCAAGAGTTCCATTCTATAATATGAGCTCTGAAAAATAAAACGATATTCTGAATCTGAATCTGAAGATATTCTTGGCAGACCTTATTAATAAGGTATCGCACCAAGCTTTGTAAACATTGTATATAGGCCTATGTAAGAGTATAAGTATGAACTTACCTATATTGATGAATCTTACTTGAAAGCTTTTGAATGAGAAAGGCATATTAGAAACACAAAAGCTATCTTCAGTAGATAGCAACTTCTTTCCAGCTTATTATTAAATTACCCATCGATCGTCACTACTGCAAGAAGAGTTCCATATGAACGAGCTCTGATAAATAAATTGATATTCCGATGTTCTGATTTTCACACCTGAAACCGAACTCCATTACTTACTTTTTAAATCCACAATGTTCCACGTTTATCAAATTCATTGATCTATGGACCTGTTTTTGTATAAGTTACATCCATCCATCCATTTCTTGGACAATTTTACCCGCCAACGAGAAGTCTTCAAAATGATGAAACACCAAGAACGTCTTTGTTTACCGCGAAATCGTGGTTGCTAAGTTTTGTTGTCAGGGACAATGTTGCGTGACTATCCCTGCGCACACGCAGTACGTTTATTCGCGTTGTTGCGTGATGATACGCCCGCGTACTAAAAAAATATTGCGTGAAGACAAACGCAGTTTTTTACGGTTAAACCTCGTGGTGACGTTTGTCAATCATTCGGTGGTTCTTTCACATGTTCCGGGAGAGTTTGTTTTTAAAGTCGGTACGGTATCATAGATACAAAAGTGGGCGTTGGGGAAACTACCACCCAAAATTATAGAGCCTAATTTGCAGTATCAGCAGTATTTCATGTGAATTTCATGTATTTGGGGTAGCATTTTGAGTTTCTATATGATCCCATCGAAACTACCCATATTCATCTAAAGGCCACAGATGGCTTCTCACTTATTTGTTTCACGTTCACTCAAAATAACCTTGAAGACCACCCATGGCTTGTGACAGGATGCTTATAATAGTCATGACCTCCCTGATTCAATTGGTGGTGACTTTTAAAGTACAAAAAAAGTGAAAAGCACCAATATAGGGGCCCGGGCGTATAGGGTCACACCACTAAATAGAGCTCCATAGGGATACGTACAAAAACACTGATATAAAACTCTGTTTTAGACCACTAAATTGCGAAATTTGACCCTGTAGCTGTAGAGTGATTTTTTCTTCTTAAAGATTATCACATTTCCCACCAAAAAGTGAAAAAAAGGTAGAGGTTGACCTGCTCGATTTTCCAAAATATGCCCATGGAGTTGACTACCTCACGAGCTTGGAAATGTCGCCGTAATCGCCAATGTTTCCAGTAAAAAGCACAAATTTGAAAGATCTCTCAACATTTACCTAGATGATATTCACAGTTTATATATAGTCAGGGTGCATGTAGGTGATGTCCCATTAGTCATAATTAATCAAAAATCATAGGCATTTACGCAATTGTATTACTGTCAAGTCTTTTTAAATTGAGGATTTTGTGATGCATGCTTTCCGATTCTAGCTTTAAACACTGATTTCAGGGTAGGGGATACCCCATTTAGTGTAGTGTAGTGCACCCTGCCTCGGTCTCCCCCTCCCCTCCCCTCCCCCTCTCCCCTCCCCTCCCCCTCTCCCCTCCCCTCCCCCTCTCCCCTCCCCCTCTCCCAGGGGCGTAACAGAGGTTGGTTGTCAGGGGGGGGGGGGGCACAGCCAAAAAGATTCCTGTTAGAATAATATAATTCCGTGTGGGGGGGGGGGGGGGTACGGGGGGGGGGGGGGTAGGGTCACAACATTTCGCACGGTCACAAAATTTCGCACGGTCACAACAATTTGTTGACTGTTGTGCTTTTTGTACTGCGAAATTTTCTTTCTTTCCCTTTCTTCTTTTCTTTCTTTCCCCTTTTTTTCTCCTTTTCCTTTGTCTTTTTCCTCCCTTTTTCCTTTCTCCCTCTCTTTTCTTTCCCTTTCCCCCTTCTTATCCTCTTTTCCCTTCCCCCCCCCCCCCATTTTTCCTGGTGGGTAGGTTTTAATTTCCTGCTGAGCACCTTCCCCCCCCCCCCCCGGCTGTTACGCCACTGCCCTCTCCCCTCTCCCTCCAGTGCTGATATTTTGAAACCACCTTGCATTAAGGGCAGTGTCAACCCGGCCCTTGTTTCAAAAATTGAATTCATATTTCTCTATTATTTTATACTTTTATATGTATTCTATCATTACCATCATAAGTTACTAATCGGAAGCGATTATTTCCCGTTCTTTTGGGTGATTTAAAATTGTTGTTTTGGTAAGTTTGAGCCAGGAAAAGGCGCATGGTTATTTGGCGGGAATTTAAGCGGAGTTCCGCGCTTTTCAAATGCTGCGACAGCTGATCGATCATTGCGTCGCGCGCTGAAACTTCCCGCGCGTAGTACTAGACGCGCCGCTTAATATCCGCGACGTAGACGCGAAAAACAAAAGAGCGCAAAACAATGTCTAAAAATGTAAACAAAGGCCAATCTTACGATCATTTAAATTTCAGTTTTCTTCCAATTTCTTCACATTGTGACAATATAAATTGAATCTGATAGTTTATTATGATTGTTCATAATACTATACTCGCTTTTTAGGTCACACGCCCCTGTATTCCGTGAACATTTAGCTTTAAATGGTGGAAAATGTCAATATTTTTACTAAATCGCTGTTTTCTAGAAGTTCAAATTTGAAGGAATTTTACGATTTTTCAGACAGCATAACTAAAAAGATATCAAACTATCAGGTAAGATTTTACTACCATTGTGTAGAGGACTTTCAGCGCTAGGAGGCAATTTTTTATTTTTCGATTATGGATTTTAACTCGAGATATGCATCCAAAAAGTGCCAAAAATGTGATTTTCGGCACTTTTTGGTCAATATTTTCAAAACTAAAAATTTTTAAGCAAAAAAAAAAAAGTGCTTCCTAGATAATTGACTTTAGATGATTTTGGTGAAATATTGAAATTTTTAAGCAAAAACTGTTTTTGTTAGGTTGTCTGAAAAATTTTGGCGCCAAAAAAGTGATTTTTGGGCAAAAATGTAGAAATCACTTTTTTGGGGAAAATTTAATACCAAATATAGATTCTCCGACTCATTTCATTTGAAAAATTGTATACTTTTATGTACATTACATTATTAGTTTAAAAGTTACAGTGCTTGATAAATTTCATATATTTAGGGTTGACAAACAGTGGGTTGACACTTCCCTTAAATTTATCCTGCATGCATTTGGATAAGAGCTGTCTGTACACATGCGCACTACTTCCCAACATTCACCAAACAAACCGAGCAAAAATTTGCTTGGAACAACAGGCCAGCGTTAATAATAGGGATACATTTAGGTTTCAAAGTACGTTTAAATGGTCGACATACTTCTCAGATTGTAGCCGCCTATTATGATGGAACTATAGTCCCGAACTATAGCACAGATATGATTGAAAACAAAATTTGTAAGTGAAGTAGAACTAGAATTGAGTCCTATACCTAGCTCAGTTCTTGCAGATGGCCAAATTTGCCCACTGATTTAGTGGCCAAATTCTCACACCAAGACAAAATGCGTAATAATTTTTTCGTGTTTGAAACCCAAAATAATTGGGCAATATCCTCAAATAGGTCTTACACACGGAATAAAGAAAAAGGCAGCTATCATTTTTACAATGTAAAACAACTGCAAAACAATTGCTGCCTTGTGCTTTATTCCGTGTGTAAGACCTATTTGAGGATATTGCCAATAATTGTTCCAATGGAGTAAGAATCTGCTGGGGAAAGGTTTAAGTTTGATTTCCTGTTTGAATTAAGCAAATTCTGATACTTGTTGAAGAGATGTCTGAAGAACATTTTGTGATTTTGGGTTTGAGACTGAGAGTGAGAGGCTTGATATCTCCCATCACGCACATCATTTGTCCGTTTTATTCTGAGAACACCGTAACTTGCTGGCCCGGTTCTGGTTTTAACTTATTCTAGTACCTGAATATACTGGTCATCTTTTGTAGACATTTCCAGAACATTTTGTTGGTCCATTTCTGAGAAATAGTGCTTTGCATATTATTATTCATAGATATCTTATGCGCCGTAAGGCGCTAGATGGGAAACTCCCGCGTATTTGGTGCGTAAAGTGAAGCCGAACGTTTTTGTTTACATTTTACGCAGCCGTGCATACTTTTTGTCAGGGGCTGCGTATCATCACGCCGCAAAGAGCGAGTTTTAATCAGAAAAGAAGCTGTCTCCTTTGTCTAATTTAGATTGAAACTGTTTTGAAGTTATATCTGTCTCAGAAATAAGTTCATCCTTCTGCGTTTTCGGACTGCCTTTGTAACCGTGACCTGGCCTCATTATGATGTTGAAAGTATTGTTTTTGACAGGGTTTTTGAAATCAAAATATGAAGTGAGTTTTCAGATTGAAGTAGAAACATTTTCATATCGTTTGGAAGTTTTTTTGTTTTTTCAATTTTATTTGAAACTAAACACTTTTTTGAATTAGATCTTGATTTTATGATAGGAGTTTTGTGATCTATAAGTTGTTGTTTTTTCTTATCATTTTTTCACAACAGAATGATCATTTCTGTCTTCACTATCACGCTAGTAAAACAGCCAATGACATGCATGCAAACTAGATCAAAGAGTGACTAAATAGAAACGAACTAACAGGCCGCGCCTACTACATGTATAATAATAATAATAATTTTGACACACCCTGCAGAACATTTTCCCTTTTCAATATCATATTCACCTTTTCTAAAACATTCACATTACCCCAAAATGATGTTTTTAGAAAAAGTGGCAATTTCCAAAACCGTATGCAAGAAAGTTACACAATGTCTCTAGTGCTCTTTAAAATTCATTTCGATTGTATTTACAATTATAAGAAAGTTATTTTCTTTCTATTATAATAGGTGGTCCTTATTTAAAATAAAATTGATTCTTGTTTATGCATGACTAGTCAATAATGTTCACCTTTCACGTCAATAACTTCCCTGTATCGTTGAGCGCACTTTTCGGAAGACATCATTTTGGGGAAATGTGACTTTGAGAGAAGTAGCCAATGTAAGGGTAAAGTTTGAATGGGCATAGCCAAGCATGTACCCCTTTTCAATCTCTTTCTAATTCCAAAATTTGGTGGTTGATTAGGTCTACATGACGCATACTCATCGTGTTATTAAATTTGAACGTTGTAAAACTGATTGTTTTAAATTAACTTTAGCAAAAGCTTTGTGTTGAACATTTATAATAGACTACCACTGCTATTAGCAGGCTTACCTTTTTCTTTTACGCGAACAAACCATCCCTAATTTGGGGAAATTGCGGAAATAATAACATATTGGCTGTGAGAGAAGCACTGTAAGCGAGCGCTGTACCGTGGCATGGTCGCGTATATCGACGCGGGGAAGTACGCCGCACAATTTAAACACGTACGCACTTTTCTTACGAATAGGTCGCGTCAAGGCGCGTGGGTACTGAAAAGTACCCAGTGAATTATTCTTGAGCTGAAATAACAGGGGAAGGATAGGTCGCGTCAAGGCGCGTAGGGCTGGTGCGTGGCTTCATGCATGGCTTCATTCTTTTTGGGGAGTTTCCGATCTACGCTCCGCTTAGATATCTATGTTATTATTTACTAATAGCGCCCTCATCGGCCACATTTCCCATAGAGTTACATGTAAAATGTGTCTAAAGTAGAAAATGCCAAAATTTTCACTGTATACTCGTATTCATTAGCGCTACCTAAATCAGGTTAAACCATAACTGGGCCACTGTGTTATCAAAGTTTGTTATTCCATAATTTTAATTATAAATCGGACAGTCAAACAGCCGTGCCCAGCACTATATCTGGGTGGATCCACTAGCCTAAATAAGTACTTGTGGCCAATGAAATACAAGGGGTGTGTCAGAAACATCCATTCAGCATCAAGCAAAAGTTTTGTCTATTGTAAAAAAGTTTTTGTAGTGATGCCGATGGGCGGCACAACAATAATCGATACCATGTGATTTTTGTAATAGGGGTTTGGTGTGAGGTGGGGTATAGGGAGGGTGTTTGTGATTGGGAAGGGTTAGTGATGGGTGGGGGGGGGGGGGGGGGGGGTGGTATTTGTGTATTAAATGAATCCAAGTAAATAAATCCCCCTGGGGGTTAGTGATGGGGAGGGTGTTTGTGGTTGGGGAGGGGGTTAGTGGTGGGGAGGGGTTAGTGGTGGGGAGGGGTTGTGGTGGAGGGCAGGGGTTTGTGGGGGCGAATGGGAATGTGATGGCCCTGGGGTGAGGGTTTGTGGTGGGGAAGGGGGGATGGTGGCGTGGATGCATGGGGGTAGGAAGGGTTGGCCTAGGGGTGGATGCATGGGGGTAGGAAGGGTTGGGTAGGGTACGTGTTTGTGGTGGGGGAGGGGTTTGTGGTGTGGTTGGGAAGGGGAGGGGGTTTAGGGTGGGGGATTGTGATGGGAAGGTGGTTGTGGTGGCATTGATGCATGGGGTGGGTGGGAGAGGGATTTTGTGGTGGGGGAAGGGTTTTGTGAATGGGAGGGGAGGGTTTTTGTGAATGGGAGGGGAGGGGAGGGGAGCGGGATTTGTGGGGGTGGGAAGGGGAGGGGGTTTATGGTGGGGATGGGAAGGGGAGGGGGTTTATGGTGGGGATGGGAAGGGGATGGGTTTGTGGTGGGGATGGGAAGGGGAGGGAGTTTGTGGTGGGGATTGTGATGGGTAAAGGGGTTGTGGTGGATTTGTTGTGGGGAGGGGAGGTTGTAGGTAGTTTAGATTGTGCAGGGGGCATTGTGGGAAGGTGGAGTAGGTTTGGGGTTGAGTGGGTTTGTGCATGGGGTTGGAGGGGTTTGTGGTTGGGGTAGTGGGGGAGGGGAGGGGTGTGTGTACACCATTAAGTACACAATAAGCGTAGAGGATTCCCTGTTTGTTTGTAATAGTGCACTTTCAATGAAAGCTTGAAAATGAAATTTCAAAAATAGGTATTGCCAAAAATGACTGAAATTGCATCTTTTTCCTAGTAAAACGTAACCATGAATTGTTTTGAAGCGACGCAAAATATTTTGGTATCAAGTTCAGCTATCGATATATGAAGGATAGAAGATGCCATGTTGTGTGTGGAAGCGCCACTTTTGGATTTACTGTACCGGGTGGTTCAAAAAAAGGTTGACCCAATTTCAAAGTAATTTTTCAACAACATTTAAAGTTTCAGAGAATTTGTTTTTACTTTGTCTTAATCAGCAATAAGTTTTGAAATTATCCTGAAAAGATGGCACGTTTAGCTTGTTTGGTTCTTCAGATATGGTTCATTACAGAAAACATGTACAAAACTGACTTGTCCACGGGAGTGTCATTTAGTTTTTGTCTTAAACAAAACAGCATGCTCTAGATTCAGAATTGAAAAGCCCGCCCTGACAAAATATCCCAATCTCTATGCTTATGTGCCATTCACATTAAAAAAAAACCCACGTAGTTACGTATAGGTAGGTAATGTCAAGCACCAGACAGATGTTTAAGATGTCTCCTTTTTCTTTTTCTCCTATTTTTACAATTTGTGACCGATCGTGTGTAAGTCCACTTTGTGCATTCCATCTCTACTAAAGGACGCTCCCCGTGGCCAAGGCAGTTTTGTGCATGCTTTCTGTATTGAACCATATCTGAAGAACCAACCAAGATAAATGTACCATTTTATCAGGATAATTTCAAAACTTACTGCTGATCAAGACTAAGTAAACAGAAATTTTCTGAAACTTTAAATGTGGTTGAAAAATTACTTTGAACTTGGGTCAACTTTTTTTTGAACCACCCGGTATATACTGGCAAAATGTCCACTTGCCACAAAATGACTGAAATTTCATCATTTTTCTGGCAAAACGCAACCAAGAATTTTTTTGAAATATTTAGGTATTGAGTTAAACAATGGATATAGGAAGGGTAGAATATGCCATTTTTTGTGTGGAAGCGCTACTTTTGGATTAACTGTATTAAAGGTAGATGACCCGATCACATTCCGATTTTTAACTTGAAGTTTTCTATTCTACATGAAAGGTCATCCTTAAAAAAGTTGTGTTCCAAAGTTTGAGTTGCATAGCTCTTATGGTTCTTATTTTAGACGCACAAGATGCTGTGAACTGTACCCATTGAGTAGTACACAAACTATATCGGTGGTTACCACCATTCGCGGTAATTTGACGTTATTTCATCGATTTCTCCGTAATTATACCGATTTAGGCCGTCAAATTTCAGTATGATGATGAGAAAAATACGAGCTTTCATATGATATGAAAATCTCCGTATGTTTGAAATAATTCTGTGTTACGAAAATGTGATCGGGTCATCTACCTTTAAATACTGGCAAATATGCCCACTTAGCCACTTGTTCCGATACGATCACTGATCTACTTGTGGGAGGAACGACAACACTACGCTACGTGAACGAGCTATAGCTAGGGATGTTCATATCATTGACTACAGAGGGCGACATTTTTTTGAAAATTTGTCTCCAATGTTTTTAGAAAACTCCATGTTTACCTCTTTCAAATCCAGCGAAAAAGGAAGACATGAGCTGGGATGTATTCACTGATGTCTGACTAACCACACACAACCAACTGGACATCATGATTTTACAGCCCTTTTAAGTTAAAATAGTTTAAAATGTGCATGACTTGACCAGTTTTATTTAGCAATATAAGGCAAACTACTTTTGGTTATAACTTTGTGATTATTCAGCCTGCAGACATGGTTGAACCATCAGTTTTTATTGTAAAGTACTTTGTTTCTATGTATTCTATTTCAAAGAGATATTTTTATTTTCAAAATTTTATGAACATGCCTATCCTAGCAGGCTGAGGCTGTACAACAAAAAATTGAACAAATCATAATACTAGTGTTATATTTGTCATAGTTGCCGAGTTGGTATTATTCATCATGGGTAATTTGCATGTTTCACTATCTTTCCCCATCCTAAAAATAAAAACACCAACGTATGGGTTTCCTGTACTGGGGGGGATCCCTAAAGAGGGGGGTCGAAAAGTTTTGAACACTCGTTTAATAATTTCCAAAATTGTCTGGGGGCTTCGCCCCTCCCGAGCCCTGCTTACCTACATTATTTGTTGATAGTTTTCAGTGAAATTAACAATTCAAACAATGTTATGTCGGCATACAAATTAGAGAGGGTTCCCCAGTGTCCAAACAGTGTGGGGACGAGTCTGAACTAACGTACATTTGTGCATAGATTCTCTATTGTCATTTGTCAATGTAAGACCATCTCCACCAAGTGCAGGCCCACAAGGGCCGAGTCTGAGTCCAAGTCCATCGGGCTGTCCGACTCATGAGTCCAATTCCAAGTTCAGGCACTCAAGCAGTGGCGCTATGGCGTGTCCAAACAAAGGGGTAGGTCGGCAGGGGAGCTGCGTCCCCCACCTATCATTCAGGGGAAATTACACTTATTCAGAGAAGTTTAGATATTTTACTTACATCCAATTTCAAAACATCAGTCAGGGGGAATCAAAACCAAATGTAGTATAATTTTTTTTTGGGCACTATGCTTGCATGTCCAGGAATATCATTTGAAGCCCATTTCAAACAAAATAGTTAGCCAGTTTCATATCCTAAAAGTAAAACAGAAAAAAGTTGTGCTAGACCCTGTCTTTCAAGAACAGATAATCGTGCAAAATGGTGTGAAGTCTTTCGGGGGAATGTAGACGCCAGCCCCCACCACATGCCACTGGTGTGACTCCTGACTCGCTCCAGATTCTTCAACCTCTGTCCTCCAAGCTGTGACCATAAATAGAATATTATATACCGGTATATATTTCCAATAAATTGAGATTGAGAATATGCTCTAGAAAATCACAGCAAAGGTCTTAATGTAAAATAATATAACTATGTTTCTTGACCTTGACAACAGGTCAGAGAAATTTTCAGTTAAAGAACATGGTCAATATATAAATTAGTTTTCAGTGTTCCTTTTTCTTATTTCTAAAACCTAAGAGCTCGATTAGTAACACAACTTACGGTACCTACAGTTATTGGAAAACCAAAAAGACAGTGGTACCATCGTTTCCGATACATGTCATGTGTGACAGAAAGCCACAAAATCAACGGGTGCAACGGTCACTAATATATGATATTATATAAATCGATCGTATTGATATGAGTATTGATAAGGGGAAATCCATATTCATTGTGGGAAAAAAATCTTGAGGTGGCGCAATGCATTGTGGGTGTGATATTAAAATCCTCTTTGATAAAAATCCTTGATATACCCATAATGTAACCTACATGTAAGGTAAGGTATTGTAACACTTTCTTGTTCTGATAGTACTAGACCAACACTCCTGCAGAACTTATAGCGGAAGCCAGGTTTCATAGAAGTATAGTTTGTTATAATAAATTGAAGGGTTTCTTTCTTCTTTTTTCTTCTTTCAGAGGCGATTTCCTGTAAAAACAAGATGGCAGATTTTCTTGTTCTTGTAGTTATTTATGTGGTGGCCTTTACAGCTACGTCTTATGTGTTCCTCATGGGTGCCACAGATTATCACCGACATGGAATCATTGGGAAAATCAGAAGTGTTGTAATACAGGTAGGAGTTGGAATTATACTGTATTTTATACACAATATTTCTTTAGTACTATTAACAGAAATTTGGACATAATTGAAGTACATTTGGTTTAAAACGAGCATTGAAATGATATTACTGGACATATTCGCTCGTAGCGTGTGTGAAAACTTGCTATTGTTAAACCAATTTGGTTTTGATTCCCCAGAATGACGTCTTGAAATTGGATAGAAATGGAGTAAAACCACTTAAATTTAACCGAATCGGTGCAATTCTGATTTTATGAATGACTTCAAAACTGAAAGGGCACTGAGAGATACGTATGGGAGTGCGCCCTCAATTTTTATGGAAATCAGTAATACTTTAAGGCATACTAACTACCATCTAAAACCAAGGTGTTGCGACCCCATACCGGCGTGAAAAACTGCAATTTTCCAAATAATTTGCCTGTCTTCCTTTCTCCTTTCTGTCCCTTTTCTTTCCCTTTTCCCCTTTCCTTCCCTTTTTGTTTCCTCTTCTACCTTTCTTTCCCTTCCTTTGCATTCATGATTTTCCGCTGCATTCCCGATTTTCCTGGTCAATTTTTTTCGGGGGGGGGGGGGGGGGGGGGGGCACTTTGCCTTGCCCCTGGCTACGCTACTGTCTTTAGTCCATATTAAATGCATATATATTTATTTTGTAGCGCCATCATTGACCAGATCAATGAATTGCCGTGACAGACGTGTGGTTCGATATGGTTGAGCTGTTAACAATTATTAATAGACCATGGGTTCGCTTCTTATCTGTTTAGGCATATTTGTCGCAGGTATAAATATGTTGTTTTAATAATTCTTGAAATGTTTTTTTCATCTCATTTTCAACTTTCTTTTGACAGATGGGACTTTGGATCTTTGACCACATGATACCAAGGATTGTACAGAATTCTTTCATCAATGCAGTGGAACACTTTTTATATACAAAGTAAGTTGGAAGAGGTACTGGATGCTGTAGATCATTAGTGCGGTCATATTTTGAAATATTTAACCTCCTCCCTCCTGTCTACTACCGCTTTAAAGCTGCAGTAATTTATCATTTGAAAATCCCTATTATTCTGAAAATTCACCATTTGACTTATCACAACCTGGCCGAATATTT
This sequence comes from Ophiura sarsii, assembly GCA_035610835.1. Lineage (NCBI taxonomy): Eukaryota > Metazoa > Echinodermata > Ophiuroidea > Amphilepidida > Ophiuridae > Ophiura > Ophiura sarsii. The sequence goes on along the minus strand of CM069441.1, from coordinate 88,484,364 downwards.
ATAGGGGGCAGGATGATGAATTTGAAAAATGTGGACCATTTTCATCAATAGTTATGGCCTTGTCCACAACCTCCCTTTAAACCCATTCCATATTGTGTTGGGGACTGGGGTATTACCAGCAGTACAAAGTATCTTACAGTTTGCAACATAAATTGCTCAATATGACAAGTAGTGCTATGGTTGAACTAATACTGTCAGCTTAGGCAGCAGAAAAACACACCCTGTTTTACTGGCCCGACCGACCCTTTTTTTAGAAATTGGTGAAAAAACATTTCACATGCAAATGATCAACAGGGCAAAATGTTTACAGATTTTTTTTTTTTTTTTACGGTAATTTTTAACGAAGAAAAAGAAAAAAGCCTGACTGACCAACCCGACCTGAGAGGTCTGTTTGCCGGTACAACCGGGTGGGTTTTTTCATCGCCTAATCTACCAAATAATTGACTATTCTCATTACAGGAACTGCTATCTGCAAGTATTATACTGCCTCCTATTATCAGCAATAACATATACCTTCCACTCAAGCATAAATCCCACTATACAGGAAGCTCTTCAACCACCAGCATACAATCCCACAATGGTGGAGGTTTATCTACCATTCGTATACATTTTTGGTACCTACATGGCTTTAAGTATCAACCTGGTGCTCTTCGTTGCCTGTTGCTATAGCGATCCAGGGGAGATCACAAGGGAAAATCATGGGCGATACTATGATGTGTATGAGTTTGATGGCATTATGTATTTGAAGGGGAATAACTGTAGGACATGTGATTTTGAGAAGCCAGCGCGTTCAAAACATTGTGGTGAGTATGAGTAAATAGACAGAAAAAGTAACAAAAGTATCTGCCCTCTTCCACTTGGCAGTGACGTAACTGTGCAGGTGCAGCATTTATGCAGTGGCGTAACCAGCAGGGGGCAGGGGGGGGGGCTGGAGCCCCCCACTTGAACCGCTTACCCCACCCCCCCCCCCCGCTTACCCCCCAAATGAAATCAATCGGTGTGGGTGTGAAATGGAGCCCCCCATTAGGAGCCCCCCCTCCCTCATTTCAAGTCACTGCCCCTTCTTGCCCCCCCCCCCCCCCCCCCCCCAATGAAAAAGTCTAGTTACGCCACTGCATTTATGCACCGTATGTATCTTCCGCCTTTCTATGCTCTTGTGTATTCGCTAGCGCCTCAACTAGGCACTCACGTTTATGTGCTGCAATTAGTAAATGACTAACAGTTACGTCACTGTCTCGTGATAGATAAACAAACTATAGTCCCATATTGTTAACTTTTCTATTTCTGGTGCCCATGTATTGTAAACACAGTCACTGTGGTCTAGTGGGTAAGCCTTTGCCGCCATAGCGAAGAGGGACCGGGTTTGAGACGGTGTATTTGTAAGGATTTTGTTAATTTGAATCATGCCAGTTTGTCCGAGTCTATATATTATATATTTTCTATTTAAAAAAAGGCATGGATTTTGCTATTGCTGCAATGGCAAGATTCTTTGTCGCCACACAGTAATAACAGTGGTAGAAATTCGATTTGCCATAGAGTTGGGAGAATCTAAGTAAATTCTCAAAAGATTATGTGTCAACACACTATTTGAATAGAAATCCACAGATTCTCGGATTATTTTTGCAATCTAATATATTACTTTTATTGCTTATCTTCAGCATTCTGCAATCGATGTGTGCACAGATTTGATCATCACTGCTCCTGGGTTAACAATTGCATAGGAGGAAAGAACGTCCATCTCTTCATCACACTACTAGTCAGCATTACATTGGGTAGCGTCTATGGTGCATTTGTGATAGCAACTGTATTTGTTGCTATGGTTAGGTCAAAGGGCATCCTGTTTGCCAGCTATGTAGGAGCTGATGGGAATGTGTACCCTGTTACACGGTTGATAGTTTTTCAGGTAAATGTTGTTTATTACCATATAGTGGTCTAGAAAGGGACCAACTCAAAATATCAATGTATTCCTACATGTATACATGATTGATTTACAGGGTGTCCCAAAAGTCTATGCACGTTTTTGAAGAGTCATATCTCATAAAATATAAATCATATGGTATAAATCTAACCATAATTTGATAGACGAGATTTGGGAAATTATTTTGATACCAAACTCAACCCTATTGGTGAACCCACAACATTATAAAACTGGTTGAAAGTTTTTGGCCGTGTGCCAGACCCCCATCATACGAAGTAGTAGGATACCACACAATGTTGCTAAAAGCAGGTGCGTATAAATTAACCCGGGAAATTAACGGTATGAAAGCAACGTTGCGCATTAGTCACAGTTCACTGCTTACCTTGCAATATTAATGTTTACCAAACTCGGTCACTCACAACATAAATAGGCGTAGTAGACAACATTGCACAGCAAAATTCTTCATTCAAGATGGTTTACAGCATAGATAAGCAAATAAAATATGTATGGTTCAACTTACTCAACAAAAGTTCAGAAAACATTTCAAAGTGAAACGCGCACCAGGAAGAATATCCATTCTGAAGTTAGTGGATACATTTTTGAACACAGGAACTGTGCATGATTTGTCTCGATGTGGTAGAAAAAAGACTGGTAGATCAACAAGTCATATTGATGTCATAAGACATGCAGTAGCCAAAAGTCCAAAGAAATCTATTCGCCGACTTTCCACAGAAAACAAGATTAAAAGATCAACTGTTCACAGAATTTTGCACGCGTCTCTGTATATTGGAAAACATTTAAACTAGATTTCACTATAGAAACGAAAATTATGTGTGATATAGTTTGTTATAATATTATGATGGGATCACTGTAATGTAAAAATTTAAATATTACAATTGACGGATCACTTTCCGTGTAGGTGTAACCAACTCTACCCGCCTTTTTGTTAATCTCAATAGGTATGGATTTATGAACTTTATTCCTCCGAAGTATAAAATTACATTTGAGCAGTAATACATATTTCACTTCTAGAGTGGCATTACAAACATATGTTTCTCCGATGTTTGGTATCATAATTATTTCCCACATCTCCTCTTTCTAAATATGTATTCATATTTTCAATACGACTTATATTTTGTGAAATACACAGCTTCAAAGTCGTGCATAGACTTTTGGGATACCCTGTACTTTCATTTCATTCTGCCAGCATGCTTATATATAAGGCTTTTTAAGCCTGGCCAGAGCATTTTGCTTGAGCATGGTCTCTTCTGGACCCAAGCGTGTGTCCGTATGGACCGACCGTGTAAACAAACAAACAAACAAACAAACTTTGGAAAAGTAGACCTTTAGAAAGTTAAGTTATGTACGAATTGTTGTCCATTGAAATCTTCCACTTAAAGGATTTACACTGCTATTCCAAAAACAATTCTCCTGTCCAGTGTTGTAACTACATCAGTATTCTGATCCAAAGTAGAATAAATCACAAAGACTATTAGGAATAATTTAGATACCTTTTTCGAACGATGGTGTTTGAGCTCCGTAGCTTTCGAGGTCATCACGACCCCTTCATTCAGCGTAGTGTTTACTTCCCTCCACTTGTCACAAACACCATGGTTCGAAAAAGGTGTCTAAATTATTCCTAAAATCATGATCGAACCCAATATCAGTCTACATGCTGCTACAAAGACTATTGTTTACACTTTATAGTCAATCAATTCAATTACATCTATAGTTTGATCAGTTCCAAATTGGCGAAGCCTCCATACAGCAGCAAATGAATACAGAAGGACGGTTGTGCACACGGAGGCAACAATCGCGCTGGGCATCACTGCGTGACGCGTGCATTCACCCAAAGCCGCGCGGGTACGCTTGGATTACGTTTGGTGCACGGAGAGAAAAAACCGAATATTTTCTTGCCAAGGTGGAACTGATTAAACTATAGTGTCAAATGTTGTTGGTTTTGTCTCATTTACTTATCCTATCAAAAAAATATGCTTGATTAAAGTTGATCACTAAAAGCCATGCTATTTTTCTTAAAAAATGCTTCAAAGTGTTAAACATAACAGCAATTTTACACATGGATGATTTCTTTCACAATACTGGCACAACTTTGTATTTGTTTGATCAGGGTCAAACAAGCATATCTTTGGATAGTCTCAAGCAAATTTGACAAAACAAATGACATATGAATGGATTTTTAGTGATCTTGAATCTCGTACAGACATGAACTCCAAATACGAAATGTTTAATAATGAAAATGACACATTCCACACAAAAGTCTTTGTCTAAAAGTCGCACAAGCCCAAATTTAGAGTCCTCGTTATTAATCAAATATCTTTAGATTGAGAAAAGTAAATACAATCAATTAATGACATTTGAAATTTAACTAAATGAACTTTTAGATGATACAATTACAAAGATTACACCCAAATGACTTGAGGGCAATGACATGAACATGTGCACCCCTATTTTAGGGACACCCTGTAAACATGTTTTATTGATCGATTTTGATATATGTTCCTATTTTCTCCCAACAGCATATGTTTATGCAGCACCCAGTGCTTGTACTCTTGATGACCTGCTTGTGCCTTCTCAGCATTCTAGTCGGTGTGTTTGCATCCTATCACCTGTATCTTGCTGTAACGAATCAAACTACAAATGAACGCTACAAACTGGACTCACTTAGGACTCCCGCATCAGCGTCAAGGCATTCTCAATCTACGATTACACATGGTGACAGGACTAAAACAGGTAACAAAGAGAAACAGTTGTCACAGAGAAACAGAACTGCAAGAGGAGATGCTGTTAAGCCAAGCACTCAAACCAATTTTTATAATAAAGGGATTCATGGTAATTTATGCGAAGTGTTCTTTCCATCACACGTGTCAAAAAAGTATTGAGACATGCTGCTGGTAGGACTCATTGTTTCTCATATATATTTTTGTTTTAAATTTAGATTTGAAACTCATTGTTGTTGACTTCTTTCGATTTGTGCAGCCAATTTATTCTGTTCTCTAGGTCAATGGAGGGTCATGGATTGATGTCTTTGATGAAGGAGGGTGTAGGTTTGGGGAAAGAAGTTTTTTAATACTTGAGTTTTACACATTTTAGTGTTATAGTTTTACTTTTATACTGATTATGCACTGTAATATTTCACTATGTAATACCATCGACAATTTTTTGTTGTTTAGTATTTTGAGGTTGCCCACACAAGAACAAGTTATAACCTGACACACCACAATACAGATCTATTTTATGCACAGATCATGTATGTATCACATGCAGATACAATGCAACAGTTGTATTTGCTTAAACTGTTGATAAAGAAGAGATAATTTTCTTTATCTCACAAGCCTCTGTTTTATTTTTATAATGCATATTTGCAAATATTATATTTATTATGTTTCAGAAATTTTATTCTTGTTATATTTGTAATAAACCATGTCTTTCTTATAAAGAAGACTAATATTAATTGTGTTTGTGTTTTTCAATAGCTTTAATTCTCATTGAGGATAAAAAGGATGAATTGCCATGTGTTGTGCATTTCCTGCTGATGCTAATTAAAGTTGACCTTTGTTTTAAATATGTAGTTGGAATCTCAAATATGACATACTATATGTGACCATCCAGCACAAAGTGGCCGTAAAGTCTCAGATATGGCCCAATGAACATTTCAATAAATACTAGAAAACAAAGGAATTTTAAATGGATTGATTGATTTCGCAGTTCCTATGTACAAGCAATAATAGACATGCAATACATAATTGTAAAGCTGATTTTCAGGAGAATATACTTGTTTAATATCTCAAAAAATGTTTAGGCCAACTTTACAGCCCATTTGTGGTGGATGGTCACATATAGGGATTTGACATGATTTCAACATTTTATGATGAAATTAAACAATTTAAGTTGACCCAAATGTGTAAAAATGTGAATTTGAAGTTTAACTGGGATGAGAATACTGTGCTCAGCTAGCTTTAAATATGGAGTCCAAAGAGACGATCTGATATTATTATAAACAGATAACCCTGTATTCCACCGACAAGTTATATACCAACAAAACCTCTAATTTCCATCATCGTAGTTGTAAACCCTGTTCTCCAGTAAATACTCCGTCAAATACCAAGGCAAGTTTGGTGATGTTTGACACATGATGGCGACATGCAACTAGGAGGACAATAAGTGGCATTGAAGCAGCAACTACAAGGACTCCATTCAAAATCTGTATGTGGAGAAGAAAAAGAAATAATCAACAACGGCCATCTTCAGTTCATAAATAAACCCTGTGCTAGATAGCTTTTTGATAATTGAAACATGGCTAAATGGCTTTTGAAGATAGCAATTATTCCATGCTTCACTGCCTTACAATTTAGTATTACAGACCACAGACCCTGAGGCCATAAATTGTCTGTTTATCAATCTTGGAGTCTGCTGTCATTATGTTGACTAAAGCAAGGACACATGTGGGATTTACATGAAACAGTGCTTTAGGGCATGACCTCTGGCCTGCCTAATCTGGGAATTGGAGAATTTATGAGCGGCCAATATTATGCATAAATACTTATAGTGGCGTGAGAATAAAAAGATGGGTAACTATAAAAGCCCGCCCACCTATATTATATATAGGAATGATCATCATGCAATATACATTTCAAATTTAACTTTATCTTCAGTCAGCCCTTTTCTGTATCACTTCATGATATTTGATGCGACTAAATGTAAACATGGTGTACCCTGGTATATAACTACCAGGGATCATGTAATTTGAATGGAATGGCCGTATTTATCCTGGGGACACTAAACTTATATTATTATTTTTTTGTTTCCCCTTTTTTTATATCACTTCATAATGAGACTTGTCACAATGTAGCTATTAGAGATCTTGTAATTTAAATGGAACGGCCACGTTTATACGAGGGCACTAACCTTATCTTGTTTCCTCTTTTTCTGTACCACCTCATGATATCTAATACGACTAAATGTCGTAATGTTGAAACTACCTCAATGTATATAATTATAAATAGCCAAATCACATATAGCTTCTGCATCCGGACTTCTGTACTGTGAGTAAGCGGGCAAGGCGGTCTCTGTTCATTTAGAGAATAGAAAACACAAAAATGGAATGATGAAAGTCTGATAAACCCCAAAAAGGTGAATTCCAGTAAGGCGACGAAAAAAACAACACCCTGTTTTACGGGCGGACGGACCTGTCAAGTAGGGTCGGTCGTGCGTGGTTTTTTAAAAATTATTATTATTATTTTTATTTTTTAACCTAAAATGTCACTAAAATCTGCCAAAATCGGGACTTTTTTTACAAATGTGCGAAAAAAATGTTCAACAGATTTTCGGCCAAAAAAACGCTGATTTCTAACAAATGAGTCGATCGGGCCCGTAAAACAGGGTTTTTTTCCTCGCCTAAGTATCGCATGCCTCTTTTTATCAAATGCACATTTCATCCTTGCAATATAAAAGTGTCAGACATCAGACATGTCAAATATAATTTATTCAAGATTTGTTTTTAAAAAGCAAGCATGATCTACTAAAAGTAGTTTGTTCAGTATATTTGGACAACAGATCGACCAGACTAATCATTTATGGGACCATTTTTTAAATATTTCTATCATATTTGTAGACGGATTTTCACGATTATCAGCAATATTCAGTTTGTAACAACGGTTATGTTTCTTAGTTTAAAATAAGTAATATCAGCTACCAGCAGCAATTTAGTTTGTGTTTTTACTTTTATGTTTAAACAGTTAGACTTTGTAAAATTTAAAGCAACCTCCTTTGTCTATGGAATGGTTTTGATTGGATTAACCAGGCTAACTTCAACCAAAACGTACTGAAATCGTTATCATACAGGGTGTATCAAAAAAAAATAGGACTCTGTTTCATGGTGGTGTAATTCTTATTATAATCATTGGACCATGACCAATTAAGTCTCAATGTAAAGCCCAATTAATTATGATCTCCTGAAAATATGAGATAAATCCGATGAAAAATAAGAAACTAGCGTACTTTGTGTAAACCATGTCATTTACTGGTTTGTACAATGGGAATTCACACAGTAGTAACAGTCGAGTAACATGAAAGTGTTCGATTTGTAACTCAATGAACCATCCACAGTAGGGTCATATCCAAATCCGCCGTTTTTGCGAGGGACGGAATTTGAGTGACATTTTTAATTATCTGGTTTGCAGTTGAAGTACAATGGGTGCTTATTCAAATAACATACTTAGCTGGTTAAATTCCTAACTGGAATAAACTGACAATCAAAAATGAAAAGTATGTCTCTTCCAGTTGACATACTTTTGGATATGGCCCTTTAACAAAACTTTTTTAATTTGCACAGAATATGCATGCATCTGTTTTGCGGATTTGTTTAGCCAGTATTGATTTGTGCCAGAATTAAATGGATTACCAAACTAAACTTACTATGTTGACAATTATTATAACGTATTGAAATGTAAACCATGTTATTTACTGGTCTGCACATGTAGATCCCATTGTACAAACCAGTAAATGACATGGTTTACGCTAAGTAAGCTAGTTGTCTTATTTTGCATCGGATTGATCTTATATTTTCAGGATATCATAATAATTAATTGGGCTTTACATTGAGACTAAATTGGTCATGGTCCAATGATTATAATAAGAATTACACCGCCATGAAACAGAGTCCTAATTTTTTTGAGACACCCTGTATATATCCAATAATTCACTCAGAACTAGACATGTACATTAAAAAAATGCATTAGAGCTCGTTAGAGACTATTTCCACAAAATGCTCATTATTATTCAAAAATCTTAATAAAAATAAGATGATAAAAATTATAAAAGAGTGAATAGATCGTTCATCAGATGCAACTTCATGATTACACCTTTAAGCTTGAATTGATGCCAATTACTATACAATACTTACGCAATTCATTCCCTGTCCATAGAAGGGAACCATAGCAAGTGCCGCATCACCCATAATTACGGCTTTATCTCCAAAGTGGAATGAATTTCACTGTGAATGGAAGAATAGAAAATACTACGAAATATTTACAATATGATATTCAATATCTCCAAACGTTTCAAGGCATTTCTTTAATTGTCTGTTTTATAAACCGTCTTTGAAATTTGAAGACGATCATCAAATAGCACAGTCTGATCGGCCTTGTAAACAGCGTTAAGAAAAATTGAGCTACTGATGCGCACACTCTGACACACGTTAAGTTTACAGTTTAGAACTCACAATAATAGGACGTACTCGCTATTTAGTGACACCTAGCGCGTAAAGGAAGCGTCTGTCATAGGAAAAGGACTACTTGTTGAACTTCACTAGTTAGTACTTAAACTTTAAGATCGTTTTAAGTTGGATTTAAGAAGAATTAATTCTTCTTAAGTCCTGAACTCTTCTCAAGTTAAGAAGATTCTATTTCATGAAATAACTTCATGAAGAAGAATATCATTCATAATTTCCTTCCTGACTTAAGAACAGGTCTGAGGCTGTCTTAATTTTACTTCCGAATTCTTCTTAAATTCTAAGGTAATTATTGTTCTTATCCTAAGAAGAGTTTTTTATTCTTTCAAAACTTCTCGCTTGAAAGATCACTCATAATCGTTTGTTACTGTGTTCCCATAATACGTTAAAACCAATCGTTACGTACGTTTCCCTGCTCGAGCGTTTCCTTCAATGATCATTTGTTTACGTTAGTTTCTTTGTTACAGCGTTATCTTCAAAGATCATGTGTTAACGTATGTTTTCCTGTTACAGCATTTTCTTCAAAGATCTTTTGTTGACGTATGTTTTTCTGTTCAACACGTCCTGTAAATATCACCAAATGGCATAGTTTCCCTGCTCCAACGATCCCATCGAGCGTTTCCTTCAAAGATCATTTGTTAAAGTACGTTACCCTGCTGCAGCGTTTCCTTCAAAGATTATAGGCCTAGGTCAATTTAAGATTAATCTTAAATTTTCCTAAGAATAAAAAATCTTCTTAGGATAAGAAGAACAATTACCTTGGAATTTAAGAAGAATTCCTAAGTAAACTTAAGATAGCCTCAGACCTGTTCTTAAGTTAAGAAGGAACTCAAGAAGGATAAGAAGGATATTCTTCTTTAGTTGTTTGATGAAATTGAAGATAATAATCTTCTTAACTTGAAATAGGGCCCTGGTGGGATGATTACATGTGACAGTTCAATTGAAAACGCTCATTTTGATCAACCATAAGTAAGAATGATCAAACTACAAATGTCCCATGGGCTGAAGGAGTTTTGATCTGCCTAATACACATGAATAAATGTCTCTACCAATTCCTCCTCTCCGAGTTAGGGTATTGAATCAGGAAAATATCTACAAAAAACGTAAATGATAAAGGTGTAGATAATGTCAGAGTTTGGTATACTGATGGTTTTTATACTAGCAGAGATATGTCTGCAAACTTTGGCATGAGAAGATGAGTCAAGTTGAAGAGAGACATTGCAGAGGTGGAGAAATACATTGTCGAGGTTGAGAGAGTCATTGCAGAGGTGGGGAGAGGTATTATAGGTGGATAGAGGCATTGTAGAAATGGAGATAGACATTGTAGAGGTGGAGAGAGGCATTGTACAGGTAGATAGAGGAATTGTAGTGATGGATAGAGGCATTGAAGAGGTGGGGGAGGCATTCTAGAGGTGTTACAATATTGTCGGTTTTACTGTCACTGATTAATTCGAAGTAGCTACACAATATTTTTCTCACGAATGTTTTTAACTACAAAACAAAATAATATAACAAACGTTTTTTATTCACTATACCTTTCAAAAAGTGTCATCACTTCTTTCTCGCCCGCAGCACGAATCTCATCGAAGTCTGTAAATGGCATAATAAGGGTAAGGATGAAAGTACCCCCTGGGTTTGGTAGCGCTATCATCATGAACTCATCCCTTGGCCAGATGTGTAGATGTTTACGGCCATTCGGTACTGTCAAGGGAAAATCACCGATGTTCATTGTACATTGTCACACATTTTTCATTGTTGGTGCGGTATCGTTGATTGCGATTGGCCGCAGTTAAACATAAAATGAAATTTCAGTCAAGTCAAACAAACTCTTGAAAAATAATGAATAAGCTCCTGATATGCTGTGTCTATAATAGTTCCCATTGAAAGAATATACATTAAACATTGTTTTCTTGATCATTGCTTTAAATAAAAGAATAGGCCTACGATCTGTGTTGATACAATTCTGTTAAATCGGTCCCATTTATATGTCAACCAAAATGGTCATTCGGGTATGTCTTATTTGATGGAGTATGTTTAGAAAAATTAGCTCATTAGCATAATTGAAATGATACAAACGAGCACCGGTGCTAATTTTTGTACCATTACAATTATTATGCTTGATTATGAAGCACGTGCTAATTTGTTTTATAGTCACTATGAATATTGAAAAAAATATTCTTTACTTTGCATACAGCTGCAAAACAGAACTATATATATCATAAAAGTGCATTTGAAATAACAATAAAATGTTGTTCATAAAAATCACGTGTCAATGCCTCTGTATTTAAATATTATATATCATAAAAGTGCATTTGAAATAACAATAAAATGTTGTTCATAAAAATCACGTGTCAATGCCTCTGTATTTAAATATTATATATCATAAAAGTGCATTTGAAATAACAATAAAAAGTTGTTCGTAAAAATCACGTTTCAATGCCTCTGTATTTAAATATTATATATCATAAAAGTGCATTTGAAATAACAATAAAATGTTGTTCATAAAAATCACGTGTCAATGCCTCTGTATTTAAATATTATATATCATAAAAGTGCATTTGAAATAACAATAAAAAGTTGTTCGTAAAAATCACGTTTCAATGCCTCTGTATTTAAACATACAGTGGTGCATTCGAAGGCGTCGTCGAGCTAATGCGGTGCATAACATTTTAAATTACATCAGGAATCAATACTAAGGTAAATTTGATATTTGTAATAGCTGTTATTGTTCGTAGATTATCTTGATATGTTCTTATACAATAATGCAGTAACATGATGCTCCTCTAGCACGCCGGAGCTGCCCAGGCACCGTTTTGGCATGATGTTCATCTCCGGGATACTTTATTTTAAAGAAAGGTCGGACACTTTGTTGGTAAATCATGCATATTTACTAAATAATAACCGAGGTGTTTAAATATTGATTGTGCCGTTTTATGTACAGATAGCAAACACAGGAAAACAATTGACGGCATTGCTCGTCGGCTCCAACGAGTTTATTTCTTTAATACCGAGCACTCTGTGTTCCAAGTTAGTTTTATTTCTCTTCACTATGCTACAACATGTAGACCATATACAATTTAATGCAATGGATTTATTTATTTTATCAAATGTTGTTTTAATAGCATAATTTAATTGATTTGAGCTACTGCATAATAGTAGTAGTACCTTAAAGGTAGATGACCCGATCACATTTTCGTAACACAGAATTATTTCAAACATACGGAGATTTTCATATCATATGAAAGCTCGTATTTTTCTCATCATCATACTGAAATTTGACGGCCTAAATCGGTATAATTACGGAGAAATCGATGAAATAACGTCGAATTACCGCGAATGGTGGTAACCACCGATATAGTTTGTGTACTCAATGGGTACAGTTCACAGTATCTTGTGCGTCTAAAATAAGAACCATTAGAGCTATGCAACTCAAACTTTGGAACACGACTTTTTTAAGGATGACCTTTCATGTAGAATAGAAAACTTCAAGTTGAAAATCGGAACATCTACCTTTTAATACAATTTACAGAGATAATTTATCATGATTAAATGATCGTCCGATATAGGTACAGGTGACGATGCACATTTGTATAATAGTAATGAGCCATGATAATATATTTGTTCACATTGATCATGTAAGGACAAAAGTGTTTCGCTTCTGAAACATATGATCATCAACTCATCAATTTTTGGATTTGTTAACTACCTAACCCTACACATATGAGAAATATACTCATAACGATGACACAATGATGGTTAAACTATTGAATGACCATAAAATCCATTATAACATTTCTTACCATAAGATTCCAAGATTGGTAAACTACCCATAGTCCCTACCCTTAGAGAATTGCTCAGAAAGATATCAACATATGAATCCACGTTGTATTCAACATATGATTTGGATGCAGTAAACTACCTACAATTCCTACCTATCCCTAGAGAATTACGCTCCGCGAGACCAAATAAGTAAATTTAGATGTCCTATAATCTGCATGAAATTTTATCAATTTTAAAAGGTATTAATGGCAATATAAATAATACATGGTATTAATTGATGACTCTACAACCAGTCTCGTTGAAGCCGATAAGAAAAGTGAAGTCAAAACATGGAGAGGCAAAACCACTATCGACAACACGAAACAAAGGCCAAAAATCGCGGGCATGCAAGCAAGGGGTCTGATTGGCCCGGCGCCCGGTAACCAAGATACGTTGAGGCATATTATTGCAAAACGGACAACCCAGACGGTGTCTGACCTGAAATAATTTGGTTTATAAAAGTAGACCTCTCATAAACTCTATTAATTGGTTTTGCCTCTCTATGTTTTGTTCTATTAATTTAATTAAGCAATAATTAGTTGATTAATGGTCGTCAGGTAAATGGTGTTCAATGCATTTTGTAATTTTTTGGGTGCATGCATGGATTTCCAGATACAGGGTGACCCCAACAAATGTTAACACTACGGGCACATACAATATCTTAAAAGGACAGGAACACACGGGTCTGATCTTGATGTATTATGAAAGCTGAGTAAATAAGCTTTCATTTGCATTTTATTGCGTTCCAATTGGTTATTTAGAACGGGAGATATGCTTCAGCAAACACGAGGAAGCAAAAAGGAGGAGGAGAGAGATGGGAGGGGAGGGGAGAGGGGGAGAGAGTGGAAGGGAGTGAGGATATAAGAGAGTGTTGATGACAAGAAGTTCGTTACACACCCTACAAAACCAGTCAGCAAATCAATGAATAAAATATTATTATAATATTTTTAAAGGAGAGGCCTCCATTGGTGTCATGAACGCCATAATCCCACATTATATAATAACAGTTTCGCCCATTGTACATTTTAATTGATTTTACCTTTAGAATTTAAAAAGACCTCCCTGGGTGGTGTTAAGTCCAGGAGCTGTCGGGGCCCCCTAGACCCCAACAAAATGTATAATAAAGTGTAGGGACAATTTAAAATTGTCATGGTTTTTACCCTTCAGAAACATTATATTATTAATCAAAGGAGATGCAAGAGGGTGGGAGAGGGGGAGGGGATTGTATTAGTGTATCTCACTCTCTCTCTCTCTCTGTCTCTGAACCGTGCCAATGTTTTATAACCAATGTAAATATTCATAGCTAGATCATTCGAACAGGCTAAAACACACCACCTCCTCCCTTGAACCCCCGCCAACAGTATCTCCCCCCCCCCCCCCATATGTGTGACAAAAGAGTAAAAAATGAGAAAGGAGAAAGGGTAAGGAGCATAGACGGTGCAAGCGGGAGGGGTGGTCACGCCCCATACACTTTTTTCGAGACACCCTGTGTTTAATTTCTAGGGCCCTAAATAAATTCAAAATATGGGAAAGAACAGGAATTTTCTTCCGCACATTTTGATACCTCATTTGTCACAATAGCACAAAATATTGATGAAGCAGTGGCCATCTGAATGACAAATTATGCAGTTTCCATTGTTGCACTTAGCCCTAAACCCATAAAAAGAGCGTAAACCAAACAGTTAATCTAAAGTGTATCTATTCTTTCTCTCTCTCTATGAAAAGACAATCGTAATCCGAACATCTCACATCATCAATTGTTTCCAACACCTCACTGTGTATGAGATTCATCCTTTACAATGACCAGGGTCATCATGATGATTGTAAGCCAACACTTGTCTCTCCATATCCGTGCAATCTTCCTTCTAACTCAAAATCGATGAGCAACTTCAGCTTCAGTTACAGAAACTCCAGAAACCTTTCATTGAGAGAAACAAACGGTACACATACTGTTTTGTTTACGCTCTTTTCCATGACGGGTATAGGGTTAAGTGGAAGACTGAAAACTGCACCATTTTTTATTCAAATGCATTTAACCCTATACCCATGAAAAGAAGGTAAACAAAACAGTAAATTTAAAGTGTACCACTTCTTTCTCTCCATGAAAAGTGTCTGGAATTTCTGTAACTGAAGTTGCTCTTCGATTTGGAGTTACAAGGATGGTCGCACTGAAATGGAGAGACAGTTACAGATGTTGGCTTACAAACATCATGGATGATACTGGTCATTGATGGATGGAGTCTGACACCAGTAGATACAGGTGTTGGAAACAATTGATGATGTGAGATGTTCGGATTACGATTGTCTTTTCATGAAGAGAGAGAAAGAATAGATACACTTTAGATTTACTCTTTAGTTTACGCTCTTTTCATAGGTTTTATATCTAGGGTTAAGTGCAACAATGGAAACTGCATCATTTGTCATTCAGGATGGCCACTGCTTCATCAATATTAAATTGTAACAAATGAGGTATCATAATGTGCGGGAGAAAATTCCTGTTCTTTTTCATATTTTGAATTTAGTTAGGGCCCTAGGAATTAAACACAGGGTGTCTCGAAAAAAAGGGTTACTTTCTTTTTGTGCAGTGTTATAACAAGACTGTACACAAAATATGGAAAGAGTCGAGGAAGAACAACAATTGCTATCGGAAACTGGGCAGGGGCGATGGCGATGGATGGTGCTTGTAAGTTGTTTCTTCAGCAAAGTGTGTATTCAAGGAATTCGCAAATCGTTTGGTGTACTGCTACCAGTATTGCAGAGAGAATTTAACACGGAAGTATGGTTCCTAGGATCGATAGTGGCGGTCTTTTGCGCAGTTGGAGATTTAATTGGTACGTATTAGCGGACAACCTGCCAACCGATAAAATTGTGTTGTCGTCGGTATTTGATTGATTCACCCTGTAGGCCTATATATTGAAAGCAGACAACTCAAGTTTACAAAATCTTCCCCTATTACAGGTCCCATGGTTGGTGGTTTAGCACGTCGCTTTTCATGTCGCGTCCTTGTCATGATAGGGGGCGCACTCATGTGCCTTGGTATGGTTTTAGCCTCACAGATGCCGGACGTTTGGAGAATGGCTCTATGTCTCTCCTTGTTGTGTGGTAAGACCACTAGTGGAATATTACACCAATGAAGTTCATTGAGATATTAAACATACAGGGAAATGTTGGGTATTCAAGGTTAAAGTTTATCTAAGATGCAATAATAATGGCAGCCATTTTGGATTTTGGAACGTCATTGGTCACGACCTTCATTTTGTAGGCAAATTATGTTTTCAAAGATTTTAATTGAAACTCGTACAATTTGATGTTAGATCCCCGTTAATTTAATTTAGGGTCCATATCCAAACTCTCAGTGCTTTTAAAGCATTTTTCTAGCGATTTAAAAGCGCTTTTCCAACGGTATTTCGTTCTATTGTTAAAAGCATCGGAAAAAGATCGGTGATTAACTAGAAACCTCTCTACTTATCTGGCGTTGACAATATAACTATTGTAGTACTCTCGATGGCTGCATTAGTGAAGCAGACAGATCAAAGGCGCAAGGAAGGTTGTGTTATATTCTTTAAGAAATGAAATACTATAATATAGTATTTCTTAAAGAATATAACACAACCTTCCTTGCGCCTTTGATCTGTCTGCTTCACTAATGCAGCCATCGAGAGTACTACAATAGTTATATTGTTAACGCCAGATAAGTAGAGAGGTTTCTAGTTAATCACCGATCTTTTTCCGATGCTTTTAACAATAGAACGAAATACCGTTGGAAAAGCGCTTTTAAATCGCTAGAAAAATGCTTTAAAAGCACTGAGAGTTTGGATATGGACCCTTAGTCCGTTGTGAAAGGTTAAACCTTGCAAGACTGCAAGTTATCCCGTTTTGGTCATTCAAAACTTGAAATTTCGACTCGAATAAAATATAGGACAAATTGGCAAAGCAAACGGCAAATTAGCGTCAAAAGAATAAAGTAATTTCAATTCAAATTGGAGCACTATCGCATTTCGAGAAAACGATCATTGAATGCGAGAGGCACAGGGCTATTATTTGAATATGATTTCACGCATGAAGTAATTTAGAACGTGGTTTGAAAGGTGAATGCGTTCTGCAGAAAATGTTAACAGTATTGACAGGGATAAAATATGTTCTTGCAGCAGTTATGGAATTTTAAAGGGACAATTGTTACAAATAGCTAGTTGAAAAACAATAAAAAAACCATATGAAATTATGATACTATATTTTGATTGTTTTGATAATACAAGCATTTGCGAATAGGCAAGGAAATATTAACGATAACTTTCGACCCGAATATGCTATTTGAACTCTTTGTTATTTTTATTCCTGTTTTAGGAACTGGATTAGGCTTCATAGGTGACCCTCCGTTCGCTGTCCTTGGACAATATTTCGACTCCAACTATGTCTTAGCAAACGGTTTTGCTTCCCTGGGATCGTCAGCAGCTTTAATTATCTTCGGTCCGCTAACTCAAATTCTAGAGACCACTTATGGCTGGAGAGGGGCTGTACTGATAGGAGGAGGTATCTTCTTCCACGCAACAAGCTGTGGTGCACTTCTTAAACCATCTTCGAGAAACAAAGGATCTGAGGATCAAGGGCATGAGGATAACATCGATACATGGAAATGCTCGTTGAGCCGATGCCGCGCTTTCATATATGAATCATTTAATTTTTCATTATTCACACAACCAATATTCTATGTTATTATTGTAGTCTCCTGCACAATCCGCTTTACACATACGGCATGGGTCATTTACATTGTACCCCGCGCAGTAGATGCTGGAATCCCGCCTCTAAACGCAGCATTGGTAGCAACAGTTGGAGGAGTAGGAGACGCCGTTGGAAAGATCATCCCAGGATTTCTAAAATGGAAGCAAGTTACGAGCACAACGGTAATCTGGACATGCGGGATGTCAATCATGACATTCAGTCTTATACTGAGCGTTATAACACATACTTTTACTGGAATGTCAGTGTTCGCTTTCTTCCAGGGTCTAGGACTGGGGATTAGTCATTCGCTCATCAATGTTGTGTACAAGGAGTTATTCGGGATTGATCGATTAGTCAACGTTATGGGATGGCTGAGGTGCTTCTCTGCTGTGGGACGTATTCTAGGCGGTTTTGTACCAGGTGAGTGAAGTGAATACAAATGCAGAACTGGAAACCGCGTACCGGTAGGTCTATCTCAGCGAGAATTCAAGCTTTTCAATTGAAAAAAATTACTGGCTTGGATTGCCTTTCATGACTTTTTGGCCTGCCATTGATTTTTCTTGTATTGACCTTTGACCGTTGACCGGCAAGCCTTGCATCTTTTTCTCAGATTTACCTTCTTGACATTAGTGACCGGATAGTTTTCCTTTGTATTGATCTTTTGGTTAGCAAGGTTTTTTAATGAACAATATCACCGATGATTCCTTTGTTAAATAACTCATTCCCGTTTATGTTAATTTTTTCTTCTTCAATAGGGTGGATATTTAAGACGACCGGAAGTTACAACCACGCTTTTCTTACTATTGGATGTGTGCAAGGCTTTGGAGTAATCGTCCTTATCCTGAGTAGCATCATTATTAGAAAAACAGAAAAATACAAAAGACAGAAAGGAAGAATTTAAATACATATTTCTAATAAAGACTCAAATATGGCATTTTGGTTCAGCTGTACATACTTCCGGTCTTCCTTATTCGACCCCTAGGGCCTGGTGCTCGATTTAGTCCACCATTTCAAAGATGGCGTCGAGAGATATTAGATGGCGCTAAGTTTTATTTATTTATATTGTATGTGTCGTGTGGCTATTTCCTGTAAAGTGCAGACAATCGAAAATGAGCACACAAGTTGTCCTGAACTTCTGACATATTTATGTCATTATCATTTAGTTAATAATACCAGATTACTTCAGAATGTTATCTTCAAAAACGATGTGATGACTTCCCAAATTCATCTCTCCATCTCTGATTTTAACACTTTCCACGCGGCTTTTAGTTTTATACAAACATTTTTTCAGAAATCTTTCCCAATAAGTCTATCTCAAGGATCACTGAATCAATTCTAGGCTTGTTTGTACTTATTTCAATGCATTTCACATGGTGATTCCAAATATGGTTATGAAATTTAACAATCTTGACAATTTTGAAACATTTTGTGAAATTTTGGAATGTCGTCTGCAGCTGCCTGCCGCGTGCAAAGTGTTAACTATAATTGTCACGTGAGAAATCCATTGTTACCATGTTTGCCCAACGTTATGCATATTCTATTATAATTTTGTACTTTTGTTTAATCTTTCACATGCAAAGGGTCAAGTCAATTGACTTTAGTACACCTCATAAATATTCATGAGATAATAGGCATAAATCCTGCCATTTCATTGGTCAATTGAGCTGGCCACAGTGATAATAAATTGAGGTATTGAAGAAATTGAGCTATTTCCCGTGTGGTAGTTTTGACTATTTTCCTACAACCTCATCCCCGGAGTCACATTGAGGTGTAATAAAACAAATACTACAGGGTGTCCCAAAAGTCTATGCACGTTTTTGAAGAGTCATATCTCATAAAATATAAGTCATATGGTATAAATTTAACCATATATTGATAGACGAGATTTGGGAAATTATTTTGATACCAAACACAACCCTATTGGTGAACCCACAACATTATAAAACTAGTTGAAAGTTTTTGGCCGTGTGCCAGACCCACCTATACCAAGTACCACACATTGTTGCTAAAATCAGGTGTGCATAAATTAACGGTATGAAAGCAACGTTGCGCATAATTCACAGTTCACTGCTTACCTTGCAACATTAATGTTATTACCAAACTCGGTCACTCACAACATAAATAAGCGTAGTAGACAACATTGCACAGCAAAGGTCTTTATACAAGATAAATATGTCAAAGTGAAACGCGTACAGGAAGGATATCCATTCTGAAGTTGGTGGATACATTTTTTGAACACAGGAACATGTTCTAAATGGGTAAAACAACCTTCGACGAGGCCTTCAAGCAGCATTAAAATAATCCGGTAAGTTTAAATTTTAACAAGTTTGACAGCTGTGTGATGTGTGTGTTCACTTTTCTGTTATATTGTAGGTCTGTGTTTTTGCATTAGCACACGTCTCTGTATAAATGGAAAACATTTAAACTAGATTTCACTATAGAAACGAAAATTATGTGTGATATAGTTTGCTATTATGATGGGATCACTGTAATGTAAAATTTTAAATATTACAATTGACGGATCACTTTCCGTGTAACCAACTCTACCCGTCTTTTTGTTAATCTCAATAGGTATGGATTTATGAAATTTATTCCTCCGAAGTATAAAATTACATTTTTGCAGTACTACATATTTTATTTCTAGAGTGGCATTACAAACAGATGTTACTCCAATGTTTGGTATCACAATTATTTCCCACATCTCCTCTTTCTAAATATGTGTTCATATTTTCAATACGACTTATATTTTGTGAAATACAAAGCTACAAAGTCGTGCATAGACTTTTGGGACACCCTGTACATGGTATGATCGGGGCAATATGGCACACTATTTTCCCGAGGTACTGGTTACAGGCCTACCAGCCGAACCCGATTTCCCCTCTAACCATGTAGTATTTGTATAATATTATTACGCTGTCCATGGTTATTCTGAAAAATGTTTGGACCAATAGTTGTGTTGTACTGCTGGCGCTATCATCACATACCTTTAACATGTTTAAGGGGCACTGAGAGATACGTATGAAAGTGCAGTATCGCACCACTGCTTTTTTGTTGAAAAGTGCAAATGTGGCCTCGAATTTTGCCACCATGGTATGATATTATCATTTGTTTGCGTAAGCTGTCCAACAAAATGGTATGCAATAAAAGGGCCACATTTTAGTTTGTGACGTAATCGATGTAATGTTTTTCAAGGCCAAGGGGAAAATTCATGTTTTTATCCAAAAGCATGCATGAAACAAGTTTGGGTATAACGCGATATTGAATAGACTTTAAAAACTTAAAATAGTCATTATATTGGTTCTGTATTTGGCGCAAGATATGTTCCATTTAGACGTTATAGGCTACAATGCAGTGAATGAGTCCAAACATGCCATTTCTTTTGTTGCTCATAAATTCAGCATATACGAAGAGGTCACCGTTGATTTTTTTTTTATTTGACCTAGGTCAACACTTCCGCAATATTGCTTTTGTCATTTGAACTTATTTAAAATTTGCAACTTTTGAAATTTGACACCAGATGACCTTTGACCTTGAAAGACTTGAATGTGTTACCAAGGATTACAACTATAGAGATTACTCATCGGGCCTCTCAATATCGCGTTATACCCAAACTTGTTTCATGCATTTTCCCCTTGGCCGTGAAAAACATTACATCGATTACGTCACAAACTCAAATGTGGCCCTTTTATTGCATAACATTTTGCTGGACAGCTTACGCAAACAAATGATCCTTAATATCACACCATGGTGGCAAAATTCGAGGCCACATTTGCACTTTTCAACCAGCGGTGCGATACTTTTTTCCAGGTGTATACAATAGGCATATACTAACTACCCTCTGAAACCGTTTACCTTAATTCGCCGTCTATCATGTAAAAAAATAGTAGGCTTAGGTCTCCAGATCACCGAGGAACAATATAGTTCACCCCATTTCACGAATAAAGAGCAGTCCATATTTGATTTATATAACGCATGAAAATATTTTTTGTGTGCGATTTTGATCAAAATAAACATGAAAAAGATCTTACAGGCGAGTCGATCCTCCATGCCATTATGGCAAAATCGTACGAGGCAGGGCATGTTTTGCCCGGTCAATAGTACGCGCTCAATAGTACTTTTTGAAAAACAAAACAAGACCGGAAAGTTACGTCAAGCATGAAATGGACCAAACTATTTTGTGTTATCTGATTTAGTATCCACCAATCAGATGGCTAGAATATTTCCATGCGTTATATAATAATTACTAATCAAAGTATAATCACAGTCAGTTCAGTAACTTACTTTATTAGGCTTGTGTTGTCTTTGTGGTTTTTTTTATTTACTGCTTATTTGCAATTATTTGCATGCAAAATTACTTAAATTAGAAAGAGTGTAGGAGGAAAAGATCCGCAAGACGAGAGCAGCAAGTGCCACAACGCCAGATACTGATCACAAGGGCCACACATGTGGGAGTTGCTTCCTTGCCCGTATTGGTCTTGTTAGTCATCCTCTGACACATAGATCCAATTTAACTATGTAACTAATCTTTGTTGTCATTGTCGTCTTTGCTTTGCGATGGACGACATCGTCATCATGGACGAACAACAACAGATCGAGTTAAAGAAGTGAATTATTGCTATTGCTAAGGCTAATAATTCTGATAAAAGCCAGGATATAATTTAATTTTCTTTGTATTCCGAGTCCGAGTCCCGAGTCCTACAACACTGCTTATTTATCAATGATTCTCTAATCTCGTCTAAAGAGGTCAAACGAAAATGTATAGATAAATGGGAGAGCAAGTTAGACATATCTTATAGTTTGAAAAAAATTGTCGGTTATTTTTCTTATACCATTCAAATGTAACGTTGATACCAAATTAAGATGGTTCCAATTTCGCCGCCTGACTCATGGAATTTTAGGCGTAAACTCGTTTTTGGAAAAAATAGGGCAGAAAGGCTCACATTTATGCACTTTTGATAAAGAAACAGAAGAAAACATACTACACCTATTTTGTGGATGCCCGACCATATCAAAAGTAAAATCAAGTCGCGAAAGCCAAGAAGAAGGCGAGCTTCGAACGCGTGACCATGTAAAAGTCCCGTATAATCTACTTCGTTAACTAAAGCCCCATTTCTATTCAACTTTACAATAGGTAAGACATCCCTGTGTGCCCTCTGTGTTCAATCTAATTGCCGCTACTATAACAGACTGGGGGGTCTTGCAATACATTTTGTACGTTTCTATCTGAAAGAAATTCCCTAAATCTTACGAGACGTTCTGAAGCACAGTTAATTGGAAGCGTAATTTGTTAAATATAAAATACACGCGCGGTCTGAGATGTTAGGGTAGATATTTAGACATTAAGATTTAGATATCTCGAACTCTTACAAAATACAAATGCATATTCCGTTATGGTTGCAGAAAAAAATCCGCGGACTGTAGCCGGGGCGTACACTTTGTTCTGGGTAAGAGAGGCCGGTCGGGAGGCCGGTACTGCACACTTTCACGTTCACCCCAGGCTGAGTAAGGACGACGTAAAGGCCCTGTCACACATACGGCGATCAGGCTAGTGATTGTACTGCGCTATAAAAAGTGTATAACACGCAGTGACAGCGCGGAAAACTGTCCGAAATTGTCCATTTTTAAATCAAGGTCACTAAAACCCTTTCACATTCTGCTGCGATCAGGCCGGCGCTTGGATTACGCTGAAACATTATCAAAATGCCAAGCCAAACGCATCAAGATCTCCACGCTGCCATTTTTGTAGGTGATTATTTTCGCGAATTTAAGCACTAGCAATTTTTGCGAAATCAAAATATAGTTCACGAAATTAGCAGTTTTCTGCCCAGGGACTGGTTATTATAAAAAAGGACTAACTCATTCTTGGTAAACTAAAAAAGTACATATTATTGCTGAAATCTATATATGTAATAATCAAGTTTGTAGTTTTTGAATCAGACCATCATATGCAAAGCATTGATTTCCAGATCAGGCAATCGATTTCCAGATTAAGGGGGCTGTGCACCTTCAGGTACAGCCTCCGTAAAATTGCCGTAACATATTCATTATTCATTTAATCTATATAAAAGTATACAATTGTTTGCAGAAAAGGGTTCAATGAATCCAACCATGATCATGAAATTGACCATTTTGGAGAAAATTATAAAAAACATGTTTTTTTACCCATTTTAGGTTCTGCAAAGATAACTCAAAATATATTTTGTCAAATTTTGTCATACTAGTTTTATTATATTCATAATACAATTCCCTAGGAATCGGGTTTTGTTGTTGTTGAAAATCATTATTATTTTTTGAATTATCGACCATTTTTTTGGCACTTTTTGATCGGCAATTTGTACGTCCCGGCCGCGAATTTATTAACCGTACACACTCACTGTATAAATGTATTGCTGTACAATGTACATGTGCTATGCGCTTTACTCCATCAGGTATCAAATGTTGTTTACGGTGACGAACATCGCGTGTCGGCCCTAATCCCCGCTATACCTGGGGCCGCGGATACACTTGATAAGTGCATAATGTTTTAAAATAAAAGTATTAGGTGTGCATCCATTTGTAACATATTGTTAACATTTCTAAAGAGTTCAACTTTGTCAGACTTACATGAATTCATTCTTTTCGGGAACCCTTTTGTGAAAGGTCATTCCGTGGCTGTTCACTTCGGGATTCTAATTTTAGAATGAAAATCTTAATAGAAATATTAATATTACAACAATTGCCCATGTTATAGTATTAACTATGGTCGTGATGCGAGAATATCATTATGCAAGTTTAGTCAAGTACAGGGCGAAACTATTTATTAACATTATTGAGGTGTGCATCCATGTATATTTTAGAACAAGGCTTTTAATAGAGATACCGTATTCACATTATAACGTCAGAAAAAGTGCTAAAAGACCCATTATTTGACTTCATTCAAGAAGAAGAAAAAATCTAAAATCGACCATTGCGTTCTCATGTTACACTGATTTTGGTAAAAACCCAAATTTTAAAGCCAATCCACGGATGGTCGTATTATCAAGCCATTCTTCGATATATTTTAATGAGGCTCGCTTCCTTATTCAGCTGCGATGCCTCTTTTCAGTTTTCCCCCTTAAATTCAGGCTTCTTCTTACTCATAATTACTTAGTTCAAATTATATTCAGACATTTTAAGATTTTGTATCCAACATTCATGTGCCTTTTTCAGATTTGATCCTGTTTCATTGATTGCCATCTCTGAATCAGCCAGCCAACAATTCTGCGCGTTATTGTAATCCTGTGGTTTGGCTTTAAATTACCGGGTTCCACTCAAATTGTTGTAACATTATGACGCAATGTTCGAATTCAAAAAATCTTCTTGAATCAAAGCCAAATATGTAATCTTTGTAGCACTATTGCTCTTCGCCTAAAACTTCTTTGGCGCTTCGCCAAAAAGTGCCAATTTTTTTGATTCAACGATGCCTATCCAATTAGCGAGGTGTGCATTCCTTTGTAACATATATTGTTACCATTTCTATAGAGTTCATATTTGTCAGATTAAGTGAATATAATAATGTGTATATACATTTACATGTATATGAAAATGAAAAATCATTCCGTGACTGTTCAAATTTGGGTGCGTTGTTGACTTCATAGTTCGTTATTTACTAGTGAAAATAGCAGTAAAATACAGGTATTTATCGATTTTGTTATTAAATAAAATTAGTAATCATGTTGTCTGACTGTCGAAATTAACAAAATATGTAATACTTTTATGAGATGACTACCAGGCTCGAATACTGTGTTTGGTAGCATGATTCTGATAGATCCATTTTGAGTGGGTTTTGTCCGTATGTGTTGTGTAATGACGAACCTGTTAGTGCTTTATAGCGTGGTTTCATTGTGCGTCCCATATTTGGAAAAGTAAGGGTGTTGGTTAGGCGAAATTGGGATACAATCGGCCGAGTGCACCAATGTCGGGTAACTTAATAGGGAGGTAAGCTACCTCCCTAGTAGTTATGCTCTAACTGTAGCATAACTTACTAACGATGTAATTCTTAGAGCATAATTGGCGAGTAACACCAGAATAGCTACTAGCGAGGTAAATATCCACATTAATCAGCATCGTCCCCTTACAAAATCAAGTGTCGCATATGCCAAGTGTTAACCTATAGTTTACTGTAAAATTCTGACGTGGATGGTCCTCCGTAATATTAAAAACGTGTCGTCACTCGCTAGGTCATAGGTGAGTGTAAATCAAGAACACGTGGAGTCGGACTGCGATCCGGAAAAAAATGATGCCATTTTATGGCCAAAAATTTCGAAGTTTGTTTATTACTTTTTCAAAAATAAGGACTATCATGACATTACAAACATATTTTGGGCGAGGGGCACATACAAACATTGCACCAAAAAGCTCAATTTTAATGAAAAACACAAGCACCCGATGGAAACAATTATATACAATTATAACACATCTCTTAACACAAATACCTCCGTGGCGTGGACACCGTGTCCTACGCTTGTTAATCGCGGAACCCCGGTTCGACTCCCAGACCACGCGCGGCACGATATCCATTTTTTTTCTTTTTCTACCCTTCCTCTCACAATAATGTTGAAACTTGTTTTATCAGTTTTTAATTAATAAAAACAATAATAAGTTTATGTATTTAGTCATTATTTAAGACCCTTGGACAATTAGTACACTTTGGTCAAAATATGACCCAAAGTCGGTGCGATTAGTGTTTGAATGGGTAAAAGGAATTGATCTAAATTTTGACTAAAAAAAATCACCAAATTGCATGAATGGATTTTCAAAATTATAAAAATCTTTCAGCTTATGAGGGGTCACATTCCACTTCAAATAAACACCCCCTGGGCATGCAAGTGCAATTGGTTCTTCAGCATCAGCGAATCATCCCCTTCAATGTTCACAATAAATGTACGCTATATACTGCTAGAATCGACTGACTTGTGGCATAAAACGTTATGCCCCAACTTACTCTTGGGTCCGGTCAGGTATAACATTTAGCGTAAATAACCCGCCAGTTACTAGCCTAGTAGCTTACCCCGCATTGGCGCTCTCAAAATTTTGGGTTACGCCTCAGTTACTAGCGAGGTAGCGCTTTTCTTCAGCTACCTGTCATTGGTGCACTCGGCCGTAAAGTGTATTTGATTTCAACCTACTGCATGAGCATTTATTTTTATTTTTAAAAACGTTAAAAAAGAAGGTAATTTGGGCTCGTTACCATGGAACGTTTCTGACCCACATTAAATCTCACGCTAAGCCATGGCGGTATTGAAATGTAGGCCCTATGTTACGCTCCTAGGGCTATAATTGTTATATGCCGTTTGATATAGCGTAATGTGTTCCAGGAGTATAATTGGTGGCCAGATTGTTGTGCTTACTCCATGTTTCTGATTCACATTAATATGTCTCACGCTAATAATCTTAAGCCACCTGATACTGCGTACACGTTCACCCAATTCTGCCATTACCATGCTGAAGTGGATGCCCTCTATGATTTTTTTTTTAATTGAGCGTGGTATACATATTTTAATTTTGTCCGTTTTCAATAGCCCGAAGTGCTTTGCCTATCAATGGAACAAATATGCCGCAAATGTAAACTACTGCGCAATCGCGTAAATCAGTTGCAGACAATAATTCACAATGGCGATTTTCTTGTATACAATAGCCACCGTTCGGGCTGAAATTGTAGCTTTACGTAAGCCTCGACATATGGTTGTCAGCCAAAATATTTTCCTTAGAGATATACCTACATTTCTGTATACGTGACTATTTCCTATCTTTCAAGGTAATATAGTTACAAGAATTTATACGTCCGGAAAATGGACAGTATAATGTGATCATTTTTTTCGTACACAATAATCTCTTACACAGCGGCTAGAGTAACACTATTACGTGTTTACGAATGTGCATCGTGAACTCCGATATTAGCATGTGTCAGAGATTGCCTAATGGTGACGCATGCTGGGATTTTATTTTCAGGCCCAATTAGCTCGAATAATGGCAAATCGTACAGGGGAACAAGCGAACCAGGTGGTGCCGCGGGCGCCTCCAGCCTGGCGCCTCCTATCTTGCGGTATCCCTGTTTTTACGTCCCATAATTTCCACATTTCATAGTATTTTTGTGTCAATGTGAGGTCTGGTGCCGAGAAGCAGACCCCTGGAAGGGCCTGGAATGAAAACTGGTTTGTGTTTGGTTTTCCCTGATTTATTCGGATATACACTTTCAGAATAGTGGCATCCGTCAACTTGGCGAATGCGTCCATACAATACAATATGAAAAACAGCATAACTTATAACTTATAACAGTCATAGTTATATTGTAATAAATATAAGAGGACCTGACGTTTCGATTCTAACAGAATCTTTATCTTTACCTTCGATTAAGATTCTGTTAGAATCGAAACGTCAGGTCCTCTTATATTTATTACATTTACTTACACAGGCTATCTTTGTGGATAAGCAGTTTGCATTCAGCTTTTACATTATAAACTGCTCACAAAAAGTATCGAAACACTTAGAAATGATCCAATATATAACGGCTCAAAAGGGTATGCATTAATCGAAGCAAATAACCAAGTGCATAATTTTGTTTTGCGTATTTTGACACCTCGATCGATGAGATACGATGTTGCAGAGCGGAGTTATTGTCATTTCAATGGTCGTGGGTCCAGTTTCAAAAGTGACCTATAGAAAGAGGTTTGCATTACTGTTTAGAATGATCAGATTCGTGATTTTCAATAGGGATGAGTGTCACCTTCGAGCCGTTATATATTGGATCATTTCTAAGTGTTTCGATACTTTTTGTGAGCAGTTTAGTTATATTGTCATAGATAGAGAGCTAAGAATTTCCAGAGCTAAATAGCTGTACGTGCAGCGCATGCTTACAAACGGGCTTACAAAACACATCAAATATTGGCAGGAAGGGAAAGTCATCACTTACAAAGACAGAGAGACTATCATCAGAAAAACCTAGCATTAAACACATTTTAATACTAAATTATAGTCAAATTGCTATAAAAATAAATATGCTCCAAAAATGGTTCAGGATCTAAGAATAGATAAGAGTTTAATCTCTGATTTTCGAAACTCATCGACTCTAATGTCATTTAGACTAGAGCAAAATATAGAAATAAGAAATGTTTAAGATCCTCTCACCTCTGTCTCTTTATATAACTATACATTTGCATTAAATAATCGTGATTTAGCCGACAAGGTTTTTTTTTTAAGTAAGCTTATTTAGTTATTATATTTTTATAATTTGATGAATGAAATTAAGGATAATTTCAGAATCAAATGTTTATAGACATTTTGGGAATCTCGGGTCCCGCGCCTGAAAAAAAACGGGTCCCGGGATTACGAATTCCCGAAAATTCCAGACACTGACACCAAAACTGACATACCAGGATAGCCCATTAAGCCTGACAATAAGGAGCAAGCTTATTTCCAATGGGGTCCCAAACGAAAGCAGAGGCCGTGAAGAAGTGCGAACAAAGAAAAGAAAAAAATAAGGGACAGGGAAACAAGCTTACACCGTAAAATGAGACATCTCTTGATTCAGGGACATAGTAGCCAGATTTCGCTTAAAGGCATACTTATAGTGGGCAAAACCTGGATCATTGGTGGCAGTGCATTCCAATCCAGAATGGCATTGTAGCAGAATGTGCTTGAAGCAATTCTTGTAACTCTAGGAACAATATAATTAGAATTACTTGACCTTGTTCTATGGGAGTGTGCATTGGACGACCTGGTGAAATGTTGACAAAGGTAAGCTGCACCACGGGCATTATAGATGTTAAAAACATAGTTCAGCCTCAGTTGTTTCACTCTCTCTTTGAATTTCAGTAATTTCAAAAGGTTGAGCTCAGGTTGCCCAATATGATCTCTGGAAGATAGACTCAAGATGTACCGAGCGATCTTATTTTGGGTTATTTGGAGTTTTTGTTGAAGAAGCCAAGCAATGCCACTATACCAAGATGTACAACAATAATCCATGTGGCATTGTATTAAAGCAGAACTGAGATTTTTGCGTAACTTTTGGTTAAGGATGTGAGCATGCCTGTAGAGGAATTTGAGGCGACTAGAAGCTTTTTTTGATGACAGATTCAACCATGTGCTCACCAGAGAGCGTGCTTTCCAATAGAAACACCAAGATAACTAATACAGTCCTGAGATTTAATTTTATAACCGTCATAGGCAACACTGAATTCAGACACTTTCTTTAGTTTAGCTTTAGTGCCAAATAGCATGCATTCTGTCTTGCCTACATGAAGCGATAATTTATTGTCAACCAGCCATTGGTTACAGGATGTAAGGTCAGACCCAAGCATATCAGCGACAGCATTGGGGTCTCTATCATATGCTAAGATAGCACTATCGTCGGCATAGAGCAGCAGTTTGTTCTTCACTGCTAACTCTATATCATTGATATAACATGTATATATAACAATGGGCCCAACAGGCTACCTTGAGGGACACCACATGTAATAGTTTGGAGAGATGATTTGATCCCATCAATGCAGACAAGTTGTGTTCTGTTACTCAGATATGACTGAAACCAACCAGAGCTGATGCCCATAGAACTTAGAACTTCATATGGTCAATAAGTTGGGTAAACAATAGCACGGGTTTTTGGGACACCCTGTATAGTATTGAATACTTGTTTAGATGAGTTTCGACCGGAGGTTGGAATAAAATGGGATCCTTCGACAACTAGCAAATATGCGCCAAAAGACAGTACATCTTATTTTGCTCATATCATCCCTGCCCATCCCAGCACCAAAGATCGCTCTTCGATGAATTCACTATAGTATAATATTCCTAAGTATTAGGTGCATAAAAAGTGATTTCCAGACAAACTGAGGGCGCACTCCATTACGTATTTCACCTCATTCATCCTCAGCTTGGACAAGATATGATTCATCCAAATGAATGACCCCTTTTCAAAGCCATTTTTGGTAAATATAATGGGTCTAAATCCTATATTTGCCGTTTTTCACAGAAATTTTAGCAAAATCTGTCAAATATATAGGAAAATTATGGATCTCCGGTAAACGTATTCGAGACAGATAACACCTAAATACCACCAGGCGATGTGCACCTTTGTTGTCATGGCAGCACCCATTTGTACGTTGGGCTATTTGGGCTATTGCGTCAACTTTATTTTTTATCCCGTTTGGCTCTGGCAACACTGGTAGTTTTATAATATTAAAAACTAAGGGGTTTTACCCAAATTGACCACGCAAAAAATCAATTTGCCTGGGCACTCAGGTTTTTTTCTTGTTGGTTTTGAATTTCGTATACATTGCCGCTTTTAATTCTGGAGAGAACTGCTTGGGCAATTATTTAGTGATAATACAGTGTTGCCAGAAAGTAGTACCAAAGGCTGTAGATTTGAGTATTTTAAAATATCCAAGATGGCTGCAAAAGGTTAAGATCACTGAAAAGCTGTAATAGTTTATTGTTATGCAGCAATGGAAATACCCACATGATTTTCCCCCCGGAGTAGACGGTAGACCAACCCTGGGTGGATAGGGTTAGGGTTATGGTTATGGTTAGGGTTAGGGTTATGGTTAGGGTTAGGGTTAGGGTTAGGGTTAGGGTTAGGGTTAGGGTTAGGGTTAGGGTTAGGGTTAGGGTTAGGGTTAGGGTTAGGGTTAGGGTTAGGGTTAGGGTTAGGGTTAGGGTTAGGGTTAGGGTTAGGGTTAGGGTTAGGGGTTTAGGGTTAGAAACGGTCCCTGGGTGGACAGTCCGTTTAGAATGATCCGGACAGTCCCGGGCTATTTTAGAATGATCCGGACAGTCCCGGGCTGTTTTAGAATGATCCGGACAGTCCCGGGCTGTTTTAGAATGATCCGGACAGTAACGGCAACTGTTTATTTTTTGATTTGTTTTTTGGAAAGTCCGACGTGAGTCTACTGTCTACCAACCAACTCATCATCTTAATGCCGCCGGGTTGTTAACAATTCATAAAAATAATTATATAAGAAAATTGTATCACTTCAGTAGAATTTTGTACTTGAGGATGGTAAAAAAGTATTTACATTTACAAGGGCGTATCCAGGACTGTTTTGTAAGGGGGAAATGTTGTATCCTTGTGAACGTCGGGATCGAACCGAGTGGAGCTACCAGCGGGTGGGTCCAGGGGCCAGCCTTAGGGGCCTTGGTGGGGTCCATGGACGAAGCTCCTGGAAGCTCCTGGAAGCTCCTGGGTTTAAGGCATTTTTAAGGTAAAGATTTTGGCATTTTCTCACATGCCTTCTAACAAAAAAACAATTATTCCTGCATGTAGGTATTACTAATCGGTAACACGAGTAAAATGCAATCACAAAATGTGCACATTTAAATTCCACATCAAGTGGGTGTTTATATGATCGTATATGCGATTCAAAAAGGAATTGGATGGTCACAGGTTCGAGTCCGGTACCGGCGCATGGATATGGGTCGAGGCTCCTTATGTTTGTTTGGGTTGTGGAACTTGCGTAGTTATGCTGCCTCGCTCTTAAGTAATTTTTTTTAAAGAATTTTATAAAATTCTAAAATATTCTTACCTTAGATACGCCAATAAAATGCAACATGCGCAATATATATAAATTGATCCACGTTCATCATGTTTGTTCATGGTTACATGAATACGATCTTTTTTGGAGGGGCGAAGCCACCCTAGCCACCCTATTAGCATGTGATTGCAAACATTTACACATTTAGGTCTTTCTAGACATAAGTGGAGGCTGCCATGTTTGAAGTCTTTGTAAATTACATGTACCTACGCAGTTTATTTTATCATCACCCTCAGTCTGTGCTGGAGTCAAAGCTATTGTTTATAGGTCATGATTCAATCAGAGAGATGTTATTTTATCCCAACAGAGAGACATAATAGCTTATCTTGTTTGACTAGCTTATCTTGTTTGACTAAGGAGAAATCTCCACTTGTTGTCAAATAAGTGGCGAGTTGTGGATGTGTCATATATACCTAGATTGTTCATACGGTACCCCCCCCCCCCCCCCCCCCCCCCCCAAATGCACACAAATCAACTTTATTGGTTTCCTGTACTGTTTTTAGACTGCGGTGTTTTGATTTGTTTTTTGGTTTGAATTATGGAAAACACATACACCATTTTCATGGTATTTAGGTATGAAACAGATGTTTGGTTACAAAACATGATTTCTTTCTCTTGGATCGCCCCATTTTACTATAAGGGTTTATTTCCGATTGTAGGGGAGGATGGGGCAACTGGTCCAGTTAAGCATATTTCATGATATAAAAGTTTAAAGCGCGGGTAAATATTTACCGAATTGCTATGAATATATCACCCATGTAACTGTTTACTGGACCATTTTAGTTTAAAAAAACTGAGCTTCGCGCCAATTACTATCCATGTTTCATAATTAAAACTTAACAAGATGGCTACAGGAACTTATTTCTGGACCTTCTGAGTGTTAACGTTGCCAATTTTTGCGCGCTACAGATAGCTACAGGAACGTTTTTCCGGACCTTTTGAGCGTTAAGTTTGCAAATTTGTGCG
The DNA here is from genome assembly GCA_035610835.1 of Ophiura sarsii. Taxonomy (NCBI): domain Eukaryota; kingdom Metazoa; phylum Echinodermata; class Ophiuroidea; order Amphilepidida; family Ophiuridae; genus Ophiura; species Ophiura sarsii. The sequence continues at coordinate 88,451,147 of CM069441.1, read as the reverse complement.
CGATTTACGCGAATTAGTTTCAATGTTTCGTTATTCAAGCCTAACAAAATGGCTACAGGAACGTTTTTCTGGACCTTTTGGGTGTTAACATTGACAATTTTTGCGCTATGCGCGCAAATGATTCAAGCTTAATAAGATGGCTTCAGAACGTCTTCTGGACCGTTTTAGTTTAAGAAATAGAATTTTCATTAGTTTCATTATTCGTGCTTAACAAGATGGCTTCAGGGACGTTTTTGACCTTTTGGGTGTTAACATTGACAATTTTTGCGCTATGCGCGCAAATGATTCAAGCTTAATAAGATGGCTTCAGAACGTCTTCTGGACCGTTTTAGTTTAAGAAATGGAATTTTCATTAGTTTCATTATTCAAGCTTAACAAGATGGCTTCAGGAACGTTTTTGGACCTTTTGAGTGTTAACATTGCCTTTTTGCGCGCTTTTCTGGAGCACTTTATTTTAAAAAGTGGAATTTGTTCGCGCTCGCGCTTCACGCGAATTATTGTTAACGTTGCATTATTAAAGCTTAACAATACGGCTTCAGGAATGTTTTTATGGACCAAATATGAGTGGATGAGGTCTGAAATGGCTTGAGAGAGCGTCTAAATTCAAAATTTTCTCGGGACCCATAAGTCCAGATATAGCAATGGTAAGCCCCCGGGTCAACATCATCCTGCACACACCTATGATATTCATATGGCTTAACTGCTTGGCTCATATACATGTACATGGTTGACCTTATACCATTTACAGGTACCGGATCGGAATGACCACTGTGCATCTTCAGTGCAGCCTACGTCTAACGTCTCTAATCCGAGGTTACCTAAAATATAACAAGACACAAAATATGGAAAGAGTCGAGGAAAAACAACAATTGCTATCGAAAACTGGGCAGGGGCGATGGCGATGGATGGTGCTTGTAAGTTGTTTCTTCAGCAAAGTGTGTATTGAAGGAATTCGCAAATCGTTTGGTGTATTGTTACCAGTATTGCAGAGAGAATTTAACACGGAAGTATGGTTCCTAGGATCGATAGTGTCGGTCTTTTGTGCAGTTGGAGATTTAATTGGTACGTATAGCAGACAACCTGCCAACCGATACAATTGTGTTGGTCGTCGGCATTTGATTGTTTCACCCTGTAGGCCTATATATATATTGAAAGACAACTTTACAAAATCTTCCCCTATTACAGGTCCCATGGTTGGTGGTTTGGCACGTCGCTTTTCATGTCGCGTCCTTGTCATGATAGGTGGCGCACTCATGTGCCTCGGTATGGTTTCAGCCTCACAGATGACGGACGTTTGGAGAATGGCTCTATGTCTCTCCTTGTTCTGTGGTAAGACCAAATCGTGTGATATTACACCAATGAAGTTCATTGACATATTAAACATACAGGGGGAATGTTGGGGTTTCAAGGTCAAAGTTTATATAATTTGCATTAATAATGGCAGTCATTTTGGACTTTGGAAGGTCATTGGTTACGACCTTCATTTTGTAGGCAAATTATATTTTGAATTTGGTCCGGATAAACCTTGCAAGTTATTCCGTTTTGGTCATTCAAAACTTGCGATTTCGACTCGGATAAAATATAGGACAAATTGGCAAAGCAAACGGCAAGTTAGCGTCAAAAGAATAAAGTAATATCAATTCAAATTGGAGCACTATCGCATTTCGAGAAAACTATCATTGAAGACGGCAGACACCTAATTTGAATATTATTTCACGCATGTACATACTTCCTTATTCGACCCCTAAGGGCCTGGTGCTCGATTTAGTCCACCATTTCAAAGATGGCGTCCAGAGATATTAGATAGATGGCGCTATTTTATTTATTTATATCGTATGTGTCGTGTGCAAGACAATCGTAAATGAGCACACAAGTTGTTCTGAATTTCTGACACATGTATGTCATTATCAATTAGTTAATAATACCAGATTATTTCAAAATGTTATCTCCAAAAACGATGTGATGATTTCCCAAATACATCTCTCCATCTCTGATTTTAACTATTGTCACGTGAGAAAGGCATTGTTACCATGTTTGCCCAACGTTATGCATATGCTATTATAATGTTGTATTTTTTGTTAAGTCTTTCACATGTAGGGTCAAGTCAATTGACTATATTATTATTACGCTGTCCATGGTTATTCTGAAAAATGGTTGGACCAATAATTGTATGTTGTACTGCTGGCGTTATCATCACATACCTTTAATATGTGTAAGGGTAGGGGGGGCGGGCGGGGGGGGGGGGGGGGGGGTGGGGTACCGCGCCATTTTGTCTCGAAGCAATGGTTATGACGTCATATTTTTGCGATTTTTAGAACTCTTGTATTGGATTTACGTGCAAAAAATATGCCCTTGGCATCATACTTTCCCAGGTGGGCAGTTCATTTTAAATTTCGGATGTTCTAAAATGGATGGTTTTCTAAACAATTCGAGAAAGAAAATCGAACTGCCCACCTCTGAATTGCCAAAAAATGCTTTAAACAAGTCCACTTTTTGTGCCTTTAAACAGAGTGTCTGTCGGGAATGTAGAATTACTAGCGCATTAACCCACGACCCCGGTGCATGTTCGCTGTGTATAACAGATAGTAACATGAATAATGCAACACGTTTCAGTCGAGCAATGATTGGGTATAGGTACGGACTTACCGGGTTGATGTGTGGTAGAGCATGACATTGTATTCAGTAAGATCATTTGCATACTTGGGACATTCTCACCATACCGCTACCAATGTTTTTGGACCGTATGATAAATGACGGCATTTCTTGTGTTCGAAAATATCAATGTTTTTTACCTTTCTTTTAAAAAAAAGGAGTATAATCACATTACAAACACATTCTGTGCGAGAGAAACACACAAATTTGGCAAAAATGGCACAATAAAAATCCGTTCGTTATACATAAATGGATGGATATGGCTAAATAATAAAACTATCACAATTATACTCATCGGTCTCTGTGGCGTGCGTACGTTGGACATGTCGTCGGCAATCCGCAATCACGGGTTCGATTCCCGGAAATTGCTTGTTGTCCTTTTATTTTTCTATCTTTTAAACTTGATGGTGGATTAATGTAACATCATTGTTTTGTCAATTTTTCCCTATAGGTGCGCACGCATACTGCCGGGCACTACGTCACCGGTCACACCATCTATATGCACAGAATTATAGAAAAAAGAAAACAAGATTATTCCTATTGAAATTAAGACGAAATACTAAATCAAATCCACCACCCAGTGGCGTAACTAGAGGGAGGCATTTGTCGTCCGAAAGGCTCGCCCACACCCACTTAGGGGGGGGGGGGGGGGTGGGGGGGGGGGGGGGGGGTACCGCGCCATTTGTCCCGAAGCAATGGTTATGACGTCATATTTCTGTCCATTTTCGGGTAAGGCTGTATGTAAGAAGTCACATATATGCAAATCAAGTACCGCCATAGCGGAGTATACGGTTTATTCCGTTGAAGGACGTTGAACCGTGTATTTGCATATGTGTGACTGTTACATATAATAACATTACAAACAGATTTTGTGCGAGAGAAACACACAAATTTGGCAAAAATGGCACAATAAAAATCCGTTCGTTATAAATAAGTGGATATGGATGATTAATAAAACTATCATCGTCGATCTCTGTGGCGTGCATACGTTGGCCGTGTAACCATAGAGTGAAATGTACACAAATGTTCATCAAGATAGTCATGAAAGATACCTTGGCTATTTTATTCACGGTCAATGCCTTCATACCTCATATGTAATTTATGTTGGTCCTTTCATTTGATCGAAATAATAATGAGCCTCTTCTCTTCATCAACCACACTTTCCTCACTCCATACTGATAATGCAAGACTGATAGCCTTCCCCTTAGCGCTCAAGGACTACCCTGGGGACCCTCTCACAACCCTCTTAAGTCCCAGACTGTTCCCACTGCATCATCGAGGGGTTCGTGGAGATCTTGATGCGCTTGGCTTGGCGTTTTGATAATGTTTCAGCGTAATCCAAGCGCCGGCCTGATCGCAGCAGAATGTGAAAGGGTTTTAGTGACCTTGATTTAAAAAGGGACAATTTAGGACAGTTTTCCGCGCTCTCAATGCGTGCTATTCATATTTTAAGCGCAGTGTCAGTAGCGTGCGCAATGGGGGGGGGGGGGCACTTTTGAAATTAAGCTGACAAGCATACCAAATTGTTTGTCTAAGCACAAGGATTCTAAAACTGTATAGTCCGATGGGTGGTTACTGAGATATTGAGCAAAAACGTGAAAAGGTCATAGGCGTATATAGGGATTGTGTCCTTTTGACCCTGTATAAGGCACAAAAACGACTCCAGGTGGTAACAACTATTATTTCTTCAACATGTTCAACCCTTGTGATCTGACGAACAATTTGATCGTTTGTCAAAATTGGAGCATGTTCAAAGTTTGACCCCCAAGCAAAGGTCAACGACTTTTTCACGTTTTGCTCAATATCTCAGTAACCACACATCGGAAGTGGAGCAAATCTTTGTGTTCAGACAAACAATTTGGTATGCTTGTCAGCTTAATTGAAGCAATTTAAATTTTTGATCCTCCAGTATGGCGGCCATATTCGAATTGGCCAACATCATATGGGTCCAATTTGGTGCTTTTAGAAGAATGTGAACCAAATAATCCCTTTGCCCCCAACTATCTGTTAATGTTAGCGCGCCACCTAGACCAGTTGCGACGAGAATCTGGGTTTTGTCTTGGGAGTTTCTTATCCCATGAGCTCTCGACAACCCCTTCGCTCGTGGATCGGTATTGTCATTATCGACCTGACACCGCCTTTATTATACAGGGTGACACTCAAAAGGTCCACAAAAACGTTCCTGTATCCATCTTGTTAAGCTTGAATAATTTAACATAGAAACTAATTCGCGTGAAGCGCGTCAAACGTTTCAGTTTTTTAACTAAAATGGTCCAGAAAAACGTTCCTGAAGCCATCTTATCAGAATAATTAAATATTCGCGCACAGCAATTGGCATTTTTAACGCTAAAAAGTTCCAGTTTGACGTTAAAATCCAAGTCACCTGTATTTTTATGGGGGGGGGGGGGGGGGGGGGGGGTCGTCGTCTTCCATGAAAAATCCCTCGGATAAATAAAATTGATAAAATGTCATGCAGATTATAGGACATCCAAATTGACATATTTTGTCTCACGGAGCATAATTCTCTAGGGATAAGTAGAAATTGTAGGTAGTTTACTGCATCCAAATCATATGTTGAATACAATGTGGATTCATAATTATGTTGATATCTGAGCGATTCTCTAAGGGTAGAGATTATAGGTAGTTTACCAATCTCAGAATAATATGATCGAAAATTGTATCAATGGCTTGTATGGTCCTTATAATCAATTCAATAATTCAACCATAATATGTAGATATCTTTCTGAGCAATTCTCTAAGGGTAGGGATCGATTATGGGTAGTTTACCAATCTTGGAATCTTATGGTTGGAAATGTATTAATGAATTTTATGGGCATTTAAAGGCATATTATGTGATCTTTTCCAGAGAGCGCCCTCTATTCATGATTGTTTTTAGAAAGTAGATTTTCTTGCAGATTTACATTTCTGATCATAAATCGTACACACATTCCAAGTTACAGAGCGATACGATTCCTAATTACCTCAAAATCATGGTTTTAGAGTGAATTTAGAGTGAAAATATAAACTGTTATGTTATCCCGACAGTTTATTTTCACTCTAAAACCATGATTTTGAAGTAATTAAGAATCGTATCACCCTGTAACTTGGAATGTATGTACGATTTATGATCAGAAATGTAAATCTGCAAGAAAATCTGCTTTCAATTTTTTTTTTTTTGATGTTGAGGGCGTTCCCTGGAAAGATCACATAATATACCTTTAATAGTTCAACCATCATTATGTCATCGTTATGAGTATATTTCTCATAGGTGTAGGGTTAGGTAGTTTACAAATCCAAAAATGGATGAGTTTGTGATCATATGTTTCGGAAGCGAAACGCTTTTGTCCTTACATGATCAATTTGGGTATATTATCATGGCTTATTATTGTTATACAAATGTGCATCGTCACCTGTACCTATGGACGATCATTTAATCATGATAAATTATCTCTGTAAATTGTATTAAGGTATACTACTATATACATTAATAAATTAAATTATGCTAAACAACATTTGATAAATTATGGTAGACAAATCCAAATTAAATTGATACATTAAATTGTATATGGTCTACATGTTGTAGCATAGTGAAGGGAAATAAAACTAACTTGGAACACAGAGTGCTCGGTATTAAAGAAATAAACTCGTTGGAGCCGACGAGCAATACCGTCAATTGTCTTCCTGTGTTTGCTATCTGTAAATAATTAATTAAAAAATTAATTAATTAATTCCTTTGTTTTTAAAAGGCACAATTAATATTTAAACGCCTCGGTCATTATTTAGTAAATTTGCATGATTTACCAACAAAGTGTTCATCCTTTCTTAAAAATAAAGTATCTCGGAGATGAACATCATGCCAAACGGTGCGTGGGCAGCTCAAGAGTGCTATGTAGAGGGGTGTTTATTGTATAAGAACATATCAACATAATCTACGAACAATAACAGCAATTTAAAATATCAAGTTTATCTTAGTATTGATTCAGGTTGATGTAATTTAAATGTTCCGCTATTCGCTCGACGACGCCTTCGAATGCACCACCGTATATATTTTACACAGAGGCACTGAAACGCGATTTTTACGACCAACATTTTATTGGTATTTCAAATGCATTTGGTATGGAAATAGTTCTGCTCTGCAGCTCTATGCGAAAAAAGATCACCAGAATTACGAGAGCAATGCAGCTGTTTTCGCTTTTTGAATCATCATAGTCTCAGTGCATCATTCAGAAATGGGTTTTAACATTGTATAATGTGGAGTACTGTGTTTTACTGTAGTATTCAATGGCGTAAAGGATTGTTTCAAGCCATTGCTGAGTATCTGGAAAGTACATCTTTTTCAACATTCGATAGTTATAATAATAAATTAACACGTGTTGTAACAAAGAAGTGTTATGTTATACCGTTTAATACCCTGAATGACGTCATATTGTCAGTTTTTGTGTAAATTTCCCGTCTGAAAGGTAGCCTACACAACCTGTGTTTTTCGGAAGTCTACGATCGATATCCGCCACCTGAACCATTTTATCTCGACAGCTTTCGATAGTGGGAAGATCCAGTAAGTACACTGTCATTTTTGTTATTTAAAAAGACGCACCGCGTAACCCGAGAACTACCAAACTTAAGAATACAGTTGACCAACTGCGGGCAGCAAGTGTATACTATACATGTAGTACTTCTGGCCATTTTTATGCGCACAAACAGGACACCATCTCACTTCCTGCAAATGTTGATAGGTAGTTTTAGGCCAAGCACATCTCAAAGACCCTAAAATTCGCCACTGGCCTAGGGTTATTTCGCCCACACACATTTGGCCGATAACTTGGTTTTCATATTTGAAATGAAGGATTTATGTTTAAAGTTTGACCAGTAATTGTAAATTTTTTATAAAATTCTAAAATATTCTTACCTTAGATACGCCAATAAAATGCAACATGCGCAATGTATATAAATTGATCCACGTTCATGGTTACATGAATACGATCTTTTTGGAGGGGCGAAGCCACCCTATTAGCATGTGATTGCAAACATTTACACATTTAGGTCTTTCTAGACATAAGTGGAGGCTGCCATGTTTGAAGTCTTTGTAAATTACATGTACCTACGCAGTTTATTTTAACAGCACCCGCAGTCTGTGCTGGAGTCAACGCTATATTTGTTTATAGTTCATGATTCAATCAGAGAGATGTTATTTTATCCCAACAGAGAGACATAATAGCTTATCTTGTTTAACTAGCTTATCTTGTTTGACTAAGGAGAAATCTCCACTTGTTGTCTAATAAGTGGCGAGTTGTAGATGTGTCATATATACCTAGATTGTTCTTCATACGGTTCTTCATACGGTTCATTCTCCCCCCCCCCCCCCCCCCCCCCCCCCCCGCACACAAATCAACTGTATTGGTTTCCTGTACTATTTTTAGACTGCGGTGTTTTGATTTGGTTTTTTGGTTTGAATTATGGAAAACACATATATTTCCCTGGTATTTAGGTATGAAACAGATGTTTGGTTACAAAATATGCTTTCTTTCTCTTGGATCGCCCTATTTTATTATAAGGGTTTATTTCCGATTGTAGGGGAGGATGGGGCAACTGGTCCAGTTAAGCATATTTCATGATATAAAAGATTAAAGCGCGGGTAAATATTTACCGAATTGCTATGAATATATCACCCATGTAACTGTTTACATATAACAAATTGTCAAAGAACCAGAACTAATGTGGATTTTTTTTCAATTTCTATGCCATTTCATTCAATACCGAGTCAAGTTTCATTGACACTAACAACTAATTTTCAATGATTATTGACTCAAAACCGGTAAACGCAGAAACTGGTAAACTCAACATCTGATTAACTAAGGCCAAGAAACAACAGGTAATTTGTACATCCGATTAAAATTGCCAATTAGTTTCAATGTTTTATGATTCAAACTTATCAAGATGGCTTCAGGAACGTTTTCTGGACCATTTTAGTTTAAAAAACTGAGCTTCGCGCCAATTACTTTCCATGTTTCATTATTCAAACTTAACAAGATGGCTACAGGAACTTATTTCTGGACTTTTTGAGTGTTAACGTTGCCAATTTTTGCGCGCTACAGATAGCTACAGGAACGTTTTTCCGGACCTTTTGAGCGTTAAGTTTGCAAATTTGTGCGCGCTTTACGCGAATTAGTTTCAATGTTTCGTTATTCAAGCCTAACAAAATGGCTACAGGGACATTTTTCTGGACCTTTTGGGTGTTAACATTGACAACCTTTGCGCTATGCGCGCAAATGATTCAAGCTTAATAAGATGGCTTCAGAACGTCTTCTGGACCGTTTTAGTTTAAGAAATAAAATTTTCATTAGTTTCATTATTCAAGCTTAACAAGATGGCTTCAGGGACGTTTTTGGACCTTTTGAGTGTTAACATTGCCTTTTTCGCGAATTATTGTTAACGTTGCATTATTAAAGCTTAACAATACGGCTTCAGGAATGTTTTATGGACCAAATATGAGTGGATGAGGTCTGAAATGGCTTGAGAGAGCGTCTAAATTCAAAATTTTCTCGGGACCCGTAAGTCCAGATATAGCAATGGTAAGCCCCGGGTAAACACCATCCTGCATACGCCTATGATATTCATATGGCTTAAGGTTGGTGTCAACCCTGTTTGGCGCCAAATTTATCAAGCACTGTAACTTTTAAATTATAAATGTGATGTACATAAAAGTATACATTTTTTGTAATGAAATGAGTCAGAAAATCCATTTTTGGTATCAATTTTTTTTTAAATTAGTGATTTTTACTTTTTTACCCAAAAATCACCTCTTTGGCGTCAAAAATTTTCAGACAACCTAACAATATCAGTTTTTGATTAAAAATTCCAAAATTTCACCAAAATCATCTAAAGTCAATTATCTAGGAGCGAATTTTTTTTTTTGGCTTAAAATTTGTCTGTTTTGAAAATATTGACCAAAAAGTGCCAAAAAAATTATTTTTTATCTCAAAAATCTCATTTTTGGCACTTTTTGGTCAATATTTTCAAAACAAACAAATTTTAAGCCAAAACAAAAAATTCGCTCCTAGATAATTGACTTTAAATGATTTTGGTGAAATTTTGGAATTTTTAATCAAAAACTGATATTGTTAGGTTGTCTGAAAAATGTTGACGCCAAAAAGGTGATTTTTGGGCAAAAAAGTAAAAATCACTAATTTTAGTAAAATTTGATACCAAAAATGGATTCTCTGACTCATTTCATTACAAAAAATGTATACTTTTATGTACATCACATTTATAATTTAAAAGTTACAGTGCTTGATAATTTGGCGCCAAACAGGGTTGACACCAACCTTAACTGCTTGGCTCATATACATGTACATGGTTGACCTTATACCATTTACAGGTACCGGATCGGAATAAACACTGTGCATCTTCAGTGCAGCCTACGTCATGTCTAATCCGATGTTACCTAAAATATAAAAAGACTGTATACAAAATATGGAAAGAGTCGAGGAAAAACAACAATTGCTATCGGAAACTGGGCAGGGGCGATGGCGGTGGATGGTGCTTGTAAGTTGTTTCTTCAGCAAAGTGTGTATTGAAGGAATTCGCAATTCGTTTGGTGCACTATTACCAGTATTGCAGAGAGAATTTAACACGGAAGTGTGGTTCCTTGGATCGATAGTGGCGGTCTTTTGCGCCGTTGGAGATTTAATTGGTACGTATAGCAAACAACCTGCCAACCGATAAAATTGTGTTGGTCGTCGGTATTTGATTGATTTACCCTGTAGGCCTATATATTGAAAGACAACTTTACAAAATAGTCGAGTTGCAGAGGCCGATATTTGGCCTTAACCGTGACATTGCTTTTACATCTGCGATTTTATTGCTTTATATGATAGCCTAGAGTATATAGATCATAATTCCGCCGGGTGCCAAAATTCTACACTTGAGCAAAAAAAATTATGACCTCATTTGACCTTTCAGACTTTTAACAATTGTTTAAAATTAAGTTTGCTTTGTGAATATGTACAAACATATCATGTATGGTATCAAATTAAAGCTTATTACCCCGTTATCCATTGGTGTGTGTTTCATGAAAAAAATACATACCTGTACTCGATTAGAGGTCATCTAAGGTCATGAAGAGTTACTAATAAGACATATTTATACAACCATTTAAAATAGCCTGAACGATAAAGTTTTAATCGTAAAATTGATTTAATCTTCACTTTATATTAGTTGTAAATGCCTAAATCATTCGGGTGACTAAACTCATTTATTTAGATAATCGGAATCGGAATTTGATTGTTTCATGTTTTCTCAATTTATTATGATACCATTTGGATGATATGGATGACAAAGAGGGAGAGAATAACGGATGGCAGCTGCATTTATTGCAGGACTTCTAGACGATTTCTATAAACCATTGAGGAAACAAGTTGTGACCATGGAAACACTTAAGAAAAGGGTACAGATCGGATCCGGGAGATTTGTAACCTCATTTACAAGACCTCATCACATATGTCGTATTTGACAGGTACGATAATCATTCAACTAAATCACATGAACGCCAAAGACGAGCCAATGGAAACAAATCTCGAGAGTATGGACTTACAGGTAATACACTTCTACCAGCAAAAGATGATATGATGAAAAGTAGCAAGAACAAGAAGGCATTGATCAAGTTTCTCTGTGACACTGACAACTGCAATGACCATCTGCGACTGATTGGAGAAGACTCAACATACCATCATGAGGAAGCAGATGTTCAGATAATAAGTCATCTTCTTGAACTCCTTCCGGAGAAAAGTCACATCCAAGTGTTAGCAGACGATACAGACATCTTTGTTCTTCTTGTTTTCTTCTGCTGGATCCACAATCACCTGTGCAGATATCTATGAAGATGTATAGTGGTCAGACAATAGACATCAACATGATCAATGCATCTTCCTTGAAGTTAGGAGTTAAGTGTACAAATCTGCTGGCAGCCCATGCACTTTCCGGTTGCGATACGGTGTTTTACCCATTTGGATCTGCCATAAATCTACTGCTAAAGCCAGACTGCGACATATCTGCTTTTTCAGATCCGGAATCATCTGAGGATCACCTCCGTCGCACCACCTAGCATATTGAAACTAGTTGCCTGTGGCTGCAAATCGGATGCACCGTGTTCAAGAGGGAACTGCAGCTGTAGGTTTGCTTCACTCTCTTGTACCACATTGTCATTGCAAGGCTGACGAGAAATGCATGAATATCAATACATTGCATCACAAAACTGATATGGATGACAAAGAGCCAGACTGCCAGACTGCGACATATCTGCTTTTTCAGATCCGGAATCATCTGAGGATACATGGTTAAAAGCTGGCCTGGCGTTTATAATCCGGTTGTATGGTGGTAAGATACCATCCAATCTCAACAGTTTGCGATTCGAGCTTTTCAGCAATAAAGTTGGCACACCAAAAATCAAATATCTACCACAGACCGACAAAGCAGCCAGACAACATGTTTTCAAAACGCGTCCGTCACCAAGTTATGGTATGGAGAGCGGCGGATCGCACCGACCCACCATTGATGGATGTACCCAAGTTTGGTTGGAGAATAAAAAATGGTATCCCAGTCCCTGATTATGGTCAAAGCTCCGTCGCACCACCTAGCATATTGAAACTAGTTGCCTGTGGCTGCAAATCGGATGCACCGTGTTCAAGAGGGAACTGCAGCTGTGGGTTTGCTTCACTCTCTTGTACCACCTATTGTCATTGCAAGGCTGACGAGAAATGCATGAATATCAATACATTGCATCACAAAACTGATATGGATGACAAAGAGGGAGAGAATAATGACGAGGAGTAATGGGTTTGAAATTGGCTTAAGTGAGCTTTACCTTTAAATTAAAGGTCGTCTGTTGAATAACAATATATCCATATATAATATGGAAGGTTCATTATACTGAACCGCGACGAGGGGCAATACTACCTCACTCACGTTTTTGATGATCTATTATCATCTGGCAAAACCATAAGATGGAAGCATATTTTAGATTGGAACTACTTCATTCACGCTATTTCAATTGGTTGTATACCAGTACATGGTCAAATACTTGATATGACCTTTAAAGAATTGCTGCTACGTATTTTTGGAATGGAGCCTATACCAACGTGTTATATGGGTTAACAGCTTTAATTTGATACCATACATGATATGTTTATGCATAATAATGATAAACACTTAAATTTCAAACAATTGGAAAAAGCAGAAAGGTCAAATGAGGTCATAATTCTTTTTGCTCAAATGTAGAATTATGGCACCCGGCGGATTTGTAATCTACATCCTCAAAACTAACATATAATGCAATAAAATCGCAGATGTAAGTCATGTCACGGTTAAGGTCGCCTGCAACTCGACTAAAATCTTCCCCTATTACAGGTCCCATGGTTGGTGGTTTGGCACGTCGCTTTTCATGTCGCGTTCTTGTCATGATAGGTGGCGCCCTCATGTGCCTTGGTATGGTTTTAGCCTCACAGATGCCGGACGTTTGGAGAATGTCTCTATGTCTCTCCTTGTTGTGTGGTAAGACCAATCGCCTAATAATATTACACCAATGAAGTTCATTGACATATTAAACATACAGGGGGAATGTTGGGGTTTCAACGTCAAAGTTTTTTTTAATATGCATTAACAATGGCAGCCATTGTTGATTTGAAACGTCATTGGTTACGACCTTCATTTTGTAGGCAAATTATGTTTTCAAAGATTTTTATTGAAACTCGTACATTTTGATGTTAGATCCCCGTTAATTTGAATTTGGTCAGTTATGAAAAGATAAACCGTGCAAGTTATACCGTTTTGGTCATTCAAAACATGAAATTTCGACTCGAATAAAACATAAGACAAATTGGCAAAGCAAACGGCCAATTAACGTCAAAAGAATAAAGTAATTTCAATTCAAAACTAGAGCGGTTTTCGAGTTTCGCGGTTGATGGGGTTTAGCAGTGTCAGATTTAGAGGTTATCAATAAGGCGGTTATTGACATTGTATTGGTTTTAACATGATATGTTATGATCTGACCAGAACCATGGAGGACGGGCGGAGAGTGATGGTATGAAAATGAAATGATTATGAGGTGGTTTGGATTTATTGTGTGGGAGATAATATTTGAAACCCGTTTGTTTGTTCTCTAAAGGGTTTCCTTTGTATTTGATTCAACCATAAGAATGAATTGCTGACAGGGCTGCTGTTGGTGTTATGATGTGTCCTGGAGAGTGTATTCAGGTGTGAAGGTAAACAGTTTGGTTTGATTAATGTACTTTCCGGTTGCAACCTTGGCCCTGCGGGACCTAGGACTTAGCGTGGACCATGCGGGCAAGAAAATGTTGCCTTTCTACGCAGGGACAAGAGTCAGTACTCATTAGTGGTATATCATTACGTTGTCTATTAATTAGCCAGAGTTGAAATACAAATTCCATTTAAATGGGGGCTGGGGAAAGTTTGAGTGAAGGGCACATTTAAACACACTTGTACACAAAATGCACAATATACAAAGAAGAATGGACAGAAACAGTATGTAATAATCTTGACATAAACAGTTAATTAAGATGAACATGGATCCTTCCACGAAGTTGCGTACACAAAGTGTGACATAATAGTCAAATTTAAAAGTTGCCTGATTGAATTCCAAAACATAATTTTGGATTTCGTAATGTATGCATAATGTTAAAACGAAACAAACAAACAATCCTCACAATCATGAGGGCCGACTTGGCTATCTTATTCGTTACGCCATCACCGACGAGAGATGAACGAAACTGATAAGAGCATGCGCATTGTGTTCTCTCAACATCGATCAGCTGATCGCCCGGCGGCATGATATTATTGTTTACATCGTAAAAACAAGGCATTACACACATACGCTTTTTGAACAGAATAGCCGTGATCGATTAAAGTTAATAATTTTGTAAATTCGTCTTTGTATACCGACAGTCCAGGCAAACACTAATTGAAAACTTGGCTTAAAATTTATTTAAACTGAATAAAGAGGCACTTAAAAGCTTTGCGGTAAAATAGGTTTTGCTTTCGATTGACAGCGAATACGCATAATTCGGCAGTCTCGCAATGCATTGAATGACTGAGATTAGTTTTCGTAGTCGATTGGAAACAGATATTTCGCCCGTAATTTGATCAGCATGGATATCAACATAATGTAATCTTATTCGGGATGAGACCAGTTGTGCAAACATGTACACTATAACTCTAGTGTGCTTATTTATTTTTGTCAAAGATTCGATCATTCATCTTTATTTACTTGTTTTGTTACTGCCATTCACTTGCACTTATACAGTTAAAAAAATAGGGACAGCGGTCCCAAATAGGTCGTCCGTTTATATGGGTAGTTTGGTTGCAATTGTACTTCATCTGTTTAAATGTAATCAATTTTACATATGCAGCCAATTTTACATCTTAACCTCAGATGACCTTGGACCTTGGTACTTGACCTTTGACCTCATAAACATGAAGGTTTCCCTGTTGCATCTATGACCGAGGTTTGGTTGCAATTGGTCATTGTATGGAAAAGAAATGGACAATACAAAAAGTGTGTACTAAATTTTAAATCTTGACCTCAGATGACCTTTGACGTAACCTTTGACCTCATTAACATATGAAGGTTTCCATGTTGCATCTATGACCGAGGTTTGGCTGCAATACAAAAAGTGTGTACTAAATTTTGACCTCAGATGACCTTTGACCTTGGTATGTGACCTTTGACCTCATTTACATATGAAGGTTTTCATGTTGCATCTATGCCAGAGGTTTGGTTTTAATTGGTCATTGTATGGAAAAGAAATGGACAATACAAAAAGTGTGTACTAAATTTTAAATCTTGACCTCAGATGACCTTTGACGTAACCTTTGACCTCATTAACATATGAAGGTTTCCATGTTGCATCTATGACCGAAGTTTGGCTGCAATTGGTCATTGTATGAAAAAGAAATGGACAATACAAAAAGTGTGTACTAAATTTTAAATCTTGACCTCAGATGACCTTTGACGTGACCTTTGACCTCATTAACATATGAAGGTTTCCATGTTGCATCTATGACCGAGGTTTGGTTGCAATTGGTCATTGTATGGAAAAGAAATGGACAATACAAAAGTGTGTACTAAATTTTGACCTCAGATTACCTTTGACCTTGGTATTTGACCTTTGACCTCATTAACATATGAAGGTTTCCATGTTGCATCTATGCCAGAGGTTTGGTTGCAATTGGTCATTGTATGGAAAAGAAATGGACAATACAAAAAGTGTGTACTAAATTTTACATCTTGACCTCAGATGACCTTTGACCTTGGTATGTGACCTTTGACCTTATTAACATATGTAGATTTCCATGTTGCATCTATGACCAAAGTTTGGTTGCAATTGGTCATTGTATGGAAAAGAAATGGACAATACAAAAAGTGTGTACTGAATTTTACATCTTGACCTCAGATGACCTTTGACCTTGGTATGTGACCTATGACCTCATTAACATATGAAGGTTTCCATGTTACATCTATGACCGAAGTTTGATTGCAATTGGTTATTGTATGGAGAAGAAATGGACAAAACAAAAAGTGTATACCAAATTGTTGACGGACACACACAGACTGACTGACTTTTTAATTGTATTTTGATATTCATACATGTTTTTATATTGTAAAATTGTTGCAATTCAGATGTTATTCTGCTATAACAATTATGTTAATAAACCTTTTATGAATGAATGAATGAATGAATGAATGAATGAATGAATGACTAACTGACTGACAGACAACACACACGAAGGATGCTGCCATAAGGTCTCTTCCTACGGACGACCTAAAAATGCCAGTAGTTGGCTCAAAAATGTCCATTCATTGTTGCATTTTGTTGTTTTATCACCTTTGAGTTACCTATGAGATCAATTTGACGACAACAATTATATATGATATTATATTCGCCAAATGTCGAAATTTGGAAAATGGACCCAAATATCAATATATGATTAAATAATTCTTTTTTGGGGGTACGTATGAGATCGATGATGCCAAAAGGTCAAGCCGCAATCAATTTGGCAACAAAAAAAGTCATTCGCATAGAAATCATAATTATTTTGTTTAAATTCTAGGCTTGACCGACAAAATATCAAAATTTGAAAAATTAGCCCAAATACCATTATTTAGTTAAGTAATTCAATTTTTTTTGGGTACATATGAGATCGATGATACAAAAAACTCAAGCCGCAATCAATTTGGCAACAAAAAAAGTCATTCGCATAGAAATCATAAAGATTTTTATTTTCAATTCTAGACTTGACCGACAAATATCAAAATTTGAAAAATTAGCCCAAATACCATTATTTGGTTAATTAATTCAATTTTGTTTGGGTACATATGAGATGGATGATACAAAAAAGTCAAGTCGCAATCAATTTGATGGCAAAAAAGTTGTTTGCATAGAAATCATAATGATTTTTTTTTTAATTCTAGGCTTGACCGACTAATATCAAAATTTGAAAAATTAGCCCAAATACCATTATTTGGTTTGGGTACGTATGAGATCGATGATACAAAATAGTCAAGCCGCAGTCAATTTGACGACAAAAAAGTAATTCGCATAGAAATCATAACGATTTTTTTTTAATTCTAGGCTTGACCAACAAATATCAAAATTTGAACATTTAGCCCAAATACCATTATTTGGTTGAATAATTCAATTATTTTGGGTACGTATGAGATCGATGATGCAAAAAAGTCAAGCCGCAATCAATTTGGCGACAAAAAAAGTCATTCACATAGAAATCATATATATTTTTTTTAAATTCTAGGCTTGACCGACAAATATCAACATTTGAAAAATTAGCCCAAATACCATTATTTGGTTAAATAATTCATTTTTTGGGGGTTATACGTATGAGTAATTGTTTTTTGTACGTATGAGATCGATGATACAAAAAACTCATCAATTTGGCGACAAAAAAAGTCATTTGCATAGAAA
Source organism: Ophiura sarsii (assembly GCA_035610835.1). NCBI lineage: Eukaryota > Metazoa > Echinodermata > Ophiuroidea > Amphilepidida > Ophiuridae > Ophiura > Ophiura sarsii. The sequence goes on along the minus strand of CM069441.1, from coordinate 88,433,505 downwards.
TCATAATGATTTTTATTTTCAATTCTAGACTTGACCGACAAATATCAAAATTTGACAAATTAGCCCAAATACCATTATTTGGTTAAATAATTCAATTTTGTTTGGGTACATATGAGATCGATGATACAAAAAACTCAAGCCGCAATCAATTTGGCAACAAGAAAAGTCATTCGCATAGAAATCATAAATGATATTTATTTTCAATTCTAGACTTGACCGACAAATATCAAAATTTGAAAAATAAGCCCAAATACCATTATTTGGTTAAATAATTCAATTTTGTTTGGGTACATATGAGATGGATGATACAAAAAAGTCAAGTCGCAATCAATTGAACAACAAAAAAGTCATTCGCATAGAAATCATAACATTTTTTTTTTAAAATTCTAGGCTTGACCGACTAATATCAAAATTTGAAAAATTAGCCCAAATACCATTATTTGGTTAAATAGTTCAATTTTTTGGGCACGTATGAGATCGATGATACAAAAAAGTCAAGCCGCAGTCAATTTGACGACAAAAAAAGTCATTTGCATAGAAATCATAACGATTTTTTTTTAAAATTCTAGACTTGACTGACAAATATCAAGATTTGAAAAATGAGCCCAAATACCATTATTTGGTTAAGTAATTCAATTTTGTTTGGGTACATATGAGATCGATGATACAAAAAACTCAAGTCGCAATCAATTTGGCGACAAAAAAAGTAATTCGCATAGAAATCTTTTTTTAAATTCAATTCTAGACTTGACCGACAAATATCGAAATTTGAAAAATTAGCCCAAATACCATTATTTGGTTAAATAATTCAATTTTTTTGAGAAACGTATGAGATCGATGTTACAAAAAGTCAAGCCGCAATCAATTTGACAACAAAAAATCATGATGATATTTTTTTAATTCTAGGCTTGACCGACAAATATCAACATTTGAAAAATTAGCCCAAATACCATTATTTGGTTAAGTAATTCAATTGTTTGTGTGTACATATGAGATCGATGATACAAAATACTAAAGCCGCAATCAATTTGGCGACAAAAAAAGTCATTTGCATAGAAATCATAATGATTCTTATTTTCAATTCTAGACTTGACTGACAAATATCAACATTTCAAAAATTAGCCCAAAATACCATTATTTGGTTAAATAATTCAATTTTGTTTGGGTACCTATGAGATGGATGATACAAAAAAGTCAAGTCGCAATCAATTTCACAACAAAAAAGTCATTCGCATAGAAATCATAACAATTTTTTTTTTTAATTCTAGGCTTGACCGACTAATATCAACATTTGAAAAATTAGCCCAAATACCATTATTTGGTTAAATAGTTCAATTTGTTTGGGTACGTATGAGAGCGATGATTCAAAAAAAGTCAAGCCGCAGTCAATTTGATGACAAAAAAGTCATTCGCATAGAAATCATAACAATTTTTTTTTTTTTAATTCTAGGCTTGACCGACAAATATCAAGATTTGAAAAATTAGCCCAAATACCAATATTTGGTTAAGTAATTCAATTTTGTTTGGGTACATATGAGATCGATGATACAAAAAACTCAAGCCGCAATCAATTTGGCGACAAAAAAAGTCATTCGCATAGAAATCTTTTTTTTAAAATTAAATTCTAGGCTTGACCGACAAATATCAAAATTTGAAAAATTAGCCCAAATACCGCTATTTGGTTAAATAATTCAATTTTTTGGGGAACGTATGAGATCGATGATACAAAAAAGTCAAGCCGCAATCAATTTGACAACAAAAAAGTTGTTCGCATAGAAATCATTATGATTTTTTTTTTAATTCTAGGCTTGAAAAGATTAGCCCAAATACCATTATTTGGTTAAATAATTCATTTTTTTTGGGTTATACGTATAAGATCGATGATACAAAAAAGTCAAGGTGCAATCAATTTCACGACAAAAATGTCTTTCGTATAGAAATCATGAGCATTTAAAAAAAAATTAAGTAGGCCTGAGTCTGACCGACAAATGTCAACATTTGGAAAATGGATGCAAATATCATTATTTAATATGTGATTAATGTTTGGATTTTTTTTTTTTAAAGAACCGATACTAGTAGTTTCTATGTGCGAGTCGATAAAATAGATATTTGTTCAATTAAAAGGTATAGCCTATGCACTCTATGCATGTTCGAAATAGCTGAGACGAATATACCAGGTATATTCGTCTCAGGAAATAGCGTCGACATTTATGAACATGATCGCGCTGATGCCTTCCACTCAACAAACAAGCTGCCGAATTCGGCAGAATCAATACCCGACACCGCTAATTGTCTTTACGAACTAACGATGTGGTCAACTTTGGCAATGATTTTGAATAGATGACATCCCCCAGTCCTCAATATTACCGTACGGCCGCTAAATCTGTACAAATATAGAAGGCTGGGGGACACGCAGGTAAAAAAGTGGCGCATTTCAGCTCATGGATATGAAAAGATTTTATCAAACGATTGATTATTATAGTGAGAAATTCGCTAATCACGTATCACTTTAGCATTACAATGGTATAACTAAAAAATAGCAACGCTCATCCCCCGGGAGGGGGGTACTCAGATTTGGTTTGGTCGGGGGTGTGCCGATGGAGATTCAAAGCCCCTACCCATTTCTAAGGGTGATTTTGGATAGACCCATGTCTAAGGATTTTTCAGTTGAAAAGCCTACCCATGGCTAAGGATGTCTCATGAAACAACGACCCACTGGAGCGGCGCGTCCCCGTATGCCTTACATACGTGAGTACCACCCCCGAGCATGCATCGTTGTATTTTACTAAGAAAAATATGCTTCTCAAGGCAAAAAAATATTTTTACTCCTATGAGGCAGATTAACCCCAACTTTGAACTCGTCCAAGTTATTTGCGATTTGTACATGCTCACAAAATCTGGAATCCATTGATGGATTAATAAAGACGAAATCGCAAACACAAAATTTTTCTGAGGCAATATCTAGCGGTGGTACCTAGCCTAGCGGTGAACAAACTCAATTGCGTATAGTGGCGTTTGGGGGGATTCATTCAGTAGGTTTTAGCTTCATGCTCTATTACGCTTGAACTCTTTCCGCCCACACACATGAGTAGTAAACTACAACAAAACAAAATTACGCCCCTTGATTGGAAAAACGGTGATCCACGCTTGCGATCAGCGACGGAGCGTTATGGAGTATATATAAACATTATGGTGATATACGGGGGTACAATAACTAGAATCGCCGCGATTTTCTTTGATGTGACGATGTCGGAATAGAAAATAAATATCCCTATCGCGGACACATTATCCCTCATAATTCTCCAAATAACCAGTCACTCGAACTCAGCCGAGGTAAATACTGTACCAATATCGTGTCCACAAATCTTACTAATTCAAGCTGTATTTTTCGAGATATTTCGCACACAAACTTCGATTTGAAAATCTTAGGATGCCGGTACCCGTCCTCCAATGAAGCACTATCGCATTTCGAGAAAACGATCATAGAATACGAGAGACACCTAATTTGAATATAATTTCACGCATAAAGTAATTGCGAACGTGGTTTTAAAGGTGAATGCTTTTTGCAAAAAATGTTGACAGTCTTGTTAGGGATAAAATATGTTCTTGCAGCAGTTATGGAATTTTAAAGGGACAATTGTTAAAAATAGCTAGTTGAAAAACAATAAAAAAAACATGAGAAATTATGATACTACATTTGGATTGTATTGATAATACAAGCATTTGCGAAATAGGCAAGGGAATAATTATTAACGATATGTTTCGACCCGAATATGCGATTTGAACTTTTTGTTTTTTTATTTCCTCTTTTAGGAACTGGATTAGGCTTCATAGGTGACCCTCCGTTCGCTGTCCTTGGACAATATTTCGACTCCAACTATAGCTTAGCAAACGGTTTTGCTTACCTGGGATCGTCAGCAGCTTTAATGATCTTCGGTCCGCTAACTACAATTCTAGAGACCACTTATGGCTGGAGAGGGGCTGTACTGATTCTAGGAGGTATCTTCTTCCACGCAACAAGCTGTGGCGCACTTCTTAAACCATCTTCGAGAAACAAAGGATCTGAGGATCAAGGGCATTCTTCGTCCGATGAATCTTCCTATGAGGATAACACCGATACATGGAAATGCTCGTTGAGCCGATGCCGCGCTTTCATATATGAATCATTTCATTTTTCATTATTCACGCAACCAATATTTTATGTTATTATGGTAGTCTCCTGCACAATCCGCTTTACACATACGGCATGGGTCATTTACATTGTACCCCGCGCAGTATATGTTGGAATCCCGCCTCTAAACGCAGCATTGGTAGCAACAGTTGGAGGAGTAGGAGACGCCGTTGGAAAGATCATCCCAGGATTTCTAAAATGGAAGCAAGTTAATACGAGCACAACGGTAATCTGGATATGCGGGATGTCAATCATGACATTCAGTCTTACACTGAGCGTTATGACACATACTTTTATTGGAATGTCGGTGTTCGCTTTCTTCCAGGGTCTAGGACTGGGGATAAGTCATTCGCTCATCAATGTTGTGTACAAGGAGTTATTCGGGATTGATCGATTAATCAACGTTATGGGATGGCTCAGATGCTTTTCTGCTGTGGGACGTATTCTTGGCGGTTTTGTACCCGGTGAGTGCATACATGTACAAATGCAAAACCGCGTAGGTCTATCTATCTCAGCTAGAATTCAAGCTTTTCAATTTAAAAAAAAACTGGCTTGGATTGCCTTTCCTGATTTTTGGCCTGCCAATGATTTTTCTTGTATTGACCTTTGACCGTTGACCGGCAAGCTTTGCTTCTTTTTTTGAATTTGACCGGAAAGTTTCCTTTGTATTGATCTTTTGGTAAGCAAGATTTTTTAATGAACAATATTACCGATGATTCCTTTGTTAAATACCGTAACTCATTCCCGTTTATGTTGATTTTTTCTTCTTTAATAGGGTGGATATTTAAGACGACCGGAAGTTACAACGACGCTTTTCTTACTATTGGATGTGTGCAAGGCTTTGGAGTAATCGTCCTTATTCTGAGTAGCATCATTATTAGAAAAACAGAAGAATTCAAAAGACAGAGAGGAAGAATTTAAATACATATTTTGAATAAAAACTCAAATATGGCATTTTGGTTCAGCTGTACATACTTCCGGTCTTCCTTATTCGACCCCTAAGGGCCTGGTGCTCGATTTAGTCCACCATTTTAAAGATGGCGTTCAGAGATATTAGATGGCGCTATTTTATTTATTTATATTGTATGTGTCGTGTGGCTATTTCCTGTAAAGTGCAAGACAATCGTAAATGAGCACACAAGTTGTTCTGAACTTCTGACATATTTATGTCAATATCATTTAGTTAATAATATCAGATTACTTCAGAATGTTATCTCCAAAAACGTTCTCTCCATTTGTAACGTAAACCGTGTCGTGCGTCGGGCACACGTTAGCTCTAATATATACCCAGCATTGTGAAAGGGCCTGTGATATGGAAGTATTTGATAAAACGTTTGTAATTGTTTAAATGCGTACAATGAAATTTTGATGCGGTAACACTGTCAGGGTATTTGCATTATTGTATTGATATTGCGTACAATGAAGTATGGTGTGGTAACACTATAATGGTATTTGCATTATTTATATTGCGTACAGTAAACTGTGATATGATATCACTATAATGGTATTTGTATTATTGTATTGATATTGCGTACAATAAACTGTGATATAATAACACTATGATGGTATTTGCATTGAATATTGTATTGATTATAGCACTATGATGGTATTTGCATTATTGTAATAATATTGCGTACAATGAACTGTGATATGATATGATATCACTATGATGGTAATTGCATTATTGTACTGATATTGCGCACAATTTACTGTGATAAGATATACTGAATATAGTATGGTTATATAGGCCTACTACAACGGTAGTTTTATCTACTGAAAATATTTAAAATATCTAATGAAGATATTAATGCTATACCGAAGATATTAATGCCGAATATGAATGCAAGGTGAACGGAGCGTCTAAAGGCTTGGGCAAAGCCCCTTGAAGCTCTAATGTGTCAGTGTTTTAAAACAGTTTGGAATCCCTTTTAGAACATAGTGTTTTGAAAAAATACACGGTGAAATTTAGCACATAATAATATATCATTTTGTAAATGCTTCATACATGTTGTAAATTTACTCTTTTTTTCATCGAAATGTAGCATCTCTGGGAGCGTCACTCGGCGTAGGTATACGGGCCCTGGTGAGCCCTGGAAGTTCCTGGGTTAAAGGCTTTCCTGAGATGCCGAGGATTTAAAAAAAAAACTAAGTTCACCCTCCTTCTCTCTCCCCTTTTCTTTTTCTCCGCCCTCTTTTCACTTTCCTTTTCCCCTCCTTTTCCCTCTCTTTTCTTCTCTCTCTCTCCCTCACTTAGCAGTTTTTACGGGGGCGTATCAGCGCCTGATATATTATTAATGTACATAAATAAAGTTTAAAAGGGCAGATTATGACAGAGGTTAGGGTCACAGGTCACTAATAGGTCTACCAAATAAGGTGGGATCGTTTCAAAAAATCCTTAAAATCGTGATACGTGTCTCTATTTTAAATAGAAGTTGTCAAAAAAACATAACATTTTTGGTATCATATTAAAGACAATTTATCCAGCTACCGAATAAAAAAAGAATTAAAGCCACATGTTTAGCAACAGTGAAGTTATCAATCTAAACGTCGAATGAGTCAAGGGTGGGACCGGTGGATGAGGCGCCGGTGGATGAGGCGCCCATAGGTTTCTACACAAAATAGCGGAAAACTAGAACTTTTGAAATTGATGCCATTTTAAAAGTATACATAGGAAAGTTTTCAAACTTCTCATATGTGTTAATAACTTGTGCCTGCTACTATGGATACTAATATTGAATTGTTATCTAGACATTCTCTACTAGAATATGATGTTCAATTCAGGGAGTGTTTTAATGTAAAGAATACACAGTTTTATTCATTTTATTGATTAAACAATGGCCAAATCGCAGTCTCTCTATTTCATCTGTGTGACTCTTCGGTCCTTTTCTACCCTGGGTAGTAAAACATTTAACTAAAAAATCCAGAAGTGTTTCTTCACAGAATTTGTCATAGATTTATGAAAAATTTGCTATTTAGACCTATTTTGGACCACCCTGTATTCAAAATAAAAGGAACTTTAACGATATTCATATAGTTCATTATGATAACCATTTTCTTTTAAAATTAAATAGTCCATGCTAACTAAATTTCATAGAATATTATATACAAACCTTCATTTTATGCATTATTTCATCATAATTTTAGACACCCTGTAATATTCCTGTGTACATTTTGGGCAAATGATTCTTAGCAAATTTGGTAGCACCTTCTGCGGTTGTTCTGATTTTGGTGACCATTTTCAGCTAAACCCTAACTGTACAAACTATCAAAATATTTTGTGAGGAGCAAAAACGATCAACTTTTTTATGTTCCACCCTGTAAAAATTGTACACACCCTGTATAATTTGATTCTTTTTTGCAAAAATGAAAAACCTTGAATCGTAAGCTTTCCAACAATATATAGTTTGTGGGTCATTAAGTATGTAAAAAGTTTTGTCCCGTTTAATCAGAATTGGTGCATTTCTCAACATTATTAGAAGTGAAACATTTTTTTGGACCAGTTTGTGACTTCTGACCATAGGTGAGGGTAGTATAGGTAAAGGTGACAGCACTTAAAGTTCCCTAATCATTGGACCTGTTTCTATGTCATTATAGAACTTATTATGTAGAACTCTATTTGCATACAGTTAAATGCACACACTCTCGGGCACACTCTCAGCCATTTGGTATCGGGAAGCGCCCTTATCTTTCGAAAACAACGCCATGATAGACTTATCTGTAGATATGCTTTATTAGTTTGTTTTCTTCCGATATCACTGAATATCTTTTAAATGGGCACTAAGAGATACGTATGGGAGTGCGCCTTCAATTTGTATGGAATTCAGGGTTTTTTCACCTAGGCTATACGTAATACTTAAGCCTATACTAACTATCTGAAACCGTTTACCTTAATTCGCCGTCTATCGCGTTTCACGATTTGGTAATTTTGATGTAGATCACACCGAAATTATCATCATTATCATACCACATAACTTGCTTCAATCAAATTTCAATCTAGCGCCACTTCAACTGTTTCCCCATAAATCATTACACTTCGGGTGCCTACGTACCTCATCTATTGAATTTCATTTTTCTCGACAATCTCTCAGTGCCCCTTTAAGAGACGCTTGATCGAAGTTCATTAATATCAATTATTAATCAAATTAGTTTGATTTATCTATAAGAGATATGTAAATTCCCACATCAAGTAAAGTAAACGGAAAATTACATTGTATGCAAAGTAGTATTTGCTTGCCAACAAAAAGGACCCTAATATAGACCTAATATAATGATCACAAGCATTCACAGATTTAGATTTTGAACCAAGATTTTGAATCGGGCTTTTTTAAAGTTTGTGTCACTAAAACAGTCAGCACTTCAGCCATAGAGCCCAGGAAACTAACATTATTGATTGATTCGTTGCCAATAGCTCGGAACTTGGATCCTCTGAACCCACGTAGTAGCCCTGCACTTGTCGCATCTCGCTACGGTGTTAGGACGGAACCAGTGCTACTCGTTTGGATAGCAAACAAATAGGTGCAACAATTTTGAATGCAGAAATTGTCCAAATTATCCGATCGTTCATTCAGAAAATGTAAGTCTATATTGTTTATATTATTATGGAATTATTATAATAACTAACATCGGAACTACATCATTTCTTCTATTTTGGTACAAAATGTTATAGAGGCACCGTAGATTTTTTTTTTTTTTAAAGATTTGTTAATTTTGGGATATGTCAAGCTATCCGAGGAAATTTACCAGATTTTAAATTCGAGTTCGGCAACTTGGAAAGATTGACACCAATGAACTGTAACTCTATAAAGCATATAATTCACACTACGTAGGCCTACGCTAGAAAATAAACTGAGACCTAATACATTACTATTTTCCTAAACTAACTGCGCAAATTCAAATTCTAGCTTTAACAACATCCAAATCAAGAACATGATTATTGTGCGCATAATATATCCACACACACAAAATCATTGTCTTCTATATAGATCTGGAATTTGTCCAAATATGTTTTGAATATCTTCAAGTTTAGGTCCTTTCTACGGTAAAAAATTAGATTGCCACTGGCGGTTGAGATTAGCAATATTGGTGTGGGGGGATCAGAAAAAAAATGTCCCCCAAAAGGGTGGATCAAAAACAAAAAACAAAAGAATCTGATTAACATCAGCCTGAAGATGAAAGGAAATCATTGATTGCCGACAATTTGGAACCCTGTACTAGTGTACTATGTACGGTATTTTAACGAAATATCGTATTGAAAACTGGACACCATCGCTAGTGACGTCATAGCACCGTCTGGTGTTGTTAGTGGGTTTCCAAAAAGAAATGTCAAATTTGTTGGCGCTTCGCGCACACAAATAAAGGTCCACATTTGTTCGCGCTTCCCGCCCAAAAGAACCCACATTTTTAGAATTACATTCTTTGTGCGCGGTAATCTCGGTAACTTAGACATACAGAGGATCAAAAAAACAATCACCATAAAAGGGATATCAAGAAAAAAATAACGGTGTTAACGATCAAGAAGAAGAAAAAATGTCCGAGGCATATATAATATACGAGGGGCATTCAATAAATACCTGCAACCATTGGAAATCTCTGAACCGTGACACGTGTCCGTAAAATAAACTTATGATACTTAAAAAAGGGCTAGCCATCAGCACATATTATAATCAACTCAAACAATTTTTTCAAAGCAGGAGGGCAACAATAACCACCAAAATGAGAATTTTCAACGCATATGTAAGCTCAATTTTTCTATACAATAGTGAACTATGGACAATAACAATGAAACTAGAACACAAAGAACTCTACTAAGACAGCTTTGAATATTACAAAATTTGACAAAGTGACAAATGTCGATCTACATGTATATACAAAAACAAATAGTGAACCATGGAGCAAAAATATCAAACGAAGACGCCTAAATTGGCTGGGACATTTATATAGATTGCCACAAGAAACTCCAACACGCTAAGCTTTAAAAGAATACAACCGAGCCACAAAAAGACCAGTCGGACGTCCAAAGCCTACCTGGGTTGCAAACGTAAACAAAAATATTAACCCGGAACTCTTGACACAGACCAATGATCGTATGACCTGAAGAGCAATAGTTGCGCGCGCAATGCATCATAGCCGGAAAGCGTAGACGATGATGATGATGATACTTAAACTATAAGTCTTACTCTTTTCTCAGTGAAAATCTCGAACACGTAGGTCATTTTATATCATTACATTTCAGCACTGTGAATACCGTGATCTCAGGGCACTGGTTAGGGAATTAAATGTTACAATGGCGGGAAATTTGAAAGACATGTTTATGGCATGCATTAAGTGCAACATTGGAATCTGCATCATTTGTTATTCAAATGGCCACTGCTTCATCAATATTGGTGGTAATGTAATAAGGTGTCAAAATGCGCAGGATTTTTTTCTTCTCCAATATTTCGAATTTATTAAGGGTCTTAGGAATTAAACACAGGGTGTCTCGAAAAAATTCGTTACTATATATTTGTGCCGTGTTTATATGCGTTAACAGTGTTAACAATGGCGCTTGATTTATAATGCTGATTCTTGCCCAGAGACCATCATGTTTATAGTACTGAAATCACATGATAAAAATGACCCACATGTTTGAATTTTTCCGTGAGAAAGGGGTAAGGCCTACAGTTTAAGTATCATAAATTTATTTTATTGACATTGTCACGGTTCAGAGATTTTCAATGGTTGCAGGTATTTATTGAATGCCCTTCGTATATTATATATCTCATCAGAAAGAATAGTAATACGGATTGGAAAACCTGTAAATATTTGGGTTCTCGGTTGGACACTGAACAAGAAATCGCAAGAAGGAAAGGACTTGCATTTGATACTTTTAACCAGATCAGGACATTTCTAACAAAAGTCTTGAGAACAAAATCAAAAGATGTAATGCTTTTGTCAACACAATATTTCTTTCTAACTCGGAACTATGGACTTTGACTACAAAAATGGAAAATAAATCCACTGGAACCGCCCCACCCGGGAAGTGTACAGGCTATCATCTCCGCAAATACGGCAGGGGCGTACCGACCGGGGGGCAGCCCCCCCCCCCCCCCCCCCCCCCCCCCCCCCCCCCCCCCCCCCCTGGCTCCAAATACCGGGACGCTAAATTCGCAATACCGGGACGCTATAAAATGCGCATAAGAAAAAAAATAGGGCCTAGGCCGAAAACACTGAGAATAAATAACTAGGTGTTGTTTGAAGATGCACAAAGTTTTATTACAAAATCCGACGTTTCGGTCAACAGACCTTGGTCACGGAGTGGAGAGTGTATGCGAATACGAAGTCAAAACACTAAGGATTGGGCATTATTTGTTGACTGTTGTGCTTTTTTAACTGCGAAATGTTGTGACCGTGCGAAATGTTGTGACCGTGCGAAATTTTTTGACCCCCCCCCCCCCCCCCCCCACCACTTACATGAAATTCACGAGGTGACTGACTGGGAAAAAATTGGGGCAACCTTTTACGAAAATTTACGCCACTGTCGGGACGACATACTTCTGCCCCCTGGCTCACATGCCGCGCTAAGCGCCTGGATACGGAGTGCCCACTGCCCGGACGGAGTGACTCTACCAAGTTTCTACGTTACATTATTGATATCAAACTGTTTATTTTGTATTTCTCCAGTGTATAATGCCGGACCAAACCAACATTTTGAGTTTCGTAGCAGCATTTATGATCCTGGTGTTACTTGGCCTGCGCCTGGGTTTTGATTACAATTACTGTCCACCCACTGAAAGCCACAATGTGACGTCGTGCAATGAAACCGCGGAATACGGTGTGACATCATATGAAGTATTCGCGGGAAATCACAATCTGACGTCATGCCAAGACTCCTCGAGCGCACACAGCGAAGTTTCAAATGACAATAGAGGTACGTTCAGATCTGCCAAGGAAGCAAGTTGCTCTTTCGACTGCTGCAGTATAGTTACGGACATTGAGGTCGAACGCGAATTTGAAAAGCTACTGGAGACAGAGCCTCAACTGGTGTATCTACAACTTCATTTTACAGACCTCCAGTTCAACAATGATACTGGCAGTTATCTAGAACATCTCGGAGATAACATCAGCCCCTTGAGTTGGGTGTGGACAAAAGGTGACACGGGGCGTACGCTTCTGACCCTCACATCCGGAATATTTGAAACACTTTCGCTTCAGACTTTATCCCCCGGGGTTGAAGATTTTAACGTCGAAGTAAATACAACGTCTTGTCCCGGATTCATGGAAGAATGTGATTATTGCAAAGAAATGTTGCTGGTGGACTTTCTATTTAATGTCACAGCGGCACGGGTGCATTCAAATGCAGATTCAAACGTACCCATGGTTGATAACGTCGATATCGATATATGCCAAGACAGAGTTCCCGCCAAACTGAAACCTGTGGTAAAGCTATTTGCGCCATATTTCGGGTTTGAGCACTTTGTCATCTATGCGTCAGATTATATCTGTTGGCGACGACATCCATCGCAGGATACTTACAATGCTTGTATAACACCGACTAATTCACTTTCCCCTTATACCCTGATCGTTGCATCCATTATAATGATTCTATCACCGTTATTTCTCCTTTGGTTGATACCCAAAAATCCTCCGAGAATAGATCAAACAAATAACTTAACCTTACTATGCAAGCGCACTGATCTAGAGGTAGGGTTTTGTTATACTTTGTTTTATTGGGGTAGTGACCGCCTATATCCGATTCAAATTCTACGCTGTATCCTTTTATATGTCCCGATTGCTACCATTGTTATATTCCCAAATATCATTGTCAACAATGTGTTTGATGAAAACAATTTAAGCTGGCAGCGTTTGGAAGCCTTCATCCGTGTTGGTCATATAAATTGCGTTGCACACGTTGTTTTCAGAATACTTCCATTAATTATTGCATTGATATTTTTAATAGTTGGAGTGTGGAAGAAATACGAATCGGGATCGGAAAAGCCAATAGATAATACAGTCATATTCAAACCTACATCATTTGAGAAAAATTGGCCACTCCTTTCAGGTAGTTTATTTGACCCGAGTTATTTAAGCAACGACGATAAGGGAACACATCAAAACTCAACCGCCCGGCAACCGCCGGCTCCGTGCAGTTCCGTGAGGTTGCAGCCGGTTGCTATTGTTCTAAACAATGATATGCGGTCCACACGGGCGATACCGCCGGTTGCTGCGCGGTCGAGTTTTGATTTGCTCCCTAACGCCAATGACGATAAAACAACAGGCGCTGAAGCCACTATGAATGATGGCGACGAATCTGGCGAGCATTACGTTAAACAACAAGTTCTGAATTTGCTTGATCTAAAAATCCTTCATAAACCCTTCTCAACAGAAGCATTTGTTAAGAATAGCCAATGTTTGTACAACCAGGGACTTGAATGTCCCTCCTGGTGCAGCGTATTTCCGTTTTTCTGTGTACAGTACACAATACAAGTAGTCTTACTCTCTATAGGCATAATTGTGACCTTTGTACTCTCACTTCCTGGCTTAAACTTACTCAGAAAACTATTTATCAGTATCTTTTCCAAGAAACTCATTGATGATGCAAACAGGAACGTTGGGACAGTCCGTCCTGATACAACCGACGATGTCATGGATGTGAAGACGAAGATGAAAATGTTTTGGACACGTTTTACTTTTATCGTTCTTTTCATCGGGAAGTTTTTGGCTGTTTTATTGATTATGATTCGATGTTTCTCCTCTGTGGTGTTGATGGCAGAAATACTGATACACGTTTTCACTGGTTTTATAATAAATGTTGAAATTGTGTCATCGTTACTCATTCTTGCCGCTTGCTTGGCAGGCTTTGTTCTTGCACGCGTTAGTGGTATATACAAGACCTATTACAATTTACTGAAGTCGATCATCAACCAGTCAAAAGCGCTCGATAAATCGGCGAAAGAAAACGAAATAGAAGCAAAAGTGATAGAGCGCAAGTTAAAAGCAAACGATATTGAAATGTATAAAGCCAAATTAGAACTACGTAAAACTGAAAGCGAGCTGGCGCAAGACAAGTTTCAAGCATACATTAATACATTGACGGTTGAAAACGAAATGTTAACGGAAAAATATCAAGCTATGTCAGAGTCATTTGATAACGGCAGTAGGCCGGTTTTACATAAAATTGTACATGAAATAAACGGTGTTAAATATATTGACGAACGTTTGTTTTGGTACGTAGCCGAAAAGTGCAAACCGCTTCGGTTAGAAGTCTTTGTGACAATATTTCTGGTATTGGTCATAACGATGGGTATTGCTGAGGCCATGACTATTATAATCAATGCAGGCAAAATCGAAGACATGACAGACATGGCAAACATTGCTATTGCGATAGTTACACTCCTAGCATTGTGGTTAATTCCATCTGTGGTACGAATAGGCTCGAGTACAGATCAACGAGATGAAAAGGACATGAAGTACCGTATCCAAAGCTGTATTAAAGAGTTTGCACGAGATGACTCAATTGCCGGAAATGTAGTCACAGACGGTGAAACATACCGGAAAGTATGGGAAACTTTAGTAGAGTTAATATTGGCTGTAAGTTTTGGAATAATGTTACCCGCGTTTATCGACGCTTCTTTGCCACCCCCATTGATAGGCATAATTACAACGATTATGTCAATACTCGTGCTGATATCAATGTTCATCCTTGCTCTGATCGGTGAAAATAACATGTCAAATACAACTAATGCTGTTACAACAAGAAAAATAATTTCGTGTTGTATTTTTATTTTTATGATTATCATTATTATTTCTATTATTATCAGTATTATGCGAATTTTACTACTGAGCGAAAAGAAACTATTAGTGATCGGATTGATTATTTCTGGGATCGGATTGAGTATCTGTCTTGTACTTCACGTTCTAGTTATTGCTGACACTCAGAAAAATAAATATTTTAGACGTCTCGCATGTATGGATATGATGATACTGATTATCACTCTTATCTCTGCGTCGTGGATGGATGACATCAGGTTATGGGTATTTATGATCAGACTAATTAGTATAGCGTTTTCTTTCGCTATACTTTTATATAATTATAATATATTGTACGTAAAAGTCTGGCAGTCCTACTCTTCGCGCCCGTGTTCTGGGGCTGATGACCATGAAAAGATCGAGGGAAAACGAGGGAGATCGAGGGAAAACCATGAAAAGATAGGGGAAGAGACTCCACTTCTCATCTAGCTAAATCGGTTGTAAACATTGTTTAATAAACCTAGCAACTATTGTTAAATAAAGATGTTCACACAACTTCTTGTAAACTTTCCCATGGTTGTGCCTCATATTTTCTTTTAAACATCGCACGGACCGGGTCATGCGTCGGGCACACGTTAGCTCTATATACGCAGCAGTGTGAAAGGGCCTTTAAACTGTGATATGAAAGTATTTGATAAAACGTTTGTAATTGTAAAATGCGTACAATGAATTGCGATGTGGTAACACTGTCAGGGTATTTGCATTATTGTATTGATATTGCGTACAATAAACTGTGATATGATAGCACTGTGATGGTATTTGCATTATTGTATTGATATTGCGTGGAATGAACTGTGATATGATAGCAATATAATGGTATTTGCATTATTGTATTGATATTGCGTACAATGAACTGTGATATGATAGCAATATAATGGTATTTGCATTATTGTATTGATATTGCGTATATACAATAAACTGTGATGTGATAGCACTATGATGGTATTTGCAGTATTGTATTGATATTGCGTACAATGAACTGTGATATGATAGCACTATTAAATGGTATTTGCATTATTGTATTGATATTGCGTACAATAAACTGTGATATGATATCACTATAATGGTGTTTGCATTATTGTATTGATATTGCGTGGAATGAACTGTGATATGATATCACTATGATGGTATTTGCATTATTGTATTGTATAATATAATGGTATTTGCATTATTGTATTGATATTGCGTACAATAAACTGTGATATGATATCACTATAATGGTGTTTGCATTATTGTATTGATATTGCGTGGAATGAACTGTGATATGATATCACTATGATGGTATTTGCATTATTGTATTGATATTGCGTACAATAAACTGTGATATGATATTGAAGATTTCTTGTGCAGTCCAGCATTTTTACCATCACTGCAGTGCCAACAGGGCTTTCCCGAAAGAAAACAAACAATGCCAAACATGTGTTAAAGTAAAAACAACTGTAGGTTGTCTGACTTCCACCATGGTACAGATAGGCATATTGGCCACACATACGACGTACAATCATGACGACTTCGACTTTATGTGAAGTCGATCGACTTGGCAAGATAACCAATCTCGCCAGGATGACATTTCCTTTTTGTGAAGTCGACTTGGCAAGATGACGACTTAATAAGGTGTTTAAGTCGACATGGTAAGAAACATCTGAACATGTCAACATAATACCGATATTAAGTATACTTGTCAAATATAGTATCTCGCTAAGTCGTCAAGTAGGATAGCATAGATGCTTCCGTAGTAATTGATCGTCAAGTGATTTCATAAGTAACTCCGAGAAGTTTTGATCGAGTGGTGACTGTACGCAAATGTAAATGTAATGCAGACAGACAGTACAAGAACAGTAAATCATGCAAAAGATAATCCAAAAATCCACTTTTCAACTTTAGCTTCGAGCTCATTGAGAGCAACGGTAATCGTAACTAACATTACCTTGAACACCATAGGCTGGTTCGGATTCTGTTTGGAAACTCAAGCTACACTCCATTATGTAAGACATGGTGATTTCACCTTTTTGACAAAGTGCTAACAAATGTGTGTGTTATTACAGCTTGTTTGAAAGAAACTCGTGTATTCTCATAATCTCTTGTCTACTAATACAATCTTGTGTGTCTTTCTGTTGTAACTGTTATTAGTTATGGGTGTTCAAATCATTAATAATTCTTCACTTTAATTCAATTTAAATGGTAAAAAGAAGTTCGTCACACTTGAGTGAGCCCATGCATTGTTTTATTTGACAAGTGACTTCTAAACGGAGTGGTATGTGGTGAATTACCAGTGGCTTATATTTCATTTTCACATTGGAGAATGGATTTCGTGAGGTTAAACAGTAAGGGACTATATCATTTTTACAGAGTTTGTAAGAAATTTCATCCCAATATGAAAAAGAAGTCTAAGCCACTGCTAATTACTCATGACCACGTCTTTACCTATTTAAATGCCCCTCAAGTTTAGCCTCAAAACTAGCTCATTATAGAAATAAAGCTTGGGGTCGCTCATGCGTGACAATCCGTTTTTACTCTTCAAATTGATTCAAAATGAAGAAGTATTAATGGTTCGATCAACCATATGATACAACAGCAGTTTAAAATAGAAAGAAACCAAAGATAAAAGCACATAAGAGATTAAGAGAATGTATTAGTTTCTTTCAAACAAGCTGTTTACAAACACATTTTTTTTGCACTTTGCCAAAAAAGGTAAAATCACCATGTCTTACACAATGGAGTGTAACTTCAGTTAAATAAGTCCGATATTCATGATCTAAAATGCTAATGAAAGGTACAGTATATCAAATATAATAGAAAAACAACGGATCTAATCTAATTGATTTTGATGATGAAACAAATGATTGAACTTTAGGCATCGATGGGTACTAATCATTTTGGGACAGCCTGTATTTGATTTCCAGTATTTATGCTTGAACCCTATGTCACCGAGGGAAATACGGAAAATTGCACATAATAACATGACCGCCCCCCCCCCCCCCCCCCCCCCCCCCCCCCCCCCTTAGTTAGTTGCAAAAGAATTGGACACAGCCTTTCGTTGCGTAACTTAGAAAGTGTTGTTGGTACGAACTATATTTTATTCTCTAAATGTCAAGGTAGTGTAGTCAGGTTTTTCCATATTGTTATATAGTATTTGTTGTAGCGTTTGATAAAAAACAATTAAATATCAGACAATATACTATGCGCATATCAATTTTATGACGTGCCTTTAGGGGAAGTACTCGCACGGCGGAGAGGAGGAATCTAAGACGTAAGAACAATTACCACGGACCAAGCTATTAAGTTGATCATATATGCATTATTATTTATTTACTAAACGTTCAACTTACTCATACAGCAAACATCACCCAGCATCTTGACTAATCATTTAACTAAGATGAATCGTACCAATCTGAGCTTCTGTGTATAATCAGAAGCGTCACCTGTTGTGTAATTTTAATTGAAAACATGGCTTAAGCTTTAATTATATTGATGAACCTCATGGTGCGGCGAGTCGGCTAGAACTGCCGGCGTCCGCGCCGCGTATTCGACATTGGGGTTCGTTCACGGCGGAACCAATTGTTGCCAGTTCAAGTAATCGCGGCCTAAATGATAAATAATGAAATATCTAGAATGATCGATTATTAAGGTAAATTAGCGTCACAACATTAAGAAAAGATATTACTATTTACCATGTTTACAATACCGCCTGAATCACACACAGAACAGGAGTGGTTGTTTGACATGGTTGTCTGAACTCTTTGAAGGAAAAATTGAGATGGTAAGGTGTATTAATTGATACACCAAAGACCTAAAGAAGAGTTGTGTCTTACAAGTAAGAAACCCATAGCATTTCATCAATGTGCAACCTCGGAAAAAGCTTCTATTCCAAGGAGTTTGTTGCCCCAAATGCTCCATGTTGCCAATTTCATTCTAGTCATTTTCTTATTAGAATCCATAATCATTTATTTTTGATCCCGTAAATAATTAACTTGGATGAATAGAAATCATAATGATTTTTACAAGATTCATATCAAAATACACATTTTTAATAAGACGGCGAATCGAACGTTTGACGAGGCACCTTATCTAAATAAATCACCTGCACTATGAACAAGTTCATTGGTCAATACATGTTAAAGCAATATTTGATATTTGGAGAATAAAGGTTTGTTGTTGTTGTTGGTTTTTTTTCTTTTTCAGTTTCTCATTCTATTTATTTTTCATTTCTCTACATTATATACATAGTTATATAACATAATAACAATATATTAAACATACTGGTATCCAATAAGTATGACTCTACCAACGAACAGCATGTACCAACAATTACCATTAGCATGAAGATAGATGGCTAATGATCATCAACGGCACATGATTTTCGCAGGTGAGTTGACAAACAAAGTAATATATAATATGGGCTGTCATGTACATGTGTTTTACGAATATGTACATGTGTTTTAAGAATATCAGAACCTACTATTTACTCTGTGCTATGTAGGCTTTTGCCAATCTTATGCCACATATTTTCACTATGTCTCAAGATACTAATTCTCCATCTTAATTCGTACAGAAACCATTTAAATGCATCAACGTTTTTATTATCAGTGGTCTTGATATGTCTGGATCTATACAGAGTGAACGACGCCAGACTAAGCATTCTATTTAGCATTACATTCAATACATTTTGATTAGCTGGTTTATAACCAAGTACAATGATTTTTAACGATATCTCTGGACATGGAATATTGTTAGAAATAATAAATCTTTTAAAATGAACCCAAAAGCTTTTTGACAAAGGACAGACAATAAATGAATCCATCCAATCCCATGCGATAAGTACACCATGCGTAATCGTCGCGGCGCCGGCATAAACGCAGGAAAGGCGCTAAAGACGCACTGCAGAAGTGTGCGTTATGGAGCAAACCACGCATTGTGAAGGTCGGACGCACTATTAAAACGTAAGCCCCACCTCCCCGTGCTCGTAAGTTGTCTCATCTAAATGTCGCCGATTTCTCTGAGAACCAATGAGATTGCTTACACTTTCTTAGCTGTTTAAGAATATGCAATATTTTTTCAAATCTTTACACATATTTTTTTTCTCTCTTATAATGAAGTTTGACTTCTGAACTCATAAATCTATTATGACTGTATTTTCCGTTAAAAAACCATCACCGCGCATTACTAAATCATAATGGAAATCTGCTTCCAGTTTAAGGAATTGTTCAACATATTTGTTTGATTTTCATCAAAAAGCATTCCGTACTGTAAACGGCATTTAAACGGTGGAAAACGGTGTGAAACCATGGAATTCTATCATACGAACGAAAAAACAACTCAGAAAATAAACTGAGTAAATAGAAAAGAGACAATATGGAAAAACGATCTCGCCTGTGAGTCGAACCTAGGACCTCTTGCTTAGACTACAGGGCAAGCGCCTTATCCATTGTTCCACAAGACCTAGATGGTAAATAGAAAAGAGACAATATGTGAAAACGATCTCGCCTAGGAATCGAATTCAGGACCTCTTGCTTACATATACAATACCCATAAATATTTATAATTTGTTTAGTACCCGTCGTGAATTAGAGAATAAAGGTATTGTTTTTAGACCGTACCCGTGTTATATTGTCTGACATCAATGCGGACGATAGTATTATTTTAAGTAGAACAACGCAGTGGCGTACCGAACGCAGGAAAGGCGCCAAACGCACTGCAGAAGTGCACGTTATGGAGCAAACCACGCATTGTGAAGGTCGGACGCACTGTTAAAACGTAAGCCCCACCTCCCCGTGTTAAGTTGTCTTATCTAAATGCCGCCGGCGATTTCTCTGAGAACCAATGAGATTGCTTACACTTTCTTAGCTGTTTAAGAATGCCTATTATTTCTAAATATTGGAATTTACGGTAAAAACTGTACAATGGAAGTTAAATAAACTGCGCAATAATACTAGTCATGCACAACTTAATATTTCTTCCAAAGATAATAAGTCTCTTATATACTAGCACTTCCCATAAGTCTCATATACGGTATACTAGCACTTCCCATTTCAAGGTTTTTTATTTCCTTGAACTTGGTCTAGAAAGGAAGACTCTTTCTTCATCAATCAGTTCAATAGTGGGGTCTTCGGGTCTTATTCTGACCATAGAAGTTTTCAATGTTCTCAATCCGTCTCATCAGCATTCTCAAGAGAACTTATTCAAGAGTTGTAAATGTCAGACATATAGCGACATAATATAGCGATATACTATGCCATCGCCAACGCGTATCTGTTTATACGCAAGCATTTCTTTTCAGCAAAACGTAATGCCAGCCTATCATCAGCATTCCTGAATTCCATGACTATCTTCTCCACTCCAAAACGCGCCGTTTGAGCTAGGTCGTCGATGTTGAATGTGCGTTTTATATCAACATAATGGTGGCCCTTCTTAACACTCACATCGTATTCCATTTGGCTTAGACGCTCTACGTGTTTGTGTTCAATGGTCAGATCATGTAAGGCAACTATCCAATCGTATGAACCGTCTGGGTTTAATGCAGGTTGAATCTGATAACGACAAAAAAATAAAACAAAAGGTTCTAAACTGATAAACGTAATTCCATATTAATAGCAATGCTTGTAAGCAATTTTGCGAACCCCGTGGATTTATCTTAAATGATTTAAAATAGGTTTCTCATATATTCAGAATAACAACTTGGCATTTAAAATTGACGCCTCACGTTTTGTTGTTACATGTGTTAAGAGTGTACGAATATTTGCTTGAAATAGCTGGCGCATTCAAACATTTATCATGTTTATATAAAAGAAAGATTAACATATTTATCAAATATTTAACCACTTACGCTTGTATAGTATTCAAATAGGTCAGGAAATCGTCGAGAGAATTCCGGCATCTTCCATTGTTTCTCGCCAACTGCTCGGCCTTCCAGCTGTTTCCTAAGCTTCTCCTGCACTGTTTCCTTCAATGTCGTCACTATAATAGTTTGTCCACCTTTCTCCTCCTTTTTTTCTTTGATATTGGGTGCTGCCTTGAAAAAAGAAAATTCAGTTGTTTTTTTGTCATGTTTAGGTGCGTACCATCGCCTTTGAAATGCCGCGATTGCATAACCGAGAGCAAATCTAGCGTTACATATTACTTCTGCGCAATGTTCGATGAGGTCAGCTTCGCCGGAATTTGCTTCTCTAGATTCCAGCAACCTTAAATACTCCACTCGCAATTTATCAAGTTCACCGCCTTTTCGTTTTAGAATAGATTCGACGCGGCCAAGAACAGCCTTCTTTCTGTCTATCTCCGAATTGTTCAGATCAGCCGTTTTAATGAGTGTATGTAACAACAGTCCATTTACACATTTATATTGCTGATACATCAGCTTTTCTCGGGAAAGACAGATCTTGATTTGAACGCAATATCGTAAAACATCCGGATCTGATGATGGAGCAGTTTTGCTCTCAAACCATTCACATAGTCGCTCACATGCATCTAGACTACCTTCTTGAACAGCCTCTGATAATAAGCTTGGACGCTCACTTTCACTAGATCGCTTGCATTGAGCAAATTTCAAGTCAGCAGATTTCTCTGAAGCGCTATTTTCACAATGCAACTTCTGTATGAGTGACTCTGCCTTGCTCAAATTGTCGTTCAGACCTACCTGTAGATGACATATAATCAGTCCATCTATAATGTCTGAAAGGAAGCCTGGTGTGAGGTTGTCGTGCGTACTGTTCTCAATTGCATTGTAAGCTTGTTCATACAGCTGTAAATGTGTCTTACGTGTCGGATTGTTCTTTGATAGAGCGCGTTGTTGCCATTTTTCAAGGGTAACGTCGGAAAACAGTAATCTTAACCATCCGAGACGATATAAAGCTTCAGCTCGTACGTTGATCGTGTTAGATGGACATATGTTGTTACCGTTCGTTCTGTCATAAAAGCTCATGGCCCAATAAATGTCACCGTCGATTGAGCTGCTGTTGTTGTAGAGTTTTAATTTGAATAGCTCAATGGCTTTTGACAGGTAATTCCACGCTAACTCCACATTTCCTCTTCTCTTGAGATAAAGTCCATATTTCACATACAGAGAAAATCTGCCTTGATTGTGGAAGTCTTGTGATGCATCCATAAGGCTAGCGTATTCATCATCAGCTTCTTCGTACATGCCAAGCTGCTCGTAAACGTATGCACGGTCCAAATTAAATGTGCCTCCGGAATCACATCTTTTAACTGCTTCGTCAAGATGAATTAGACATTCTTGCAACAACGATTTTGTGTCTCCTTCTTCCTCTCTCACTAACAGATAATCCTTTGCAAATCCTCTTAAGAAATCATATTTTTTGTATTTAGTGAGATAAACCATGGCTTTCTGATGAAAAAACATTTCGTTTGGGTCCTTTCCAATGGAGTTTTCAGCATCGTTGAGAATTTCCAGAGCTCGTTTATAGTCAAATGTCAGTCTAAAGAACCTGGCTACTCGGACGGCTACTTTAGTGTGAATGTGACTGTCTTTCTTTGCTAATTCCAAAGCTTTAAGGAACATAGGTTTTATTACGCTAGGTTTCTCATCACCTTGATGGAATTTGGATTGTGCGAGAAAAACCATAGCAAGGACATGTTTTGGATTTGTCTCTAGGATTTTCTCGTAGGTATGCTGCTCTTCTTCCAATTTCTCTTTATCGCGCTCGCGGCGAGCTTTCCTTCCTAAACTGTGAGCGTATCCAAACAACCAATCAATATTATTTGGGTAAACTGACAAAGCTTTGGAGTAATACCTCAAGGATTCTTCTTCGCGTTCAGGACCGAGGAAGGAGAGTGCAAATGCCCGGGTTGCGTCGATGAAAGCGTTACATTTTGGCGTCTTTTTGATAGCTAAAATACAATAACCGTGTCGCTCTGCTCG
Organism: Ophiura sarsii; assembly: GCA_035610835.1. Lineage (NCBI taxonomy): Eukaryota > Metazoa > Echinodermata > Ophiuroidea > Amphilepidida > Ophiuridae > Ophiura > Ophiura sarsii. Next base: position 88,409,677 of record CM069441.1, on the reverse strand, counting down.
ACTATCAAGTCCCTGATTAAGCTCGATTTGCATGTAGAGTGTATTCCCAACGATGGAGTATCCATTGCGCGCGTCGTCATTTTGACAGTTATCTATTTTGTTAAAAGCGATATCTAGACATTTTTGTGCTTCTCTGGATTTTCTATTTTTTGCTTTCCTCCAGTGGGCTACATACAGAAAAGATTTAAACAGTGCAGCCTCTATGTCCATATATCCAGGATTGTCTCGCAAACAGTGATCAACTTTCCCAATAAGCTCATCACAGTCCCTTAATGTTGTATCACCACGATATGGAACCGTCCATTTGAAATGAGAATCTTCAAATATCTGCCCCATTTTCATCAACAGATTGGAAGTCAGTCAAGTTTTGATCTGCCGAAAAAGTGTTTCCTGTGCGAAAAATTGTATAGAGAAGAATAACAATCCGCATCACTAATATCAAGTTAGTTGGGACTTAAAATGTAAATAATCAAAACAAAAATGTTTACTGTTTTAGATCATTTTCACCTTTAATGTTTGTTTACAAGAACGTAGGCCTATTACTCCTGAGTATAAATTGCAGCGTTGGTTTTGACTTAATTAATAATGTATGGTCATGATGATTAAAGGCAACAAATAGAAGAATTAAGCCAGTAAAATACAGGGTCTTTGGTCCATTAATAATTCGACTATACTTTCAAAAAATCCCGCATACATACACTGCTGAATATAATTAAGGCTTTACGTTCTTCATGTAGGGTCATTTCTGTTTCAACCCTACTATACACATGGAAAAAAGTATCGCACCACTTTTTTTTCTTTGAAAAGTGCAAATGTGGCCTCGAATTTTGCCACCATGGTGTGATATTAAGGATCATTTGTTTGCGTAAGCTGTCCAACAAAATGTTGTGCAATAAAAGAGCCACATTTGAGTTTGTGACGTAATCGATGTAATGTTTTTTCAAGGCCAAGGGGAAAATGCATGATTTTGTCCAGAAACATTCATGAAACAAGTTTGGGTATAACGCGATATTGAATAGACTTTAAAAAACTTAAAATAGTCATTATATTAGTCACCGTTGATTTTGTTTTTGTTTATTTGACCTAGGTCAACACCTTCGCAATATTGCTTTTGTCATTTGAACTTCTTAAAAAATTGACCTATTTTGACCTTAGACCCCATAACCGTTGGGCGTACGAAAAAGGGAGTTTTTTTTGTTTAATTTGACCCCAGATGACCTTTGACCTTGGAATACTTAATTGTGTTACCAAAGATTACAACTTTAGAGATTAATCATCGGGCCTCTCAATATCGCGTTATACACAGAAAGAAAAAAGTGAGTCATCATCGTAAAATGAGTCACTACACGGACAAAATGACTCATTTTGAGCCATAGTGTGTCACTACATGGACAAAATGATTCATTTTTCGATGATGACTCCACTTTTTTTCTTTCTGTGTACCCACACTTTTTCATGCATGTTTTTGGACAAAAACATGCATTTTCCCCTTGGCCTTGAAAAAACATTACATCGATTACGTCACAAACTCAAATGTGGCCCTTTTATTGCACAATACACTCTCAGAACAGGTATTAAATAATCATGGGTTAAAAGAATGTTGGTTAAAAAGTATACAACATTGGTTAAAAATGAAGCGTTGGTTAAAAATTACTTTTAATACTGCGTTGGTTAAAGAGTGAAAATATGATTAATTTTTAGTTTATTCAACGTTAGTTAAGGCATCATAATTTTAACCAACAATAGGTCATAACAAGATTCCCGCCAAAGAATTTCATTGGCGAGGAAAATATTTTGCGAAAATAACACGATTGATTTCATATACATATTCTGACGTGGTCTAAAAATTGCGGCCACTGTTTCAAGTTATCGCTTCCCGGTCTCGTGGCTAGGATCTTGTGCCTTGTCCTGTCCCTTGTTGGTCCTGCCCACGGGTTTGCGCCAATATTGGAAGCCAATATCGGGCCAATGAAACATCAATATTGTAATGTTGTATGGGTTAAAATTGAGCAAAAAAAATAAAAGTTTAACCAACATTTTTTCACCAACTACTGTTGGTTAAAACATATTAACCAACAAATGATTAAAAATTGTAACCAACCACAGGTTAAAGTTTAACCAACCACTGTTGGTCAAAACATATTAACCAACAAATGATTAAAATTTGTAACCAACCACAGGTTAAAGTTTAACCAACAGCTGTTGGTTACAGTTTTAACCAACCAATTGTGTGGTTCACCTGGTAACCTCCCGTTGGTTAATTTTAACCAACATGGTTAAAGATTTTAACCTTTGTTCTGAGAGTGTATTTTGTTGGACAGCTTACGCAAACAAATGATCCTTAATATCACACCATGGTGGCAACATTCGAGGCCACATTTGCACTTTTCAAAGAAAAAAAAGTGGTGCGATACTTTTTTCCATGTGTATATAAAACTATATATATAAAGGTACATGTCCTCACATGCTACAGGCTTTCCCCAAATTATTAGTACCCATCGATGCCCAAAGTTCATTATTTGTTTCGGGTCCGGGGTTTTTCATCATCTCAGACATACTGTACCCCTTTATTATAATTTTAGATAATGAATATTAGATTTATCAAACTCATGATACCACGTGTAAGACATGGTGATTTCACGTTTTTGACAAAGTGCAAAAAATGTGTGTGTTTTAAAGCTGGTTGTTTGAAAAAACACACAAATATTATCTTAATCTCTTGTCTTCCAATATAATATGTTTTTCCTTTCTATTTTAACTGTTATTAGCATTAATAAATCTTCATTTTAATTCCATTTGAAGGGTAAAAGAAGGTCGTCTCCCTTGAGTAACCCCATGCTTTGTTTTACTTGACAAGTGTTTAGGGACTTTGGTATTGGGAGAATTAGGAGTGGCTTGGATTTCATTTTCACATTGGAGGATGAAGTTGGTGAGGTTAAAAAGTAAGGGACTATTTTTTTCTCTCCAATTTTGTAAGAAACTCCACCCTCAATATGAAAAAGAAGCCTAAGACACTGACCATATTTTACCCTTTGCAAAAATATGTGCCTCCGGTTTAGCCTCAAAACGACCTCATATAGACACAAAGCTTTGGATCACTTATGTCATGTATGTGTGACGATCCATTTTTACTCTTCAAATTGAATCAAAATTAAGAATTATTAATGATATGAACAACTGTAACAAAAACAGTTTAAAATAGAAAGGAAATATAGCAGACAAGAGATTGAGACTGAGAGAATATTTTTATTTCTCTCAACAAGTTTTAACACACACACACATTTTTTTGCACTTTGCAAAAAAGGTGAAATCACTATGTCTTACACAGTGGAGTGTAACCTCAGTTAGATAAGTCCGATATTTATGATCTAAAATTCTAATGAAAGGGTATATTATATAAAAGACGAGGGCAAAGGGCAAAACAACGGACCTTAATCTCATTGATTTATGACAACATTATTGACTTTGGGCATCGGTACTAATCCTTTTGGGACAACCTTTACACACGCAGTTGCAAACTGTAATGAAGTCATTTAAATGTTCGTCGATTAATACATGAAAAATAAATTGTATTTAAGTATGAGTATCAGGTTGCAATAGTAGATTCACAATCATTTAACGTCATTAATAAGAGCTTCCTCAAAGATCCGTCGCAAACATTTTAAGGAAAAGTATACTTTAGGTCCATACTAGAATGTACTAGTGTACTCGTCTATTAATACTGGCAGTATCGTTCGATACTGGTACAAATCATTGTTCCAATATCGCTCGATACTGGCACATAACACAATTCAAACAAGTAGGCCTACTAATACTTCCATTTCCGTTTATATAATACAGTATACATACATGTATGACTTCATGTAATGCCGCTGCTATGTAATTTTCCACTTCGTTTCTCTGTACGTTCCTGTCTCACCATCGTCATTATGTTCAGCCTTGTTTTGCTTAGCACTCATTTTTAATGTTATAATGTGAGTAATAAAGGAAAAAACTGAACGTGTTCGAAATATTACATGGCTTGTACTTGACCTTAAACGTCTGTCAGAACATTCCAGAAATTTGTGTTGGCGCATTGTATAGTGTTTACCTATTCATCCGCCCGCGCATGCAAATGGTATGGTATTAGGGAGCGTTCATAAATACTTTGGTGGAGGGAGCGCTGGAAAATTTGAGGGGGCGGGTCAAACATTTTTTGAAGCTCCAAAAAAAGGGTGGGGAGTTAAATAAGTTTCGAAAAAGGGGGGGGGGGGGGGTGGGTCAAAAAAAAGTGTGAACACTCATTCATTTTTTAAAAAAAATGTGAGACCCATTATAATTGCGAAACCTATCGAAGAAATGCGAGTAAAGCCTCGCGCAAAAATTGTATTGCTAACACGCGTAGCGCGCGAAAATTTTCGAGTTCACATATTATATTTGTGCTATGATTGAGGTATATTTTTGCTTCAAACAAGCTTCTATCCCAAACATACTACATCTTTGGGACTTTTGCTCGCGTAGCGTGCGAATTTCTTTCCGTCTGTGTACTTTTGACCATCATAATTTCATTCATGATTCCTCTTGTCAAACTAAAGGACTATTAGGTGTTTCTAAAATGTTCTATTTCGATCACATGCAAACTCAAAACATGGGGGTGGGGACATTTGATTATGTCCACCCCATCTCAAAACATGGGGGACATGTCCCTCTCGTCCATACAGGATTGACGCCCCTGTCTACAAGTGCAGGCCCATGGGCTGTTCGAGTCATGAGTCAAATTCCAAGTTCAGGTAGAAAACAGAGGCGAAATGTTCAGTAAAAAAGGGGGTGCGGGCGGTCAAAAAAAGTTTCGGGTCCAAAATTAAGAAAAGGAGGTGCGTCAAAAACATTTAAGTCATATCGAGGGTCAAAAAATTGTTTGATTTAATACATTTTCCAGCTCCTCCTCCCCCGGCCCCCCCCCCCCTCCCCCCCCCCCCTCCCCCCCCCCCCCCCCCCCCCACGCCACCAAAGTATTTATGAACGGTCACAGTGCATAATGCATTGTATTCGTCACACACTGACGCACATTCTGTATTACACAAGAATTCCCACGCAGTCGTTATCATGGTTATATTCAATATTGTTTACACTAGAATAAACGTATCAAATAAATTCAGCTAGCATTACCATAACCCTGCAAAAGCCAACAGAATCCAACAACAGCACCGCGCCGGTGGACCCCGGCCCCAACCCCGGCCCCATTCCCCAATTAGGTAGATATAGGCTCCACAAAATTACAAACATTTAAATTTTGGAGCGCGACCCTTGAGCGTGATTCAAGATTACCCCGACTCCTTATTTTGCTATCTAGTAATGCTATCTACACAAGATAGTCATGCTATCTACTGTAGATAGCCATGCTATCTTCTGAAGACGGTTATACTATCAACTATAGTTAGTTGTTATACTATCTACTGAAGACAGTAATGCTATCTACTGAATAAAGCATTACTATCTACTGAAGAACGTATTGAAATCTCCTGATAACAGTAATGCTATCTACTGAAGAGAGTAATGCTATCTTCTGAAGATAGTAATGCTATCTTCTGAAAATAGAAATGCAATCTACTGAAGATAGTAATGATATCTAATGAAGAGAGTAATGCTATCTACTGAAGATAGTTATGCTATCTACTGAAGATAATAAGGTTATCTACTAAAGACAATAATGCTATATACTTAAAAAGCAACGTTATCTACTGAAGACAGTTAGCGCTACTATCTTCAGTATATATCATATCTTCTGAATATAGCAATCTATTTACTGAAAATAGTATTGTAGTATCCTTATCTACTGAAAATAGTAATACTATTGCTAGAGAGCATTTCTATCTATATACTGAAAACAGTATGCTATCTTCTGAAGATTGAAATACTATCTACTGAAAACTAACGCTATCTACTGAATGCATGCTATTTTCTGAAGATTGAAATACTATCTACTGAAAACTAACGCTATCTACTGAAGACAGTAATGCTATCTTCTGAATATAGAAATACAATTTACTTGCTGTAATGCTCAACTAAATATAGTAATGCTATCTACTGAAGATAGTAATGCAATCAACTGAAGATAGAAATACTATCGATTGAAGGAAGTTGCGATACAGTACTGGAAATGTTAAGACCTGCCCTTGATATTTCTGTCCATCAGGCTACTCACTTCCTTGGGGTGGTCTCAGTCAGCGTACGTGACGGCTAGATATCCGTGTCAAAGAAAAACATTAAAAGGGTCATGATTTTTAGATTTTAGAAAGTGGTTTTTAGTGGATTCCATATATGATATGAGGATCAGTAATTGCATGTGGGAGTTGTATTTAATGGACGGGAAAAAAGCAAACCACAATATTTCGTTTGTTTAATCCTAGACCTTGAATACCGTGACAATAATTTCTATTGAAACCCCATTGAAATGTTGTGTAGATTCCCATTGAAATGTGTGTCTCGCTCACACCTGTATAACTGGAATATTTGAAAGCCCGGTAATTAATGGGGGTACTGCTAGTCTATTGCAGCTATGAATTTCTAGTACATGGATACTTATGTGCACCAAGTCAGTCGTTTGAAGCTATGTGTGTTTCGGACCAAGATAAAGAATGTGAAGTATAAATCAAGAACCACCTGCCTCGTGACTGACTGGTCAAAAACTGATATTGGATACTGGCTACTGCAGAAGCACTGCCAATGTCATGGCGATGACACAGCTAAGCCAATGCTGTCGCGAAGGATGGAAAATCGTTTGGTTGGCAGCCGATTCACACACCTAGCCGAATCCCGCTACGCACCAATCGAAGGGGGGTGGCTCGCTGTGGCAGATGCCCTTGACCGTGCAAGATATTTTGTACTTGGATGCAAAAACCTCATCGTTGCAGATGGCGAACCCAACAGCGAGTCTGTCACTCAGCCAGCTCCTGACCCCCTCCTGACACCCAATCTCCCAGTCTACACGACATGCTATCGAGACACAAAGGGTACTACCCACGGCCCAATCGCACGCTACACGACCCCGAACGCCACAGCTAACTACGATTGATCCAGAAATGGCCAACGCTCAGCGACGATCCACGCTTATCAAGAGACCACCTGAACGGACCAAGGACTATGAGCGTGTTTCTACTGGGGCACTGAAGATTAACCGGTGTGTTTTACTCCCCCTGTTTCTAGTCGCGTAAAGTTACCCGATCCTAGTCGATGGGCCACGACATTTGACCTTTGTAATACCAAACAATGCCACCCCACCTGAAAAAGATTGATTCACAATGTGTATAACCCAGCGTGACACAGTTCACGGTACAAAACGGTAAGATTAATCGCCTTTCTGTTTCTATTGGGTTTCTTGTCGTTTCTTGCCGGTTCCAAACCTGGTTTGTGAAGGTTTTTAGGATTACCAAAAATACCGATTCTTAGCGGTATCTGGCTGTTCTACTGGGCAAACTTACCGATATCTTCCCCAGAAGAAACACGCTCTATGTGACATAAACTCTATTCAAACACTTTCATATTGATTCCTCAGCCACTGTCACACCTGTCAGCTGGACAGAGACTTTGGGGGGAGGGGGGGGGGGGTAGATAATAACTCTCTATAACTCTTATTCTTTTCATCTGTTTGACATTTCAGACGTTGTCGTCATTCGCTTGACATCCATCATTGAAATACCTACGGGTTATTATTTAACAGTAAAACACAGATCTCCACATTGAACACTTTTAAAACCAAATCAGAATGTTGCACTGAGACCCTTTTTGATTCGAGAAGCGAAAATAGCTGCATTGCTCTCGTAATTCTGGTGATCTTTACTTTGCATAGAGCTGCAAAGCAGAACTATTTCCATACAAAATACATTAGATATAACAATAAAATGTTGGCTGTAAACACCGCGTTTCAGTGCCACTGTGTTAATACTTTCCACGCGGCTATTAGTTTTACCATACAAAACAGATTTTTCCTGAAACTTTTCACAATTTTCAAGGTCTATCCAAAGGTTTACTGAATCAGTACTTGGCATGTTTGTATTCAATGCATTTCACATGGTGATTTCAAATAATGGTGACGAAATTAAGCAATTCAGACGGTTTTCAAATTATTTTTTGGTGACATTTTGGAATATGGTTTGCAAACGCCTACCGCATGGAAAGTTTTAAACATGCGGTGGCGCATTCCAAGGCGTCGACGAGCTTATGGAGTGCATAATATTTAAAATTATTTCAATAGGATTCAATACTAAGATAAACTTGATATTTCTCATTAATGTTATTGTACGAAGATTATGTTGATATGTTCTTATACAATAATGCCGTAACACTCCTCTCCATAGCACTCTGGAGCTGCCCAGGCACCGTTTGGCATGATGTTCATCTCAGATGTAAAGATCAGTGTTGTGTTATCTGGTCCTAAGAAAGAAGCCTGTGTAAAGAACAGAGACATAAGAAAGAAAAGTAGATGTATACGTTATCCATGCAGTATAGACATAATGGACTGAACTCAAAATTGAACTGGAATATACTATGTAACATGATAATATTCATTATTTAGTATAATTTAAATGGTTGAATGGATATGAGATATGTGGAATTTGATCGTAAAAACACCCTTTCGGTGGATGCCACGAGAGAAAACACAGGAAAACACTTTATGGTAGTGCAGTACCCTCTCTGTCCCCCAACATTAAAAAATAACTGTCTACGCCAATGAGATGAAGGGGACGATCATGGAGACCCACATTTGGCCTAAATTGCATTAGATGTATCTTGCCTTAAAGTTGAACAACTTTGACCTGCGATAAGAGCCATATAATTCTGATCTAGAATATGAATATCATACAAACAGTTACCGATGACAACTATGCGGATTCTTAACAGAGTGTGTGTCTAATCCCCCATTAATTAATTTGAGCTGGTAGACTAAACATCTTATAATAATTAGAAGCGATCCAATAGATTATTTCACTGAGGACAGACTACAATATCTAAGGCAGGGTTTAAAGCGTATATAGCATGTCATTCATATAGCCAAGCCAAATGGACCACGAAAGGTATTTACACACTGAGACCTGTTCTACATTCAATTGAGAATGTCCAATTCATAGCATTAGTTGTCAAATATGCTATCAAATACATATACGGTATGTTAAAACAGGTTCCGGCCGGCCCTCTTCTTTTTAAAGATCTTAATCGCGGTTTAGTATCCCGACAAGATGGCTTTTTAAGTGCTAATAAACAACATGAATAACCTGTTTAACGCATTTAGTATTCGAAATCTCAACGACATGGCAGCTCCAGAAATATTCAAATTAAGAATCTAGATACCTACCTCTACCAGGAAAGCCTCCCATCCTTCGTATGGTCTGTGAAATGCTGCTCTGTATTCACCTTCACTCTGTAAATATAAATGCAAAATACACTGGTTGGATATCATCTACATGGAAAATGAATTGACTATTTACACTGTGCAGGTTTTTGCCCATATACACATTTCAAGTTATGGAAAAAGTGTACTTTAGATCCCAGATTCTGGACTGTACTAGTATTGTCCGATACTGGAACAATCAGTATCGTTCGGTACTGGTACAAAGTCAGTGTTCCAGTATCGGTCGATACTGGCACATAGGCCTATAAAATGTACCAGTGAGATTTTTCTCATTATTGAACGATACTGAGTACATAAATATGTTCCAGTATCGCGCGATACTGGAACACAATTTGGTGTTCCAGTATCGACCGATACTGGAACAGTAAAATCGTGCCAGTATCGACCGATACTGGCAACGTTAATGTTCCAGTATTGAACGATACTGGTTTACCAGTATCTTGGACCTAAAATACACTTTTCTTTAAGTTATTACAATTTCTTAGGCTATTCCTCGACGGGTAAATCTGCCCATGTCTCCTGGGTGATACGCCATGGTTGATAAATTGTTAACGTCTTGATACACTATCAACATTTCTTTAAAAATCGTTACGATTGTTTTTCTTCTTCTTTAATTTCGAAAAAAGATGTGGCTTGATTAGCTAAACAAGCAATTTAACGCAACGTTTCTTAAATATTACATTTACCATTTGTGTTACAGGAAACCGTCTGTACAAAGACGGATTGATGGCGATCTCATCTGGGTTTCCGGGTTTAGCAACCATGAACCGCCAATCCCGCCTAGAATTGAGGAAATAGTGCAAAACGTCATAATGTATTATAAGGTACCCAAATATCTCCATGACTTTATTTAATACTTGTAAAATTATTCGCAATGAAAAAATGACCAGGGCCAGAAAAAAATGCAAATTTCCTGGGAACCTAACTTTAAATTGATCCCTTCAAGGAGAACATTTCCCTTCAAATTCTGATGTATTTCTTTATTTTTATACCTAAAATTTCCCTCCAAAGCCAAAAATCTCTCTCCAGAGTTAGGATTTCCCTGGAACCAGATTCCTGTGCAGTTCCCCATTTTGTCTAGCCATAAAAATGACAAATAATTGATAGTGATAGACAACTAATTGCAAAATGTCAATACATTTGGAGGCAAGTTATCTTAAATACCAATTGCAACAGTTGTTTTGTTAAGTTGTATGCCTCTGCCGAGAGAAACGTTAACAACATTGACCAAACGACTTGTGTTATATTCATGATATTATTATAGATGCAAACCAAATCTGTTCGTGTTTTGTTAGCTCATGCTTTTGATCAAGGCGCAACAAATTTGGGATAGGCCTATGTTTGATCGAAACTGATTCTGCCAGTGTTATATATCCAAATATGTTTTAATTTTGAAATTACAACTTATCTTACCAGATTTAGAAACTATATGAATACCGTATATAGGCTATATACATATTTTATGGAACATTCACTTTGGTAGTTAAACTATAATAAGATATACTGCGTGTCCCAAAAAAACTGGGTTCAAAAGTGTGCGAGCTTTTAACGAAATAAGTAGGAATCATGGATAGTTTATATTTAATGATATCAAGCAAAATATACCTGACCTTAATTCGGTAGATTCAGAGATCAATCCAATGTTAACTTTTTGAAATACAGAGATTTGAATAGAGCGTGGTCAGAACCCATTAATAAACCATCCGTGCGTTGCATGAAACTGTGCGCTATGTGCAGTACTCCCGGCATGGGGTTTACTCTCCGAAAGAACTTAACAATAACTCGGACTAAAAATTATTAATAATTAATGTTATGTAAATAATGAACTTGTATTATTGCAATATGACCAAGATAATTTTGTTTACTGCCCAAGTCTTTGTAAAGAATGAATGCAAAGCCAAAACTGTGATGAAGTCACAACAATACACAATTGCAACACATTGGGATGTTCCTTGAAAAGTGGGTCAAATGGGTTTTGACTGCGCTCTATTAAAATCTTTGTATTTTAAAAAGTTTACATTGGATTGGTCTCCGAATTTACCCAATTAAGGTCAGGTATATTGTCTTTAATCTCCTTAAATATTAACTATCCATAATGCCTACTTATTTCGTTATAAGCTCGCAAACTTTTGAACCCAGCTTTTTGGGACACGCTGTAGAAGCGAATGAAGCCTTCCTGAGGTGTTTTCTTTCTCTTTTTTACCTTCCTCGTTGGAATGATCTTGCTTTCCATGCTTGGATTTCGATGGGGGTTTGGTCCGTTGTGAAGTCAATTATACCATGTGTAGCATTCTAATAAATCGGCATAACCATATAGAAAACAAAACAAGTCTTTTAATTTGCAGTTTCAACAACAATTGTCATCAGTAGATGACTGACTCGAACTATTAACTTTCGGGACATCATGCTTACTCGGGTGTTGTCCCCGATCAACGATGGCTCTCCACGCTTTTCGGTCTAATATACATTGCTGTCTTTATGTTACAATTGTCCAATCCAGTGTCTTCTTGAGAATGTCAATAAATGTCAGGGCAGGTCTTCCCGGTTTTTCAGTGCACCAGTTTGGATACTGGCTCATAGCTTAAAACAGTGGCCAGCAAACCGTGTTCGTCTCTTCTGAATCTTCTGGCTTATTTGAGGGGAATCAACATACAATTGGGTATTTGATATGTGTTGTTTCCAGTTGACAATGAATACTGCTGGATATCATAATAGAGTCATAGACTCCATGATTGATCTCGCCCATCGTCTTTGTTGGCTAATGGCATAATTCTTATGGGTATAACTCCTCTCACACCAACTGATTTTCCAAGGGTTTTATGTCCTTTTTCTACTGATGGAAATTGTAGCAAATTCTGAATATTGAAGAAGGTTATCAGATTGATTATTAATTACTCTAAAACTTGTTTACTCTCTCTATTTTATCTTACAAGCTTTATAGGATGTGTGTTCTTTCTTATATCTTCGTATGCTTTTAAAGGCTTTCTAAATTATGCCTCTTTATCTGTATTTTCAGTACAATTTGAGACGGATCCCAACAGGACCCAAGTGAGTCCCATCGGAACGATAGTTTTTAAACACAATTTGGGCTTTCCACTGATGGATGTTGGCTTACAATGGATGGGCGGGCGGGTATAGACACAATACGAATTAGCAGGAAGCAACTCACCTCATATAGTTTCCAACTTAACTCAGGTAACTTCCAGTTCTGTTGAAGCAAAATTAACCACACAAATTTCTCGATAATATTGCGGCAATGGCATATTACATTTAGTTTTGTTTAACGACGTCTTACTTAAAATTGACCGTTAACACTGGTAAAAGAATATATACCACGTATACCATTTAGTTAAACTTAGATTCGTATTACATGTAGCCTGTTTGCGAAATTTGTGATGAATGGATGATATTATTATTTAAACAATAGAGAATAATTCTACTGGTCAAGCCGACAGACGATCGTAAGAAAGATGAAGAATTCTGGTGGACTATCGAACAACCGGCAAATACTTGGCCAAAGGCAAAGGGGATACTATCAAATATTTCATTTCCCCTTTTTCCCAAACAATCGAAAAATGTGAATTTCAGTTTAAAATCACTTTAAATTACCATACTTTCGGTGAGAATTCCCCGTTTTCCACAAGATTACCTAACATTTTGACATTTTTGGACACAAATTTCAAAGTGTTGGCGTACTAAGTAATCGTTTCTCATGCCCCATTTGTAACCCACGCTCCAGAAATATACACTGATAATGCTTCACATCTATCCTTAGCCTTTACCTGTTTGATAGCCAATGTAAATGATTGCATTGATTTCAACAGAGATTTGTAGTGCAACGTCATTGAATGCTCAGCATTTGGTACAATTCTATAATCACAGAACGATAGAAAAAGAAAACAATTTTTTCCTACACAGAAAGAAAAAAAGTGAGTCATCATCGAAAAATGAGTCATTTTGTCCACGTAGTGACACACTATGGCTCAAAATTAGTCATTTTGTCCATGTAGTGACTCATTTTACGATGATGACTCACTTCTTTTTTCTTCTGTGTATGTGTGATTAAGACGAAATACTAAATCGAATCCAAAAACTAGAGGCGTAACTAACTAGAGCGGGAGGCAAGGGGCATTTCCCCTTTGCCAGAAGGCTCCGCCCCAAATGAAATGATAAACTCTATGTATTATAGTCGGTAATGCCCCCCCCCCCCCCACCGATTACAGGAGGCCTGTCCCCTCATGCCCCCAAATCGAAGACCCTAGTTACGCTACTGCCACCACCACAGTTTCAGTCCAATAGAACATAGCGAACATACCAGTAATTGTAACCAAAGAGGGAAACTTACAACCTTATCTACAGTGTTTCGTAAAAATGTCTCAAATGTTAATCAAGATAGTCATGGAAAAAATACCTTGGCTATTTTATTCTCGGTCATTCAATTCCTACATACCTCATATATTTTGGTCCTTTCATTTGATCGAAATAATAATGAGAATCATCCGGCAAAAAGAACTGGTCGTTACTTCCGCTTATAACATATTTTGGCATCGTCAGTCGATCACGGTAAACTATTAAACGGAGAATGAACACATGGTTTAACATGGTTAAATATAAATCAAGCCTACTTGGTGGTGGGAAAAGTCCAATACAAAGTAATTAAGACATCTTATTCTCAATGTCTAATAGTAGCATAACCAGGTTTCTGAAGTCAATTTTGTGAGTTTGGCCCACATATATTGGTTTATATATACTTGGTGTAATAACTTAGCACAAACTCCTGAAGGATTAACGGAATATACAGCTTTATTCCGTAATGGGGTCTTGGCACTAGACTAACAAACGAATGTCTTACACCAAGGATAGTCAAGCACGCAAAAAGGGGCTTGTTTTGTTTTCCCGCACACAGGAGCTCACAGACACTTTGCCACATTTTTATTAAAAATAGGTGTTTTGTTTTTTTCGATTTTTACCATATTTCGTTATCCAATTAGGCCGTGTTTGGTATCATTTTGAAGGAGAGGGTCTATTTCAATAACATCTGAATTTAAATTTATAAAAATAATTTAGCATCAGAAAGTATTTTATAACTGAAAAAACTCCGAAATTATGTACTTTACGAAGTTCTTATTTACCAATAAATTTTCATTGCAGATTGATAAAAAGTAGTGTAGCAGGCACTTAATAATATGAACATTATGAAAACCCATGTTTTTGTTCTAAAATGACCGTAAGTGAGTCAAGAACACGGAGTTTGTACAATTTTCACATTACCAGACCCCCCCCCCTACTCTGCTTCCACTCTTGCACGCGCAGTCTACGTATGTGTCTCTGCGTGCACAAACACACGGCGTCCCCCATTTCCAACTGTGTACATCTCACAGCGTTGGTATAACAGTCACGCAACTTAATTAGCATTTCAAAAGAGGCGCGTCTAGACAAACAAGTACATTGTATGCACCGTAGACTATTACAGACGAGACTGGGTCAATAAAGCTGATATATATAATATTGCAAGTAATATTCTTGGTACGATAGAGTCACTGCACATCTCCCATTTTTTTATAGTAGGAGGATATACCGTTGATCCTTACAATACAAGGCTATACTGTTTATTTTCTTCTATAAGTGGGTCAAGAACACGGACTTTGGTAAGCCTCTTTTCCAGGATGAACAGAAAACATGTACGGCTAAAATAGTATTTCAAAGCAGAAATGTGCCTGCGAACATGACTTTAGCATATCAAATAATTGAGTAATATTTTATTATTCCTCCTATGTAAGGATCCACTCAGTCACATGACGTTAAACTTGATTTAAATGTATATTTTGTTGGCATTGTATAAGGCTGACATTTGCCATATGAATTGCACGTGATTGACATCCTCTTTACCAGGGAAAACAAAATCGCGTCGTCAACAATAGACTCACTCAACGTTGGCAGCTGAGTGCCCATCTTTCCCTCAGATCAAGTATTGGGCAATTAGGGTGTTCGTGCCCAGAAACCTTCTAACCAACCCGGGATTCTTGGAGGACTATGCCGGGGGACTATAATGGGTCAAATGTATTAATATAATGCTGAATTTTCAGTTTGTAGATTCACACACTATTGATTATCGCCCAAAATCAACTCACCGGGCCAATGAATAAGGTGTCCACGAAAAACGTCATTTAGCTAAACCTTTGTCGCTTACAACGTAGGCCTACACCAGTCCGTCGTACAGCGGAGGAACCACCACTTATTAGCCTACCATCCTACCGCAGGATAGGACATTTTGATAATAGCAATGAATACAAGAATAGTAGGTCTACGTATACTATACCCTATAATATTTCATTTTTGGGCTAAAAAGAATATGAACCCCTGTCTTTGGGCCTGTAGTTTACAGTGGGGACACTGATGTAATGGCTGACGCCAATACCCAATGGTTTGCACCTACCGAATGGGTCAATGATGTCGGCCATTTTTTGTGTGTTTTCGTCATCTAAGTTGTCCGTTATATCTTCCTCGTAATAATCTTTAAACGCGAAAGTCCATCCAGCCAATGAGCGGTAATGGTGATGCAAATTCTGTAAATTAAGTCATGACAAATTCGTTACAATGAACATGATGAATAAATCGTTACATTGTGTACAACTGACACTCAGAGAGGAGAAGCGAAAACACCCTGTTCTACGGGCCGACGGGCCTTGCTTCTCCTTCTTCAAATGACACTAAATATGTAAAAATCTGTTAAAATGTTGCCATTTTTCAAATACTTAAAGAATACTTTTTTTAAAATAATGCTCGGGGTAATACACGTATAATTTTCCTATATCCCTGAATGGAATTTTCGCCAGGTGTAATGCAAATTCCGTGGAGAATGAAGAATAATACGCAGACCCGCACGCGCTGTGACACCACATCTTTATTTGATACATTACCTCTACAAAGTTGAGTGCATCTAGAACAATAGGAGCCATTGCAACGACTCTCTTGTCTACAACACCTGTCAGCCACGTTGCCCATCCACGCTATGAATGATAAATGCAACAAATACGTGTCAATACTCATGAAAAATTATTAAAATAGAGGTTATCCATGTAGAGGATTAGCTGCCATCTTGTCGGGAATAATAACTGCGATTAAGATTTTCAGAAAGAAGACACACACATTTCGTAATATATAGGCCAATTTGGTAACACGGTGCATGCAATGAGTTAGACATCCACGCTACAAGATAAATGTATGATTTTCGGCCGAGTGCACCAATGACGGGTAGCTGAAGAATAGCGCTACCTCGCTAGTAACTGAGGCGTAACCCAAAATTTTGAGAGCGCCAATGCGGGGTAAGCTACTAGGCTAGTAACTGACGGGTAATTTACGCTAAATGTTATAGGCCTACCTGACCGGACCCAAGAGTAAGTTGGAGCATAACGTTTTATGCCACAAGTCAGTCGATTGAGCAGTAGCGTAAATTTGTTGTGAACATTGGAGGGGATGATTCGCTGATGCTGAAGGACCAATTGCGCTTGCATGCCCAGTGGGTGTCTATTTGAAGTGGAATATGACCCCTCACTAAGCTGAAAGGTTTTTATATTTTTGAAAATCCATTCATGCAATTTGGTGACTTTTTTAGTCAAAATTTAGATCAACTCCTTTTGCCCATTCAAACACTAATCGCACCGATTTTGGGTCATATTTTGACCAAAATGTACTAATTGTCCAAGGATCTTAAATAATGACTAAATAAAATAAAATAATTATTGTTTTTATTAATTAATAGCCAAGTTTCAACATTATTGTGAGTGGAAGGGAACTAGAACGAAATAAAAAACCAAACCATATCGTGCCGTGCGTGTTCTGGGAATCGAACCGGGGTCCCGCGGTTATTGAGCGAAGTATTTGTGTTACAAGATGTGTTATAATTGTATATAATTGTTTTCATCGGGTGCTTGTGTTTGTCATTAAAATTGTGCTTTTTGGTGCAATATTTGTGTGTGCCCCTCGCCCAAAATATGTTTGTAATGTCTTGATAGTCCTTATTTTGAAAAAGCGTTGAACAAATTCGAAATTTTTGGCCAAAGAAATACCGTCATTTTTTGTTCGGAACGCAGGCCGACTCGACGTGATTATTTATGTTAATTATGTACACTCACCTATGACCTAGCGAGTGACGACACGTTTTAAATATTACGGAGGACCACTCACGTCAGTATTTTACAGTAAACTATAGGTTAACACTTGGCATATGCGCCGATTAATTTTGTAAGGGGACGATGCTGATTAATGTGGATATTTACCTCGCTAGTTGCTATGCTGGTGTTACTCGTCAGTTATGCTCTAAAAATTACATCGTTAGTAAGTTATGCTACAGTTAGAGCATAACTACTAGGGAGGTAGCTTATACCTCCCTATTAAGTTACCCGTCATTGGTGCACTCGGCCGATAGGTCACTACTCAAGAAATCATTGTAATTAAAAAAGTCACTGAATCAAACCAACTCTCTAAATGTAAAAGAGTGGTTTTCCACTCTTTCAAGGAGTTAAACGCAGGACAACACGTTTTTGAGTGGAAAAACACTCTAAAATTTTATATGACAATGTTCCACTCTTTTACTTTTACACTAATTTTTAGAGTGGAAATTTTCCACTCTAAAACGGGTTGTCCTGCGTTTCACTTCCTTCACTCCTTTTCGAGTGAATTTCCACTCTTTCTACTCGTTTTATATTAAGAGAGATGAAATGACATATGACTTGAGTGCTGTCTTGTAGCTGATGTGATTTCAGGAAAATCACTTCTGTTGTTTTAAAGCTGAGAATCCATTTTCTCTTTCGTTCACGATGGCCAGACTCCTCATCTAACATTACTGGAAAGATTCGCCACAAAGCGAGTCTGTTTTGCTTTTCCATTAATTGGTGATACATCTATTTTCCTCTTGGTTTGAGACCGAATTATAAAGCAACATTTAATATTCAGAAGCACATTACGTTCACTACAGGGAACTCGAACTCACAACATCATTGCCAAACACTATCCGTTGGTCCACAACAGCGCCTCATTATTTCCCCTACAAATAGAGGATATCTAGAATGTACATACCTTTGATGCACCGACTGGTATAAACTGAGTCAGGTTGATTGTTGGTTGTATTTTATGTGACCAGTCCCTCATAGTATCAAATCCACGAATTGCCGCCTTAAAAGATTATATATTTAAAAAGAAAAGAGAGTTATCTGAAACCCGTGGAATGTTTCTAACCAAGTTATTAGTATTTTGAGTCATGATTAAGTCGACAAGAACGGAAAGATATTGACATTTTGAAGATATCGAATCTCATCATGTCAACATTTACCGCAATAATGTTGTCATATTAACGAAAATATATCATCATGACTCAAGAAAAATTGTCTTGACATCTCAATAAGGTGTGGTACTTAAACATCTCCGTAGAAGAAACCCATGAGTTCATGTTTATCATATGCTCATTGTTAAAAAGTAAGTTATCGCTTTAAAATGTTTCAAAACTACATTACATAGCAGGAAAGTGAATGAATCAATTAGGACCATTTCATAGAACTTGGTTCAAGTATATATATGACTAGGTATCAAAAGAAATTCAACTCCGATTTTTTTTCAAACAAAAATATTATGTTAGAAGGTGAGAAATTGTTTAAGGGATTCCAAAATTAGTATCTCCAACAACAACAAAGTTCAAAGTCTCAGAGTAAAGAAAATATTTGTCCACAAAACAGTCGAGGTTTTGGCGCGAATCTTACCATGTGTGCATGGTTTAAAACAGACACTTTTTATTTATTTTTGTTACCTTTGTCATTGGTAA
The DNA here is from genome assembly GCA_035610835.1 of Ophiura sarsii. Classification (NCBI taxonomy): domain Eukaryota; kingdom Metazoa; phylum Echinodermata; class Ophiuroidea; order Amphilepidida; family Ophiuridae; genus Ophiura; species Ophiura sarsii. The sequence continues at coordinate 88,390,472 of CM069441.1, read as the reverse complement.
TTGTAGTAAATATTCAGGTTGGTCTGTTCCATTGGCTATGTAATGATTCCATGTGTATGCAATAGCAGCATCTTCACTTCGAGATTTATTTTTAGGATCCTCCTGTAAACGTGAAATTAACGTATCACTTGGTTACATACAAAAGAAGATTTCTTGTGCAGTCCAGCATGTTTCCCGGGTGTTTACCATCACTGCAGTGCCAACAGGGCTTTTCCCGAAAACAAACAGTGCCAAACACGTGTTAACACTTTCCACCCGGCAGGCGGCTGCAGACGACATTCCAAAAAGTCAGTCACAAATGTTTCAAAAATGTCAACCAAAAAAAAAATCATAACCATATTTGGAAGCACCATGTGAAATACATTGAAATAAGTACAAACAAGCCTAGTAATGGTTCAGTAATCCTTGAGATAGACTTTGAAAATTGAGAAAGGTTTCTGAAAAATCTGTTTTGTATATGAGGCTGATCGGTTTGTCACGGACGGACGTTTGTGCAAAACATGAGCAAAAAACAGTTTGTAAAAAGTAACTACTGACATTTATTCAACTTTTTATGTTTAATGTTATAGAGAATCATCAACTTTATTGAAATACACAAAAAAAATAAGGTGTGGTTTGTTGCTAAAAATAGAACGACGGAAATGTTTGTGTCACGGACGGACTAGATAGAAATAGGGTTCTCTACCTTTTAGTGCTTCTTTTTAATTTCTATCTAGTCAACTCCATATTCCCCAATGCTTTCCAGGTCAAATAGTAAGTAAGATACATGGTTTGAATATCTGATACACAGCATTTAAAAATATTTCTTATTTTTACAGGGGTAGGGTAACAAACTTTGTCACGGACGGACATTTTTGAGCGTCACAGACGGACACAAATGTTAACTACATAAAAAACTTTGAAATTGCCACTTATTTACACTTTAATATGAAAAAATGGTATCAAATACTTACAAAATAGTAAGAAAAATGTTAAGTCATGAATTTTCAATCTTAGTAATAAAAAGCAGTCAAGATATTAGTCTTTTTCCAACACTACGGACAAGATAGAAATAGGGTTCTCCGGACCATTAGTACTTCTTCTTAATTTCTATTTAAACAATTCCATTCCTCAAGCTTTCCAGGTCAAATAGTAAGTGAGATACATGGTTTGATACACAGCATTTGAAAACAGATTTATTTTTTACAGGAGAAGGGTAGACCTGTAACAAACTGTGTCACAAACGGAAATTTGTAAGCGTCACGGACGGACACAGATGTTGAAGAACTTTGAAATTGCCACTTATTTACATGACAAAATGGTATCAAATACTTACAAAATAGTAAGAAAAATTGTATGTCATAATTTTTTTAATCTTAGTAATTAAAAAGGATCACAAGATACCAAAACCAGTGTGATGGTTATATTCAAAGGTTGCAGAATTTGGCACTTTGATAGCAGAGGGTGATCGGTTCAAGGTTCACATTGGTGTGAAAAAAAATACTTTTTTGATATTGATATTGAAATGTACCTCACAATATTGGACAACATCTTGGCTAACTGAAACTGCATTCGAAAAGAAGAAAAAATAAGTTCTGGGAAGTAATTACCCTGCCCTTGTGATAACTTTTTGATGCAGAGCTGTCCGTCCGTGACGCAAAAAAAGTTTTAAAGTTTTACAACTTTTTTCAAGGAAAGAGAGAAAAAATAAAAACATAGTGAGCTATCTCCCCTATATACCCCTTTCTCATGTAGAAATGAAACTTAACAATGGCGTCAATAAATAAGTTAAATCAGTGATTAAAAGTTGTCACGGACGGACACAAATTTTGTCACGGATGGACATTATTCAGTTCTGAGTACAAATGCCAAACTGAATCCTGCCCCTCTTACCATAAATGGCAAGAGATATATCTGCTGCATCATATAAATAGACTGTATGCTGTGATACAACTTTGTAAAACAATTTTGACCCTTCTTTGATAAATTTTGTTCGATTAATTGTGTAAAAGACTGTATGCTGTGATACAACTTTTTAAAACATTTTTGACCCTTCTTTGATAAGTTTTTGTTCAATTAATTGTGTAATTAAAGGTTAGTGATAATGGATACATGTAGGCATCAAACCGTGTTTTGAGTTTTTCAAAGTTTCATGAAGAAAAAGCCTGCAACTTTTGATAGTGCAAAGCTTAAAATTAAATTTGTGCTAACATTTCCAATGATACTTTCTGATTTCAATGCTGTTACTTGCTTTTATTTCACATACACTTATTATATGGGGCAATTTTAAACAGGGGCAATTTTAAACAGTGTCTTTTCACTGATCTCATGCTACCCCTTTTATTTGCAAGCATTATTTCAGCATGTACAGGCAGTAAGGTTAACAAGCGCAAGCTATATTACAGATTCACCAAAGAAGATCTGCTGAGGGTTCACAAATGCGCAAATAAGCAAATTACTTCATTTGACTTCAAGTAATTTTACAGTGCACCTGGTGAGCATCATAACATGTGCTCACTGCTGTAGCAAACCTACTCATTTGCATAAAGGGATACCTGTATGGACTAGTTCATTTAATGGTAAGAGGGGTGGTATTCAGCTTTGCTTGTGTGCTCAGAACTGAACAGTAGCTAACAGTGTCCGTCCGTGACAAAATTTGTGTCCGTCCGTGACAACTTTTAATTAAAGATTTAACTAATTTATGCCTGCCCCAATTAATTAATACTCCTGCATGGGGAAGAATACATATAAGGGAGATACTTCACTAAGTTTTTATTTTTTTACTTCGTCCTTGAAATTAGTTAAAAAACGGACACGGACGGACAGCAAAACATCAAAATGTTAACGCAAGTCTAGAGATATAACTTCCCCAGAACTTTTTTCCCAAATATTTACTTATTTGATGGAAAAGTGTGTCAGCTATCAACATTACATCACAAAACTCTGAAAATGTTACATTAACATAAAAATATAGCATGATGAACTTGAACTAAAATGTCCGTCCGTGACGCATCTTGTTTTCACCCCTTCGACAATAATGGACTGTTCCGGGAACGTACCGCATTTTTTAATTTTTTAAATGCAGTTTCAGATAGCCTAGATATTGTCCAACATTGTGAGGTACCTATCAATATCTAAATTAGAAATGTATTTTTTCATAACCATGTTAACCTTTAACCGATCAGCCTCATATGGTAAAACTATATATAAGAGCCGCGTGGAAAGCGTGAAAGTAAATTAACAGCTGTATATATAGGTTGTCTGACTTCCACCATGGTGAAGCTATGGCATAAATTGGCCACACATAGGCCTACGACGTATAATATGACGACATCGACTTTATGTGAAGTCGATCGACTTGGCAAGATGACCTACCGTATCTCGCCAAGATGACATTTCCTTTTTGTGAAGTCGACTTGGCAAGATGACGACTAAATAAGGTGTATAAGTCGACATGGTAAGAAACATTATCTGAACATGTCGACATAATACCGATATAAGTGTACTTGTCAAATACAGTATCTCGCTATGTCGTGGAGTCAAGTAGGATGGCAGATACTTCCGTAGTAATTGATCGTCAAGTGATTTCATAAGTAACTCCGAGAAGTTTTGATCGCGTGGTGACTGTGCGCAAATGTAAATGTAATGCAGACAGACATACAAGAACAGTAAATCATGCAAAAGATACATCGAGGGTTGAGAGCCAGAAGGCCGTAAATCAACTTCTGGGCAAAATGAGATTTTGGTACCCAAATCATCCATATAACCCACAGATTTTAAGAACCATAAAGACTTGGCCAATTCCAACGCAATGTAACAGGTTTCAGTCAGTGCCAGAAGGCCTTAACTCAGACTTACGTCCTTCTAGTGTTCACTGAATTGACATAATGAGTGAGTTACTTTAATTGTCGTAATAAGTTATCTCAAATAGAAAATAATAACTAGTTCATTAATAACACTAAGTGTGATACTATAATACAACTTTTTAAAACTATAATCAGAGGTATGAGTTTGGTGCTACGGTGTGTTGTAATGGGTCCCAAATATTCAAAGTTAATTATCTCAAAATAGCCTGTTTTTAGTTAAGGCCTTCTGGCGCTCAATCCACTTTTCAACTTTAGCTTCGAGTTAATTGAGAGCAACGGTAATCGTAACATTACCTTGAACACCATAGGCTGGTTCGGATTCTGTTTAAGAGTTCCCGCCACTCTAGAATATCAAAGTGGTGAATTTTAATTGAGGGTATAATAGTCAATGCATAGTTAGTTGAGACAATAATGCTAATGTTTTCAGGACATTCCATGAACAAAAATTACAAAATAGTATGGGAATTCTAATTTATGGAATGATCAGGCCCGTCAGATGGGGGGGGGGGGGGGGGGGGGGGGGGGGGGGGGGGGGGGACGGTGGCGTCTGTGCGTCGACCAACAAGAAAGGTAAACTATGACACCATAATGGAACAGAAAAATTAGAAAATCAGCGTGTCTCCGACAAGGGCGGAAATCCCGGGGGGATGGGGGGGATTTATCCCCCCCACTTTTTGACCTGGAGGGGATGGTCAATGTAATCATCCCCCCTGATTTTTCACATCTACCACAAAAAAAAAAGGAAAAAAGGGGGGGTGGGGAAAAGGAAAAAAAGAAAGAAAAAAAGGGGAAAAAGGAGAAGAAAAAAAAGGAAAAAGAGAGGGAGGGAGGGACATAAGAACGTTTGGAGTTTATTGTACGTTGGTTAGGATACATACGCGTATGTACGTTAAGAATCCATCTTTTGGAGGTAACTAATTAACTTCTTTCTGGTATAGGCCTATCTGCCTATTTTAAAAGCCAATATTGATCAGAAATAAAGGGATTGCTTTTCAATAAAATATTGGTCAAAAGTATACCAGATCGCACGAAATGAGTTTGAAAATTGAAAAAAATTCTACTTCTCAGGGGGGCACATCCCCCCTCAGACTCCCCCCTGTTGCAGCTTTTAAACCATATATACTAAAATCAAGAATATATATCAGTATAAAAAATGCTCAACTTCTTTTGTTCATTGATAAAAAACAAAATATTTATTGAAAATGAAGCGATGGCTTTTCAATACAATATTCGTCAAAAGTATACACCAGATCGCACCAAATGAGTTTGAAAATTGAATTTTTTTTCTACTTCGGAGGGGGGCACATCCCCCCTCAGACTCCCCCCTGTCCGAGCATAGCTCGGAGTGCGGTTCTGCGCACCGCCTGGATGGTACCAGCTAAATTTAATTTTTTAGGGGCAAAACTTATCATCCCCCCCACACCTAACAAGAAATTTCCGCCCCTGGTCTCCGACGGGAAAAAAATAGCTCTATCACTTCCGGTGAATTTTTTTTTGAAAACGCCCCCCTTTGAAAAAAGTGTCTTACGGGCCTGATGATGTATAGTCAAATAGTTGAGATTATAATACCAATGTTATATCATGATAGAACAGCACAAAATGGTAATAAAGGACAACATTACATTTGAATAAATATTCGAACCAACAATAAGAATGAGCCTATCGGTGTGTCGAAAGATCTTCAACAGATTAATATGAGTCAAATTTATCTGGTATCTGGTTGTTGTTGTTGTTGGGGGGGGGGGGGGGGGGGTGGGGTTCAAATTAAAATAATTACAATTTTAAATTGTTTCTATTATACTCACACTCCTACGCTTACACCGGCAATAGATGATAACAGAATATCCATGTCTGTCAGGGGATCCGGTGGACTGTAACGTAACAGAAACATATTTTTAAAAAGACGTTGTACCTAAAAAAAACCAGGACGTACAACGTTGGTACAACGTTTTAAAAAAGAAAATGCCCACTGGGATAGTGAAAGGTTATTTCCAATATTTGCTTGAACCATAAACACTTGCTTTCCAGTATTTATGCTTGAACCCTATGTCACCGAGGGAAATACGGACAATTGCACATAGTAACATGATCCCCCTTTAGTAATAGTTGCAACAGAATTGGACACCGTATACTTTGTTGCATAACTTAGAAAGCTTTGTGGGTACATTGCAGAACTGTCATCATAAACTTTCGGCAACTTCAGAACATTTTGCGTGAACATTGCGCATTTTTCGCCAACTTCAATAAATGGTGGGTAATGTTGCCCATTTTCGGCAACGTGTTGGGAATTTTGCCAATTTTCGGCAACTTAGGGCAACTTTTTTTTTTGGGGGGGTGACGTATTTTACCGGGCAACGTTGGTTACTTTTCGGGTTTGTATTGTGCACAAAAGGACAACAGAAAACATCTCATTTCCCATGGAGATGGGTGTATGGGAGGGGTGTATGCGTTGACATCCATTTGAAACATGACGTACGTGTACTGTGCAATTGGAAGTGACGGCATAATTCTGTTATACCCTACACACCTCCATCGGTAGTATGCGTCGTTCTTAAAAATCATGCACTATGAATATATAACAGAATTACTCCGAAGTGACAGCTGACCATAAAGGTGTAACATCCATCAAGAGCACATCGATTTATTTTAAAGGAAGGATAATATTTTCGCGCATCACAGCGCACTATCACAGTCTCACAGAAGATCTTTCATTTTTCAGCATAACATTTTTCCGATGTCAAGGGCCTTCACTTGAATATCATAACATATTATTCTAGGATGGAAATCAAGTTTTAAACTTATGACGCGTCGTAAGTTGGTTTCAATCAACATTTACGATGGATATCCATCATGGTATAGGCCTAACCCTTCGTAAGTCTACGACGGGGCTAAGGGCATCATAGCAGGCGGTAGCCTCATTGTATCTGTGCCTGTAATCAAATCGGTTCATGTACACAGCGCCCTCTGTAACAGTTGCGACGGACGAGATAAGGCAAGCAGTGACGTGAGAACTGTCAATCATCAGTTAGAAATGAATATTTAGTGCATATTACTATTCATTAGTATCGTCATAACAAGTAATGTAGACGTGTTCCAGTCCATCGTAAAGAAACCAATTGATTAACTTCTTATTTGAGAAAAATAATAAACTATAATGTAAGCGCCCTAATATTTGACAATATGACTTGATTGTAGTGGTCATAAGTGTGAAAATATTGTACTTGTACGAGCATTTGCACCGCCAATGCTGTCAAAACCGTGATTTGTTACACCATTCCACTTCTCTCTGAATAAGTCTATAACCGGGTTAGGTGTAGTCATGCGCAACGGACGTACAAAGGGGAATCGCACCCGACCTATTCTATGTTCAATTGAATTGGTGCATGACGTTCAATTCATGGCATAAACCGTGTAACCAAATTGGCTTACGATTATCATGACACAGATCATGACAGATGTTTGTTTTTCTTTCTGAAAATCTTAAACACAGTTTTAATCATTCCTGCCTGACAAGACGGCAGCTGATGGATAACCTCTATCGGTATTGCCAAGTGTACTGGTCGCCTGATGCGGAGGAATTTGAGGGATCGTCCAATTTTTAAAGGCATTATGTGACCGTCCACAATGCAGCCTCCACTTAGGTCTAGAAAGACCTAAATGTGTAATTTTTTGCAATCACATGCTAATACTAAATAGGGTGGCTTCGCCCCCCCCCCCCCCCCCCCCCCCCCAACAAACGAATTACACATCACATATCCACCAAAACATCTCCAACGAACGACAAAACCCATGTATCCGAGTTGCAGGAACCAATTGCTTGGCCCATCACAGCTATGCAAAGAGTAGAGAAGCTTGATTTATGATCACTATTTAGTGCTGTTAGTGCTAGATATTGTATTCTCCCATGTAGATATCAAGAGTGGGGCAACAACTAAAATAATGAATTAAACCAATATCATCTTCAGTGGTTTATTATCTGTGATCGTAATTTCCAGGTGCCCTTCAAAGGTATAACCATGGTATCGTAAACAATCTGCGAATGGCACTACCTTGATTCCACTTAATTTAGAATTGCATCACTAGAATGGTGATCGAGTCGGTCGGGTGGTGTTTTTATTGGTTTATTTTATCTCAGAAGAAAAAAGATGATTTTGGACGATCCCTAAACCAACGGTGCAATAGATTTTCCGCGAATTTTAATCGACAAAACGTAATGGCGAAATGTATGTACGAACAAATAGGTGTCTAGGATCGTTTCAAAAAGTAGCGCAATGCATTATAATGAAATCATAATTACAATCTCCTTCAGCATATAATCAATTTTTGGGCGATAACCCTATGTTAAAAACGCACAACAATCGAAATATAAAGCATTTTAGCCTCCGATTTAAGTGATATTTGTATTTTGAACTCTATCTAATTTTATTTTCAAATTATTTCATGTACAGTCTTCATTAGCTCAATCGGCAGAGCGCCGGCTTCACAATCATGAGGCCAGTGGTTCGAATCCTGTAAATGTTATATGTTTTTCTGTTTGTTATTACACTTTATTTTTAGAAATTGACATAGGATTGCTTATCGTTCGCTATATTTATTGAATTTTGAACTTAATGATACTTTTTTCTTTCGCAATTTCACTGTGATAAAGAATGTCCTGTAAATATAATTGTGTTGACTATTTCATTGAACTATGGAGTCCCTAGCTAGTCTATTCATGAACATGGTCTGCAAAGAACAATTGTTATGTAAATAAGAAGCCAGTCGGCTTGTCCTTGAATCGATTTTCTTATTTCCTACACACCATCGCGATAGAAATGTATACAGCAACATGTGTATGCACAACTTTCGAAAGTGGCTATAGTCGGCAATATGATTCAACACATACGTACGTAGCAATGCAATGTTCAATCCTTTGTAAAGTTGAATAGGTAATCGGATTAGGTTATCTCGTTGTTATTCCTTCTCCCTCTACTAATTCCATGATCTCATCAACCCGCGTCCTTATCAACTATCTAATTTAAATATTCATGAAATGCAAATATTGCAACGCCCATCGTACGTCGCTGCCAGACGAAGCCATCCATGTTTTGATATTCCGATCTTGTTATACATTAAAATTGATTTCAAATAAAGAATTATTGATATTTCATGCCATACAATAGGTGATTCTGCCTGTCTTAAACCAAATCCGCGCCAGTGTATTACTATTAGAAATTAGACTTTTTCAACCATTAATGTGAATAATTTCTGTGCCATAAATGTATTTCAAAGAGATTGGGATCATCATGTCTAATATCCCCTGGTTGGCTTCGATCATGTTATAGCGCCATCTAGACCAGTTGCGACAAACTATTAAGGTCAAGAGAATCGGGGTTTTGTCTCTGGAGTTTCTTATCCCATAATTATTAATATCCCTGATCATAGGGGAGGTTTGGTTCGGTTTCTTCTAAAAGCACCTAATTGGGCTCATATGTTGCTCATACCATACTCTTATGATTTATGATGGATGCCAAAATTTGGGCCTTCTGGCACAGCCATATTGGCCAATTCCAATATGGCCGCCATACTGGGGGATCAAAAATTAAAATTGCGACCTTTTCACATTTTGCTCAATATCTCAGTAACCACACATCGGAAGTGGGGCAAACTATACATTTTTAGAATCCTTGTGCTCAGACAAACAATTTGGTATGCTTGTCAGCTTAATAGAAGCAATTTGAATGTTTGATCCCCCAGTATGTATTATGAAGTGTAATGATAGTTTTGATAGTTTTTCTTTTTAATGTATTTTCTTTTACAACTTTTGGATGGGGTCTTTTGTTTGTAAAGCGCCCAGGGACCCATGTTTTCGGCGCTATATGTTATTGTTATTATTATTATTATTAATAGTATTCTCTTGGGCATTGTGAGTTTCACACTTAGATTTAGACCAACGAAGAAGTGTCGAACTTTTCCAGTGTCCTCTCTTTATATCGTTCATGTCTTTGAAGTTCGTCGGGAAATATACTGTCAAAGACCTTTAGCTTTTAGCCTATTCAAACCTGAAACAAATACACCTGTTACTGTCTCTTCTACGTATTTCACAGGTAGGCTTATAATGTCTCAGATTTAAGCTTAAAATATTTTGTTCTCTTACCTGTCAGTATTTTTGCCCCCGGTGATATACATGAACCCCAGATCCGGATAGCGTATGTTAACTGGAATCGTTACTGATAAATAGTGCCACCATACGGAACGATCAACGACGCTTTCTGTGGGGAAAACAAATCAATTTTGGAAATTTGTTATATTCATTGATTTCCCAACTCTTTCCCAACCACAGGACAGTCATAGCTAATGGTGATACTCTCCAGCATGCCCAGGGTGGATAGAACAAGAAGATTTGCCATGCATAATCTTGTTGTGATGAAGCTATTTTACTCGTTAGAAGGGCATTTCTCTTTGGTTATCTCGCTATCATTGTCACAGCAAGCATTACAAGATGGTTTCAGGAACATTTTATGAACCATTTATAGTTTAAAAAATGGAGATTTCCGAAAAATCTTAAATGATTAGTCGTGGAATCTCGAACATCCCACGCTCTTACATTCACTTTTAAATTCCCGCCATTATGACAGTGTTTCTGGGTCAGTATTCTGGTAGTTATCCGTGATGAATGAAACTACCATGCATAAGAAAGAAGTGAATTAACAAGGTTTCATTTGTTACTAGATGCTATCATTAGGCACACGATTTGTAGAAAGCGTCGGTGTACGTACGAATACTTTCGTACGGACGTACTTTTCGCATAAATATCGGCAATCAAGGATGATACTTGGTAAGTTTTGGGACCTATTCGTGACAAATCGTTAAGTATGTCCTTGTTTATCATCGAGTCTGTTGACAAGAGTCCACAAATATTCCCTGATGTATGAATTAACTATCAACTTTGAACATTTCTTACCGTTCAACCAAGTTTGTGACGTCATATTTAAGACATAAACAGTGTAAACTCCTTCCACAGTTCGCGTACACTCCTCCAAAAGATAATAATCATAACTAGGGTCGGCTTTATTAATGTAGTCATCTAATGGGGTGGAAGAAGCGAATGCAAGAAGACTGGTAACAGCAACGCACCAGAACACCTTGGATGGCTCCATGTTGTGCAAGTGACTGTTGAGGTGAGCTTATACCGCACTTATAAAACTCGCCCATTGCTTGTGTGGTGGATTTCGATCACGACAGGAGCATGCGCAGATGCGATTTTTGTGTAAGTGGTCTGTGATTTTGTCAATATTATATTTTTACTGTGATTTGTCGATCTGCATTAAATGCAAAAAGTAACAACGCCCCCGGCTGAACCACCAACCCTTCGGTTAACAGCCGAACGCGCTAACCAATTGCGCCACGGAGGTGATTATTTACTAGGCTGTTTTGGTTTGTCATGTTCACCCGTACACTTCCCCGTACACTTTCTTGCAAAATCGGGCATCGTTTTTTCTCAAATGTTGCTTGCATATTGCCGTTGCTGTCGCCTTTAATACATGTGCTGTTATTGAACTTGGAACCAACGTTTAATTTGACCTGTCTATTTTCAATAAAAAAATACTCCAATACGGGAAAAAAAATCAGAAAAGCTCACAGACAACAAATAAGAACATCATTTTACTCGACCTAGAATTTCAATCAACGGATTTCAATCATCGGGAAAACCCGATGATGCGAGTGACGTCATTTAATGAGCTCATTAGCATAATTTATGTCCGTGAAATGTACAATAGAGTTTTATAAGTGTACCGGTGAAATTGCGGGTGGTGCGATCAATAAACCTCCCGAATTTGCCGGGATAAGGTTGGAAGGTTACAACAATATTTCTTATCGATGGTATATTTGATATGATGGTGTATATATATATAGTACAAAGGTCTATACCATCGTGATTACTATTTTTGTAGGAGTGTACTGAGCATTTATACAATAACCTTAATTAGATCCTGAAATATTGAACTTTAAATGTTTAAAGTGAATGCACTTTTCGCAACTTGATCTTTTAAATGTAGACTATGGTCCAAGTTAGAATTTAGAGATTAGAAACCCACACACCCCCAACACACACCACCAAACGATCAACTGTCATCGCGTTATCTGGTTTTATCATGGTAATCATGTTAGCTTAAGTGGGAGTGTTATGTACAGCGGCCTGGTCCTAATTTGATGGCACAGTCAAACCACTATTGAATTGAGTGTAGCCATGAAATGGTCATGGGAAGAATTGAACCAGGAATCGGACCCGTAATCGGATCGATGTTCTAAACAACGTTAGACGAGACATAGAATTTGGAGGAAGAAAAAAAAAATGATATAAACTTTACACTACAGGTACAATCAATTTTCATTTTCATATTTTTTTGTTTGAAATTCGCATTTTGCTTAATTACTTTACCAGTGATTTATTGACCAGAACTATATGCAAATTCACAATTGATAACAAATGTACAGGTACAATCAATTTTCATTTTACGATTTTATTGTTTTTGAATTTCGTATTTTGCTTAATTACTTTACCATTGATTTATTGACAATAATTATATGCAAATTCACAAATGATAACAAATGTACAGGTACAATCAATTTTTATTTTCCATGCGGTTAAGTACTAACGTGGTGAGTTCAGAAATGAAATATTTATAATTCGTAACTTAATTTCTGTCACCAACATTTTCTTATCTGCGAAAAGAGCGAAGTGCTGACAGGCGAGCGTACGCAGGGTGTTTAGGGTGTAAAACACCCTCCTCCGTCTGTCAAAAAAGAGGGAATAAATAAAGAGTAAACATAACCTCCCCCTCTGCGCAGCGCATTGCCCCCACCCCAATTTTTGAGTTGGGAGCATGCCGCGCACCCTTTTTTGGCAACCTTAAACACTTATACAGGGTGTATCAGAATGAACTGTACAGAGGCAATATGATTTATTACGGTATGAATTCGATTGATATTGTTCAAACCGTTTTCACATATATTTTGCGCAAACGCCTAGCTTTCATAACAATTTTAAATTTTGAAAATCTGACATTTCTGATGGAAAATACAGATTTTCTGGTAAAAATGGTAGATTTCAATTTTGTTCGAAATGATCAATTTAAAAAATCTGTGAAATTACTAACCCTACCTGAGATATCCATCCGTCCATAGGACAGGGCTTATTTTTGGTCACCATATCTCAACTTTTCACATCACTTGTATAACTATTTATTATTTGCATACTTTTGATTTTTAATCCGCAAGTCACCCATTTTTGTATCAAATGACCACGAAAGTGACACATAAAACGTAAACAAATGGCTATAGAAATATTAAGTAAAATTTTAACCCCCTTTTCAGTTGGTGTAGTTGACCCTGAAAAGGGGCTTTATTTTAAGTCTTATGTTTTTATTTGTTTATTTTATTCAAATGAAGAGTGATCGATTGATAATTATAGACTTTAAGTCGCACTGAAGATATCAACCCGAAACCACAAACAAATTAAATACCGCTAAAGAGATTGCTAAGACTGTGGGTGGATGTGATCTTTTCCATGGGACGCCCTCAATCCTCGAAAAAAATTGGAAGCAGATTTTCTTGCAGATTTACTTTTCTGATCATAAATCATGAATATAAGTTACAGAGCTATACGATTCCTAATAACCTCAAAATCATCGTTTAAAGTGTGAATAGAGTAAAATTTGCGGTACAATCTATTTTTCAAACCATGATTTTGAAGTGTTGCTAAAATAGTATATACTGCATTAAATTTAGGTATTGATTCTTAATTTTGCTTAATTAAAGCTAAATAGCACACGATTTTAATTTACCAACAGCGATATTCTTATCGAGGAGACAATACCCGACAGGTCAAATGTCGTGGCCCATCGACTAGGATCGATAAACTTAGCGGTAACTTTTCGCGAGTAGAAACAGGGGGGGATTAAAAACAGACCAATTGAAACTTAGCGTAAATTTATTAGCGTTTACTTTTTGCAGTGCCCCAGCAGAAACACGAGATTACAAAAAGCACTCGCACAAGGCCTAGCACTTGATATTTCCCAAAGCTTCACGAGTATGGGGCGCGTCAGTAGGAAAGACTCCAGCTCAGTTATTATGACACTTATTCACTTACAGCGTTATTTCCCAAACTTCAAAAGTACATAGGGTGCCGAACTGCAAAGGGTATAATGAAAGACACAGTTAGGTATGGCACGCCGTTTGGTTCAAAATTAACATTGTTTTTGCATGTCAATTTGTGATATTACGTGTAATTCTTTTGTACATCAATATGTGTTTTTACCCCGGATTTGGTTTGGTCGGGGGTGTGCCGCTGGAGATTCAAAACCCATACCCAAATTTTCGCGAAAATAGACAAACAGGACCCATGTCTAAGGATTTTTCAGTTGAAAAGCCTACCCATGGCTAAGGATGTCTCATGAAAAAACGACCCACTGGAGCGGCACGTCCCCGTATGCCTTACATACGTGAGTACCCCCCCCCCCCCCCCCGGGGTTTTTACGTGTCGGTTTTTTGATTTTGAACCAAACGGCGTGCCTATGCCACGACGTTGGGTTCAATATGTGTTCAATTCAATTTGTGTTACGTCGTGTCTTTTTTTTTTAATTTTGAACCAAACGGCGTGCCAAGCCGTTTGGTTCAAAATTTAAAAAAAAAACACAAACAAAAAACAATTTGAATGGCACGCCGTTTGGTTCAAAATTAACATTGTTTTGTATATCAATTTGTGTTTTACATATATGTGTTTTTACTTGTCGGGGTTTTTGTTGTTGAACCGAACGGCGTGCCGAGGACATGCCGTTTCGTTCAAAATTAACATGTTTTTGTATACAATAACGTAAATCCAGAACATTTGGAACAGAGTGCTCAATACTAAATAAGTAGAGCAATATATATTATATTAAATCAACTTGATTAAAATTCAAAAAAAAATAAAAAATAAAAAAATAAAAATAAAAATAATAATAATTCCGTATTGTATGTAAATAACATCCATTGTTTTTACTTTTTAGTATAAAATTGTGCTATCATATCCCACACAATACGGAGAGGAAAAAAATATTTATTTTGAGGGTACTTTTCTGTTTCCGTTGTCCAAAATGTCTCTCTGGCTTTGACCACAACTGACTAAAACAGATATCAATTATCATTTACTTAATTCAATTTTAAATGTTTAGCCATGGTTCAGATAATCATGACAAATGTCATGGGGATGACATTCATATGTGATGTTAAGGATGTAGAACTTAGTGAGCGACCCTCATACTTTGCTTGCATACAGACAATGTTCTATTTGCCTAAAGGATGACATTATCATCTAAATCAAAAGTTAAAAAGTAAGGACTTTTTAATGTTTACCAATTTTGAAAAGAAACTCCACCCCATTGTGAAAAAAGTATAAGCTAGTGCTAATTATCCAAGACCACTTCTTTTCACATTTAAATGTCTCTATACAATTAGCCTGGTCCAATGTAGAAACAAAGCTTTTATTTGGATTACTCATGTGTGATGCACATCATGTACTCGTCAAAATGAGAATAATTACTTATTTTGAACAAGCATAATAAGAGTTTAACATAGAGAAGAATAAATAGTAGTTGACAAGAGATTAACAGAAGGCCTTTTTCCGTTCAAACGCGTTAAACAAGACAATTCGCTGCACTTTGTCTTTACATGGTGTGTATCTTCAGTCTGATAAATGTAAAAGATGATGAAAAACAATGGACCTAATCTCATTGGGTTTCATGATGAAAAACATTAATGAACTTGGGAAATGATGGGTACTAATCATTTTTGATTAGGCGCTCAATAAATGCTGCTTTATTATTATTATTATTTTTGGACAGTCTGAAGACCCGTTACTGTACACTCTTTATGGAACAGGCCTCGTATAGAAGAGAAAAAACATGCGAGGATGTATGTGTCCTGGTATTTAAGGTGAAATAATATGCATTTAGGACGTGTCTGAAAAATCAGAGCATTATAACCCTACGGATGGCCTAATAGCAGATAACACAGTTCCTATTGACATAACCCATCGTCAGATATGTGATGGCAAGAAAAAATATACAAATCCATCAAAATAAATGACCAATTACCACTAAAACGTCCTAATTCAAAAAATGACAAAATGAGCCCAAAAAGCACCCAAAAGCACCCAAAATCACCCAAAAAATACCCAAAGTAGCCCAAAAAGCCCCCAAAATGACTACTATTTTTATTTTTAGAGATTAACTTATCACATATTCCTAATTATACCATAAGAGGTGGTGCGCAAATGTTTTACATGCCAAGTACTCCCATTTTATCAATGTCAATACCATCAAAAAGTCAAAACAAGATGGCCGCCAAAAGTAGCCCAAAAAGCGCCCAAGACACCACTTAGAAAATTCCCACCAAGAATTTTTGGAATCTACACAAAATGTTGATTAAAATATGAAATTTGTGGAGATTGTTTATAAAATGCCCGAAGGGACGAAAAATTGAACATAAGCCTATGTACTATAAGGCGTCGACGAGTTTATGGAGTGCATAATATTTAGAATTATATCAATGGGATTCAATACTAAGATATTTCTCATTAATGTTATTGTTCGTAGATTATGTTGATATGTTCTTATACAATAATGCCGTAGCACTCCTCTCCATAGCATTCTGGAGCTGCCCAGGCACCGTTTGGCATGATGTTCATCTCAGATGTAAAGATCAGTGTTGTGTTATCTGGTCCTACGAAAGATGCCTGTGTAAGAACAAAGACATAAGAAAGAAATCATATTTTGATGTTATCAATGCAGTATAGTATTGCCTGAACTCAAAATTGATCTGTAATATGATAATATTCATTATTTAGTATAATTTAAATGGTTGAATGGATCTGAGACATGTGGCATTTGATCTGTTAAAAACACCCTGTCAGTGGATGCCACGAGAGAAAACACAAGAAAGCTCTTAATGGTAGTACAGTAACCTCTCTGTCCCCCAACAATATAAAAATAGCTGTCTACGCATGGAGGGACGATCATGGAGATCCACATTTGGCCTAAATTGCATTAGATGTATCTTGCCTTAAAGTTTAACAACTTTGACCCTGCGATAAGAGCCATATCATATCTAGAATATAAATATTATACAAACAGTTACCAATGACAACTATGAGGATTCTTAACAGAGATTGTGTCTAATCCCCATTGATCAATTTGAGCTGGTAGACTGACTGAATATCTTAATTCACTGTAAAAAAGATGGACGCCTCAAAAGGTGTTCTGGCTATTAACACCAATTGGTGTTCTATGATTTTAAACTTTTATATTGAAAATATTTACACATATTATCAGTTTTCTCTTATTTAAATAGTATCCTATATCCACAAATATTTGAAAAACATCAAAATTAATATTATCATTACAGGATTAAGTCAGCTGAAAATTGAACGTGTTCTATTTTGAACACCGTGTTAAACAAAGGAACACCTTTCTTACACCTTTCTTAACACCTTTTCTGTAACAGTTTGGGAACACCAATGTGTTCTAGAGCGCGTCAGGAATAGTGCAAAACGTCATAATGTATTATTATCTTAGGGTACTTTTAACATCTACATGACTTTATTTATACTTGTAAAATTATTCGCAATGAAAAAATGAGTCAAATGACACTATCGTGATAAACAAATTGCAGAATTTCAATACATTTGGCGGCAAGTTGTCTTAAAGGCATATTATGTGATCTTTTCCAGAGAGCGCCCTCTATTCATGATTTTTTTTTAGAATGTAGATTTTGTTGCAGATTTACATTTCTGATCATAAATCGTACATACATTTCAAGATACAGAGCGATGCGATTCCTAATTACCTCAAAATCATGGTTTTAGAGTGAATTTAGAGTGAAAATATAAACTGTCGGTGTTATCCCGACAGTTTATTTTCACTCTAAACCATGATTTTGAAGTAATTAAGAATCGTATCGCCCTGTAACTTGGAATGCATGTACGATTTATGATCAGAAATGTAAATCTGCAAGAAAATCTTTTTTTTCGATGTTGAGGGCATTCCCTGGAAAGATCACATAATATACCTTTAACCGATTGCCACAGTTGTTTTGTCAAGTTGTGTGCCTGCAGAGAGAACTGTTAAAAACATTGACCAAACCACTTGTGTAATATTCATGATATTATAGATGCAAACCAAATCCATGTTCGTGTTTTTTAGCTCATGCTATGATCAAGGCGCAACAAATTTGGGATACGCCTATGTTTGATCGAAACTGATTCTGCAAGTGTTATCTATCCAAATATGTTTCAATTTTGAAATTACAAATTATCTTACCAGAATTTAGAGACTACCGAATATGAATAGGCAATATACATATTTTAACGGAACGTTCACTTTGGTTATATAGCGTTTCTGAGGTGTTTTCTTTCTTTTTTACCTTCCTCGTTGGAACGATCTTGCTTTCCATGATTGGATCTCGATGGGTGTTTGGTCCGTTGAGAAGTCAATTATACCATGTGTAGCGTTCTAATAAATCGGCATAATCATATAGAGAAAAAAAACAAGTCTTTTAATTTGCAGTTTCAACAAGTCATCAGTAGATGACTGACTCGAACTATTAACTTTCGGGACATCATGCTTACTCGGGTGTTGTCCCCGATCAACGATGGCTCTCCACACTTTTCGGTCTTTCATTGCTGCCTTTATGTTACAGATGTCCAATCCAGTGTCTTACTTGAGAATGTCGATAAATGTCAGGGCATGTCTTCCCGGTTTTCTTTTGCCATGCTTGGGGATCCATGGCACCAGTTTGGATACTGGCTCCTCGCTTGAAACAGTGGCCAGCAAACCGTGTTAGTTTCTTCTGAATCTTCTGGCTTATTTTGGGGAAATCACCATACAATTGCATGGGTATTTGTGGTGTTTCCAGTTGACATTGAGTACTGCTGGATATCATAATAGAGTCATAGACTCCGTGATTGATATCGCCCAACGTCTAGTGTGTTAGTTAATTGCATTTTTGTTGGTAAAACTTAACACTCCTCTCTCAGACCAACTGATTTTCCAAGGACTTCTACTGATGGAAATTGTGGCAAATTCTGAATATTGAAGAAGATTATGAACAGAGTTCAGATTGAATCATAATTACTCTAACACTTCTTTACTCTCTCTCTCTATTTTATCTTACAAGCTTCATAGGATGTGTGTTCTTTCTTATATTTTCGTATGCTTTCAAAATTATGCCTCTTTATCTGTATTTTCAGTACGATTTGAGACGGATCCCAACAGGACCCAAGTGAGTGTGTGTTTCCATCGGAACGACAAATTAAACACAATTTGGGCTTTCCACTGATGGGTGTTGGCTTTATACAATGGATGGGCGGGCGGGTATAGACACAATACGAATTAGCAGGAAACAACTCACCTCATATAGTTTCCAACTTAACTCAGGTAACTTCCAGTTCTGTTGAAACAAAATGAACCACACACATTTCTCGATAATATTGCAGAAATGGTATTACATAATTTCCGTTTATTTTTGTTAAACAACGTCCTACTTAAAATTAATATACCATTTAGTTAAACTCCGATTCGTATTACATGTAGCCTGTTTGCGAAATGTTTGTGGAATGGATGATATTATTATTTAAACAATTGAGAATAATTCCACTGGTCAAGCCGACACACGATCGTAAGAAAGATGAAAAATTCTGGTGGTCTATCGAACAACCGGCGAAATACTTGGCCAAAGGCAAAGAGGATCCCTATATTATCGAATATTTCATTTCCCCTTTTTCCCCAAACAATCGCAAAATTTTGATTTAATTTTAAAATCACTTTGAATTACCATACTTTCGGGGAGAATTCAAGGTTTCCACAAGATTACCTTAATGTTGACCTTTTTAAACAAAAATGTCAAAGTGTTGGGTGTATTCGTTTCTCATGCACCCATTTGTCACCCACGCTCCAGGAATATGCACTGTTTAAAGGCTTTACATCTATCCTATATACCTACCTGTTTGATAGACAAAGTAAATGCTTGTAATGACTTCAACAGTGATCTGTAGTGCAACGTCATTGAATGCTCAGCGTTTGGTACAATTCTATATGAACAGAACGATAGAAGAAGAAAACAAGATTTTTCCTATTGTGATTAAGACGAAATTCAAATTCAAAGCCCAGTGGCGTAACTAGAGGGAGGCATTTTCCGGAAGGCTCGCCCACGCCCACTCTATGTGTATTAATAAAAGATAGTCGGTAATGCCCTCCCCTCCCTGATTGAAGACCCTTCCTCGCTACTACTGCCACCACCGGGTGCGACCACCACATTTTCAATCTAACAGAACATATATATAGCGAACATATCCAAAGAGGGAAACTTTATACGGCCGAGTGCACCAATGACGGGTAACTTAATAGGGAGGTAAGCTACCTCCCTAGTAGTTATGCTCTAACTGTAGCATAACTTACTAACGATGTAATTCTTAGAGCATAATTGGCGAGTAACACCAGAATAGCTACTAGCGAGGTAAATATCCACATTAATCAGCATCGTCCCCTTACAAAATCAAGTGTCGCATATGCCAAGTGTTAACCTATAGTTTACTGTAAAATTCTGACGTGGATGGTCCTCCGTAATATTAAAAACGTGTCGTCACTCGCTAGGTCATAGGTGAGTGTAAATCAAGAAACACGTGGAGTCGGACTGCGATCCGGAAAAAAATGATGCCATTTTATGGCCAAAAATTTCGAAGTTTGTTTATCACTTTTTCAAAAATAAGGACTATCATGACATTACAAACATATTTTGGGCGAGGGGCACATATAAACATTGCACCAAAAAGCACAATTTTAATGAAAAACACAAGCACCCGATGGAAACAATTACATACAATTATAACACATCTCTTAACACAAATACCTCCGTGGCGTGGACACCGTGTCCTACGCTTGTTAATCGCGGAACCCCGGTTCGATTCCCAGACCACGCGCGGCACGATATCCTTTTTTTTCTTTTTCTACCCTTCCACTCACAAAAATGTTGAAACTTGGTTTATCAGTTTTTAATTAATAAAAACAATAATAAATTTATGTATTTAGTCATTATTTAAGACCCTTGGACAATTAGTACATTTTGGTCAAAATATGACCCAAAGTCGGTGCGATTAGTGTTTGAATGGGCAAAAGGAATTGATCTAAATTTTGACTTAAAAAATCACCAAATTGCATGAATGGATTTTCAAAAATATAAAAATCTTTCAGCTTATGAGGGGTCACATTCCACTTCAAATAGACACCCCCTGGGCATGCAAGTGCAATTGGTTCTTCAGCATCAGCGAATCATCCCCTTCAATGTTCACAATAAATGTACGCTATACTGCTAGAATCGACTGACTTGTGGCATAAAACGTTATGCCCCAATTTACTCTTGGGTCCGGTCAGGTATAACATTTAGCGTAAATAACCCGCCAGTTACTAGCCTAGTAGCTTACCCCGCATTGGCGCTCTCAACATTTTGGGTTACGCCTCAGTTACTAGCGAGGTAGCGCTATTCTTCAGCTACCCGTCATTGGTGCACTCGGCCGATGTGTTACACTTAATGAAAATTTCACATATGTTCATCAAGATAGTCATGAAAGATACCTTGGCTATTCTATTCACAGTCATTTAATTCCTACATACCTCATATATGTTGGTCCTTGCATTTGATCGAAATAATAATGAGAATCATCCGGCAAGAAGAACTGGTCGTTACTTCCGCTTATAACATATTTTGGCATCGTCAGTCGATCACGGTAAACTATTAAACGGAGAATGAACACTGGTTTAACATGATTCAATATCAATCAAGCCTCCTTGGTGTTGGGAAAAGTCCAGTACATAGTAATTAAGACATCTTTTCCCCAATCTTTTAGTAGCATAACCAGGTTTCTGAAGTCCATTTTGTGAGTTTGGCCCACATCTTTAGGTTTATACTTGGTGTAATAACTTAGCACAAAATCCTCTATTGAAGGATTAACGGATTATACAGCTTTATTCCGTAATGGGGCCTTGACGCTAGACTAACTTACGAATGTCTTACACCAAGGATTTCCCTCAGATCAAGTAATGGGGAATTAGGGTGTTCGTGCCCAGAAACCTTCTAACTAACCCGGGATTCTTGGAGGACTATGGGTCAAATGTATTAATATTAGGCTGACTTTTCAGTTTGTAGATTCACACTGGTGATTATCGCCCAAAATCAACTCACTGGGCACACCAATGAACAAGGTGTCCGCGAAACCTTTGTCGCTTACAACATAGGCCTACACCAGTCCGTCGTACATTGACTGTTATTGCTTTTTAACGGAGGAACCACCACTGAATTAGCCTACCGCAGGAAAGGACATTTTAGTTATAGCTACGAATACAAGAATAGTACGATATACTACACACCCTCTATATATCTCATTTATGGGATAAAAAAGATATGAACCCCTTATATTTGGGCCTGTAGTTAACAGATGGGGACACTGATGTAATGGCTAACGCCAATACCCAATGGTTTACACCTACGTACCGAATGGGTCAATGATGTCGGCCATTTTTTGTGTGTTTTCGTCATCTAAGTTGTCTGTTATATCTTCCTCATAATAATCTTTAAACGCGAAAGTCCATCCAGCCAATGAGCGGTAATGGTGATGCAAATTCTGTAATAAAGTCATGAAACATTCGTTACAATGAACATGATGAATAATTCTACGAGCGGACGGACCTTTCTTATCCTTCTTCAAATGACACTAAGTAGGCCTACATGCAGCATGTAAAAATCTGTTAAAATGTTGCCATTTTTCAAATAATTTTTTCAAATATTGTTTTTTTAAATAATGCTCGGGGTAATACACGTATAATTTTGCTATATCCCTGCATGGAATTTTCACCAGGTATAATGCAAATTCCGTGGAGGATGACGAATAATACGCAGACCCGCACGCGCTGTGACACCACATCTTTATTTGATACATTACCTCTACAAAGTTCAGTGCATCTAGAACAATAGGAACCATTGCAACGACTCTCTTGTCTACAACACCTGTCAGCCACGTTGCCCATCCACGCTATAAATGATAAATGCAACAAATTTAATACGTGTCAATACTAGAGATTATCCATGTAGCGGATTAGTTGCCATCTTGCCGTGAAAATTATAACTGCGATTAAGATTTTCAGAAAGGAGACACACACGTTTCGTAATATATAGTAACACGGTAACACGGTGCATGCAATGAGTTGGACATCCACGATATAATGGGCCCCTCACATGTATCCGTGTGAGCTGGGTGGCCCCTAACCGTCTTATAGAAAAATAACAGAGTCCAACACGGTGAACAATCAGCAAAAAATGTCAACGGTCGCATTGATTTTTTTTTGTAACCGGGTTCATACCGTTCTATACCGGGTCCTCATCAGCCTGGAACCGGGCTCATATCACCTCCTCACCAGGTCCTTACCGGCTGGAACGCCTGGGTACCGGCCAAACCGCCTTGGTAACGTCACCAAACGCCCTTTGTAAGCTGAGCGCTCAATCTCGCCGCTTCACTTAAATTCCGGGAATCTCTGTATTACTCACATGTATCCGTGTAACCTGGCCGAACCCTTACCGTGTGACAAATTGGTGCAGACGGCGGTACACCCTCCGCGCCCGGCAGGAATTTTAAGCATGCTCAAAACTCCTGTCGGGTGAGTAAAAGCGGCGGCGCGGTTTGAGGACGGTTAAAGACGGCACACCTGTTTTGCGCCCGTTCGCAGGGAGGAGGTGGTAGGCGGCCACCTTATACCATCTAACAAAAAACCCAGAGTCAAAACAATTATTTAACAAATGTCAACGGGCGCATTGATTTTTTTGGTGTGGTCACCGGGTCCATACCTTTATATACTGCGTCCTCACCGGCCGGGTACCGGGCTCACCGTCCTCATACATTTGTAGCTTACCGTTCTCACCGGGTGCATAACACCTCACCGGTTCCTCAGTCGATACCGTTCTACACCGAGTCTGTACCGGGTTATCACCGGCCTGGTACCGGGCTCACCGGCCTCATACAGTTCTAGCTTACCGTTCTCACCGTGTCCAGTCACCGTGTGCATACCACCTCTATACCGGGTCTATTCCGCCTTGAAGGGCCTCCTCAGGATTTCTTTTTTTGAAATAGTCCAGACGCTAAACATGTTTTGGTTTTTTGGTTTTAGTTTTTGCCTTATTCACTTATTGTGAGAGTCCGTTCTGTGAACGGTTAACCAGTTGGCATGCGCCCGTTCGCAGCCCATCGCTGATGATGGTCTACGTCCACCACCGTTCATCACCGCCCTGCGAACGGGCGAGAAACGGGTGCGAAACGGGTGCGCCGTCCTTATACCGTCCTCATACCGGGCTCTCATCGTTCGCCGCCGCTTTTACTCACCCGCAGGAGTTTTGAACATGCTCAAAACTCCGATGGCCGGCAAAGTCCCCTGAACGTGTAACGGACGGGAAACGGCCCACCGTGTGTGCCGCCGTTCGCACCCATTTTTCACACGGTAAGGGGCCGCCCAGCTCACACGGATACATGTGAGGAGCCCATAAGATAATTGTATAATATAGGTCACTACTCAAGAAATCATTGTAATTAAAAAAAAGTCACTGCATCAAACCAATTAAAAGAGATATGACTTGAGTGCTGTCTTGTAGCTGATGTGATTTCAGGAAAATCACTTCTGCTGTTCTAAAGCTGAGAATCCATTTTCTCTTTCGTTCACGATGGCCAGACTCCTCATCTAACATTACTGGAAAGATTCGCCACAAAGCGAGTCTGTTTTGCTTTTCCATTAAATGGTGATACATCTATTTTCCTCTAGGTTTGAGACGCGATTATTAAGCAACATTAATAAATGTTCAGAAGCACATTACGTTCACCACAGGGAGCTCGAACTCACAACATCAGTATTGCCAAACACTATCCGTTGCTCCACAACAGCCCCATTATTTCTCCTACAAACAGAGGATTACTAGAATGTACATACCTTTGATGCACCGGCTGGTATAAACTGAGTCAGATTGATTTGTGGTTGTATTTTATGTGACCAGTCCCTCATAGTATCAAATCCACGAATTGCCGCCTTAAAATATTATACATATAAAAAGAAAAGAGAGTTGTCAGAAACCCGTGGAATGTTTCTAACCAAGTTATTAGTATTTTGAGTCATGATTAAATCGATAAGGACGGGGAGATACTTTTTCAATAAATTGACATTTTGAAGATATCGTATCTCATCTGCTCATCATGTCAACATTTACCGCAATAATGTTGTCATATTAACGAAAATATGTCATCATGACAAGATCAATTTCTTGACATCTCAATAAGCATGATAAGGGGGTGGCACTTAAACATCTCCGTAGAAACCCAGTTCATGTTTATCCTAATGCTAATTGTTAAAAAGTAAGTTATCATTCTAAAATGTTTCAAAACTATTACATGTAGCAGGAAAGTGAATGAATCAATTTGGACCATTTCATAGAACTTGGTTTAAGTAATGACTAGGTATCAAAAGAAATTCAACTCCGAATTCTTTTCAAACAAAAATATTGTGTTAGAAGGTGAGAAATTTCCAAAATTATTATCTCCAACAACAACAAAGTTCAAAGTCTCAGAGTAAAAAATATTTGTCCACAAAACAGTCGAGGTTTTGGCGCGAATCTTAACATGTGCATGGTTTAAAACAGACACTTTTTATTTATTTTTGTTACCTTTGTCATTGGTAATTGTAGTAAATATTCAGGTTGGTCTGTTCCATTGGCTATGTAATGATTCCATGTGTATGCAATAGCAGCATCTTCACTTCGAGATTTATTTTTAGGATCCTCCTGTAAACGTGAAATTAACGTATCACTTGGTTACATACAAAAAGAAGATTTCTTGTGCAGTCCAGCATGTTTACCATCACTGCAGTGCCAACAGGGCTTTTCCCGAAAACAAACAATGCCAAACATGTGTTAAAAGTAATTAACAGCTGTAGGTTGTCTGACTTCCACCATGGTACAGATAGGCATATTGGCCACACATACGACGTAGGCCTACATGACGACATCGACTGTATGTGAAGTCGATCGACTTGGCAAAATGACCTATCTCGTCAGGATGACATTTCCTTTTTGTAAAGTTGACTTGGCAAGATGACGACTTAATAAGGTGTTTAAGTCGACATGGTAAGAAACATTGTCTGAACATGTCGACATAACACCGATATTAAGTATACTTGTCAAATATAGTATCTCGCTTAGTCGTAGGCCCGTCGTAGGATGGCATAGATGCTTCCGTAGTAATTGATCGTCAAGTGATTTCATAAGTAACTTCGAGAAGTTTTGATCGCGTGGTGACTGTACGCAAATGTAAATGTAATGCAGACAGACATACAAGAACAGTAACTCATGCAAAAGATACATCGAGGGTTGAGAGCCAGAAGGCCGTAAATCAACTTCTGGGCAAAATGAGATTTTGGTACCCAAATCATCCACATAACCCACAGATTTTAAGAACCATAAAGACTTGGCCAAATCCAACTCAATGTAACAGGTTTCAGTCAGTGCCAGAAGACCTTAACTCAGACTTACGTCCTTCTAGTGTTCACTGAATTGACATAATGAGTGAGTTACTTTAATTGTCGTAATAAGTTATCTCAAATAGAAAATAATAACTAGTTCATTATAACACTACGGTATGTGTGATACTAAAATACAACTTTTTAAAACTATAATCAGAGGTATGAGTTTGGTGCTACAGTGTGTTGTAATGGGTCCCAAATATTCAAAGTTAATTATCTCAAAATAGCCTGTTTTTAGTTAAGGCCTTCTGGCGCTCAACCCTCGACATGCAAAAATCCACTTTTTAACTTTAGCTTCGAGTTAATTGAGAGCAACGGTAATCGTAACATTACCTTGAACACTATAGGCTGGTTCGGATTCTGTTTAAGAGTTCCCGCCACTCTAGAATATCAAAGTGGTGAATTTTAATTGAGGGTATAATAGTCAATGGTTAGTTAGTTGAGACAATAATGCTAATGTTTTAAGGACATTCCATGAACAAAATTCTAATTCTAATTTATGAAATGATGTATAGTCAACGGTTAGTTGAGATTATAATACCAATGTTATATCATGATAGAGAACAGAACAAAATGGTATGATTTGATTTGATTTGATTTGATTTGATTTGATATTATTTGGGTCCTACGACCCTGGATAACCCAATAAGCTTATTAGCTTATTTCCATTGGGGTCCGTTAGATGTGTGAACAGATACAGACCGGGATGATCCCCTAAACTAAACGAAAGAGTCTGTAACCTTTTAACATGCTCGGGTATTGCTCTTCCGATGCACGGGACCACCATTTATACGTGACTTCCGAACCACTGTTTTTGCTGCCATTAGGAAATCGTCACAAATCATTTCGCTTCATTTACCAGGGTACCGATACGGCGTACACAGTATCAGCACTTAGATTGTAATATCCCCTAACAGCTCCCCAATCTCGCTTGGGTCGACGAAGCAATTGAGACTAAGTACCTTGCCCAAGGATACAAACAAGTTGGCTGTAGTGGGACTAGAACTCACAACCTTTGCATCGTGAGACCGGCATGCTATCCACTAGACCACACGTGCTCCCAGAATAAAAGACAATATTACATTTGAATAAATATTCGAACCAACAATAAGAATGAGCCTATCGTTGTGTCGAAAGATCTTCAACAGATTAATATGAGTCAAATTTATCTGTTGTGGGGTGGGGGCGGTTAAAATTAAAAGAATTACAATTTAAAATTGTTTCTATTATACTCACACTCCTACGCTAACACCGGCAATAGATGATAACAGAATATCGGTGTCTGTCAGGGGATCCGGTGGACTGTAACGTAACAGAAACATATTTTTAAAAAGACGTTGTACCTATAAAAAAACCAGGGACGTACAACGTTGGTACAACGTTTAAAAAAAAATGCCCACTGGGATAGTGAAAGGTTATTTCCAATATTTACTTGAACCATACTTGCTTTCCAGTATTTATGCTTGAACACTATGTCACCGGAGGGAAATACGGAAAAGTGCACATAATAACATGATCCCCCGTTAGTTAGTTGCAAAAGAATTGGACACTGCACTTTGTTGCGTAACTTAGAAAGTTTTGTGGGTAAATTGCAGAACTGTCATCATAAACTTTCGGCAACTTCATAACATTTTGCGTGAACATTGCGCATTTTTCGCCAACTTCAATAAATGGTGGGTAATGTTGCCCATTTTCGGCAACGTGTTGGGAATTTTGCCAATTTTCGGCAACTTACGGCAACTTTTTTTTTGGGGGGGGGGTGACGTATTTTACCGGGCAACGTTGGTTACTTTTCGGGTTTGTATTGTGCACAAAGGGACAACAGAAAATATCTAATTTCCCATGGAGATGGGTGTATGTGTTGGCATCCATTTGAAATATGACGTACGCGTGTACTGTGCAATTGGAAGTGACAGCTGACCATAAAGGTGTAACATCCATCAAGAACACATCGATTTATTTTAAAGGAAGGACAATATTTTCGCACATCACAGCGCACTATCACAGTCTCACAGAAGATCTTTCATTTTTCAGCATAACATTTTTCCGATGTCAAGGGCCTTCACTTGAATATCATAACATATTATTCTAGTATGGAAATCAAGTTTTTAAACTTATGACGCGTCTTACGTTGGTTTCAATCAACATTTACGATGGATATTCATCATGGTATAGGCCTAACCCTTCGTAAGTATACGACGGGGGCTAAGGGCATCATAGGGGAGGTTTGGTTCAGTTTCTTCTAAAAGCACCTAATTGGGCTCATGTGTTGCTCATACCATACTCTTATGATTTATGATGGATGCCAACATTTGGGCCTTCTGGCACAGCCATATTGGCCAATTCCAATATGGCCGCCATACTGGGGGATCAAAAATTAAAATTGCGACCTTTTCCACATTTTGCTCAACATCTCAGTAACCACACATCGGAAGTGGGGCAAACTATACATTTTTAGAATCCTTGTGCTCAGACAAACAATTGTGTATGCTTGTCAGCTTAATAGAAGCAATTTGAATGTTTGATCCCCCAGTATGTATTATGAAGTGTATTGATAGTTTTTCTTTTTATTGTATTTTCTTTTACAACTTTTGGATTGGGTCTTTTGCTTGTAAAGCGCCCAGGGACCCATGTTTTGGGCGCTATATAAATACGTTATTATTATTATTAATAGTCTCTTGGGCATTGTGAGTTTCACACTTAGATTTAGACCAACGAAGATGTGTCAAACTTTTCCAATGTCCTCTCTTTATATATCGTTCATGTCTTTCAAGTTCGTCGGGAAATATACTGTCAAAGACCTTTAGCTTCTTATCCTATTCAAACCTGAAACAAATACACCTGTAACTGTCTATTCTACGTATTTCACAGGTATATTAAATGTCTCAGATGTAAGCTTAAAATATTTTGTTCTCTTACCTGTCAGTATTCTTTCCCCCGGTGATATACATAAACCCCAGATCCGGATAGCGGATGTTAACTGGAATCGTTACTGATAAATAGTGCCACCATACTGAACGATCAACGACGCTTTCTGGGAACAACAAACAAAATCAATGTTTGAAATTCGTACGTAATATTCGTTGCCTTTACAACTCCAACCAAAGGATCGACATGGAGCCTGAAAGTAAAGTTGGTCTGTAGGCCTACAGACTGAATTTGCGCAAAGAAATAATTTGAATCACCAAAACCTTTCTCAAGATTGCTGGTTATACAACTCCTGCAGAGAGAGAATATTCGATTTTACGTGATCTGCTAATGATGAAACCATTTTAGTATTTAGAATATCATTTCTTTATGGTTGTTTCGCTATCATTTATCTCAGGTCCGAAAGAGTGTCGTGGAATCTCAAACCTTCCATGCTCTTATATTCACTTTTTAAAATTTCCCGCCATGACCTGAGACAAATATAAAGGTAAATTTGTTTCAGGCCATGATGCGACAGTGTTTCTGGTCAGTGTTTTGGAACAATGGTATTCATCAGTGATGGATGAACATACGGTATCATGCATAAAGAGGTTAATTGGCAAAGTTTCATTTGTTGCTGGATATTCAGAATGTTCTATCATTTAGCACATGGGTGTTAGACAACATTGATTTGTAAATACCTCCTATAACCGAATATACTTTTCGTATACTAGTATATATATCGGCAATCAAGGATTATACCGTCTTGGTACATAAACTGACAAGAAAGTTTTGGGATTTATTTACGAGGGTCATTCAATAAGTTATACCTCCTCATTCATAACATCGCTAATAGGTAGAACTTATTGAATGACCCTCGCATGTGAGAAACCGTTAGGTTTGTCCTTATTCTATTTATCATCGAGTGAGTATAATGAGTGCACAAATAATCCCTGATGTGATGAATTAACTAAAGTGCTCAACAAAAGAAAATCATACATTTTGTTTTTGTCCTAGGCCTATTGAGTGACTTCCAATTATTTTTTGACCAATCAGAGTAGATAGACATTTGGTATCAAATTGTGCCAAAAAGATTCGTCCAAATGTCTATCTACTCTGTTTGGTCTAAAAATAATTGAAGACTTTCTTTTGTTGAGCACCTAATTTAATTTGAAACAGTTAGGCCTATGTATTTGAACATTTCTTACCGTTCAACCAAGTTTGGGACGTCATATTTAAGACATACACAGTGTAAACTCCTTCCACAGTTCGCGTACACTCCTCCAAAAGATAATAATCATAACTAGGGTCGGCTTTATTGATGTAGTCATCTAATGGGGTGGAAGAAACGAATGCAAGAAGACTAGTAAAAGCATTTTTGGGTGGCTCCATGTTGTGCAAGTGACTGGTGAGGTGAGCTTATACCGGTGAAATTGCGGGTGGTGCGATCAATAAACCTCCCGAATTTGCCGGGATAAGGTTTGAAGGTTACAACAAAATTTCTTATCGATGGTATAATTGATATGATGGTGTATATATATATAGTACAAAGGTCTATACCATCGTGATTACTATTTTTGTAGGAGTGACTGAGCATTTATACAATAACCTTAATTAGATACTGAAATATTGAACTTTAAATGTTTAAAGTGAATGCACTTTTCGCAACTTGATCTTTTAAATGTAGACTATGGTCCAAGTTGGAATTTAGAGATTAGAAACCCACACACCCCAACACACACCACCAAACGATCAACTGTCATCGCGTTATCTGGTTTTATCATGGTAATCATGTTAGCTTAAGTGGGAGTGTTATGTACAGCGGCCTGGTACTTAGTAATTTGACGGCACAGTCAAACCACTATTGAATTGAGTGTAGTCATGAAATGGTCATGGGAAGAATTGAACCAGGAATCGGACCCGTAATCGGATCGATGTTCTAAACAACGTTAGACGAAACATAGAATTTGTCCTACATTATCCAAGGGGGTCGAGCCTACTGATATTGAGAAAAGGTATGCCACCTCAAAAATCACCCTCTTAACCACTCTTTGAATATTTCTTGAGATGTCTTTACCCCGGTCTATACTCTGGGTTTGATAAAGCGAAATCGAAGCCAGACA
The DNA here is from genome assembly GCA_035610835.1 of Ophiura sarsii. NCBI lineage: Eukaryota > Metazoa > Echinodermata > Ophiuroidea > Amphilepidida > Ophiuridae > Ophiura > Ophiura sarsii. The sequence goes on along the minus strand of CM069441.1, from coordinate 88,358,975 downwards.
AAATTATAAGCGGATACAAATACTATAACTGGCTATAAATAATACTGAAAAGTTCGTGTGATCATAATCAGTCTACATTGATATCAGTCTTGTGACTCAACTGACAACAAAGGACGATGAACCCATGGTGATCTGGCTGATTCAGTTATGTGTAAGTTTCCTGTTTATATGGGTATGGTTTTGGTGAACATCTGGGTCAAACTAGTAGAGAGTGTTTTTGTGTAAAGGATTAGGAGAGTTATCCAAAACTATAAGTAAAATTAATAATGCCGATAATTGTCGTGACGAACACGTGATGCTTCACCTGATTAATTCAACCGCGTTTCAGCAATATTTTCGCAAATATTGATCTGGCAAAATATCGACCTTGTGAATAAGAAATAACGCTTGCTTTTGTGATGTTAGTAATTAATTGAATCAGTGTTTTAGAGCCAAGTTAGGAGTGATGTTGAATCCTACAAAATGTGAACAAGTAGAGGTATTTGACAGTTAAATCCTCGAGGGCGCTCAGCTCACCAAGAAATGACGTCCTTAATTTTAAATCTTATCAGTATTATCACTTATTTTGACCTTTGAACTCAATATCCTTGTGATCAAGTTTGGTTGAAATCAAAATACTGTTTTGAAAGAGAATAGCAGCAATTGAACAATATAACCAAAACTTACTAACAAAGTAAATAAAACATACATTGACATACAGGCATCCAGAAATAGTGACTTCATGTCATGGTCTCTTTACAACAAACCGAGATTTGAATATTGTTAATAATATAGATAATCAATTTCGTCAATGCTTACAAGTTTTGATTGTGAAAATCGTATGTAAAAAAATCAAATCACATAAAACTGCATGTTTTAAGTATTTAGCAATGGCTCAGCTTTACAAAACAAGCATTGATTTCCATAGCGATATTTATAACTGATTTATCACTTTTGGGTCACATTTTGTTCCCACCCTGTACAATATTAATTTTCAAACTCCGGTCTATGCTTAGACGAATTATTATACCTGAATATTCAGGTATATTTATCTCACAGCCAAATGTACCACCGAATATCCAATCCAAAGAAATTACGACAACAAACATAAACTATTTTGTTTTATATCAAATATATCATTTTTAATAGGCACATACCATTATATTCTATTAATATATCATTAAAATAGATGATTATATTGTACATTATAAGATACGATATTACATTAGTGTAAATATCTAAATAATTACTGTGATCATCACATTTGGGAACTCATTGAAATGTTCTACAAGTAAATTTACAGAGCAGTACTGGTGTTTAAACAAATTAACTCATGGTTCATAATGATCAACTTGATCAAATATTTTAAATAATAGTTTATGATCACGAAATTAACAAATGGAATATATTTGGATAAGGGATGTGTAATAATACTTTTGGAATACAACTTGCAAAAAAGTGAAAACCAACGTGAGTGCACTTTGTAGCCCACACTCGAGATTTTCACAGCTTGTAATTTCTGTGATTATTCAATAGTTCATGTTCATGATTTCCCATGTCAGGGTAGGATATTAGGTACTGCACTCAATAGCACTTAACGTTTGGTCCTATAGCTATCCCCAAGCATGGAATCACCATAGGATTTGCAAAAAAATCTGTCCTAAATTTTACTGGTCGTAGTTTACTTTATTAACCCCCTCGGATGATGGATGGATACATCATTTATTACACCAATCAGATACATTGTTAGAATAATTGTATCTCTGATAAAGATTGGTGTGTGTGGAGTTATGCAAACAAACGTGATCAAATTTTAAGGGGGGGGGGCTTACTTTTGTTGACCCCTTTATGTTGGCATACGAAGACACATGAGAGAGGAAAGCAAGGAAAAGTTTGCATGTCCAAACTGAAAACTATGAACATGATATTCATTGTTTTCAATTTGGACGTACACACTTTCCTCGAGTTCATGGTGTATAATATTGTTTAGAGTTAGGCTGATAATTTATATATTTTATGAACAAAACCCATCTAACACCTCCTGTAACCTTTTCACTAAACAGTGGGAAAGGCATGGATTACTACCTGCGAAGATCATGTGCATAAAACATTTACTAGCAATAAAATACCGGGTGGTTCAAAAAAAAGTTGACCCAAGTTCAAAGTGATTTTTCAACCACATTTAAAGTTTCAGAGAATTTGTATTTACTTAGTTTTAATCAGCAATAAGTTTTGAAATTATCCTGAAAAGATGGCACGTTTAGCTTATTTGGTTCTTCAGATATGGTTCATTACAGAAAACATGTACAAAACTGACTTGTCCACGGGAGCATCATTTCGTTTTTGTCTTCAACAAAACAGCCAGCTCTAGTTTCAGAATTGAAAAGCCCTCCCTGACAAAGTATCCCAATCTCTATGCTTATGTGCCATTCACATTCAACAAAGAAACGTAGATACGTATAGGTAGGTAATTTCAAGCACCAGACAGATGTTTCAGATGTCTCCTTTTTCTTTTTCTCCTATCTTTACAATTGGTGACCAATCATGTGTAAGTCCACTTTGTGCATTCCATCTCTACTAAAAGACGCTCCCGTGGCCAAGGCAGTTTTGTGCATGCTTTCTGTAATGAACCATATCTGAAGAACCAACCAAGATAAATGTACCATTTTATCAGGATATTGGTCAAACTTACTGCTGATCAAGACTAAGTAAATAGAAATTCTCAGAAACTTTAAATGTGGTTGAAAAATTACCTTGAACTTGGGTCAACTTTTTTTTGAACCACCCGGTATATATATAACTAAAGTGTACTTCATTATAAACTTGAGTGTAATCCTCTAAACTATATGTATGGGATCACCTTCAACTTAATAATTAACATGATATAATAAAAAATCATCACATGGCTGATTTATTTCAGATCTATCATTATAATATAATACAATTTCAATGCTTCCCTTATGGAAACCTTAACATATCATAATTAGCAAAATAACGTTATTACAGATACAGTAACAATCTGGACAAACTAAGCACTACAATTAAAATAGACATACTTCAGTATATTCAGACAGACAAAAAACTGATGAAACTGTTTCATGACCCATCACAAGAAATATTATGTTCACCTTCATTCTAACAGTTGACAAGGGACCTAAAATCAAACATTCGATGCTATTCCGTAGCACCTATGTTCTGTCTCTGATAAAAGCCTCATTCCATTTGTCACCTTTAAAATCAATAGAATTCATATATATTCATCATTGTCAACGTAAGATACACACTTTTCAGTTACAGTTCAGTTCCTCACACAATAAAATCCAGTACATATCTAGATAATTCATTTTCCTCAAATGTCTATTATTTTCACCAAACCCCTACTATTTTTGTTTGATGTTTTTCTCCAATAAAAACACCTTTAGATCACCTTCAGATAATACTGAACAGGTATACCTGTAAAATCAATGAATTTAGTAATGTTAACACTTTCCACCCAGCTTTTAGTTTTACCATACACAAAACAGATGTTTTAGAGACCTTTCGCAATTTTCAAAGTCCATCTCAAGGATTACTGAACAAATACTAGGCATGTTGGTACTCGTTTCAATGCATTTCTCATGGTTATTTCTAAATATGGTTATGAGATTAAATAATTGTGACATTTATGAAACATTTTGTGAACTTTTGGAATGTCGTCTGCAGACGCCTGCCGCGTGGAAAGTGTTAACAATTGAAAAATGGTTACTTATTTGGTTTATATTTGAACAATTGGGACAATTGGGATGGATATTTGAACAATTGGGATGGATGATAGCTATTGCATATGATCAGTAAATGGAATGCATATATGAACAAATAAATTTGAATACTTGCTAATTGAAGAAGATGGTGTACATACAGGTGGTACACTTGGAAATTGGATACCAATATTATAATTATATGAAATGGACGACATTTATTAATAGGTAGGTGTGTACAAAACAAGTTAAACCAGGTTTTGATTTAGATCTGGTCTAAATGGTGGTTAGTCCCAGAAAAGGATCCAAATGGTTAACAAGCTTCCATTGAATATTAAATTAAATGTATATAACATACAAATGTTGCCCAAAATAAATGTAAGATGTGTGAACACCAAAATATATATTTCTTTTTGTGCACAGTGGATCCAATACTAGGGTGTTGAGCAGTATACCTTCAAGGCAAGACATGACAAGAGAAGACTATCCATCAATTAAACCCAGTGCAAGGTTACTCCTTGTCTAACTTGATTTCTGACAAAGTCTGACAAATATTGGTTTCTAATTTAACAAAGTACCAATCACTATTGAGCCCTTGAATGGAAACATAAGTTGAATGGGTCCATTGCACCAGATTGAATTTGTAATGTCAATGCTTGTATTACTCCACTCATTTTGATGATGCTTCTGCACGAGGGCAAGAGAAAAACAAATTGAAACAGCATCAGATAAACAGTAAGTTGGCACCACAACCTGGCATTGTCCTTTAGATGGCTTAGTAGTGTTGCCATTACGCATGTCCTTGCCACTCTTTGTTCCTCAGCTCAACTCTGCGAATCTTTCCACTGATGGTCTTTGGCAAGTAATCCATAAATTCAATCTGAAAAATACACACAAAAACACAGCAGCGTATTAAGAACAAAATGTGGACTTCTCTTCACTGTTACCCAACCAAATACCATGACTACCATGGCAGCACTGTTATGATAGCCCTCCATTGCACACTGATGGCATTCTATTTATGGTGATGAGAAACATGATTTGCTAGCGTGGCTTGCTGTTAGTGACAATGTTGATGCAAATAATTAGAAGTTTACAATTTCATTGGTCTGCATTATGGTAGTTTGAAGTGCAAGTCTTAGTGCATCATATGCTATCTCCATAAGATCAATCTGTAGTTTTTTATATATTTTTCTGTAGTTTTCAAGTGTTTCTGTGCAGTGCCTACAGGCTGTTCACATCATAAGGCACTCAATTACTCCTAAGTATCAAATTATTATTATTATTATCTGGATTTGATTTAATACAAGATGGTATTCTTTATGTATGGGATTTTGAGCATAAACCGTGAACGCGGGGAAACTGTGTGTAAAAAAGTATCTCCTGGTTCTTAATTCCTTAATTCAAGCCCTGTTTCAATATCTGTTACTAACCTTCCGTGGATATTTATAGGGAGCGGTTATCTTTTTAACATGTTCCTGCAGCTCAGCAATGAGGGCGCTTACGTCATGATTCTTGTAATCTCGGGTCAGCACTACAAAAGCTTTCACTACCTAAATATCAAATGTCAAAATTATAAGTAGCTTATATTACAACCAAAATAATGTAAAGATTTCATGCTCATGCTCAACCATACAAATATGAATTGATACAAAATAACCACCTTTTGAAAAACATTGGTTCTATATGGGTACATCCATGACAGTATAATTTCAGCATTTCAGACTAAATCAAACATTTGATAGACATTCATAGAAAACTATGAATTACATGTAGTAACAAATTTGATTGTTTTTAAAACAAGGGTATTGGTATCAGGGATGAAGATTTATCTCATACACATGGAAGTCTTCCCCTTTTATAACTTCTGTAATACTTATGCCAAACAGCAAAAAAGGAATCATTTTTTTAGCAGACTGGAGGTAATAATGAGTGAATTAAAAATTATATGGCTAGATAATATAAAGCTAAATTTGTCTGGAGCTGGGTTTTCAGTTTAAAGGTAGATGTTCCGATTGCTGACCCAATTTTCAACTTGATGTTTTCTATTTTACATGAAATGTCATCCTTAAAATTGTTGCATTCCAAAGTTTGAGTTACATAACTCCAATGGTTCTATTTTTAGAAGCGCAAGGTCAAAAGACATGTGCCCATTGAGTAGTACACAGACTGGTTGATGGTTAACCACCTTTGGCAGTAATTCACCACATTTTAGCCTATAATTTCCAAATGAACCATTTCTGGCCCCTAATATTTTACAGACATAATGAGACAAATATGGGGATTCTTCTGATACCAAAATATCTTGATGTGAAAAAAAAAATCATTGCCCCCAAAAAGTGATCGGGTCATATACCTTTAATATCACAGTTATTATGCCACATAGTTTCAGGGAGAGAGATATGGGGAGAAATAAGTGTAAGATATTTCATGAAATACAGATGAAATAATATCATTTATTTATGGAGGAGCTTATTACACCATATCACTACTGTCCGCATATTTTTCGCCAATTTGGAACTGATTAAAATATAGTCCCCTTGGAATCTCCCCCTAGGATATACAACTACTCACCTCGCCCCTAACTTTATCTGGAGAGCTGACAACAGCAGACTCGGCTACTGCGGGGTGTTCAATGAGGGCGCTCTCCACTTCAAATGGTCCAATGCGATACCTATAGTGACAAGGAACAATAATTAGTATATCATTTTGGATACAAGCAATGGATTGATGCATCATAATTCAACCTGGAATAACTGTCAAAACATGAAATGGTCATGCACACATGAGATACAAGCACATACAACTATATTTCAGTCAGTTCCAAATTGGCCAACCTGCTTACAGAGCAGCGTATGAATTTAGAAAAGCGTGCGTGCGCAAAACGCTAGCATGGCGTGACATAGCACATTGTATGTGTGACGCTTGCGTATGCCAAAATAGCGCAGATACGCTTGGATTACTTTTGTGCCTGGAGAGATAAAGAACGTATATTTCTCACCTATTTGGAACTGATTAAACTATACTACTTTTCATGTAATGGTGACTGCATCAATGTTAATACTCCCTAAATAAATCCATCGCTCAATTAATATTTATTAATATGTCAATAACATTTTAATTTATTGACATTTTGCTTGAAAATGCTTGGATATATGCCAATCATACATTTGCAGATACCTTTATGTGAAGAAATCGAGGGTTTGGAGCCACAAGGCCCAATCTACAGTGGCTACCATGTGTTAGATAGTATTTTCATTTTTACAAGGGTGCACCTCATAGCACCAGAGTGTACAACATACGGCAGCTATTACAGATGTTGGCTTTTATTGTAAAAATTGCCTGAAATTAGCTTAATTTGTTCTAAATTAGACATTTCTATTACAGTGAGCATTATATTATGCTTAACATTGGAGGGATGATTGCCTAGGTCAAATATTGGGGAGATATAACCCCCCCCCCCCCCCCCCCCCCAGGATTTACGCCTATGCTCATGTACCAACTTACCCAGCCGATTTGATGACATCATCACTTCTACCAACAAACCACAGATTCCCCTCACTATCCATGGTGGCCTTGTCTCCAGGTAGATAATAATCACCAACAAAGGATGCTGCAGTTTTTTCAGGATCATTCTGTGGGAGAGTTTGATGATAATGTACAATAGTTGAGATGATGTTCATGTCTATTCGCCCATTTTAAAGAACATGTTTTACCCTCCAATGTTTTATGTAAAAGTTGTATTTTTCTTAGTATTTTTGCTTGTTGTTTTTAGTTTATTCTATTTCTTGTTTAAGGGGGACTCAAGAAAGTGTTTTTTTGGATTTTGTGAGTGCTGTAATTATTAAACCATGACTCAAATGCATATAAAAGTATACATTTTTGGAAAGTAAATGGATCAGAGAATCCAAATTTGGCGTCAATTTTGACCCAAAATGTTGATTTTTGAGAAAATCACAAAATTCACTTTTTAGACCCATTTTTTTTTGAACGAAGCTAACAAAAATAATTTTGAGTAAAAATGACCAAATTGCTTGATGATGATGTAAAGACCCTAACTTAGGGACGAATTTCTCATTTCTTAACCTTATCTAATATATTTTGAAATTTTGACTAAAAAGTGCCAACAAAAAAAGTTTCCACTTTTTTCCTCACTTTTTACACCAATAAATACAGCACTCACAAAATTCAAAAAATCAAATCAAAAACTTCCTTGAGTCCCCCTTAATATTAACTTATTTAATTTTTAATTTTTATTATTATTTAAATTAACTATTTACAAAAAGATTATCAGTGATACAGACATGATTGATGTGAAAATTACATATGATTTGCACTTCATTAACACTTCACATACCGAATTATTCCTATTAAGCGCCCAGTGCGGTTAGCAAAGTCATTTTGGGTGGGCGCTTATTAAGTTACCTTTTTTAAACTCATTTATCGTAAACACTGTTGAATTCAGCAAGGTTGCACTAGCGGAAAACCATGTACGATCGAAAAGTAAACTGTTTTAAAATTTGGGGGGAAAATCAAAATTGCGGCATCGCAGTGGTCTCACTGTGGCCACATTACCTGACGTCAATACAACAAGCTTCAAGTGCCCTTCCAAAAACTTCGTTTATTCTCAGTAGTTTTGAGCATGCGCGATGTTGTATTTAAGTCATGAATAAAAAACAAAGATGGCGGCTCGCATCAGGGAGACCGGGCGGCAGCTGCAATCGAACCAGGCTTACTGGTACTGATGATTAATGAAGGACGCCGTGGCAAAATTTGTTGTTGTACAGTGCTATGGTAATTGAAAAGGTGGGCGCTTATAAGGGATTGTTTGTTGGTAGTCATTGAGAAAAACGGGGATGGGCGCTTAATAGGGATAATACGGTACTATGTTTCAAAATATGTGGAGCTGAAATATCTGCCATCCAATACTCACCACATATCTTGTAAATAAGCCAACTGGTCTGTTAGGCTTCACCTTGACTCCAATGTAACCTTCTTGGTCGATCCCGACAGGTTTTCCCTCCTCATCTATGATATCAACATCATAGCCTGGAGCTGGCTTACCCATGGAACCAGGCTTGTGTTTTACGCATAGGAACGATCCCACAAGAAGAGTCTATGTACGTATAAGATAAAAACATTTTTAGTTGCTCCTTGATATAATATTTCATATAAGTTTGCACCTGTTAAAATGTCTTTCTTTGTGTTTCATAAATTCAATTGTTTCCAGGATGGGTAACTTACTCACTCAGTCTGTCACCTGTTACTCTCCTGGTCACATTAATGATGTGACATATAGTAACACAAGACATTTTGACTTGCGAGGAGTTAAGTTATAAATATCAGGATAAGAAGTGAATACAAGAATTTAACACACACACAAATATCATGTATTCTTATATAATGGGTGTGATTTTATTCTTATATGATGGGTGTTGGTGGTTTTGATTGCCAAACGGCAATTTGATTGGTTTTGGGCTGATTTTCAGCCGATATGCACTATATATTATGAGACCGATTTAATATATAGTTTGGGGTAGGGCTTATTTTATACCTAAAAGTGTACATGGTCATCACATTGTGTGTGTGTGCTAAATAACACAATTTTATTCGAAGAACTGGCTGGATTCGCCGATTTATAAAGGGAGGAGATTTGTTGTTGTTTACAATTTGTGTCAACATTTGAATAACTGGGAGTTCTTGTTCTACAAGAGCAAAAGGTTTTGTAGCAGAATGAAATATTTTGCAATATACCTGCAATTGACTTAGTTTTACAAATGAACAGTTGTATTAATCAATACAATCAGGACACATTCAAGGTGTGAGTACAGTACACAACTGACATGGCCTTTAATAATGTAACTCACTGTTTCAGTTTGTCCGTAACCTTCACGTATGGTGCACCCTGTTCTCTTCCTCCAATCATCTACTACTTCAGGATTCTGTAATAAAACAGTACACGGACATAAAATCCGGGAAAGCCAACAATTATGGTACTTATTGGAATATAGTGATAAATGAAATTAGTATATTCTTAAGCAACTATGAGAGTTGGAGCAATTTAATTGGATCTTATCTAAATATAAGAGGATGATGTGAATCTATACTCTATTTGGCCATCACGAGACAGTGACGTAACTGCATATTCTACCAATTGCAGCACATAACGTGCGCGCCTACTTGAAACGCTGGCGTATACACACGAGCGTTGAAAGAAGGAAGATACATACATGTGCGTAAAAGCTGCGTCTGTTAAGTTACGTCACTGTCCAGAGGAAGCCAAATAGAGTATAACATGGGTTGGAAGAGATAATAGTTACCACCCACCTCACAGAAACACCACATCATTGCAGATGAATTCAGTTTCATCATGTACACAACTAAAGGATATATGACAGTACACCCCTACATATGTTTACTTCTAACGTGGATGCATGTTTGGTGCTATCCAAACATGGACATCTGAATATCTACGCCTAACCAAGGATGTTTTGTGTATAAATATGACAAATAGCAACAATTACTATGACAATAGAAGGCATCCTAGCCATATTCATCTACAAACCGTTTGCATGCGTCCGCAACTATCGAGACCGAGGACAGTTCGCGGTGGGAGCAGTGTCCACGGTTTGATAGCAAACTGTCACGAGTGCATCCGTGTTGGGCAGCAGAAACAAAGACTTCACTGCATGTTAATGTCACGCGATGAGTTGTGGGCACAGCGAACACAGTCACACAGGATTATTGAAATAATCATGGGTTATTTGATAAACCAGGTGAAATTAGCGAAATGTGAATAACATGATCAAATGTTACAGATAAATATGCCTAAAATAAATAGATTGAAATTGAAAAGGAGTAAACTGTAAGTATGTGAAACATTTGTCTTACCAGTGGTTCTCCAGCACTGAGCGTGTGTCTGATTGATTTCAGGTCATACACACTGAGATCTTCTTGAATCATCATGCGGTAGGCTGTTGGTGGGGCACACAAGGTGTTGATAGGGTATTTGTCTAAAATCTGTGGAACAAAAAGAAATCTTGATTTAATGTTTCTTGTGTTAGGACAGGCATGATTCCCTATTTACTTTCTCTAAAGCTTAAAGGTGAACCAAACTGGTGATTCAAGTACGTTTTATTCAATGGGGGATATTGTAAAAAACAAAATACAACATGAGTTACCCTTTAATGTTGCCCAGGAAACAAGATATAGAGTTTCTAAGCATGTATTATTTGTATCATATATATTGACGATGGCAGGTTACTACCCTGTGTACGTCACAGGTGTTACACAGACTCTCACACAGAACCTCAATAGTTCGATAGCATAAGCATCCACTGATGACTTTTGTTTGTTCAGACGTATCAAACGTGACCACGACCCGGACCGATACCGAGTTACAGCTGTTATGTAGTAACGTATCATTCGTTTATACAGTTAGTCCCACTACAAAAAAAAGAAGAAAAAAAAGATACACGGCAATCATGATTGGTTTTATGTATATCTTTTTCTCTGGACAATATTTAAAAGTAATTCTTTTTGCATTATATTTTTTCTAAACATACTCCTTCGAATAAACATACTTGAATCACCATTTTGATGATGGGAGTCATATATGGTGTGCTTTCTTTTTATCTCAAATTAAACATCTCATTGATGAGGGGTTTCGTAAACAAGCAGTTGGGTAAAGTGAAATAAGAAATACCACAACCACATCAGAGAGAAAACAGATGCCCATATCGCCACGAATCATACACACCAAAAAGTAGAAGACAAGAACACACAGATAAACAGAAAAGTGTGGATTACAACATCAGAGAAAAGAAATTCACCACATACACAAAACCAATAAATGCACGATGAAAAAGAAAAGATGTAAATCACCAAACAGAACATAATAGAAAAGAAGGAAACGACCCATGCACAGAAGAGGTAACTGATTGTCATACGTGCAACACTAGACTAGACATCAGGCAAACAATCTCAAACCCATTTTGACTGATCAAGATTTTCAAATACTTTTTATGCTCAAAAATTGTGTTCATCCTCCTCAAAGTCTTATCAAAACTGTTTTTTGTTTGAATAAGTTCATCAGGATCGAAATTTGCAACAAATAATTTGAAATGTCTTTTAACAAATCCAAAAATGTACTCACTGTTATTGTTCATAGCTGTTTCTCCTCTTAGCAGATCAAAACCATGTGATTGTCTGGGAGGGAGCCAAAATTTGACACAGAGAAAACACAGAGATACACGACATGGATACGGGAATCCATTTGGATAAGAAGAAGAGGAGAATGAACAATGATCACATTTTGTCATGCTCATCTTCAAATCATATGAGTCGACCACCCTGCACCTATAAACACCAATATTCCTCTCACTCCTACCTGTAAAGTTTCAATCACATCAAATTTGGGAGCATAATGTACAAATATGCAGGCACCTTGTGTCCAGGGACCGAATAAGTTACTCCACGACGCCTTAGCCCATCCTGTGTCGGACATGTTCCAGTGAACATCGGTGGGGGTCAGATCTAACCAGTACCTAAAAGGTTATCGACGGATAGAATGTAGTCGATGTCAGTCAAATATATATATTAAATAAGGGTAAAATATTACTTGGCATAGTAATATTTTACTCCTCTTTCATTAAAATTTTAAATATCGTTTCTGTTTTATCAAAACCTTGTATCTCCATCTCGCCCCTTCAGCAGGTATAAAGTAATACTTCCTATGTATAACCTTTGGGCAGTCTGCTCTAAACATGGTCAAGGGCCAAAAACACATCTATCAATACCTTGTACATTGTAAGTGCTCTTGCCCCTGAAAAGGCAACACTTTCTTAACATAACCGTTGGGCAGTTTTACTTTATACATGCTGAAGGGCAAAAAAACAATACACTGTTTTGACAGAACAGCGACGATATAGTTATGCACAGTCAAAGGTGTGTGAACCAATCGTTTTTCACATGATGGTGTTTTCTATTCATGACGGCACATCAACTCACTTCAAATTTGCCCAACGAGCACTGAACACATTTCTGGCGCGGTTAACCACGAAATTCACTACTTAGCATCCAAAGGAAACTTTTCTTTTTTTCTGTCAGTAGATATGAAACACATATGTGACCCAACGTGAGTAAATGAGGCACAATGAGAGACATATGGATATTAAGTTATTTCTAACCAAAGTTACAGACGATTGAAAATCACATTGTCGCAAAACATCAAATACAAGTTATGACTGTTTAAAGTGTTGGTTTTATTAACAAATCAATAGAGTAAATGAAAATTAAATACCTCAAATTGTACTATATCCTATAGTACTTTATTTCCAAGACTTTTTCGTTAGAAATAAGACTTTTATGATTTTGAGTTATTGTGACCGTGTACCGCATTTGTGCTCTTAAATCAAATCATGGATGATCAAATTAGCTACTGCCGCATTGTGCCTCATTTACTCATATTGGGTTGCATATGAAAACATCTCTCATGCCTTAAGTTTTGCAAGGGTGTAATGAGAAAAATTTGAACCTTTTTCTGATACCATCTAAATTTTAGATTTCATTGGCTCACACACCTTTGAATATAAATATGGTTATATACCTGGAGAGTTTCTTTTGCATCAAACTTAGCACTGTGCAGAACAAATACACACGCTCCTTGAATCCATGGTGCAAAGATGTTGCTATAAGCAGCCTTAGCCCAACCTGTATCTGACATATTCCAATGAAGGTCTGTTGGGGTCAGATCCAACCAATATCTAAAATCCAGGAATTGAATGGTTAACACTTTCCACGCAGCAGGCGTCTGCAGACGACATTGCAAAATTTCACAAAATGTTTCATTTCAAAAATGTCAAAATTGTTGAATTTAATTACCATATTTGGGACCATCATGACAAATGCATTAAAATAAGTACAAACATGCCTTGTACTGGTTCAGTAATCCTTGAGATAGACCTTTAAAGTTGGCAAAGGTTTCAACAAATCTGTTTTGTATTTGGTAAAACCAATAGCCACGTGGAATGTTGGAAAAAGTGTACTTCTGGTCATAAGCATTTTCAAGTCTTGGTTCATAAATATTAATAAGGTTGTCTAAAAATGCTTAATTCTAGTGTGTAATTGATGCAAGCCTTGGACCTACTCATGAAGTTCACTTTATCCTTAAGGGGGCTGTGCACCTTCAGGTATAGCCTCCGTAAAACTGCCGTAACTTCTTCATTATTCATTTGATCTATATAAAAGTATACATTTTTTTGCAGAAAAGGGTTTAATGAATCCAACCATGATCATGAAATTGACCATTTTGGAGAAAATTACAAAAAACGTTTTTGACCCATTTTAGGTTCTGCAAAGATAACTCAAAATATATTTTGTCAAATGTTGTCATGCTAGTTTTATTATATTCCTAAAACAATTCCCTAGGAACTGATTTTTTTTTTTGAAAATCTATTTTGTTTTTTGAATTATTGACCAAAAAGTGCCAAAAAGTGCCAAAAATGTGATTTTCATGATTTTGGAGGTAAAAAAAATCACATTTTTTCCTAGGGAATTGTATTACAATTGTATCATTACATTACAATTGTATCCATTTTTTTGAACAAAGCTAACAAAAATAATTTTGAGTATAAATGCAGAAATTGCTTGATGATGATGTAAAGACACTAAACTTAGGGACTATGCATTTCAATGTACCAGTTTATCATTTTTAACAAACGGTTGCAATTTGACAACAATTTGCTACACACTTCGTTTCACATAAATCGATCACTGGTTAGGTCGGATTTCTTTTGGATTTTTTATGAATCGAATCACATTCGAATGATGTATAATAGTTGCTATTAAAATAAGATGTGATGTGAATATTTTACTATTAAATCAATTCATTCAAGTTTTAAGACAGTTTAGCAGAGTAAAGAAACAGTTTAGTTGTGTATTTCCGGAAAGCAAAATTCTGGAGAAGAAAAGAATTCTGGGATTTCCAAAATTAGGGTCGGTATTCATTTGTACAGTAAACATTTTTTTGTCAGTTTTCAAAATTAGGGTAGGTCAGAAATGCCTAAGGGAGGAGGAGGAGGGGGCTTAAACAAAAAAAGACCATCCTATACTTACTTGCCAGTGATAATGTGTCCAAGTCCATAGCTAGCATGTGTATGTTCTGCCATTTTAGGTTTCCCTGTTGTACCACTAGTGAAGTAGATCTGCATGGGATCACTGCTCTTAGTATCAGCACACTTGTTGGGATACACAAACAAACATCAATATGTCATTGTCAGTGTTTGACCAATGTTAAGTTCAATAGGCCTAACATTTGTTTTCTCTCTGAAATGCTCAGTTGGCAATGCCCTACATAGAACCTTTGAATCTGAGATGTTATTGTTTAAAATGCCATCCTCTCCCAGAGGTGCTGACTCCCCTACCCGTTGGTGATGTAGACTGAATCCCACAGTATGCATGTCCACCAATGGTAAACCAAATCCAGGGTAAGGAAAAGAACTTTTCTGGAAAGTGGGCTTTTTTTGTGAACTGCATGTACATCTTTGATGCACAATAGCAACAATAATCCACCAGATTATTCAAACTAAAGACTGTTTATGAATCTGTGATCCTAATTCTGCGCCATGCGAGGTACACAATCATAATGCCCATCACGAGATGAACATGGATGCAGTGCGATGTTATTCTGAATGAAATACCATGAAATATAGTCTTGATCATTATAAGCTGATCATTTCAAACTTCCAGCATGAATTTTGGTCTTCATATTAAGCCCATCGCAGGGGCTGAGTGCAACTAGTAAGAAGAGAAAGATTCAGCCTGGTGTAGCTGATACGTACTGCGTTATATTGGCTCTGATCTATGTGTTTTCTTGGTGTAATGATCGCGGGGAACCAGCGTATTTTATCATTAACACTAATATGCAAGTGTGAGAGTGTGAAAGAGGTAGAGTGTTGTATTGGAGTATGCTGAGCCCTTTGGCAGAATTTAGGGTAAACCTGGAGGATCTTTATAATGATTATGAGATCTTTTAAGAAATTTGATTAGGATGTCTACGCCTGGTCAAACCAAAAACTATCCACAATAATCAAAGTGAAATACAATGGTTCTTTTCCCTGGATTCACAATGAATTTGTAAGATATTTCCACTCCCTATGAACTTTAATCAAGAAACTCATCATACCATACACTTAATACCAACCAGTAGTCAAGTTTAATACTTACAATGTGATTTTCAGAGGCACTCTCAAATAATTCTATATAATCGCTCCACCCATCTCTGAAATGAAATATACATAAAATTGCTGCAGACTATAGTTGAACTTAATTCATACACAATTAGTAGTATCGAACCAATCAGAAAGCAGCGAACTAGAATACGCTGAGTTCATTGAAAGTGTCAAATAGCACTTCGCAGGCATATTATTCATACACTCTAAGTAGTTAGAAGCCAATCAGAAGGCAGGCAACTAAATACACAGAGTGCATTGAAAGTCTCTAATTGTACTCCGTGTGCATGCCGTACATGCGCGCACTACACTCTTTGTTTTGATTCATTGTTCATGCAGCACAGATTCGCAGATGTTTACTGTGGGTGATATAAAACTTGTTAACATGTCTTTGATGTTTTTCTTTATTAGTAAAGGGATAAAAAAATATGCATTAAATTGTAAATTTTGATTTGCATTGTCGTGTATGAATTAGGTCAATACATGCGTATGTTTCGTTTCTGGAATAATTATAAAAATGTCAATGCACTTGCGCAAATGTTGATACACTAACAATAGCACTCCCCTACGGGCTTGTGCCATTATTCACACATCAACATCAGCATGCATGCATTGATTTTCCCATTTCCAATCTTGAAAAACACATACACATTTATTAACGTAAAATAAATGCAAGAATCAAATGGCTAATCACTACAAGGAAAATATTTTAAATAATCTACATTGTCGAAGCAAATCTGTTCAAGAGAAATAGCAGCCCTAATGCTTTTGAATGGCATTGTTAGACTTGAACTAGACTAGATCCTCATGTCTTCCCTATTAAATACACGGCCCCTGCGAGGGTGCTCCAATGTGAAGACTGGAAAAAATACAGTTCCAAAAGTGTGCGCTGATAAACTTGTGAATAAACATGAGCTTATTCACGCACCATGCAGTGTTGTACACCGCATGATGCAATAGGGCGCACGATTTGCATCCCTGTGGCGCAACGTGACGATCGTTTGATGCACTGCCTTTGAATTGGACCAATCGGATGCTATTTCTGTTGTTAATGTGTACAAATGCGCATGCTCGATATTGGTATGAATATTCATATATGCTTAATACTCGTGGAATTCCACGAGTAACCGCACACTTTTTGGAGGTACAATTTTCCCAGTCCCTATTTTTGGTCCGCCATTTTTTAAGATGGCGGCCATATAGAGGGACGCGGGAACCCAGTCTAGACTTGAACTACAGAAAACTTACCTTGTAGCACCTGACTGTGACACCAGCAACTTGGAAGTTAACGTCTCGCAATCACTAGCAACCTATGCATAAGGGATACAATGATATATTCAAAAAAAATTCTAAATATCTGTTCAAGACATAAAAGCTTGCTCAAGTTGAAATAATAACAATAAAACACATTCTTAAGCACCCTATAACAAAACATTCTCTAAACGTGTGGGGGCATATGTCTAATTTGCATACAAATACATGAAGACATGCTCCGAAAAATTGGCGCTGTATCTTATTTTGAAGCTTAGTGCAAAACCTTTGTATTCCTACCAAAAACCCTGCATGATCATGAAAAACCCACGGGATGACATTATATGCCCCCACGCAATATAAGCGCTTTACAAAAATATCACAGCTGGAAGTGGGCGCACAAAAATCAAAACAAAAGGAGATAGCAACAGAAAAAGATACAAAAAAACCACAAAACATAGAGTTAATCGAATTACTCTAGGGATAGAGAAAATGCGCTATAGCGCAAAAGCCCATAAAAAAGGTGTCTAAATGTAAAAAATACTGTCCATTTACCAAAAATCAACATGTTGCATTACTGTGAAAGTGTTTATTCCAGACCATGTTTAGTTTGAATTTAGTTTAAATGAAAAAAAAGTTATGGTTTTGACAATTGAATAATAAATGTGCAAACATCGGAAAGTGCAACATAGCCACACATTTTTGTTTATTTTTAACGCATGGCAAATTTGTGTGCAAAAAAGCACCTTTTGCCTCCAAAAGCACTTTTTCCAAAATCAGACAGCACATTTAGTGCTTTTAAAATGCACAACTTCCCTATCCCTAAGTTACTTATACTGGTATATAACCAAAGCTCTTGTGGTTTTATCTGGCTTACCTGATCAACAAGGGGAGCGAGTTTGTCATCCGTCACCATAACAGAGGTTTTTGACGTTTGCACTCTCTCCTGTATATCTCTAGCTGTTAGCATAGTGGTACCTGGTATCATAATAGCTCCTGTTACAAACAATATACAAAAAGATATGCATGGAGGTAATTTATACTTAATCTTTTCATTCTCCCCATAGAATATAACTTGATGTTTTGTGTCAAGCTTAGACTACCAGATTCCATTGCTCAAAGTACTCATTAAAAGACTATGTGTCTTATAAGCACAGTTGTCCTCATTCCACTCAAATAAATAAATATCAAGTCTTATCTTAAGGAGACCTTGGTATGTGAGCTCAGAGAGTAGTGTCTAGAAGGACCACTTACATCAGATCATTAATCACTTTAACAGCGCCAGAAAACAACACTGATGCTAATAATCAAGAGTCTATGACCTGAATCTGACATAATGTCGCAATTAGTGTCTCCCAACAAACAATCTTCTGGATAACCCCCTGAGATCTACCGGCCGATTGGTTAAAAAGATGGATACATCATTTATTGCACCAATGAGAGACATTGTTAGAATAATTGTATCCCTGATAAAGATGGGAGTGAAACATTTTACAAGCTGCATTAGAATTGGCTATTCATATGAGTACATCTTGTAATAAACCAATCAGAAAGATAGACAGGTAGACCCCAGGGGGTTAAAATAATATGCCGTAAGCAGTGGTATGGTGCTGAGAAACCTATGGTTTGTTCTGCTGCCTGTTTATCATATGGATTATGATTGCCTTCTGGTTTTGATGGACTAATTTAAATGCAGAAGACAAGACAAACATTGTAGTTGAGAACACAAACTTCTAGGCGTAGGCTAGGCCTAAAATAAGCTTACGTGTCAGTACTGGTTTCTGATTTTTTTATGACAAATAATCTTCTAAAGGTGTAATATAAAACAATAATGAATGTTTTCATTCGTGCAAGTCCCCTGGAAACAATATTTCTTTCGGTCAAAGATAAAATCACATACCATTCTACTCATCAGCTGAAACACTTCATCTTGCTTCCACGAAAATATTCTTACCATTGCACTCATACACATTCATATCGAGGGTTGAGCGCCAGAAGGCCGTAACTCAATTTTTGGGCAAATTGATATTTACAAAAAAAATCCGTATATATTCAGAGCCATAAAGAGATAACTCATTACCACTCTTAATTTGACTAAAATTAGAGTTATAAGTTGGGTGCTACAGTGTATTGTAATGAGTCCCAAATATTTGAAAGTCGATTATCTCAAAATAGCATTTCTTGAGTTCCGGCCTTCTGGCACTCAACCCTCGATATAATATTTAATGGTAATCCAATCCCAAATGTGGCTTGTAATTTGCAATTATGGACAAGCCTCAAATTAACAATATATTGACAAACAACTTTTTTTGTGGACAAAAAGCAGCTGCTGGTTGTACACCTACATGTACTTGAATTTGGTTGGCTGTGGGAAACAATAACTTACCTATCCTAAGACATGCAATATTTAGCAGCCACCACTCAGGCACCCTGGGTAATATCACCATGACAATATCACCTTGTTTAACACCACACTTCTGTTCCAAGATGTTGGCTACTCTGTTATGAATAAATAAATGTGTTTAGAAAACAAATGTAACCAAACTTTTTATTCACATATTTTGATATAAAGAAAACCCATATTTATCTCATTATTTCTGTAAAATCTTAGGCGCAAGATATGTTCCATTTAGATGTTATAGGCCAAAATGCAGTGAATTACCGCCAAAGGTGGGCAACCCCCTGCCTAGTTTGTGTATGGGCAAATTTCATGTCACTTTCTGCTTCTAAAATAAGAATCATTGGAGTAATGCAATTCAAACTTTGGAATACTACTATTTTAAGGATGACCCTTCATGTAGAATACTTAAAAATCAAGTTGAAAATTAGGGCAAGAAATCGGAACACCTACCTTTAATCTGAGACTTGTCTCAGCTTTAATATAAATGGATTGATATTGCAAACTAAAAAACACATACTGTAAGAACAGTGCCCTGTTTATTCATACCTAAACTTAAAGGGGCATTGAGAGATACGGGAGCGCGCCCTCAATTATTCTGGAAATCAGGTTTTTTGCATCAAAGTAATACTTAGGCATATACTAACTACCACCTGAAACAGTTTACCAACATTCGCCGTTTATCATATAAAATTTCATGATTTTCTTAGTTTCGATATGATCATATTGAAACTAAGTGCTGAATTCGGAAGTTATGCTATTGTTTTACACGCGGACTTTCGCGGCAAATCTCAACCAGGAAGTGCCGTTATTTGCTTATTTGGCATGAATGCGATGTTGGAATTGTATGATATTTTGGATTTGAGCTATGTTGATGATTATCTTTACGTTATTTGCTCATTTAGTATATCGATACATCTCTCAATGCCCCTTTAAGTGAAAGATGAAAAATGAGGCCTATCTCCACAAACTAGCAGTAAAAGATGATTACTGACTGCAGTTCCAACAAACTTTTCAGTATAAGCTAGGATTTCAGGCGACAGAAAAAAAGAAAAAAAACACCTGTACTTTGAGAAAACGAACCTCTCAGGAAGGGTCGGTTGGTCAGTCAGGCGTTTTTGATTTCCTTTTTTATGTTTAATCCAAATTTTGAAACATTTGGAAAAATGTCTGTAAAATTGTAATTGTTTAAACAAAAAAATCCCACAAATTAATAAAGGGTCGTCCGGGTCCCTGTAGAACAGGGTGAGATTGGTTTATTCGACGCCTTATAGAAATCAAGTTCATGAACATCATCAAAAGGCTTCACAGACACTTTTTTCTGCCAATTATGTCTTCATTTCTTCATCACCTTTACTTTATAAGAATCTTATTATTACATTCATGTTTAACTGAATATATCATTGGTCCCATCAGCACCATATTGCCTTCATTTCAACTGATCATATACATTGATGAGGATTTATTACAGGCCAACATATAGCTAATATTTATTACAAACAAATGAGCTGCGTAGGTTCGATTAAAATAGATAATAATTTCGCCAAGTCACATCGCTAATTTCTACCTTGATAAAGGCCTATGGCCGAAATATCGGAATTTTAATCAAATCATGAGGTGTGAACCATACTACGTATTCTCTGGACATTATTTAATATTTATTACATGTATATCGGCCGCTTGAGACTATCAACAAAGGCTTTGTATACATTAGCATTCCTTTATCTGTCAGTGTCACCTTCATAAACACAGCCTCTGTGGTCTAGTGGGTAACTCTTTGCCGCGATAGTGAAGAGGGACCGGGGTTCAAGACGGTGTATTTTTAAGGTCTTTGTAAATTTAATTCACGCCAGTTTGTCAGTGTCTATATTATTTAGGATTTATTATAATTTGGTTCATTCTAGTAATCACCCAAAGAAGTCTTCTTTACCAAGATAAACAAGGGGAGCCTCTATTTGTATATCTTGCAGAGCTCTGTCTAAGGTTAAATCAGAGGTCGTGTTAAGAATTGAATCCATGTAAAACTTACTTCTCTTTAGTTAAAGGCTATCATAGGTCATGTTAAGAATTGAATCTATGTAAAACTTACTTCTCTTTAGTTAAAGGCTAAATCATAGGTTGTGTTAAGAATTGAATCCATGTAAAACTTACTTCTCTTTAGTTAAAGGCTTAATCATAGGTTGTGTTAAGAATTGAATCCATGTAAAACTTACTTCTCTTTAGTTAAAGGGCTAAATCATAGGTCGTGTTAAGAATTGAATCCGTATAAAACTTACTACTCTTTAGTTAAAGGGCTAAATCATAGGTCGTGTTAAGAATTGAATCCGTATAAAACTTACTACTCTTTAGTTAAAGGCTAAATCATAGGTCGTGTTAAGAATTGAATCCGTATAAAACTTACTACTCTTTAGTTAAAGGGCTAAATCATAGGTCGTGTTAAGAATTGAATCCGTATAAAACTTACTACTCTTTAGTTAAAGGGCTAAATCATAGGTCGTGTTAAGAATTGAATCCGTATAAAACTTACTACTCTTTAGTTAAAGGGCTAAATCATAGGTCGTGTTAAGAATTGAATCCGTATAAAACTTACTACTCTTTAGTTAAAGGCTAAATCATAGGTCATGTTAAGAATTGAATCTATGTAAAACTTACTTCTCTTTAGTTAAAGGCTAAATCATAGGTCATGTTAAGAATTGAATCTATGTAAAACTTACTTCTCTTTAGTTAAAGGCTTAATCATAGGTTGTGTTAAGAATTGAATCCATGTAAAACTTACTTCTCTTTAGTTAAAGGGCTAAATCATAGGTCGTGTTAAGAATTGAATCCGTATAAAACTTACTACTCTTTAGTTAAAGGGCTAAATCATAGGTCGTGTTAAGAATTGAATCCGTATAAAACTTACTACTCTTTAGTTAAAGGCTAAATCATAGGTCGTGTTAAGAATTGAATCCGTATAAAACTTACTACTCTTTAGTTAAAGGGCTAAATCATAGGTCGTGTTAAGAATTGAATCCGTATAAAACTTACTACTCTTTAGTTAAAGGGCTAAATCATAGGTCGTGTTAAGAATTGAATCCGTATAAAACTTACTACTCTTTAGTTAAAGGGCTAAATCATAGGTCGTGTTAAGAATTGAATCCGTATAAAACTTACTACTCTTTAGTTAAAGGGCTAAATCATAGGTCGTGTTAAGAATTGAATCCGTATAAAACTTACTACTCTTTAGTTAAAGGGCTAAATCATAGGTCGTGTTAAGAATTGAATCCGTATAAAACTTACTACTCTTTAGTTAAAGGGCTAAATCATAGGTCATGTTAAGAATTGAATCCGTATAAAACTTACTACTCTTTAGTTAAAGGGCTAAATCATAGGTCGTGTTAAGAATTGAATCCGTATAAAACTTACTACTCTTCAGTTAAAGGGCTAAATCATAGGTCGTGTTAAGAATTGAATCCCTGTAAAACTTACTTCTTGGATTTGGATTCCAAGTCCTGAAAACTCCACTTGAGTTCATTTCCATCGCTGTCAATCCACCACAATGCAGGGTTTTTATTGGTCCTTTTACCAACCTGTAATATTTCAATAATACATTAAACAAGAGGTTTTGTTAAATTTCAGAAATGTTCCTTATTTTATGTGATAAAAATGATGTCTATGGATATACACTGTGTGACAAGACAGACTTATGTGGGATGTGATTTCATTTTATTTTAAATTTTAAAGTCATGAACAATATTATTTCCTACATGTTGTAAAGTATCAAACAGTTCTTATAAACACTTGTTGCAATTTCATTCTAATTGCCTATATATATGTAGATTTGTCAGGACATCATACCTCGCCGCTCATGTACAAAAGGTTGTAGGTTGCAGATTGATCTATTATAATACAGGAACATGAAGTTATAGAAAAGTAAACATTGACACATTGGTTTATTAAATAGTTTCTATTCTATCATCCTACATGACTTGAGTAAACAAATTTAAGAATGAGACAAAATGTATTCATTATTTATATCTGTTGTGTTTCCGTCGTGTCATATTATGTACACAGGCGACAGCACAATTTTGGCGTAGAGACAAAATGCGCTTTGAGATAGGACACAACGGATGCACAACAGAGGCCAAAAATATTTATTGACTTAAATATCTGATTGAATTATTTCATACTCAGGGAAACGTTATGCAAACTTATTTTGAAAAATCAGATAACACTTTATACCGGTACATACTTTAATTGTTTTCTCTTTAAAAGCACCATTATGCAAGTAAATCTTTTGGCCATTATTTCAGGAAATCACTCAATTGAATTATTGCCAAATTTTAGAGCCTCATCATATACAAAATGATATCAAAACATACCCTTTCTTTCCTCGCCCATTCATCTAAAACATTGGCAAAATTGAAATTCTCTGGCACCTCTATTTTGAATTCCCTTCTGCCAATTTCATAGTCATTAAATCCATTTCGTGACAATTGGGACAAAAATGTCCTCACTGGCTGGGAAAATGTCAGTCTCCTATTAATTCCTAAATGGCTTATATTGGGGAATGTTGGTGTGTAACACGCATGATGATTGAGATTTACGCTGGACGGGATGGACGAAATATGGTGTGGCTTCTTATCCCACGGTGCACTGCCATACTGTCTACAACTGATGCATGCTGGGATAGAGGTCAACGTCCTTTGGAAGGATATAACATGCCGACAAAGATGGAGGTATTGGCTCATCTTGCTCTGGAAAAGAAGCAGAAAAAACAACCAATAAGTTGTTGAAATGATAGTAATGATAATAATAATAACAGTGCTTATAGTGCTGTTCCAAAAATGATCCTCATCTTACAAGTGCATGTACCAATACAAAAGCATACAGTACCAAGATATAAGCCCGTATTCATAAATGTAAGTAATTACTAACTAGTAAAAGCTTTAAGTAAAAGCAATTACTAGATAAGTAAAAGGTCCAGAATAGTGACAACGTTTTCTCAATAGTGACAACGTCTCCTCAATGTGCCGTTGTCCAAATTCATTTTTTTTAATTTTTTAATGTAATCCTCATCTATTGAATAGCTCGCTATTTGATTGGGAAGTTTAAATTCATGCATGATATTTTGGGATGTTCTGCACCTACGCTTTGAAGTCCAACATATCGCAGCGAAACTATAGCATCTAAGCTATGCCGATATCGTCGTGATTGGTCCATAGTGGTTCCTCTAACTTTAAATGGAATATGTCCAAATCAATAACCGATTGGCCAATGTCTAGAATCTACTATAGTAGCTCTGAGCAGGGAGGTGGTTCTCTATTCGTATTCAGAGGGGTAACACAATGATCGTTCCAGGATCTTGAAATACCCCCTTTATCCACCATTTCAAGGACACTTTCTAAGAAGTCCCTCTTTTTGCACAACGAGCACACATTTGGTTCAAAATACCCCTAATATTTTATTTAAATCGCGGACATAGCTTCCAAAATGACACCTAAGCTTTTTCAATCTCGGACAAAGCTTTCAAAAACACCCCAGATTTGGGGAAAGCACGAACATAAATGTCCGCGGACATGGTAGGTACGAAGAAAAAAACACCTTTTCCGCGATTTTTGGAATGATCATGCGTACCCAATATCAATATTGACTGATATCACCGGGGTCTGAGCTCCAACTACCATGAGCCCTATTGCATAGTTTTAAGCAGAGTTATTCTTTTTAAGTTTTCAATTCTTCTTTAGAAGATTGTTTCAGAAATTGTGAGTTGATCGGCTATGTCCCATACGGAATACATGTAAACCCTGTACTACAACATATTTGAATTGTTATAAATTATAGTCTACAGACCCTAGGTCAAACTTAAGAACTTGAGACTTGACCCTTCTTTATAAAGGTCAACTCAGGAAGAATTCTTACATTTTTTTCATCTAAGAAAAAAGAGTTAAAAGAAAAACTCCCAAAAAGTTTCATTCAAATTTCCTATAGTCTAGCATTTGTTTCTGGGTCCAAACCTAAACTATTTATAGGTCAATAAATGCGTATGTGTGGTTTTGAGATAAATTGGGAAAATCAATACATGCACGCTGATGTTGGTGTGTGAATAATGGCAAAACCCTGTAGGGGGAATGCTATTGTGAGCATATTTATCCACATTTTCGCAAGTGCATTGAATTTTGTAATTTTTCAATAATAAAAACATAGGCATGTATTGACATAATTCATACACGATAATACTAATCAATATTTTAATGTGCTGGCTTCCCAAGGCTAAAGAATGGGAGACCATACATGTACCCTGGGTTTAGTGCTACATGAGATAGAACTTGTGTGCGTGCAAGCCAAGTGCTGCTGACTGTGTTGTTTCTGTGTGGTGTAGTAGGGTTAGGGATAATGTACTATAGGCCGTACCATATTTGGAGGCGTGTATTGGTCGCCAAAGCGCAGACAGCCATACACGACGACACAAAACAGCTCAGAACTTTATCTTTTTCTCATTCTTATTTAGTTTATTGGTTATTTTTATCTTTTAAATCATAAAAACAATGCTTTTTAATAGATTTATTTTAATCAAACAACAAAAAATTTCCCTCTTTATAAAATCTGCAAATCCAGCAAGCTGTTTCAGTGTTTACCAACTTCCTGCTTTGAGCAATCGCGATGTGTAGCACACGCACACATGGCAACGCAGCGTTATACGCACAACGCATAAGCCGGCAACTTTGCCACTTGTGTAGGGCACGCTTGAACATCTTAACGCGATGACCATATATGCACTGAAGGTATAATACCCAAACAATACATGTACCAGTCCATTGTTAGGGATGTTCATATCATTGACTATAGAGGGCGACATTTTTTTTGAAAAAAAAGTTGACCAAAATATGTAGAAAACTCCATGTTTACCTCTTTTAAATCCAGCGGAAAAGTATGAAACAAGCTGGGTGTATTCACTGATGTCTAAATAACCCCACACAAGCAACTGGACATCATGAAAGTAAACCCTTTTTTACCTAAAATGATTTAAATGTGCATGACTTGCCCAGTTTTCAGCAATATGAGGCAAACTACTTTTGGTTATAACTTTTTTATTATTCAGCCTGCAGACAAGGTTGAACCATCATTTTTTATTGTAAAGTACTTTGTTTCCATGTATTCCATTTTCAAAGAGATAATTTTACTTTTAAAATTTTATGAACATGCCTACCATTGTCTCATAAAATAGTGTGTATCGGCTGAAAATCAGCCAAAAAACAATCAAATTGTCTGTTGACATCCAAAACCACACCTAAGGATTAGAAATATTAACATCACTATAAGTATATTAAATCGAACAAAGAATTGTCGATCATAAATTATAATAATAGTGTCATGATCATGTTTAGTCAAATTTGTGATGCTTCCTGCATTCTAAAACAACAGGCTCACAGGTCCTCCATGCACTGATCGACAATTATGGGGGGGGGCAAGATTTCTAAAATTTTCGTAAAAGGTTGCCCCCAATTTTTTTCTAGTCACTTACCTCGTGAATTTCACGTAAGTGGGGGTGGGGGGGGGGGGGTAATGTCGAAAAATTTCGCACAGTCAAAAAAAAAATCGCACAGTCAAAAAAAATTGTACAGTAAATGTACTCCATTTAAAATTTTGCCTTCTATTTGGCTAATAACATCGGTCTTTTTTCTTAATTTTTTCCTATTTCCTTTTTTTCTCACTTTTTTTTTTTTTAGGTGGTGGGGGGCGGGGGCACAAATGGGTTTTTTTCGTCAGGGGGGATTTGCCCCCCCCCCCCCCCCCCCCCTGAGCTACGCCACTGTTTGAGAGATATAATTCACCACACACACACAACAATTCACAAATATAGTGCAGCGTACTTTGTACATCGATAGGTTGAGGTTGCCGAATTCGGCATCTAGACCATATCATATTATTAAGATAAACAATATTCACAGCTCAGGTACTCAATAAACTTATATTTATAACTTAATAAGTCCAAAATATTCCCTAACCTGACGAAGTTTTCTGTATTACCTGATTTTTAAATTTTTGACAGTTCAATCCTGAATGAATGAAGTAAACTTTCTGACACCGCTGCCGGGCACCGCTGCTGAAGATAAACTTACGTTTCACCAGTTCCTGTTTTTGGGTGGCATGGTGTTTCTATAATAAATTATTTTTGGACCCTGGGGATTCCTATCACCATTCCATGATAGCTATCAAAGTGGGAAATACTTCCACAACCAAAAAATGAATATGTGGTAAGATGTTTGTATTTCGTTAATTATTAACACACAAAACGTGGGAGGCTTGATAGTTGTTTTGTATTGATTATTTGATTAGATATTGAGGTTTTTCAGTTCCTAAAATATAACTGTTTCTAAATTTGCAAAGCGCGCTTTCGTCTAGATTGGTCAAAGGGCGCACAGCACTAAATCACTCCTCGTTTTGTGTAACATTAGAAATTGAGTATCGATGCGTTAAGTAACATAACTTTAGTTAGAGGTGGTATATAATTTAACTATTTTGACAGTTTATCTTGATATTACTTGGTGTTTACAAAAATGCAACAAAAAAAAGTATTTTTTTATTTTATTGTGTGTTAAAGGGCGCACAGCACTAAATCACTCCTCGTTTTGTGTAATGGTAGTAAGTTCCGGCAAAAACAAAAAACGATTTTGTGATTAATGGGGTCCTTTGGGAATCAGTTTGGCGTGAGGATAGCGTTTCATAATTAAAATGAAAGATAATCTCTTGTACTTTGATCAGGATATTGCAAAATATTGATTTTCGATTGTATTGAAAATTTATCACGTGTATGAACATACGTGATCGGAGGCGGTTAGAAGGCCAGCGTCCGGGCTGAAAATAGGGGTGGCGCTGTTTAAATGATCGTATCGTAAAATCGAATTGGAAGGTGTAACACTTCTTGACGATTTTATGAAATTTGAATGTTTGTTTATTAGAATAAAGCATTCGAGACGTTCCAAAAATGGTTACTAAGGGCCCAAAATAGCGACTCTTTTAGCCCTAATTTACATGTAATCCAATGGGCGGTATATTTAGTGCTGTGCCCCCTTGTAACACGCAGTGGTGACACTCGATTTATATCGATTTGCATTGATTTTGAGTCTATAAAAGAGGTAATTTTATCTTAATTTCAAAGAAAATCATATTTCTGTCCATGTCATACATAAATATCATGAACACGACCCAATTTTCTTACAAATTTGGAGCAAAAACGGTTGAAGAGCATCATTTTACTAACATTTCCTTTTTTTTATATTTTACTCACAATAATGGACCCCCTCGCCATGGTTATCCGATTATAAACCTACATATCTACGCTCGTTTTATCAATCAGGCGCTTAACAAATAAAGTTGAAATAAATGTTTTTAAACCCATTTGTCATTGATATCAAATCATGTCGGGGGGGGGGGGGGGGGGGGGGGTGACCAGGTTTAATTTGGGCCTAAATTAAGACAAAAATAAGGCTTTTAATGTATCAAAATGTCAATAACAGTACTCTGGGCAATTCCCTAGAGGATATAACCCAACATAAATTACATTGGGAGTTTACCTGACACACGATACATTATACGTGACAGATAAAAAGACAATTTAGGCCTATTATTAATTCAAAATTTAAACGTTTTTTACCCATACCCCTAAAATTCGGCAATTTTGGACCTACACTTTTTACATTTGTATCTAAGGTTTGATATAGGGTGTGCACGCCATTGCGTAATCAGTGTCATGGTTCATCGGGTTATTAAAACATTGCATATATATACTTTTAAGATAATATGAAACATAAATAGTCTCATTAACATCTCATGATGAATGAAAGAGATTATAAAAACATAGAAATTCTGCAAAATGGCCTTAAAGTGCCCAAAAT
The DNA here is from genome assembly GCA_035610835.1 of Ophiura sarsii. NCBI lineage: Eukaryota > Metazoa > Echinodermata > Ophiuroidea > Amphilepidida > Ophiuridae > Ophiura > Ophiura sarsii. The sequence continues at coordinate 88,329,502 of CM069441.1, read as the reverse complement.
TCGAACATTAGAAATTGAGTATCGATGCGTTAAGTAACATAACTTTAGTTAGAGGTGGTATATAATTTAACTATTTTGACAGTTTATCTTGATATTACTTGGTGTTTACAAAAATGCAACAAAAAAAAGTATTTTTTTATTTTATTGTGTGTTAAAGGGCGCACAGCACTAAATCACTCCTCGTTTTGTGTAATGGTAGTAAGTTCCGGCAAAAACAAAAAACGATTTTGTGATTAATGGGGTCCTTTGGGAATCAGTTTGGCGTGAGGATAGCGTTTCATAATTAAAATGAAAGATAATCTCTTGTACTTTGATCAGGATATTGCAAAATATTGATTTTCGATTGTATTGAAAATTTATCACGTGTATGAACATACGTGATCGGAGGCGGTTAGAAGGCCAGCGTCCGGGCTGAAAATAGGGGTGGCGCTGTTTAAATGATCGTATCGTAAAATCGAATTGGAAGGTGTAACACTTCTTGACGATTTTATGAAATTTGAATGTTTGTTTATTAGAATAAAGCATTCGAGACGTTCCAAAAATGGTTACTAAGGGCCCAAAATAGCGACTCTTTTAGCCCTAATTTACATGTAATCCAATGGGCGGTATATTTAGTGCTGTGCCCCCTTGTAACACGCAGTGGTGACACTCGATTTATATCGATTTGCATTGATTTTGAGTCTATAAAAGAGGTAATTTTATCTTAATTTCAAAGAAAATCATATTTCTGTCCATGTCATACATAAATATCATGAACACGACCCAATTTTCTTACAAATTTGGAGCAAAAACGGTTGAAGAGCATCATTTTACTAACATTTCCTTTTTTTTATATTTTACTCACAATAATGGACCCCCTCGCCATGGTTATCCGATTATAAACCTACATATCTACGCTCGTTTTATCAATCAGGCGCTTAACAAATAAAGTTGAAATAAATGTTTTTAAACCCATTTGTCATTGATATCAAATCATGTCGGGGGGGGGGGGGGGGGGGGGGGGGGGGTGACCAGGTTTAATTTGGGCCTAAATTAAGACAAAAATAAGGCTTTTAATGTATCAAAATGTCAATAACAGTACTCTGGGCAATTCCCTAGAGGATATAACCCAACATAAATTACATTGGGAGTTTACCTGACACACGATACATTATACGTGACAGATAAAAAGACAATTTAGGCCTATTATTAATTCAAAATTTAAACGTTTTTTACCCATACCCCTAAAATTCGGCAATTTTGGACCTACACTTTTTACATTTGTATCTAAGGTTTGATATAGGGTGTGCACGCCATTGCGTAATCAGTGTCATGGTTCATCGGGTTATTAAAACATTGCATATATATACTTTTAAGATAATATGAAACATAAATAGTCTCATTAACATCTCATGATGAATGAAAGAGATTATAAAAACATAGAAATTCTGCAAAATGGCCTTAAAGTGCCCAAAATTCGAACATTAGAAATTGAGTATCGATGCGTTAAGTAACATAACTTTAGTTAGAGGTGGTATATAATTTAACTATTTTGACAGTTTATCTTGATATTACTTGGTGTTTACAAAAATGCAACAAAAAAAAGTATTTTTTTATTTTATTGTGTGTTAAAGGGCGCACAGCACTAAATCACTCCTCGTTTTGTGTAATGGTAGTAAGTTCCGGCAAAAACAAAAAACGATTTTGTGATTAATGGGGTCCTTTGGGAATCAGTTTGGCGTGAGGATAGCGTTTCATAATTAAAATGAAAGATAATCTCTTGTACTTTGATCAGGATATTGCAAAATATTGATTTTCGATTGTATTGAAAATTTATCACGTGTATGAACATACGTGATCGGAGGCGGTTAGAAGGCCAGCGTCCGGGCTGAAAATAGGGGTGGCGCTGTTTAAATGATCGTATCGTAAAATCGAATTGGAAGGTGTAACACTTCTTGACGATTTTATGAAATTTGAATGTTTGTTTATTAGAATAAAGCATTCGAGACGTTCCAAAAATGGTTACTAAGGGCCCAAAATAGCGACTCTTTTAGCCCTAATTTACATGTAATCCAATGGGCGGTATATTTAGTGCTGTGCCCCCTTGTAACACGCAGTGGTGACACTCGATTTATATCGATTTGCATTGATTTTGAGTCTATAAAAGAGGTAATTTTATCTTAATTTCAAAGAAAATCATATTTCTGTCCATGTCATACATAAATATCATGAACACGACCCAATTTTCTTACAAATTTGGAGCAAAAACGGTTGAAGAGCATCATTTTACTAACATTTCCTTTTTTTTATATTTTACTCACAATAATGGACCCCCTCGCCATGGTTATCCGATTATAAACCTACATATCTACGCTCGTTTTATCAATCAGGCGCTTAACAAATAAAGTTGAAATAAATGTTTTTAAACCCATTTGTCATTGATATCAAATCATGTCGGGGGGTGGGGGGGGGGGGGGGGTGACCAGGTTTAATTTGGGCCTAAATTAAGACAAAAATAAGGCTTTTAATGTATCAAAATGTCAATAACAGTACTCTGGGCAATTCCCTAGAGGATATAACCCAACATAAATTACATTGGGAGTTTACCTGACACACGATACATTATACGTGACAGATAAAAAGACAATTTAGGCCTATTATTAATTCAAAATTTAAACGTTTTTTACCCATACCCCTAAAATTCGGCAATTTTGGACCTACACTTTTTACATTTGTATCTAAGGTTTGATATAGGGTGTGCACGCCATTGCGTAATCAGTGTCATGGTTCATCGGGTTATTAAAACATTGCATATATATACTTTTAAGATAATATGAAACATAAATAGTCTCATTAACATCTCATGATGAATGAAAGAGATTATAAAAACATAGAAATTCTGCAAAATGGCCTTAAAGTGCCCAAAATTCGAACATTAGAAATTGAGTATCGATGCGTTAAGTAACATAACTTTAGTTAGAGGTGGTATATAATTTAACTATTTTGACAGTTTATCTTGATATTACTTGGTGTTTACAAAAATGCAACAAAAAAAAGTATTTTTTTATTTTATTGTGTGTTAAAGGGCGCACAGCACTAAATCACTCCTCGTTTTGTGTAATGGTAGTAAGTTCCGGCAAAAACAAAAAACGATTTTGTGATTAATGGGGTCCTTTGGGAATCAGTTTGGCGTGAGGATAGCGTTTCATAATTAAAATGAAAGATAATCTCTTGTACTTTGATCAGGATATTGCAAAATATTGATTTTCGATTGTATTGAAAATTTATCACGTGTATGAACATACGTGATCGGAGGCGGTTAGAAGGCCAGCGTCCGGGCTGAAAATAGGGGTGGCGCTGTTTAAATGATCGTATCGTAAAATCGAATTGGAAGGTGTAACACTTCTTGACGATTTTATGAAATTTGAATGTTTGTTTATTAGAATAAAGCATTCGAGACGTTCCAAAAATGGTTACTAAGGGCCCAAAATAGCGACTCTTTTAGCCCTAATTTACATGTAATCCAATGGGCGGTATATTTAGTGCTGTGCCCCCTTGTAACACGCAGTGGTGACACTCGATTTATATCGATTTGCATTGATTTTGAGTCTATAAAAGAGGTAATTTTATCTTAATTTCAAAGAAAATCATATTTCTGTCCATGTCATACATAAATATCATGAACACGACCCAATTTTCTTACAAATTTGGAGCAAAAACGGTTGAAGAGCATCATTTTACTAACATTTCCTTTTTTTTATATTTTACTCACAATAATGGACCCCCTCGCCATGGTTATCCGATTATAAACCTACATATCTACGCTCGTTTTATCAATCAGGCGCTTAACAAATAAAGTTGAAATAAATGTTTTTAAACCCATTTGTCATTGATATCAAATCATGTCGGGGGGGGGGGGGGGGGGGTGACCAGGTTTAATTTGGGCCTAAATTAAGACAAAAATAAGGCTTTTAATGTATCAAAATGTCAATAACAGTACTCTGGGCAATTCCCTAGAGGATATAACCCAACATAAATTACATTGGGAGTTTACCTGACACACGATACATTATACGTGACAGATAAAAAGACAATTTAGGCCTATTATTAATTCAAAATTTAAACGTTTTTTACCCATACCCCTAAAATTCGGCAATTTTGGACCTACACTTTTTACATTTGTATCTAAGGTTTGATATAGGGTGTGCACGCCATTGCGTAATCAGTGTCATGGTTCATCGGGTTATTAAAACATTGCATATATATACTTTTAAGATAATATGAAACATAAATAGTCTCATTAACATCTCATGATGAATGAAAGAGATTATAAAAACATAGAAATTCTGCAAAATGGCCTTAAAGTGCCCAAAATTCGAACATTAGAAATTGAGTATCGATGCGTTAAGTAACATAACTTTAGTTAGAGGTGGTATATAATTTAACTATTTTGACAGTTTATCTTGATATTACTTGGTGTTTACAAAAATGCAACAAAAAAAAGTATTTTTTTATTTTATTGTGTGTTAAAGGGCGCACAGCACTAAATCACTCCTCGTTTTGTGTAATGGTAGTAAGTTCCGGCAAAAACAAAAAACGATTTTGTGATTAATGGGGTCCTTTGGGAATCAGTTTGGCGTGAGGATAGCGTTTCATAATTAAAATGAAAGATAATCTCTTGTACTTTGATCAGGATATTGCAAAATATTGATTTTCGATTGTATTGAAAATTTATCACGTGTATGAACATACGTGATCGGAGGCGGTTAGAAGGCCAGCGTCCGGGCTGAAAATAGGGGTGGCGCTGTTTAAATGATCGTATCGTAAAATCGAATTGGAAGGTGTAACACTTCTTGACGATTTTATGAAATTTGAATGTTTGTTTATTAGAATAAAGCATTCGAGACGTTCCAAAAATGGTTACTAAGGGCCCAAAATAGCGACTCTTTTAGCCCTAATTTACATGTAATCCAATGGGCGGTATATTTAGTGCTGTGCCCCCTTGTAACACGCAGTGGTGACACTCGATTTATATCGATTTGCATTGATTTTGAGTCTATAAAAGAGGTAATTTTATCTTAATTTCAAAGAAAATCATATTTCTGTCCATGTCATACATAAATATCATGAACACGACCCAATTTTCTTACAAATTTGGAGCAAAAACGGTTGAAGAGCATCATTTTACTAACATTTCCTTTTTTTTATATTTTACTCACAATAATGGACCCCCTCGCCATGGTTATCCGATTATAAACCTACATATCTACGCTCGTTTTATCAATCAGGCGCTTAACAAATAAAGTTGAAATAAATGTTTTTAAACCCATTTGTCATTGATATCAAATCATGTCGGGGGGGGGGGGGGGGGTGACCAGGTTTAATTTGGGCCTAAATTAAGACAAAAATAAGGCTTTTAATGTATCAAAATGTCAATAACAGTACTCTGGGCAATTCCCTAGAGGATATAACCCAACATAAATTACATTGGGAGTTTACCTGACACACGATACATTATACGTGACAGATAAAAAGACAATTTAGGCCTATTATTAATTCAAAATTTAAACGTTTTTTACCCATACCCCTAAAATTCGGCAATTTTGGACCTACACTTTTTACATTTGTATCTAAGGTTTGATATAGGGTGTGCACGCCATTGCGTAATCAGTGTCATGGTTCATCGGGTTATTAAAACATTGCATATATATACTTTTAAGATAATATGAAACATAAATAGTCTCATTAACATCTCATGATGAATGAAAGAGATTATAAAAACATAGAAATTCTGCAAAATGGCCTTAAAGTGCCCAAAATTCGAACATTAGAAATTGAGTATCGATGCGTTAAGTAACATAACTTTAGTTAGAGGTGGTATATAATTTAACTATTTTGACAGTTTATCTTGATATTACTTGGTGTTTACAAAAATGCAACAAAAAAAAGTATTTTTTTATTTTATTGTGTGTTAAAGGGCGCACAGCACTAAATCACTCCTCGTTTTGTGTAATGGTAGTAAGTTCCGGCAAAAACAAAAAACGATTTTGTGATTAATGGGGTCCTTTGGGAATCAGTTTGGCGTGAGGATAGCGTTTCATAATTAAAATGAAAGATAATCTCTTGTACTTTGATCAGGATATTGCAAAATATTGATTTTCGATTGTATTGAAAATTTATCACGTGTATGAACATACGTGATCGGAGGCGGTTAGAAGGCCAGCGTCCGGGCTGAAAATAGGGGTGGCGCTGTTTAAATGATCGTATCGTAAAATCGAATTGGAAGGTGTAACACTTCTTGACGATTTTATGAAATTTGAATGTTTGTTTATTAGAATAAAGCATTCGAGACGTTCCAAAAATGGTTACTAAGGGCCCAAAATAGCGACTCTTTTAGCCCTAATTTACATGTAATCCAATGGGCGGTATATTTAGTGCTGTGCCCCCTTGTAACACGCAGTGGTGACACTCGATTTATATCGATTTGCATTGATTTTGAGTCTATAAAAGAGGTAATTTTATCTTAATTTCAAAGAAAATCATATTTCTGTCCATGTCATACATAAATATCATGAACACGACCCAATTTTCTTACAAATTTGGAGCAAAAACGGTTGAAGAGCATCATTTTACTAACATTTCCTTTTTTTTATATTTTACTCACAATAATGGACCCCCTCGCCATGGTTATCCGATTATAAACCTACATATCTACGCTCGTTTTATCAATCAGGCGCTTAACAAATAAAGTTGAAATAAATGTTTTTAAACCCATTTGTCATTGATATCAAATCATGTCGGGGGGGGGGGGGGGGGGGGGTGACCAGGTTTAATTTGGGCCTAAATTAAGACAAAAATAAGGCTTTTAATGTATCAAAATGTCAATAACAGTACTCTGGGCAATTCCCTAGAGGATATAACCCAACATAAATTACATTGGGAGTTTACCTGACACACGATACATTATACGTGACAGATAAAAAGACAATTTAGGCCTATTATTAATTCAAAATTTAAACGTTTTTTACCCATACCCCTAAAATTCGGCAATTTTGGACCTACACTTTTTACATTTGTATCTAAGGTTTGATATAGGGTGTGCACGCCATTGCGTAATCAGTGTCATGGTTCATCGGGTTATTAAAACATTGCATATATATACTTTTAAGATAATATGAAACATAAATAGTCTCATTAACATCTCATGATGAATGAAAGAGATTATAAAAACATAGAAATTCTGCAAAATGGCCTTAAAGTGCCCAAAATTCGAACATTAGAAATTGAGTATCGATGCGTTAAGTAACATAACTTTAGTTAGAGGTGGTATATAATTTAACTATTTTGACAGTTTATCTTGATATTACTTGGTGTTTACAAAAATGCAACAAAAAAAAGTATTTTTTTATTTTATTGTGTGTTGTAACACGCAGTGGTGACACTCGATTTATATCGATTTGCATTGATTTTGAGTCTATAAAAGAGGTAATTTTATCTTAATTTCAAAGAAAATCATATTTCTGTCCATGTCATACATAAATATCATGAACACGACCCAATTTTCTTACAAATTTGGAGCAAAAACGGTTGAAGAGCATCATTTTACTAACATTTCCTTTTTTTTATATTTTACTCACAATAATGGACCCCCTCGCCATGGTTATCCGATTATAAACCTACATATCTACGCTCGTTTTATCAATCAGGCGCTTAACAAATAAAGTTGAAATAAATGTTTTTAAACCCATTTGTCATTGATATCAAATCATGTCGGGGGGGGGGGGGGGGGTGACCAGGTTTAATTTGGGCCTAAATTAAGACAAAAATAAGGCTTTTAATGTATCAAAATGTCAATAACAGTACTCTGGGCAATTCCCTAGAGGATATAACCCAACATAAATTACATTGGGAGTTTACCTGACACACGATACATTATACGTGACAGATAAAAAGACAATTTAGGCCTATTATTAATTCAAAATTTAAACGTTTTTTACCCATACCCCTAAAATTCGGCAATTTTGGACCTACACTTTTTACATTTGTATCTAAGGTTTGATATAGGGTGTGCACGCCATTGCGTAATCAGTGTCATGGTTCATCGGGTTATTAAAACATTGCATATATATACTTTTAAGATAATATGAAACATAAATAGTCTCATTAACATCTCATGATGAATGAAAGAGATTATAAAAACATAGAAATTCTGCAAAATGGCCTTAAAGTGCCCAAAATTCGAACATTAGAAATTGAGTATCGATGCGTTAAGTAACATAACTTTAGTTAGAGGTGGTATATAATTTAACTATTTTGACAGTTTATCTTGATATTACTTGGTGTTTACAAAAATGCAACAAAAAAAAGTATTTTTTTATTTTATTGTGTGTTAAAGGGCGCACAGCACTAAATCACTCCTCGTTTTGTGTAATGGTAGTAAGTTCCGGCAAAAACAAAAAACGATTTTGTGATTAATGGGGTCCTTTGGGAATCAGTTTGGCGTGAGGATAGCGTTTCATAATTAAAATGAAAGATAATCTCTTGTACTTTGATCAGGATATTGCAAAATATTGATTTTCGATTGTATTGAAAATTTATCACGTGTATGAACATACGTGATCGGAGGCGGTTAGAAGGCCAGCGTCCGGGCTGAAAATAGGGGTGGCGCTGTTTAAATGATCGTATCGTAAAATCGAATTGGAAGGTGTAACACTTCTTGACGATTTTATGAAATTTGAATGTTTGTTTATTAGAATAAAGCATTCGAGACGTTCCAAAAATGGTTACTAAGGGCCCAAAATAGCGACTCTTTTAGCCCTAATTTACATGTAATCCAATGGGCGGTATATTTAGTGCTGTGCCCCCTTGTAACACGCAGTGGTGACACTCGATTTATATCGATTTGCATTGATTTTGAGTCTATAAAAGAGGTAATTTTATCTTAATTTCAAAGAAAATCATATTTCTGTCCATGTCATACATAAATATCATGAACACGACCCAATTTTCTTACAAATTTGGAGCAAAAACGGTTGAAGAGCATCATTTTACTAACATTTCCTTTTTTTTATATTTTACTCACAATAATGGACCCCCTCGCCATGGTTATCCGATTATAAACCTACATATCTACGCTCGTTTTATCAATCAGGCGCTTAACAAATAAAGTTGAAATAAATGTTTTTAAACCCATTTGTCATTGATATCAAATCATGTCGGGGGGGGGGGGGGGGTGACCAGGTTTAATTTGGGCCTAAATTAAGACAAAAATAAGGCTTTTAATGTATCAAAATGTCAATAACAGTACTCTGGGCAATTCCCTAGAGGATATAACCCAACATAAATTACATTGGGAGTTTACCTGACACACGATACATTATACGTGACAGATAAAAAGACAATTTAGGCCTATTATTAATTCAAAATTTAAACGTTTTTTACCCATACCCCTAAAATTCGGCAATTTTGGACCTACACTTTTTACATTTGTATCTAAGGTTTGATATAGGGTGTGCACGCCATTGCGTAATCAGTGTCATGGTTCATCGGGTTATTAAAACATTGCATATATATACTTTTAAGATAATATGAAACATAAATAGTCTCATTAACATCTCATGATGAATGAAAGAGATTATAAAAACATAGAAATTCTGCAAAATGGCCTTAAAGTGCCCAAAATTCGAACATTAGAAATTGAGTATCGATGCGTTAAGTAACATAACTTTAGTTAGAGGTGGTATATAATTTAACTATTTTGACAGTTTATCTTGATATTACTTGGTGTTTACAAAAATGCAACAAAAAAAAGTATTTTTTTATTTTATTGTGTGTTGTAACACGCAGTGGTGACACTCGATTTATATCGATTTGCATTGATTTTGAGTCTATAAAAGAGGTAATTTTATCTTAATTTCAAAGAAAATCATATTTCTGTCCATGTCATACATAAATATCATGAACACGACCCAATTTTCTTACAAATTTGGAGCAAAAACGGTTGAAGAGCATCATTTTACTAACATTTCCTTTTTTTTATATTTTACTCACAATAATGGACCCCCTCGCCATGGTTATCCGATTATAAACCTACATATCTACGCTCGTTTTATCAATCAGGCGCTTAACAAATAAAGTTGAAATAAATGTTTTTAAACCCATTTGTCATTGATATCAAATCATGTCGGGGGGGGGGGGGGGGGGGGGGGTGACCAGGTTTAATTTGGGCCTAAATTAAGACAAAAATAAGGCTTTTAATGTATCAAAATGTCAATAACAGTACTCTGGGCAATTCCCTAGAGGATATAACCCAACATAAATTACATTGGGAGTTTACCTGACACACGATACATTATACGTGACAGATAAAAAGACAATTTAGGCCTATTATTAATTCAAAATTTAAACGTTTTTTACCCATACCCCTAAAATTCGGCAATTTTGGACCTACACTTTTTACATTTGTATCTAAGGTTTGATATAGGGTGTGCACGCCATTGCGTAATCAGTGTCATGGTTCATCGGGTTATTAAAACATTGCATATATATACTTTTAAGATAATATGAAACATAAATAGTCTCATTAACATCTCATGATGAATGAAAGAGATTATAAAAACATAGAAATTCTGCAAAATGGCCTTAAAGTGCCCAAAATTCGAACATTAGAAATTGAGTATCGATGCGTTAAGTAACATAACTTTAGTTAGAGGTGGTATATAATTTAACTATTTTGACAGTTTATCTTGATATTACTTGGTGTTTACAAAAATGCAACAAAAAAAAGTATTTTTTTATTTTATTGTGTGTTAAAGGGCGCACAGCACTAAATCACTCCTCGTTTTGTGTAATGGTAGTAAGTTCCGGCAAAAACAAAAAACGATTTTGTGATTAATGGGGTCCTTTGGGAATCAGTTTGGCGTGAGGATAGCGTTTCATAATTAAAATGAAAGATAATCTCTTGTACTTTGATCAGGATATTGCAAAATATTGATTTTCGATTGTATTGAAAATTTATCACGTGTATGAACATACGTGATCGGAGGCGGTTAGAAGGCCAGCGTCCGGGCTGAAAATAGGGGTGGCGCTGTTTAAATGATCGTATCGTAAAATCGAATTGGAAGGTGTAACACTTCTTGACGATTTTATGAAATTTGAATGTTTGTTTATTAGAATAAAGCATTCGAGACGTTCCAAAAATGGTTACTAAGGGCCCAAAATAGCGACTCTTTTAGCCCTAATTTACATGTAATCCAATGGGCGGTATATTTAGTGCTGTGCCCCCTTGTAACACGCAGTGGTGACACTCGATTTATATCGATTTGCATTGATTTTGAGTCTATAAAAGAGGTAATTTTATCTTAATTTCAAAGAAAATCATATTTCTGTCCATGTCATACATAAATATCATGAACACGACCCAATTTTCTTACAAATTTGGAGCAAAAACGGTTGAAGAGCATCATTTTACTAACATTTCCTTTTTTTTATATTTTACTCACAATAATGGACCCCCTCGCCATGGTTATCCGATTATAAACCTACATATCTACGCTCGTTTTATCAATCAGGCGCTTAACAAATAAAGTTGAAATAAATGTTTTTAAACCCATTTGTCATTGATATCAAATCATGTCGGGGGGGGGGGGGGGGTGACCAGGTTTAATTTGGGCCTAAATTAAGACAAAAATAAGGCTTTTAATGTATCAAAATGTCAATAACAGTACTCTGGGCAATTCCCTAGAGGATATAACCCAACATAAATTACATTGGGAGTTTACCTGACACACGATACATTATACGTGACAGATAAAAAGACAATTTAGGCCTATTATTAATTCAAAATTTAAACGTTTTTTACCCATACCCCTAAAATTCGGCAATTTTGGACCTACACTTTTTACATTTGTATCTAAGGTTTGATATAGGGTGTGCACGCCATTGCGTAATCAGTGTCATGGTTCATCGGGTTATTAAAACATTGCATATATATACTTTTAAGATAATATGAAACATAAATAGTCTCATTAACATCTCATGATGAATGAAAGAGATTATAAAAACATAGAAATTCTGCAAAATGGCCTTAAAGTGCCCAAAATTCGAACATTAGAAATTGAGTATCGATGCGTTAAGTAACATAACTTTAGTTAGAGGTGGTATATAATTTAACTATTTTGACAGTTTATCTTGATATTACTTGGTGTTTACAAAAATGCAACAAAAAAAAGTATTTTTTTATTTTATTGTGTGTTGTAACACGCAGTGGTGACACTCGATTTATATCGATTTGCATTGATTTTGAGTCTATAAAAGAGGTAATTTTATCTTAATTTCAAAGAAAATCATATTTCTGTCCATGTCATACATAAATATCATGAACACGACCCAATTTTCTTACAAATTTGGAGCAAAAACGGTTGAAGAGCATCATTTTACTAACATTTCCTTTTTTTTATATTTTACTCACAATAATGGACCCCCTCGCCATGGTTATCCGATTATAAACCTACATATCTACGCTCGTTTTATCAATCAGGCGCTTAACAAATAAAGTTGAAATAAATGTTTTTAAACCCATTTGTCATTGATATCAAATCATGTCGGGGGGGGGGGGGGGGGGGGGGTGACCAGGTTTAATTTGGGCCTAAATTAAGACAAAAATAAGGCTTTTAATGTATCAAAATGTCAATAACAGTACTCTGGGCAATTCCCTAGAGGATATAACCCAACATAAATTACATTGGGAGTTTACCTGACACACGATACATTATACGTGACAGATAAAAAGACAATTTAGGCCTATTATTAATTCAAAATTTAAACGTTTTTTACCCATACCCCTAAAATTCGGCAATTTTGGACCTACACTTTTTACATTTGTATCTAAGGTTTGATATAGGGTGTGCACGCCATTGCGTAATCAGTGTCATGGTTCATCGGGTTATTAAAACATTGCATATATATACTTTTAAGATAATATGAAACATAAATAGTCTCATTAACATCTCATGATGAATGAAAGAGATTATAAAAACATAGAAATTCTGCAAAATGGCCTTAAAGTGCCCAAAATTCGAACATTAGAAATTGAGTATCGATGCGTTAAGTAACATAACTTTAGTTAGAGGTGGTATATAATTTAACTATTTTGACAGTTTATCTTGATATTACTTGGTGTTTACAAAAATGCAACAAAAAAAAGTATTTTTTTATTTTATTGTGTGTTAAAGGGCGCACAGCACTAAATCACTCCTCGTTTTGTGTAATGGTAGTAAGTTCCGGCAAAAACAAAAAACGATTTTGTGATTAATGGGGTCCTTTGGGAATCAGTTTGGCGTGAGGATAGCGTTTCATAATTAAAATGAAAGATAATCTCTTGTACTTTGATCAGGATATTGCAAAATATTGATTTTCGATTGTATTGAAAATTTATCACGTGTATGAACATACGTGATCGGAGGCGGTTAGAAGGCCAGCGTCCGGGCTGAAAATAGGGGTGGCGCTGTTTAAATGATCGTATCGTAAAATCGAATTGGAAGGTGTAACACTTCTTGACGATTTTATGAAATTTGAATGTTTGTTTATTAGAATAAAGCATTCGAGACGTTCCAAAAATGGTTACTAAGGGCCCAAAATAGCGACTCTTTTAGCCCTAATTTACATGTAATCCAATGGGCGGTATATTTAGTGCTGTGCCCCCTTGTAACACGCAGTGGTGACACTCGATTTATATCGATTTGCATTGATTTTGAGTCTATAAAAGAGGTAATTTTATCTTAATTTCAAAGAAAATCATATTTCTGTCCATGTCATACATAAATATCATGAACACGACCCAATTTTCTTACAAATTTGGAGCAAAAACGGTTGAAGAGCATCATTTTACTAACATTTCCTTTTTTTTATATTTTACTCACAATAATGGACCCCCTCGCCATGGTTATCCGATTATAAACCTACATATCTACGCTCGTTTTATCAATCAGGCGCTTAACAAATAAAGTTGAAATAAATGTTTTTAAACCCATTTGTCATTGATATCAAATCATGTCGGGGGGGGGGGGGGGGGGGGGGGTGACCAGGTTTAATTTGGGCCTAAATTAAGACAAAAATAAGGCTTTTAATGTATCAAAATGTCAATAACAGTACTCTGGGCAATTCCCTAGAGGATATAACCCAACATAAATTACATTGGGAGTTTACCTGACACACGATACATTATACGTGACAGATAAAAAGACAATTTAGGCCTATTATTAATTCAAAATTTAAACGTTTTTTACCCATACCCCTAAAATTCGGCAATTTTGGACCTACACTTTTTACATTTGTATCTAAGGTTTGATATAGGGTGTGCACGCCATTGCGTAATCAGTGTCATGGTTCATCGGGTTATTAAAACATTGCATATATATACTTTTAAGATAATATGAAACATAAATAGTCTCATTAACATCTCATGATGAATGAAAGAGATTATAAAAACATAGAAATTCTGCAAAATGGCCTTAAAGTGCCCAAAATTCGAACATTAGAAATTGAGTATCGATGCGTTAAGTAACATAACTTTAGTTAGAGGTGGTATATAATTTAACTATTTTGACAGTTTATCTTGATATTACTTGGTGTTTACAAAAATGCAACAAAAAAAAGTATTTTTTTATTTTATTGTGTGTTGTAACACGCAGTGGTGACACTCGATTTATATCGATTTGCATTGATTTTGAGTCTATAAAAGAGGTAATTTTATCTTAATTTCAAAGAAAATCATATTTCTGTCCATGTCATACATAAATATCATGAACACGACCCAATTTTCTTACAAATTTGGAGCAAAAACGGTTGAAGAGCATCATTTTACTAACATTTCCTTTTTTTTATATTTTACTCACAATAATGGACCCCCTCGCCATGGTTATCCGATTATAAACCTACATATCTACGCTCGTTTTATCAATCAGGCGCTTAACAAATAAAGTTGAAATAAATGTTTTTAAACCCATTTGTCATTGATATCAAATCATGTCGGGGGGGGGGGGGGGGGTGACCAGGTTTAATTTGGGCCTAAATTAAGACAAAAATAAGGCTTTTAATGTATCAAAATGTCAATAACAGTACTCTGGGCAATTCCCTAGAGGATATAACCCAACATAAATTACATTGGGAGTTTACCTGACACACGATACATTATACGTGACAGATAAAAAGACAATTTAGGCCTATTATTAATTCAAAATTTAAACGTTTTTTACCCATACCCCTAAAATTCGGCAATTTTGGACCTACACTTTTTACATTTGTATCTAAGGTTTGATATAGGGTGTGCACGCCATTGCGTAATCAGTGTCATGGTTCATCGGGTTATTAAAACATTGCATATATATACTTTTAAGATAATATGAAACATAAATAGTCTCATTAACATCTCATGATGAATGAAAGAGATTATAAAAACATAGAAATTCTGCAAAATGGCCTTAAAGTGCCCAAAATTCGAACATTAGAAATTGAGTATCGATGCGTTAAGTAACATAACTTTAGTTAGAGGTGGTATATAATTTAACTATTTTGACAGTTTATCTTGATATTACTTGGTGTTTACAAAAATGCAACAAAAAAAAGTATTTTTTTATTTTATTGTGTGTTAAAGGGCGCACAGCACTAAATCACTCCTCGTTTTGTGTAATGGTAGTAAGTTCCGGCAAAAACAAAAAACGATTTTGTGATTAATGGGGTCCTTTGGGAATCAGTTTGGCGTGAGGATAGCGTTTCATAATTAAAATGAAAGATAATCTCTTGTACTTTGATCAGGATATTGCAAAATATTGATTTTCGATTGTATTGAAAATTTATCACGTGTATGAACATACGTGATCGGAGGCGGTTAGAAGGCCAGCGTCCGGGCTGAAAATAGGGGTGGCGCTGTTTAAATGATCGTATCGTAAAATCGAATTGGAAGGTGTAACACTTCTTGACGATTTTATGAAATTTGAATGTTTGTTTATTAGAATAAAGCATTCGAGACGTTCCAAAAATGGTTACTAAGGGCCCAAAATAGCGACTCTTTTAGCCCTAATTTACATGTAATCCAATGGGCGGTATATTTAGTGCTGTGCCCCCTTGTAACACGCAGTGGTGACACTCGATTTATATCGATTTGCATTGATTTTGAGTCTATAAAAGAGGTAATTTTATCTTAATTTCAAAGAAAATCATATTTCTGTCCATGTCATACATAAATATCATGAACACGACCCAATTTTCTTACAAATTTGGAGCAAAAACGGTTGAAGAGCATCATTTTACTAACATTTCCTTTTTTTTATATTTTACTCACAATAATGGACCCCCTCGCCATGGTTATCCGATTATAAACCTACATATCTACGCTCGTTTTATCAATCAGGCGCTTAACAAATAAAGTTGAAATAAATGTTTTTAAACCCATTTGTCATTGATATCAAATCATGTCGGGGGGGGGGGGGGGGGGGTGACCAGGTTTAATTTGGGCCTAAATTAAGACAAAAATAAGGCTTTTAATGTATCAAAATGTCAATAACAGTACTCTGGGCAATTCCCTAGAGGATATAACCCAACATAAATTACATTGGGAGTTTACCTGACACACGATACATTATACGTGACAGATAAAAAGACAATTTAGGCCTATTATTAATTCAAAATTTAAACGTTTTTTACCCATACCTCTAAAATTCGGCAATTTTGGACCTACACTTTTTACATTTGTATCTAAGGTTTGATATAGGGTGTGCACGCCATTGCGTAATCAGTGTCATGGTTCATCGGGTTATTAAAACATTGCATATATATACTTTTAAGATAATATGAAACATAAATAGTCTCATTAACATCTCATGATGAATGAAAGAGATTATAAAAACATAGAAATTCTGCAAAATGGCCTTAAAGTGCCCAAAATTCGAACATTAGAAATTGAGTATCGATGCGTTAAGTAACATAACTTTAGTTAGAGGTGGTATATAATTTAACTATTTTGACAGTTTATCTTGATATTACTTGGTGTTTACAAAAATGCAACAAAAAAAAGTATTTTTTTATTTTATTGTGTGTTAAAGGGCGCACAGCACTAAATCACTCCTCGTTTTGTGTAATGGTAGTAAGTTCCGGCAAAAACAAAAAACGATTTTGTGATTAATGGGGTCCTTTGGGAATCAGTTTGGCGTGAGGATAGCGTTTCATAATTAAAATGAAAGATAATCTCTTGTACTTTGATCAGGATATTGCAAAATATTGATTTTCGATTGTATTGAAAATTTATCACGTGTATGAACATACGTGATCGGAGGCGGTTAGAAGGCCAGCGTCCGGGCTGAAAATAGGGGTGGCGCTGTTTAAATGATCGTATCGTAAAATCGAATTGGAAGGTGTAACACTTCTTGACGATTTTATGAAATTTGAATGTTTGTTTATTAGAATAAAGCATTCGAGACGTTCCAAAAATGGTTACTAAGGGCCCAAAATAGCGACTCTTTTAGCCCTAATTTACATGTAATCCAATGGGCGGTATATTTAGTGCTGTGCCCCCTTGTAACACGCAGTGGTGACACTCGATTTATATCGATTTGCATTGATTTTGAGTCTATAAAAGAGGTAATTTTATCTTAATTTCAAAGAAAATCATATTTCTGTCCATGTCATACATAAATATCATGAACACGACCCAATTTTCTTACAAATTTGGAGCAAAAACGGTTGAAGAGCATCATTTTACTAACATTTCCTTTTTTTTATATTTTACTCACAATAATGGACCCCCTCGCCATGGTTATCCGATTATAAACCTACATATCTACGCTCGTTTTATCAATCAGGCGCTTAACAAATAAAGTTGAAATAAATGTTTTTAAACCCATTTGTCATTGATATCAAATCATGTCGGGGGGGGGGGGGGTGACCAGGTTTAATTTGGGCCTAAATTAAGACAAAAATAAGGCTTTTAATGTATCAAAATGTCAATAACAGTACTCTGGGCAATTCCCTAGAGGATATAACCCAACATAAATTACATTGGGAGTTTACCTGACACACGATACATTATACGTGACAGATAAAAAGACAATTTAGGCCTATTATTAATTCAAAATTTAAACGTTTTTTACCCATACCCCTAAAATTCGGCAATTTTGGACCTACACTTTTTACATTTGTATCTAAGGTTTGATATAGGGTGTGCACGCCATTGCGTAATCAGTGTCATGGTTCATCGGGTTATTAAAACATTGCATATATATACTTTTAAGATAATATGAAACATAAATAGTCTCATTAACATCTCATGATGAATGAAAGAGATTATAAAAACATAGAAATTCTGCAAAATGGCCTTAAAGTGCCCAAAATTCGAACATTAGAAATTGAGTATCGATGCGTTAAGTAACATAACTTTAGTTAGAGGTGGTATATAATTTAACTATTTTGACAGTTTATCTTGATATTACTTGGTGTTTACAAAAATGCAACAAAAAAAAGTATTTTTTTATTTTATTGTGTGTTAAACACGCAGTGGTGACACTCGATTTATATCGATTTGCATTGATTTTGAGTCTATAAAAGAGGTAATTTTATCTTAATTTCAAAGAAAATCATATTTCTGTCCATGTCATACATAAATATCATGAACACGACCCAATTTTCTTACAAATTTGGAGCAAAAACGGTTGAAGAGCATCATTTTACTAACATTTCCTTTTTTTTATATTTTACTCACAATAATGGACCCCTCGCCATGGTTATCCGATTATAAACCTACATATCTACGCTCGTTTTATCAATCAGGCGCTTAACAAATAAAGTTGAAATAAATGTTTTTAAACCCATTTGTCATTGATATCAAATCATGTCGGGGGGGGGGGGGGGTGACCAGGTTTAATTTGGGCCTAAATTAAGACAAAAATAAGGCTTTTAATGTATCAAAATGTCAATAACAGTACTCTGGGCAATTCCCTAGAGGATATAACCCAACATAAATTACATTGGGAGTTTACCTGACACACGATACATTATACGTGACAGATAAAAAGACAATTTAGGCTAGGCCTATTATTAATTCAAAATTTAAACGTTTTTTACCCATACCCCTAAAATTCGGCAATTTTGGACCTACACTTTTTACATTTGTATCTAAGGTTTGATATAGGGTGTGCACGCCATTGCGTAATCAGTGTCATGGTTCATCGGGTTATTAAAACATTGCATATATATACTTTTAAGATAATATGAAACATAAATAGTCTCATTAACATCTCATGATGAATGAAAGAGATTATAAAAACATAGAAATTCTGCAAAATGGCCTTAAAGTGCCCAAAATTCGAACATTAGAAATTGAGTATCGATGCGTTAAGTAACATAACTTTAGTTAGAGGTGGTATATAATTTAACTATTTTGACAGTTTATCTTGATATTACTTGGTGTTTACAAAAATGCAACAAAAAAAAGTATTTTTTTATTTTATTGTGTGTTAAAGGGCGCACAGCACTAAATCACTCCTCGTTTTGTGTAATGGTAGTAAGTTCCGGCAAAAACAAAAAACGATTTTGTGATTAATGGGGTCCTTTGGGAATCAGTTTGGCGTGAGGATAGCGTTTCATAATTAAAATGAAAGATAATCTCTTGTACTTTGATCAGGATATTGCAAAATATTGATTTTCGATTGTATTGAAAATTTATCACGTGTATGAACATACGTGATCGGAGGCGGTTAGAAGGCCAGCGTCCGGGCTGAAAATAGGGGTGGCGCTGTTTAAATGATCGTATCGTAAAATCGAATTGGAAGGTGTAACACTTCTTGACGATTTTATGAAATTTGAATGTTTGTTTATTAGAATAAAGCATTCGAGACGTTCCAAAAATGGTTACTAAGGGCCCAAAATAGCGACTCTTTTAGCCCTAATTTACATGTAATCCAATGGGCGGTATATTTAGTGCTGTGCCCCCTTGTAACACGCAGTGGTGACACTCGATTTATATCGATTTGCATTGATTTTGAGTCTATAAAAGAGGTAATTTTATCTTAATTTCAAAGAAAATCATATTTCTGTCCATGTCATACATAAATATCATGAACACGACCCAATTTTCTTACAAATTTGGAGCAAAAACGGTTGAAGAGCATCATTTTACTAACATTTCCTTTTTTTTATATTTTACTCACAATAATGGACCCCCTCGCCATGGTTATCCGATTATAAACCTACATATCTACGCTCGTTTTATCAATCAGGCGCTTAACAAATAAAGTTGAAATAAATGTTTTTAAACCCATTTGTCATTGATATCAAATCATGTCGGGGGGGGGGGGGGGGTGACCAGGTTTAATTTGGGCCTAAATTAAGACAAAAATAAGGCTTTTAATGTATCAAAATGTCAATAACAGTACTCTGGGCAATTCCCTAGAGGATATAACCCAACATAAATTACATTGGGAGTTTACCTGACACACGATACATTATACGTGACAGATAAAAAGACAATTTAGGCCTATTATTAATTCAAAATTTAAACGTTTTTTACCCATACCCCTAAAATTCGGCAATTTTGGACCTACACTTTTTACATTTGTATCTAAGGTTTGATATAGGGTGTGCACGCCATTGCGTAATCAGTGTCATGGTTCATCGGGTTATTAAAACATTGCATATATATACTTTTAAGATAATATGAAACATAAATAGTCTCATTAACATCTCATGATGAATGAAAGAGATTATAAAAACATAGAAATTCTGCAAAATGGCCTTAAAGTGCCCAAAATTCGAACATTAGAAATTGAGTATCGATGCGTTAAGTAACATAACTTTAGTTAGAGGTGGTATATAATTTAACTATTTTGACAGTTTATCTTGATATTACTTGGTGTTTACAAAAATGCAACAAAAAAAAGTATTTTTTTATTTTATTGTGTGTTGTAACACGCAGTGGTGACACTCGATTTATATCGATTTGCATTGATTTTGAGTCTATAAAAGAGGTAATTTTATCTTAATTTCAAAGAAAATCATATTTCTGTCCATGTCATACATAAATATCATGAACACGACCCAATTTTCTTACAAATTTGGAGCAAAAACGGTTGAAGAGCATCATTTTACTAACATTTCCTTTTTTTTATATTTTACTCACAATAATGGACCCCCTCGCCATGGTTATCCGATTATAAACCTACATATCTACGCTCGTTTTATCAATCAGGCGCTTAACAAATAAAGTTGAAATAAATGTTTTTAAACCCATTTGTCATTGATATCAAATCATGTCGGGGGGGGGGGGGGGGGGGGGGGTGACCAGGTTTAATTTGGGCCTAAATTAAGACAAAAATAAGGCTTTTAATGTATCAAAATGTCAATAACAGTACTCTGGGCAATTCCCTAGAGGATATAACCCAACATAAATTACATTGGGAGTTTACCTGACACACGATACATTATACGTGACAGATAAAAAGACAATTTAGGCCTATTATTAATTCAAAATTTAAACGTTTTTTACCCATACCCCTAAAATTCGGCAATTTTGGACCTACACTTTTTACATTTGTATCTAAGGTTTGATATAGGGTGTGCACGCCATTGCGTAATCAGTGTCATGGTTCATCGGGTTATTAAAACATTGCATATATATACTTTTAAGATAATATGAAACATAAATAGTCTCATTAACATCTCATGATGAATGAAAGAGATTATAAAAACATAGAAATTCTGCAAAATGGCCTTAAAGTGCCCAAAATTCGAACATTAGAAATTGAGTATCGATGCGTTAAGTAACATAACTTTAGTTAGAGGTGGTATATAATTTAACTATTTTGACAGTTTATCTTGATATTACTTGGTGTTTACAAAAATGCAACAAAAAAAAGTATTTTTTTATTTTATTGTGTGTTAAAGGGCGCACAGCACTAAATCACTCCTCGTTTTGTGTAATGGTAGTAAGTTCCGGCAAAAACAAAAAACGATTTTGTGATTAATGGGGTCCTTTGGGAATCAGTTTGGCGTGAGGATAGCGTTTCATAATTAAAATGAAAGATAATCTCTTGTACTTTGATCAGGATATTGCAAAATATTGATTTTCGATTGTATTGAAAATTTATCACGTGTATGAACATACGTGATCGGAGGCGGTTAGAAGGCCAGCGTCCGGGCTGAAAATAGGGGTGGCGCTGTTTAAATGATCGTATCGTAAAATCGAATTGGAAGGTGTAACACTTCTTGACGATTTTATGAAATTTGAATGTTTGTTTATTAGAATAAAGCATTCGAGACGTTCCAAAAATGGTTACTAAGGGCCCAAAATAGCGACTCTTTTAGCCCTAATTTACATGTAATCCAATGGGCGGTATATTTAGTGCTGTGCCCCCTTGTAACACGCAGTGGTGACACTCGATTTATATCGATTTGCATTGATTTTGAGTCTATAAAAGAGGTAATTTTATCTTAATTTCAAAGAAAATCATATTTCTGTCCATGTCATACATAAATATCATGAACACGACCCAATTTTCTTACAAATTTGGAGCAAAAACGGTTGAAGAGCATCATTTTACTAACATTTCCTTTTTTTTATATTTTACTCACAATAATGGACCCCCTCGCCATGGTTATCCGATTATAAACCTACATATCTACGCTCGTTTTATCAATCAGGCGCTTAACAAATAAAGTTGAAATAAATGTTTTTAAACCCATTTGTCATTGATATCAAATCATGTCGGGGGGGGGGGGGGGGTGACCAGGTTTAATTTGGGCCTAAATTAAGACAAAAATAAGGCTTTTAATGTATCAAAATGTCAATAACAGTACTCTGGGCAATTCCCTAGAGGATATAACCCAACATAAATTACATTGGGAGTTTACCTGACACACGATACATTATACGTGACAGATAAAAAGACAATTTAGGCCTATTATTAATTCAAAATTTAAACGTTTTTTACCCATACCCCTAAAATTCGGCAATTTTGGACCTACACTTTTTACATTTGTATCTAAGGTTTGATATAGGGTGTGCACGCCATTGCGTAATCAGTGTCATGGTTCATCGGGTTATTAAAACATTGCATATATATACTTTTAAGATAATATGAAACATAAATAGTCTCATTAACATCTCATGATGAATGAAAGAGATTATAAAAACATAGAAATTCTGCAAAATGGCCTTAAAGTGCCCAAAATTCGAACATTAGAAATTGAGTATCGATGCGTTAAGTAACATAACTTTAGTTAGAGGTGGTATATAATTTAACTATTTTGACAGTTTATCTTGATATTACTTGGTGTTTACAAAAATGCAACAAAAAAAAGTATTTTTTTATTTTATTGTGTGTTGTAACACGCAGTGGTGACACTCGATTTATATCGATTTGCATTGATTTTGAGTCTATAAAAGAGGTAATTTTATCTTAATTTCAAAGAAAATCATATTTCTGTCCATGTCATACATAAATATCATGAACACGACCCAATTTTCTTACAAATTTGGAGCAAAAACGGTTGAAGAGCATCATTTTACTAACATTTCCTTTTTTTTATATTTTACTCACAATAATGGACCCCCTCGCCATGGTTATCCGATTATAAACCTACATATCTACGCTCGTTTTATCAATCAGGCGCTTAACAAATAAAGTTGAAATAAATGTTTTTAAACCCATTTGTCATTGATATCAAATCATGTCGGGGGGGGGGGGGGGGGGGGGGTGACCAGGTTTAATTTGGGCCTAAATTAAGACAAAAATAAGGCTTTTAATGTATCAAAATGTCAATAACAGTACTCTGGGCAATTCCCTAGAGGATATAACCCAACATAAATTACATTGGGAGTTTACCTGACACACGATACATTATACGTGACAGATAAAAAGACAATTTAGGCCTATTATTAATTCAAAATTTAAACGTTTTTTACCCATACCCCTAAAATTCGGCAATTTTGGACCTACACTTTTTACATTTGTATCTAAGGTTTGATATAGGGTGTGCACGCCATTGCGTAATCAGTGTCATGGTTCATCGGGTTATTAAAACATTGCATATATATACTTTTAAGATAATATGAAACATAAATAGTCTCATTAACATCTCATGATGAATGAAAGAGATTATAAAAACATAGAAATTCTGCAAAATGGCCTTAAAGTGCCCAAAATTCGAACATTAGAAATTGAGTATCGATGCGTTAAGTAACATAACTTTAGTTAGAGGTGGTATATAATTTAACTATTTTGACAGTTTATCTTGATATTACTTGGTGTTTACAAAAATGCAACAAAAAAAAGTATTTTTTTATTTTATTGTGTGTTAAAGGGCGCACAGCACTAAATCACTCCTCGTTTTGTGTAATGGTAGTAAGTTCCGGCAAAAACAAAAAACGATTTTGTGATTAATGGGGTCCTTTGGGAATCAGTTTGGCGTGAGGATAGCGTTTCATAATTAAAATGAAAGATAATCTCTTGTACTTTGATCAGGATATTGCAAAATATTGATTTTCGATTGTATTGAAAATTTATCACGTGTATGAACATACGTGATCGGAGGCGGTTAGAAGGCCAGCGTCCGGGCTGAAAATAGGGGTGGCGCTGTTTAAATGATCGTATCGTAAAATCGAATTGGAAGGTGTAACACTTCTTGACGATTTTATGAAATTTGAATGTTTGTTTATTAGAATAAAGCATTCGAGACGTTCCAAAAATGGTTACTAAGGGCCCAAAATAGCGACTCTTTTAGCCCTAATTTACATGTAATCCAATGGGCGGTATATTTAGTGCTGTGCCCCCTTGTAACACGCAGTGGTGACACTCGATTTATATCGATTTGCATTGATTTTGAGTCTATAAAAGAGGTAATTTTATCTTAATTTCAAAGAAAATCATATTTCTGTCCATGTCATACATAAATATCATGAACACGACCCAATTTTCTTACAAATTTGGAGCAAAAACGGTTGAAGAGCATCATTTTACTAACATTTCCTTTTTTTTATATTTTACTCACAATAATGGACCCCCTCGCCATGGTTATCCGATTATAAACCTACATATCTACGCTCGTTTTATCAATCAGGCGCTTAACAAATAAAGTTGAAATAAATGTTTTTAAACCCATTTGTCATTGATATCAAATCATGTCGGGGGGGGGGGGGGGGGGGGGGGTGACCAGGTTTAATTTGGGCCTAAATTAAGACAAAAATAAGGCTTTTAATGTATCAAAATGTCAATAACAGTACTCTGGGCAATTCCCTAGAGGATATAACCCAACATAAATTACATTGGGAGTTTACCTGACACACGATACATTATACGTGACAGATAAAAAGACAATTTAGGCCTATTATTAATTCAAAATTTAAACGTTTTTTACCCATACCCCTAAAATTCGGCAATTTTGGACCTACACTTTTTACATTTGTATCTAAGGTTTGATATAGGGTGTGCACGCCATTGCGTAATCAGTGTCATGGTTCATCGGGTTATTAAAACATTGCATATATATACTTTTAAGATAATATGAAACATAAATAGTCTCATTAACATCTCATGATGAATGAAAGAGATTATAAAAACATAGAAATTCTGCAAAATGGCCTTAAAGTGCCCAAAATTCGAACATTAGAAATTGAGTATCGATGCGTTAAGTAACATAACTTTAGTTAGAGGTGGTATATAATTTAACTATTTTGACAGTTTATCTTGATATTACTTGGTGTTTACAAAAATGCAACAAAAAAAAGTATTTTTTTATTTTATTGTGTGTTGTAACACGCAGTGGTGACACTCGATTTATATCGATTTGCATTGATTTTGAGTCTATAAAAGAGGTAATTTTATCTTAATTTCAAAGAAAATCATATTTCTGTCCATGTCATACATAAATATCATGAACACGACCCAATTTTCTTACAAATTTGGAGCAAAAACGGTTGAAGAGCATCATTTTACTAACATTTCCTTTTTTTTATATTTTACTCACAATAATGGACCCCCTCGCCATGGTTATCCGATTATAAACCTACATATCTACGCTCGTTTTATCAATCAGGCGCTTAACAAATAAAGTTGAAATAAATGTTTTTAAACCCATTTGTCATTGATATCAAATCATGTCGGGGGGGGGGGGGGGGGTGACCAGGTTTAATTTGGGCCTAAATTAAGACAAAAATAAGGCTTTTAATGTATCAAAATGTCAATAACAGTACTCTGGGCAATTCCCTAGAGGATATAACCCAACATAAATTACATTGGGAGTTTACCTGACACACGATACATTATACGTGACAGATAAAAAGACAATTTAGGCCTATTATTAATTCAAAATTTAAACGTTTTTTACCCATACCCCTAAAATTCGGCAATTTTGGACCTACACTTTTTACATTTGTATCTAAGGTTTGATATAGGGTGTGCACGCCATTGCGTAATCAGTGTCATGGTTCATCGGGTTATTAAAACATTGCATATATATACTTTTAAGATAATATGAAACATAAATAGTCTCATTAACATCTCATGATGAATGAAAGAGATTATAAAAACATAGAAATTCTGCAAAATGGCCTTAAAGTGCCCAAAATTCGAACATTAGAAATTGAGTATCGATGCGTTAAGTAACATAACTTTAGTTAGAGGTGGTATATAATTTAACTATTTTGACAGTTTATCTTGATATTACTTGGTGTTTACAAAAATGCAACAAAAAAAAGTATTTTTTTATTTTATTGTGTGTTAAAGGGCGCACAGCACTAAATCACTCCTCGTTTTGTGTAATGGTAGTAAGTTCCGGCAAAAACAAAAAACGATTTTGTGATTAATGGGGTCCTTTGGGAATCAGTTTGGCGTGAGGATAGCGTTTCATAATTAAAATGAAAGATAATCTCTTGTACTTTGATCAGGATATTGCAAAATATTGATTTTCGATTGTATTGAAAATTTATCACGTGTATGAACATACGTGATCGGAGGCGGTTAGAAGGCCAGCGTCCGGGCTGAAAATAGGGGTGGCGCTGTTTAAATGATCGTATCGTAAAATCGAATTGGAAGGTGTAACACTTCTTGACGATTTTATGAAATTTGAATGTTTGTTTATTAGAATAAAGCATTCGAGACGTTCCAAAAATGGTTACTAAGGGCCCAAAATAGCGACTCTTTTAGCCCTAATTTACATGTAATCCAATGGGCGGTATATTTAGTGCTGTGCCCCCTTGTAACACGCAGTGGTGACACTCGATTTATATCGATTTGCATTGATTTTGAGTCTATAAAAGAGGTAATTTTATCTTAATTTCAAAGAAAATCATATTTCTGTCCATGTCATACATAAATATCATGAACACGACCCAATTTTCTTACAAATTTGGAGCAAAAACGGTTGAAGAGCATCATTTTACTAACATTTCCTTTTTTTTATATTTTACTCACAATAATGGACCCCCTCGCCATGGTTATCCGATTATAAACCTACATATCTACGCTCGTTTTATCAATCAGGCGCTTAACAAATAAAGTTGAAATAAATGTTTTTAAACCCATTTGTCATTGATATCAAATCATGTCGGGGGGGGGGGGGGGGGGGTGACCAGGTTTAATTTGGGCCTAAATTAAGACAAAAATAAGGCTTTTAATGTATCAAAATGTCAATAACAGTACTCTGGGCAATTCCCTAGAGGATATAACCCAACATAAATTACATTGGGAGTTTACCTGACACACGATACATTATACGTGACAGATAAAAAGACAATTTAGGCCTATTATTAATTCAAAATTTAAACGTTTTTTACCCATACCTCTAAAATTCGGCAATTTTGGACCTACACTTTTTACATTTGTATCTAAGGTTTGATATAGGGTGTGCACGCCATTGCGTAATCAGTGTCATGGTTCATCGGGTTATTAAAACATTGCATATATATACTTTTAAGATAATATGAAACATAAATAGTCTCATTAACATCTCATGATGAATGAAAGAGATTATAAAAACATAGAAATTCTGCAAAATGGCCTTAAAGTGCCCAAAATTCGAACATTAGAAATTGAGTATCGATGCGTTAAGTAACATAACTTTAGTTAGAGGTGGTATATAATTTAACTATTTTGACAGTTTATCTTGATATTACTTGGTGTTTACAAAAATGCAACAAAAAAAAGTATTTTTTTATTTTATTGTGTGTTAAAGGGCGCACAGCACTAAATCACTCCTCGTTTTGTGTAATGGTAGTAAGTTCCGGCAAAAACAAAAAACGATTTTGTGATTAATGGGGTCCTTTGGGAATCAGTTTGGCGTGAGGATAGCGTTTCATAATTAAAATGAAAGATAATCTCTTGTACTTTGATCAGGATATTGCAAAATATTGATTTTCGATTGTATTGAAAATTTATCACGTGTATGAACATACGTGATCGGAGGCGGTTAGAAGGCCAGCGTCCGGGCTGAAAATAGGGGTGGCGCTGTTTAAATGATCGTATCGTAAAATCGAATTGGAAGGTGTAACACTTCTTGACGATTTTATGAAATTTGAATGTTTGTTTATTAGAATAAAGCATTCGAGACGTTCCAAAAATGGTTACTAAGGGCCCAAAATAGCGACTCTTTTAGCCCTAATTTACATGTAATCCAATGGGCGGTATATTTAGTGCTGTGCCCCCTTGTAACACGCAGTGGTGACACTCGATTTATATCGATTTGCATTGATTTTGAGTCTATAAAAGAGGTAATTTTATCTTAATTTCAAAGAAAATCATATTTCTGTCCATGTCATACATAAATATCATGAACACGACCCAATTTTCTTACAAATTTGGAGCAAAAACGGTTGAAGAGCATCATTTTACTAACATTTCCTTTTTTTTATATTTTACTCACAATAATGGACCCCCTCGCCATGGTTATCCGATTATAAACCTACATATCTACGCTCGTTTTATCAATCAGGCGCTTAACAAATAAAGTTGAAATAAATGTTTTTAAACCCATTTGTCATTGATATCAAATCATGTCGGGGGGGGGGGGGGTGACCAGGTTTAATTTGGGCCTAAATTAAGACAAAAATAAGGCTTTTAATGTATCAAAATGTCAATAACAGTACTCTGGGCAATTCCCTAGAGGATATAACCCAACATAAATTACATTGGGAGTTTACCTGACACACGATACATTATACGTGACAGATAAAAAGACAATTTAGGCCTATTATTAATTCAAAATTTAAACGTTTTTTACCCATACCCCTAAAATTCGGCAATTTTGGACCTACACTTTTTACATTTGTATCTAAGGTTTGATATAGGGTGTGCACGCCATTGCGTAATCAGTGTCATGGTTCATCGGGTTATTAAAACATTGCATATATATACTTTTAAGATAATATGAAACATAAATAGTCTCATTAACATCTCATGATGAATGAAAGAGATTATAAAAACATAGAAATTCTGCAAAATGGCCTTAAAGTGCCCAAAATTCGAACATTAGAAATTGAGTATCGATGCGTTAAGTAACATAACTTTAGTTAGAGGTGGTATATAATTTAACTATTTTGACAGTTTATCTTGATATTACTTGGTGTTTACAAAAATGCAACAAAAAAAAGTATTTTTTTATTTTATTGTGTGTTAAACACGCAGTGGTGACACTCGATTTATATCGATTTGCATTGATTTTGAGTCTATAAAAGAGGTAATTTTATCTTAATTTCAAAGAAAATCATATTTCTGTCCATGTCATACATAAATATCATGAACACGACCCAATTTTCTTACAAATTTGGAGCAAAAACGGTTGAAGAGCATCATTTTACTAACATTTCCTTTTTTTTATATTTTACTCACAATAATGGACCCCTCGCCATGGTTATCCGATTATAAACCTACATATCTACGCTCGTTTTATCAATCAGGCGCTTAACAAATAAAGTTGAAATAAATGTTTTTAAACCCATTTGTCATTGATATCAAATCATGTCGGGGGGGGGGGGGGGTGACCAGGTTTAATTTGGGCCTAAATTAAGACAAAAATAAGGCTTTTAATGTATCAAAATGTCAATAACAGTACTCTGGGCAATTCCCTAGAGGATATAACCCAACATAAATTACATTGGGAGTTTACCTGACACACGATACATTATACGTGACAGATAAAAAGACAATTTAGGCCTATTATTAATTCAAAATTTAAACGTTTTTTACCCATACCCCTAAAATTCGGCAATTTTGGACCTACACTTTTTACATTTGTATCTAAGGTTTGATATAGGGTGTGCACGCCATTGCGTAATCAGTGTCATGGTTCATCGGGTTATTAAAACATTGCATATATATACTTTTAAGATAATATGAAACATAAATAGTCTCATTAACATCTCATGATGAATGAAAGAGATTATAAAAACATAGAAATTCTGCAAAATGGCCTTAAAGTGCCCAAAATTCGAACATTAGAAATTGAGTATCGATGCGTTAAGTAACATAACTTTAGTTAGAGGTGGTATATAATTTAACTATTTTGACAGTTTATCTTGATATTACTTGGTGTTTACAAAAATGCAACAAAAAAAAGTATTTTTTTATTTTATTGTGTGTTAAAGGGCGCACAGCACTAAATCACTCCTCGTTTTGTGTAATGGTAGTAAGTTCCGGCAAAAACAAAAAACGATTTTGTGATTAATGGGGTCCTTTGGGAATCAGTTTGGCGTGAGGATAGCGTTTCATAATTAAAATGAAAGATAATCTCTTGTACTTTGATCAGGATATTGCAAAATATTGATTTTCGATTGTATTGAAAATTTATCACGTGTATGAACATACGTGATCGGAGGCGGTTAGAAGGCCAGCGTCCGGGCTGAAAATAGGGGTGGCGCTGTTTAAATGATCGTATCGTAAAATCGAATTGGAAGGTGTAACACTTCTTGACGATTTTATGAAATTTGAATGTTTGTTTATTAGAATAAAGCATTCGAGACGTTCCAAAAATGGTTACTAAGGGCCCAAAATAGCGACTCTTTTAGCCCTAATTTACATGTAATCCAATGGGCGGTATATTTAGTGCTGTGCCCCCTTGTAACACGCAGTGGTGACACTCGATTTATATCGATTTGCATTGATTTTGAGTCTATAAAAGAGGTAATTTTATCTTAATTTCAAAGAAAATCATATTTCTGTCCATGTCATACATAAATATCATGAACACGACCCAATTTTCTTACAAATTTGGAGCAAAAACGGTTGAAGAGCATCATTTTACTAACATTTCCTTTTTTTTATATTTTACTCACAATAATGGACCCCCTCGCCATGGTTATCCGATTATAAACCTACATATCTACGCTCGTTTTATCAATCAGGCGCTTAACAAATAAAGTTGAAATAAATGTTTTTAAACCCATTTGTCATTGATATCAAATCATGTCGGGGGGGGGGGGGGGTGACCAGGTTTAATTTGGGCCTAAATTAAGACAAAAATAAGGCTTTTAATGTATCAAAATGTCAATAACAGTACTCTGGGCAATTCCCTAGAGGATATAACCCAACATAAATTACATTGGGAGTTTACCTGACACACGATACATTATACGTGACAGATAAAAAGACAATTTAGGCCTATTATTAATTCAAAATTTAAACGTTTTTTACCCATACCCCTAAAATTCGGCAATTTTGGACCTACACTTTTTACATTTGTATCTAAGGTTTGATATAGGGTGTGCACGCCATTGCGTAATCAGTGTCATGGTTCATCGGGTTATTAAAACATTGCATATATATACTTTTAAGATAATATGAAACATAAATAGTCTCATTAACATCTCATGATGAATGAAAGAGATTATAAAAACATAGAAATTCTGCAAAATGGCCTTAAAGTGCCCAAAATTCGAACATTAGAAATTGAGTATCGATGCGTTAAGTAACATAACTTTAGTTAGAGGTGGTATATAATTTAACTATTTTGACAGTTTATCTTGATATTACTTGGTGTTTACAAAAATGCAACAAAAAAAAGTATTTTTTTATTTTATTGTGTGTTAAAGGGCGCACAGCACTAAATCACTCCTCGTTTTGTGTAATGGTAGTAAGTTCCGGCAAAAACAAAAAACGATTTTGTGATTAATGGGGTCCTTTGGGAATCAGTTTGGCGTGAGGATAGCGTTTCATAATTAAAATGAAAGATAATCTCTTGTACTTTGATCAGGATATTGCAAAATATTGATTTTCGATTGTATTGAAAATTTATCACGTGTATGAACATACGTGATCGGAGGCGGTTAGAAGGCCAGCGTCCGGGCTGAAAATAGGGGTGGCGCTGTTTAAATGATCGTATCGTAAAATCGAATTGGAAGGTGTAACACTTCTTGACGATTTTATGAAATTTGAATGTTTGTTTATTAGAATAAAGCATTCGAGACGTTCCAAAAATGGTTACTAAGGGCCCAAAATAGCGACTCTTTTAGCCCTAATTTACATGTAATCCAATGGGCGGTATATTTAGTGCTGTGCCCCCTTGTAACACGCAGTGGTGACACTCGATTTATATCGATTTGCATTGATTTTGAGTCTATAAAAGAGGTAATTTTATCTTAATTTCAAAGAAAATCATATTTCTGTCCATGTCATACATAAATATCATGAACACGACCCAATTTTCTTACAAATTTGGAGCAAAAACGGTTGAAGAGCATCATTTTACTAACATTTCCTTTTTTTTATATTTTACTCACAATAATGGACCCCCTCGCCATGGTTATCCGATTATAAACCTACATATCTACGCTCGTTTTATCAATCAGGCGCTTAACAAATAAAGTTGAAATAAATGTTTTTAAACCCATTTGTCATTGATATCAAATCATGTCGGGGGGGGGGGGGGGTGACCAGGTTTAATTTGGGCCTAAATTAAGACAAAAATAAGGCTTTTAATGTATCAAAATGTCAATAACAGTACTCTGGGCAATTCCCTAGAGGATATAACCCAACATAAATTACATTGGGAGTTTACCTGACACACGATACATTATACGTGACAGATAAAAAGACAATTTAGGCCTATTATTAATTCAAAATTTAAACGTTTTTTACCCATACCCCTAAAATTCGGCAATTTTGGACCTACACTTTTTACATTTGTATCTAAGGTTTGATATAGGGTGTGCACGCCATTGCGTAATCAGTGTCATGGTTCATCGGGTTATTAAAACATTGCATATATATACTTTTAAGATAATATGAAACATAAATAGTCTCATTAACATCTCATGATGAATGAAAGAGATTATAAAAACATAGAAATTCTGCAAAATGGCCTTAAAGTGCCCAAAATTCGAACATTAGAAATTGAGTATCGATGCGTTAAGTAACATAACTTTAGTTAGAGGTGGTATATAATTTAACTATTTTGACAGTTTATCTTGATATTACTTGGTGTTTACAAAAATGCAACAAAAAAAAGTATTTTTTTATTTTATTGTGTGTTAAAGGGCGCACAGCACTAAATCACTCCTCGTTTTGTGTAATGGTAGTAAGTTCCGGCAAAAACAAAAAACGATTTTGTGATTAATGGGGTCCTTTGGGAATCAGTTTGGCGTGAGGATAGCGTTTCATAATTAAAATGAAAGATAATCTCTTGTACTTTGATCAGGATATTGCAAAATATTGATTTTCGATTGTATTGAAAATTTATCACGTGTATGAACATACGTGATCGGAGGCGGTTAGAAGGCCAGCGTCCGGGCTGAAAATAGGGGTGGCGCTGTTTAAATGATCGTATCGTAAAATCGAATTGGAAGGTGTAACACTTCTTGACGATTTTATGAAATTTGAATGTTTGTTTATTAGAATAAAGCATTCGAGACGTTCCAAAAATGGTTACTAAGGGCCCAAAATAGCGACTCTTTTAGCCCTAATTTACATGTAATCCAATGGGCGGTATATTTAGTGCTGTGCCCCCTTGTAACACGCAGTGGTGACACTCGATTTATATCGATTTGCATTGATTTTGAGTCTATAAAAGAGGTAATTTTATCTTAATTTCAAAGAAAATCATATTTCTGTCCATGTCATACATAAATATCATGAACACGACCCAATTTTCTTACAAATTTGGAGCAAAAACGGTTGAAGAGCATCATTTTACTAACATTTCCTTTTTTTTATATTTTACTCACAATAATGGACCCCCTCGCCATGGTTATCCGATTATAAACCTACATATCTACGCTCGTTTTATCAATCAGGCGCTTAACAAATAAAGTTGAAATAAATGTTTTTAAACCCATTTGTCATTGATATCAAATCATGTCGGGGGGGGGGGGGGGGTGACCAGGTTTAATTTGGGCCTAAATTAAGACAAAAATAAGGCTTTTAATGTATCAAAATGTCAATAACAGTACTCTGGGCAATTCCCTAGAGGATATAACCCAACATAAATTACATTGGGAGTTTACCTGACACACGATACATTATACGTGACAGATAAAAAGACAATTTAGGCCTATTATTAATTCAAAATTTAAACGTTTTTTACCCATACCCCTAAAATTCGGCAATTTTGGACCTACACTTTTTACATTTGTATCTAAGGTTTGATATAGGGTGTGCACGCCATTGCGTAATCAGTGTCATGGTTCATCGGGTTATTAAAACATTGCATATATATACTTTTAAGATAATATGAAACATAAATAGTCTCATTAACATCTCATGATGAATGAAAGAGATTATAAAAACATAGAAATTCTGCAAAATGGCCTTAAAGTGCCCAAAATTCGAACATTAGAAATTGAGTATCGATGCGTTAAGTAACATAACTTTAGTTAGAGGTGGTATATAATTTAACTATTTTGACAGTTTATCTTGATATTACTTGGTGTTTACAAAAATGCAACAAAAAAAAGTATTTTTTTATTTTATTGTGTGTTAAAGGGCGCACAGCACTAAATCACTCCTCGTTTTGTGTAATGGTAGTAAGTTCCGGCAAAAACAAAAAACGATTTTGTGATTAATGGGGTCCTTTGGGAATCAGTTTGGCGTGAGGATAGCGTTTCATAATTAAAATGAAAGATAATCTCTTGTACTTTGATCAGGATATTGCAAAATATTGATTTTCGATTGTATTGAAAATTTATCACGTGTATGAACATACGTGATCGGAGGCGGTTAGAAGGCCAGCGTCCGGGCTGAAAATAGGGGTGGCGCTGTTTAAATGATCGTATCGTAAAATCGAATTGGAAGGTGTAACACTTCTTGACGATTTTATGAAATTTGAATGTTTGTTTATTAGAATAAAGCATTCGAGACGTTCCAAAAATGGTTACTAAGGGCCCAAAATAGCGACTCTTTTAGCCCTAATTTACATGTAATCCAATGGGCGGTATATTTAGTGCTGTGCCCCCTTGTAACACGCAGTGGTGACACTCGATTTATATCGATTTGCATTGATTTTGAGTCTATAAAAGAGGTAATTTTATCTTAATTTCAAAGAAAATCATATTTCTGTCCATGTCATACATAAATATCATGAACACGACCCAATTTTCTTACAAATTTGGAGCAAAAACGGTTGAAGAGCATCATTTTACTAACATTTCCTTTTTTTTATATTTTACTCACAATAATGGACCCCCTCGCCATGGTTATCCGATTATAAACCTACATATCTACGCTCGTTTTATCAATCAGGCGCTTAACAAATAAAGTTGAAATAAATGTTTTTAAACCCATTTGTCATTGATATCAAATCATGTCGGGGGGGGGGGGGGGGGTGACCAGGTTTAATTTGGGCCTAAATTAAGACAAAAATAAGGCTTTTAATGTATCAAAATGTCAATAACAGTACTCTGGGCAATTCCCTAGAGGATATAACCCAACATAAATTACATTGGGAGTTTACCTGACACACGATACATTATACGTGACAGATAAA
The DNA here is from genome assembly GCA_035610835.1 of Ophiura sarsii. Lineage (NCBI taxonomy): Eukaryota > Metazoa > Echinodermata > Ophiuroidea > Amphilepidida > Ophiuridae > Ophiura > Ophiura sarsii. The sequence continues at coordinate 88,293,571 of CM069441.1, read as the reverse complement.
AAGACAATTTAGGCCTATTATTAATTCAAAATTTAAACGTTTTTTACCCATACCCCTAAAATTCGGCAATTTTGGACCTACACTTTTTACATTTGTATCTAAGGTTTGATATAGGGTGTGCACGCCATTGCGTAATCAGTGTCATGGTTCATCGGGTTATTAAAACATTGCATATATATACTTTTAAGATAATATGAAACATAAATAGTCTCATTAACATCTCATGATGAATGAAAGAGATTATAAAAACATAGAAATTCTGCAAAATGGCCTTAAAGTGCCCAAAATTCGAACATTAGAAATTGAGTATCGATGCGTTAAGTAACATAACTTTAGTTAGAGGTGGTATATAATTTAACTATTTTGACAGTTTATCTTGATATTACTTGGTGTTTACAAAAATGCAACAAAAAAAAGTATTTTTTTATTTTATTGTGTGTTAAAGGGCGCACAGCACTAAATCACTCCTCGTTTTGTGTAATGGTAGTAAGTTCCGGCAAAAACAAAAAACGATTTTGTGATTAATGGGGTCCTTTGGGAATCAGTTTGGCGTGAGGATAGCGTTTCATAATTAAAATGAAAGATAATCTCTTGTACTTTGATCAGGATATTGCAAAATATTGATTTTCGATTGTATTGAAAATTTATCACGTGTATGAACATACGTGATCGGAGGCGGTTAGAAGGCCAGCGTCCGGGCTGAAAATAGGGGTGGCGCTGTTTAAATGATCGTATCGTAAAATCGAATTGGAAGGTGTAACACTTCTTGACGATTTTATGAAATTTGAATGTTTGTTTATTAGAATAAAGCATTCGAGACGTTCCAAAAATGGTTACTAAGGGCCCAAAATAGCGACTCTTTTAGCCCTAATTTACATGTAATCCAATGGGCGGTATATTTAGTGCTGTGCCCCCTTGTAACACGCAGTGGTGACACTCGATTTATATCGATTTGCATTGATTTTGAGTCTATAAAAGAGGTAATTTTATCTTAATTTCAAAGAAAATCATATTTCTGTCCATGTCATACATAAATATCATGAACACGACCCAATTTTCTTACAAATTTGGAGCAAAAACGGTTGAAGAGCATCATTTTACTAACATTTCCTTTTTTTTATATTTTACTCACAATAATGGACCCCCTCGCCATGGTTATCCGATTATAAACCTACATATCTACGCTCGTTTTATCAATCAGGCGCTTAACAAATAAAGTTGAAATAAATGTTTTTAAACCCATTTGTCATTGATATCAAATCATGTCGGGGGGGGGGGGGGGGGGTGACCAGGTTTAATTTGGGCCTAAATTAAGACAAAAATAAGGCTTTTAATGTATCAAAATGTCAATAACAGTACTCTGGGCAATTCCCTAGAGGATATAACCCAACATAAATTACATTGGGAGTTTACCTGACACACGATACATTATACGTGACAGATAAAAAGACAATTTAGGCCTATTATTAATTCAAAATTTAAACGTTTTTTACCCATACCCCTAAAATTCGGCAATTTTGGACCTACACTTTTTACATTTGTATCTAAGGTTTGATATAGGGTGTGCACGCCATTGCGTAATCAGTGTCATGGTTCATCGGGTTATTAAAACATTGCATATATATACTTTTAAGATAATATGAAACATAAATAGTCTCATTAACATCTCATGATGAATGAAAGAGATTATAAAAACATAGAAATTCTGCAAAATGGCCTTAAAGTGCCCAAAATTCGAACATTAGAAATTGAGTATCGATGCGTTAAGTAACATAACTTTAGTTAGAGGTGGTATATAATTTAACTATTTTGACAGTTTATCTTGATATTACTTGGTGTTTACAAAAATGCAACAAAAAAAAGTATTTTTTTATTTTATTGTGTGTTAAAGGGCGCACAGCACTAAATCACTCCTCGTTTTGTGTAATGGTAGTAAGTTCCGGCAAAAACAAAAAACGATTTTGTGATTAATGGGGTCCTTTGGGAATCAGTTTGGCGTGAGGATAGCGTTTCATAATTAAAATGAAAGATAATCTCTTGTACTTTGATCAGGATATTGCAAAATATTGATTTTCGATTGTATTGAAAATTTATCACGTGTATGAACATACGTGATCGGAGGCGGTTAGAAGGCCAGCGTCCGGGCTGAAAATAGGGGTGGCGCTGTTTAAATGATCGTATCGTAAAATCGAATTGGAAGGTGTAACACTTCTTGACGATTTTATGAAATTTGAATGTTTGTTTATTAGAATAAAGCATTCGAGACGTTCCAAAAATGGTTACTAAGGGCCCAAAATAGCGACTCTTTTAGCCCTAATTTACATGTAATCCAATGGGCGGTATATTTAGTGCTGTGCCCCCTTGTAACACGCAGTGGTGACACTCGATTTATATCGATTTGCATTGATTTTGAGTCTATAAAAGAGGTAATTTTATCTTAATTTCAAAGAAAATCATATTTCTGTCCATGTCATACATAAATATCATGAACACGACCCAATTTTCTTACAAATTTGGAGCAAAAACGGTTGAAGAGCATCATTTTACTAACATTTCCTTTTTTTTATATTTTACTCACAATAATGGACCCCCTCGCCATGGTTATCCGATTATAAACCTACATATCTACGCTCGTTTTATCAATCAGGCGCTTAACAAATAAAGTTGAAATAAATGTTTTTAAACCCATTTGTCATTGATATCAAATCATGTCGGGGGGGGGGGGGGGGGGTGACCAGGTTTAATTTGGGCCTAAATTAAGACAAAAATAAGGCTTTTAATGTATCAAAATGTCAATAACAGTACTCTGGGCAATTCCCTAGAGGATATAACCCAACATAAATTACATTGGGAGTTTACCTGACACACGATACATTATACGTGACAGATAAAAAGACAATTTAGGCCTATTATTAATTCAAAATTTAAACGTTTTTTACCCATACCCCTAAAATTCGGCAATTTTGGACCTACACTTTTTACATTTGTATCTAAGGTTTGATATAGGGTGTGCACGCCATTGCGTAATCAGTGTCATGGTTCATCGGGTTATTAAAACATTGCATATATATACTTTTAAGATAATATGAAACATAAATAGTCTCATTAACATCTCATGATGAATGAAAGAGATTATAAAAACATAGAAATTCTGCAAAATGGCCTTAAAGTGCCCAAAATTCGAACATTAGAAATTGAGTATCGATGCGTTAAGTAACATAACTTTAGTTAGAGGTGGTATATAATTTAACTATTTTGACAGTTTATCTTGATATTACTTGGTGTTTACAAAAATGCAACAAAAAAAAGTATTTTTTTATTTTATTGTGTGTTAAAGGGCGCACAGCACTAAATCACTCCTCGTTTTGTGTAATGGTAGTAAGTTCCGGCAAAAACAAAAAACGATTTTGTGATTAATGGGGTCCTTTGGGAATCAGTTTGGCGTGAGGATAGCGTTTCATAATTAAAATGAAAGATAATCTCTTGTACTTTGATCAGGATATTGCAAAATATTGATTTTCGATTGTATTGAAAATTTATCACGTGTATGAACATACGTGATCGGAGGCGGTTAGAAGGCCAGCGTCCGGGCTGAAAATAGGGGTGGCGCTGTTTAAATGATCGTATCGTAAAATCGAATTGGAAGGTGTAACACTTCTTGACGATTTTATGAAATTTGAATGTTTGTTTATTAGAATAAAGCATTCGAGACGTTCCAAAAATGGTTACTAAGGGCCCAAAATAGCGACTCTTTTAGCCCTAATTTACATGTAATCCAATGGGCGGTATATTTAGTGCTGTGCCCCCTTGTAACACGCAGTGGTGACACTCGATTTATATCGATTTGCATTGATTTTGAGTCTATAAAAGAGGTAATTTTATCTTAATTTCAAAGAAAATCATATTTCTGTCCATGTCATACATAAATATCATGAACACGACCCAATTTTCTTACAAATTTGGAGCAAAAACGGTTGAAGAGCATCATTTTACTAACATTTCCTTTTTTTTATATTTTACTCACAATAATGGACCCCCTCGCCATGGTTATCCGATTATAAACCTACATATCTACGCTCGTTTTATCAATCAGGCGCTTAACAAATAAAGTTGAAATAAATGTTTTTAAACCCATTTGTCATTGATATCAAATCATGTCGGGGGGGGGGGGGGGGGTGACCAGGTTTAATTTGGGCCTAAATTAAGACAAAAATAAGGCTTTTAATGTATCAAAATGTCAATAACAGTACTCTGGGCAATTCCCTAGAGGATATAACCCAACATAAATTACATTGGGAGTTTACCTGACACACGATACATTATACGTGACAGATAAAAAGACAATTTAGGCCTATTATTAATTCAAAATTTAAACGTTTTTTACCCATACCCCTAAAATTCGGCAATTTTGGACCTACACTTTTTACATTTGTATCTAAGGTTTGATATAGGGTGTGCACGCCATTGCGTAATCAGTGTCATGGTTCATCGGGTTATTAAAACATTGCATATATATACTTTTAAGATAATATGAAACATAAATAGTCTCATTAACATCTCATGATGAATGAAAGAGATTATAAAAACATAGAAATTCTGCAAAATGGCCTTAAAGTGCCCAAAATTCGAACATTAGAAATTGAGTATCGATGCGTTAAGTAACATAACTTTAGTTAGAGGTGGTATATAATTTAACTATTTTGACAGTTTATCTTGATATTACTTGGTGTTTACAAAAATGCAACAAAAAAAAGTATTTTTTTATTTTATTGTGTGTTAAAGGGCGCACAGCACTAAATCACTCCTCGTTTTGTGTAATGGTAGTAAGTTCCGGCAAAAACAAAAAACGATTTTGTGATTAATGGGGTCCTTTGGGAATCAGTTTGGCGTGAGGATAGCGTTTCATAATTAAAATGAAAGATAATCTCTTGTACTTTGATCAGGATATTGCAAAATATTGATTTTCGATTGTATTGAAAATTTATCACGTGTATGAACATACGTGATCGGAGGCGGTTAGAAGGCCAGCGTCCGGGCTGAAAATAGGGGTGGCGCTGTTTAAATGATCGTATCGTAAAATCGAATTGGAAGGTGTAACACTTCTTGACGATTTTATGAAATTTGAATGTTTGTTTATTAGAATAAAGCATTCGAGACGTTCCAAAAATGGTTACTAAGGGCCCAAAATAGCGACTCTTTTAGCCCTAATTTACATGTAATCCAATGGGCGGTATATTTAGTGCTGTGCCCCCTTGTAACACGCAGTGGTGACACTCGATTTATATCGATTTGCATTGATTTTGAGTCTATAAAAGAGGTAATTTTATCTTAATTTCAAAGAAAATCATATTTCTGTCCATGTCATACATAAATATCATGAACACGACCCAATTTTCTTACAAATTTGGAGCAAAAACGGTTGAAGAGCATCATTTTACTAACATTTCCTTTTTTTTATATTTTACTCACAATAATGGACCCCCTCGCCATGGTTATCCGATTATAAACCTACATATCTACGCTCGTTTTATCAATCAGGCGCTTAACAAATAAAGTTGAAATAAATGTTTTTAAACCCATTTGTCATTGATATCAAATCATGTCGGGGGGGGGGGGGGGGGGGGGGGTGACCAGGTTTAATTTGGGCCTAAATTAAGACAAAAATAAGGCTTTTAATGTATCAAAATGTCAATAACAGTACTCTGGGCAATTCCCTAGAGGATATAACCCAACATAAATTACATTGGGAGTTTACCTGACACACGATACATTATACGTGACAGATAAAAAGACAATTTAGGCCTATTATTAATTCAAAATTTAAACGTTTTTTACCCATACCCCTAAAATTCGGCAATTTTGGACCTACACTTTTTACATTTGTATCTAAGGTTTGATATAGGGTGTGCACGCCATTGCGTAATCAGTGTCATGGTTCATCGGGTTATTAAAACATTGCATATATATACTTTTAAGATAATATGAAACATAAATAGTCTCATTAACATCTCATGATGAATGAAAGAGATTATAAAAACATAGAAATTCTGCAAAATGGCCTTAAAGTGCCCAAAATTCGAACATTAGAAATTGAGTATCGATGCGTTAAGTAACATAACTTTAGTTAGAGGTGGTATATAATTTAACTATTTTGACAGTTTATCTTGATATTACTTGGTGTTTACAAAAATGCAACAAAAAAAAGTATTTTTTTATTTTATTGTGTGTTAAAGGGCGCACAGCACTAAATCACTCCTCGTTTTGTGTAATGGTAGTAAGTTCCGGCAAAAACAAAAAACGATTTTGTGATTAATGGGGTCCTTTGGGAATCAGTTTGGCGTGAGGATAGCGTTTCATAATTAAAATGAAAGATAATCTCTTGTACTTTGATCAGGATATTGCAAAATATTGATTTTCGATTGTATTGAAAATTTATCACGTGTATGAACATACGTGATCGGAGGCGGTTAGAAGGCCAGCGTCCGGGCTGAAAATAGGGGTGGCGCTGTTTAAATGATCGTATCGTAAAATCGAATTGGAAGGTGTAACACTTCTTGACGATTTTATGAAATTTGAATGTTTGTTTATTAGAATAAAGCATTCGAGACGTTCCAAAAATGGTTACTAAGGGCCCAAAATAGCGACTCTTTTAGCCCTAATTTACATGTAATCCAATGGGCGGTATATTTAGTGCTGTGCCCCCTTGTAACACGCAGTGGTGACACTCGATTTATATCGATTTGCATTGATTTTGAGTCTATAAAAGAGGTAATTTTATCTTAATTTCAAAGAAAATCATATTTCTGTCCATGTCATACATAAATATCATGAACACGACCCAATTTTCTTACAAATTTGGAGCAAAAACGGTTGAAGAGCATCATTTTACTAACATTTCCTTTTTTTTATATTTTACTCACAATAATGGACCCCCTCGCCATGGTTATCCGATTATAAACCTACATATCTACGCTCGTTTTATCAATCAGGCGCTTAACAAATAAAGTTGAAATAAATGTTTTTAAACCCATTTGTCATTGATATCAAATCATGTCGGGGGGGGGGGGGGGGGGTGACCAGGTTTAATTTGGGCCTAAATTAAGACAAAAATAAGGCTTTTAATGTATCAAAATGTCAATAACAGTACTCTGGGCAATTCCCTAGAGGATATAACCCAACATAAATTACATTGGGAGTTTACCTGACACACGATACATTATACGTGACAGATAAAAAGACAATTTAGGCCTATTATTAATTCAAAATTTAAACGTTTTTTACCCATACCCCTAAAATTCGGCAATTTTGGACCTACACTTTTTACATTTGTATCTAAGGTTTGATATAGGGTGTGCACGCCATTGCGTAATCAGTGTCATGGTTCATCGGGTTATTAAAACATTGCATATATATACTTTTAAGATAATATGAAACATAAATAGTCTCATTAACATCTCATGATGAATGAAAGAGATTATAAAAACATAGAAATTCTGCAAAATGGCCTTAAAGTGCCCAAAATTCGAACATTAGAAATTGAGTATCGATGCGTTAAGTAACATAACTTTAGTTAGAGGTGGTATATAATTTAACTATTTTGACAGTTTATCTTGATATTACTTGGTGTTTACAAAAATGCAACAAAAAAAAGTATTTTTTTATTTTATTGTGTGTTAAAGGGCGCACAGCACTAAATCACTCCTCGTTTTGTGTAATGGTAGTAAGTTCCGGCAAAAACAAAAAACGATTTTGTGATTAATGGGGTCCTTTGGGAATCAGTTTGGCGTGAGGATAGCGTTTCATAATTAAAATGAAAGATAATCTCTTGTACTTTGATCAGGATATTGCAAAATATTGATTTTCGATTGTATTGAAAATTTATCACGTGTATGAACATACGTGATCGGAGGCGGTTAGAAGGCCAGCGTCCGGGCTGAAAATAGGGGTGGCGCTGTTTAAATGATCGTATCGTAAAATCGAATTGGAAGGTGTAACACTTCTTGACGATTTTATGAAATTTGAATGTTTGTTTATTAGAATAAAGCATTCGAGACGTTCCAAAAATGGTTACTAAGGGCCCAAAATAGCGACTCTTTTAGCCCTAATTTACATGTAATCCAATGGGCGGTATATTTAGTGCTGTGCCCCCTTGTAACACGCAGTGGTGACACTCGATTTATATCGATTTGCATTGATTTTGAGTCTATAAAAGAGGTAATTTTATCTTAATTTCAAAGAAAATCATATTTCTGTCCATGTCATACATAAATATCATGAACACGACCCAATTTTCTTACAAATTTGGAGCAAAAACGGTTGAAGAGCATCATTTTACTAACATTTCCTTTTTTATATATTTTACTCACAATAATGGACCCCCTCGCCATGGTTATCCGATTATAAACCTACATATCTACGCTCGTTTTATCAATCAGGCGCTTAACAAATAAAGTTGAAATAAATGTTTTTAAACCCATTTGTCATTGATATCAAATCATGTCGGGGGGGGGGGGGGGGGGGGTGACCAGGTTTAATTTGGGCCTAAATTAAGACAAAAATAAGGCTTTTAATGTATCAAAATGTCAATAACAGTACTCTGGGCAATTCCCTAGAGGATATAACCCAACATAAATTACATTGGGAGTTTACCTGACACACGATACATTATACGTGACAGATAAAAAGACAATTTAGGCCTATTATTAATTCAAAATTTAAACGTTTTTTACCCATACCCCTAAAATTCGGCAATTTTGGACCTACACTTTTTACATTTGTATCTAAGGTTTGATATAGGGTGTGCACGCCATTGCGTAATCAGTGTCATGGTTCATCGGGTTATTAAAACATTGCATATATATACTTTTAAGATAATATGAAACATAAATAGTCTCATTAACATCTCATGATGAATGAAAGAGATTATAAAAACATAGAAATTCTGCAAAATGGCCTTAAAGTGCCCAAAATTCGAACATTAGAAATTGAGTATCGATGCGTTAAGTAACATAACTTTAGTTAGAGGTGGTATATAATTTAACTATTTTGACAGTTTATCTTGATATTACTTGGTGTTTACAAAAATGCAACAAAAAAAAGTATTTTTTTATTTTATTGTGTGTTAAAGGGCGCACAGCACTAAATCACTCCTCGTTTTGTGTAATGGTAGTAAGTTCCGGCAAAAACAAAAAACGATTTTGTGATTAATGGGGTCCTTTGGGAATCAGTTTGGCGTGAGGATAGCGTTTCATAATTAAAATGAAAGATAATCTCTTGTACTTTGATCAGGATATTGCAAAATATTGATTTTCGATTGTATTGAAAATTTATCACGTGTATGAACATACGTGATCGGAGGCGGTTAGAAGGCCAGCGTCCGGGCTGAAAATAGGGGTGGCGCTGTTTAAATGATCGTATCGTAAAATCGAATTGGAAGGTGTAACACTTCTTGACGATTTTATGAAATTTGAATGTTTGTTTATTAGAATAAAGCATTCGAGACGTTCCAAAAATGGTTACTAAGGGCCCAAAATAGCGACTCTTTTAGCCCTAATTTACATGTAATCCAATGGGCGGTATATTTAGTGCTGTGCCCCCTTGTAACACGCAGTGGTGACACTCGATTTATATCGATTTGCATTGATTTTGAGTCTATAAAAGAGGTAATTTTATCTTAATTTCAAAGAAAATCATATTTCTGTCCATGTCATACATAAATATCATGAACACGACCCAATTTTCTTACAAATTTGGAGCAAAAACGGTTGAAGAGCATCATTTTACTAACATTTCCTTTTTTTTATATTTTACTCACAATAATGGACCCCCTCGCCATGGTTATCCGATTATAAACCTACATATCTACGCTCGTTTTATCAATCAGGCGCTTAACAAATAAAGTTGAAATAAATGTTTTTAAACCCATTTGTCATTGATATCAAATCATGTCGGGGGGGGGGGGGGGGGTGACCAGGTTTAATTTGGGCCTAAATTAAGACAAAAATAAGGCTTTTAATGTATCAAAATGTCAATAACAGTACTCTGGGCAATTCCCTAGAGGATATAACCCAACATAAATTACATTGGGAGTTTACCTGACACACGATACATTATACGTGACAGATAAAAAGACAATTTAGGCCTATTATTAATTCAAAATTTAAACGTTTTTTACCCATACCCCTAAAATTCGGCAATTTTGGACCTACACTTTTTACATTTGTATCTAAGGTTTGATATAGGGTGTGCACGCCATTGCGTAATCAGTGTCATGGTTCATCGGGTTATTAAAACATTGCATATATATACTTTTAAGATAATATGAAACATAAATAGTCTCATTAACATCTCATGATGAATGAAAGAGATTATAAAAACATAGAAATTCTGCAAAATGGCCTTAAAGTGCCCAAAATTCGAACATTAGAAATTGAGTATCGATGCGTTAAGTAACATAACTTTAGTTAGAGGTGGTATATAATTTAACTATTTTGACAGTTTATCTTGATATTACTTGGTGTTTACAAAAATGCAACAAAAAAAAGTATTTTTTTATTTTATTGTGTGTTGTAACACGCAGTGGTGACACTCGATTTATATCGATTTGCATTGATTTTGAGTCTATAAAAGAGGTAATTTTATCTTAATTTCAAAGAAAATCATATTTCTGTCCATGTCATACATAAATATCATGAACACGACCCAATTTTCTTACAAATTTGGAGCAAAAACGGTTGAAGAGCATCATTTTACTAACATTTCCTTTTTTTTATATTTTACTCACAATAATGGACCCCCTCGCCATGGTTATCCGATTATAAACCTACATATCTACGCTCGTTTTATCAATCAGGCGCTTAACAAATAAAGTTGAAATAAATGTTTTTAAACCCATTTGTCATTGATATCAAATCATGTCGGGGGGGGGGGGGGGGGGGTGACCAGGTTTAATTTGGGCCTAAATTAAGACAAAAATAAGGCTTTTAATGTATCAAAATGTCAATAACAGTACTCTGGGCAATTCCCTAGAGGATATAACCCAACATAAATTACATTGGGAGTTTACCTGACACACGATACATTATACGTGACAGATAAAAAGACAATTTAGGCCTATTATTAATTCAAAATTTAAACGTTTTTTACCCATACCCCTAAAATTCGGCAATTTTGGACCTACACTTTTTACATTTGTATCTAAGGTTTGATATAGGGTGTGCACGCCATTGCGTAATCAGTGTCATGGTTCATCGGGTTATTAAAACATTGCATATATATACTTTTAAGATAATATGAAACATAAATAGTCTCATTAACATCTCATGATGAATGAAAGAGATTATAAAAACATAGAAATTCTGCAAAATGGCCTTAAAGTGCCCAAAATTCGAACATTAGAAATTGAGTATCGATGCGTTAAGTAACATAACTTTAGTTAGAGGTGGTATATAATTTAACTATTTTGACAGTTTATCTTGATATTACTTGGTGTTTACAAAAATGCAACAAAAAAAAGTATTTTTTTATTTTATTGTGTGTTAAAGGGCGCACAGCACTAAATCACTCCTCGTTTTGTGTAATGGTAGTAAGTTCCGGCAAAAACAAAAAACGATTTTGTGATTAATGGGGTCCTTTGGGAATCAGTTTGGCGTGAGGATAGCGTTTCATAATTAAAATGAAAGATAATCTCTTGTACTTTGATCAGGATATTGCAAAATATTGATTTTCGATTGTATTGAAAATTTATCACGTGTATGAACATACGTGATCGGAGGCGGTTAGAAGGCCAGCGTCCGGGCTGAAAATAGGGGTGGCGCTGTTTAAATGATCGTATCGTAAAATCGAATTGGAAGGTGTAACACTTCTTGACGATTTTATGAAATTTGAATGTTTGTTTATTAGAATAAAGCATTCGAGACGTTCCAAAAATGGTTACTAAGGGCCCAAAATAGCGACTCTTTTAGCCCTAATTTACATGTAATCCAATGGGCGGTATATTTAGTGCTGTGCCCCCTTGTAACACGCAGTGGTGACACTCGATTTATATCGATTTGCATTGATTTTGAGTCTATAAAAGAGGTAATTTTATCTTAATTTCAAAGAAAATCATATTTCTGTCCATGTCATACATAAATATCATGAACACGACCCAATTTTCTTACAAATTTGGAGCAAAAACGGTTGAAGAGCATCATTTTACTAACATTTCCTTTTTTTTATATTTTACTCACAATAATGGACCCCCTCGCCATGGTTATCCGATTATAAACCTACATATCTACGCTCGTTTTATCAATCAGGCGCTTAACAAATAAAGTTGAAATAAATGTTTTTAAACCCATTTGTCATTGATATCAAATCATGTCGGGGGGGGGGGGGGGGGGGTGACCAGGTTTAATTTGGGCCTAAATTAAGACAAAAATAAGGCTTTTAATGTATCAAAATGTCAATAACAGTACTCTGGGCAATTCCCTAGAGGATATAACCCAACATAAATTACATTGGGAGTTTACCTGACACACGATACATTATACGTGACAGATAAAAAGACAATTTAGGCCTATTATTAATTCAAAATTTAAACGTTTTTTACCCATACCCCTAAAATTCGGCAATTTTGGACCTACACTTTTTACATTTGTATCTAAGGTTTGATATAGGGTGTGCACGCCATTGCGTAATCAGTGTCATGGTTCATCGGGTTATTAAAACATTGCATATATATACTTTTAAGATAATATGAAACATAAATAGTCTCATTAACATCTCATGATGAATGAAAGAGATTATAAAAACATAGAAATTCTGCAAAATGGCCTTAAAGTGCCCAAAATTCGAACATTAGAAATTGAGTATCGATGCGTTAAGTAACATAACTTTAGTTAGAGGTGGTATATAATTTAACTATTTTGACAGTTTATCTTGATATTACTTGGTGTTTACAAAAATGCAACAAAAAAAAGTATTTTTTTATTTTATTGTGTGTTAAAGGGCGCACAGCACTAAATCACTCCTCGTTTTGTGTAATGGTAGTAAGTTCCGGCAAAAACAAAAAACGATTTTGTGATTAATGGGGTCCTTTGGGAATCAGTTTGGCGTGAGGATAGCGTTTCATAATTAAAATGAAAGATAATCTCTTGTACTTTGATCAGGATATTGCAAAATATTGATTTTCGATTGTATTGAAAATTTATCACGTGTATGAACATACGTGATCGGAGGCGGTTAGAAGGCCAGCGTCCGGGCTGAAAATAGGGGTGGCGCTGTTTAAATGATCGTATCGTAAAATCGAATTGGAAGGTGTAACACTTCTTGACGATTTTATGAAATTTGAATGTTTGTTTATTAGAATAAAGCATTCGAGACGTTCCAAAAATGGTTACTAAGGGCCCAAAATAGCGACTCTTTTAGCCCTAATTTACATGTAATCCAATGGGCGGTATATTTAGTGCTGTGCCCCCTTGTAACACGCAGTGGTGACACTCGATTTATATCGATTTGCATTGATTTTGAGTCTATAAAAGAGGTAATTTTATCTTAATTTCAAAGAAAATCATATTTCTGTCCATGTCATACATAAATATCATGAACACGACCCAATTTTCTTACAAATTTGGAGCAAAAACGGTTGAAGAGCATCATTTTACTAACATTTCCTTTTTTTTATATTTTACTCACAATAATGGACCCCCTCGCCATGGTTATCCGATTATAAACCTACATATCTACGCTCGTTTTATCAATCAGGCGCTTAACAAATAAAGTTGAAATAAATGTTTTTAAACCCATTTGTCATTGATATCAAATCATGTCGGGGGGGGGGGGGGGTGACCAGGTTTAATTTGGGCCTAAATTAAGACAAAAATAAGGCTTTTAATGTATCAAAATGTCAATAACAGTACTCTGGGCAATTCCCTAGAGGATATAACCCAACATAAATTACATTGGGAGTTTACCTGACACACGATACATTATACGTGACAGATAAAAAGACAATTTAGGCCTATTATTAATTCAAAATTTAAACGTTTTTTACCCATACCCCTAAAATTCGGCAATTTTGGACCTACACTTTTTACATTTGTATCTAAGGTTTGATATAGGGTGTGCACGCCATTGCGTAATCAGTGTCATGGTTCATCGGGTTATTAAAACATTGCATATATATACTTTTAAGATAATATGAAACATAAATAGTCTCATTAACATCTCATGATGAATGAAAGAGATTATAAAAACATAGAAATTCTGCAAAATGGCCTTAAAGTGCCCAAAATTCGAACATTAGAAATTGAGTATCGATGCGTTAAGTAACATAACTTTAGTTAGAGGTGGTATATAATTTAACTATTTTGACAGTTTATCTTGATATTACTTGGTGTTTACAAAAATGCAACAAAAAAAAGTATTTTTTTATTTTATTGTGTGTTAAAGGGCGCACAGCACTAAATCACTCCTCGTTTTGTGTAATGGTAGTAAGTTCCGGCAAAAACAAAAAACGATTTTGTGATTAATGGGGTCCTTTGGGAATCAGTTTGGCGTGAGGATAGCGTTTCATAATTAAAATGAAAGATAATCTCTTGTACTTTGATCAGGATATTGCAAAATATTGATTTTCGATTGTATTGAAAATTTATCACGTGTATGAACATACGTGATCGGAGGCGGTTAGAAGGCCAGCGTCCGGGCTGAAAATAGGGGTGGCGCTGTTTAAATGATCGTATCGTAAAATCGAATTGGAAGGTGTAACACTTCTTGACGATTTTATGAAATTTGAATGTTTGTTTATTAGAATAAAGCATTCGAGACGTTCCAAAAATGGTTACTAAGGGCCCAAAATAGCGACTCTTTTAGCCCTAATTTACATGTAATCCAATGGGCGGTATATTTAGTGCTGTGCCCCCTTGTAACACGCAGTGGTGACACTCGATTTATATCGATTTGCATTGATTTTGAGTCTATAAAAGAGGTAATTTTATCTTAATTTCAAAGAAAATCATATTTCTGTCCATGTCATACATAAATATCATGAACACGACCCAATTTTCTTACAAATTTGGAGCAAAAACGGTTGAAGAGCATCATTTTACTAACATTTCCTTTTTTTTATATTTTACTCACAATAATGGACCCCCTCGCCATGGTTATCCGATTATAAACCTACATATCTACGCTCGTTTTATCAATCAGGCGCTTAACAAATAAAGTTGAAATAAATGTTTTTAAACCCATTTGTCATTGATATCAAATCATGTCGGGGGGGGGGGGGGGGGGGGGGGGTGACCAGGTTTAATTTGGGCCTAAATTAAGACAAAAATAAGGCTTTTAATGTATCAAAATGTCAATAACAGTACTCTGGGCAATTCCCTAGAGGATATAACCCAACATAAATTACATTGGGAGTTTACCTGACACACGATACATTATACGTGACAGATAAAAAGACAATTTAGGCCTATTATTAATTCAAAATTTAAACGTTTTTTACCCATACCCCTAAAATTCGGCAATTTTGGACCTACACTTTTTACATTTGTATCTAAGGTTTGATATAGGGTGTGCACGCCATTGCGTAATCAGTGTCATGGTTCATCGGGTTATTAAAACATTGCATATATATACTTTTAAGATAATATGAAACATAAATAGTCTCATTAACATCTCATGATGAATGAAAGAGATTATAAAAACATAGAAATTCTGCAAAATGGCCTTAAAGTGCCCAAAATTCGAACATTAGAAATTGAGTATCGATGCGTTAAGTAACATAACTTTAGTTAGAGGTGGTATATAATTTAACTATTTTGACAGTTTATCTTGATATTACTTGGTGTTTACAAAAATGCAACAAAAAAAAGTATTTTTTTATTTTATTGTGTGTTAAAGGGCGCACAGCACTAAATCACTCCTCGTTTTGTGTAATGGTAGTAAGTTCCGGCAAAAACAAAAAACGATTTTGTGATTAATGGGGTCCTTTGGGAATCAGTTTGGCGTGAGGATAGCGTTTCATAATTAAAATGAAAGATAATCTCTTGTACTTTGATCAGGATATTGCAAAATATTGATTTTCGATTGTATTGAAAATTTATCACGTGTATGAACATACGTGATCGGAGGCGGTTAGAAGGCCAGCGTCCGGGCTGAAAATAGGGGTGGCGCTGTTTAAATGATCGTATCGTAAAATCGAATTGGAAGGTGTAACACTTCTTGACGATTTTATGAAATTTGAATGTTTGTTTATTAGAATAAAGCATTCGAGACGTTCCAAAAATGGTTACTAAGGGCCCAAAATAGCGACTCTTTTAGCCCTAATTTACATGTAATCCAATGGGCGGTATATTTAGTGCTGTGCCCCCTCAAGTGGGAAATCGCGAAATCATTAGGGACCGTTCATTATTTATGGTGCGGGGCGTGGGGGGCGGGTAAACTATAGGGGGTCATGTAACTTTCATATGTTGAAATAGGGGGGGGGGGGTTATGTAACTTTTTATTCTTAAACAGGCGGGGTTGTGTAAATTTGTTTAAACTATAAAGATGGTGGTGATTGGAGTGATTTTAGAGGCTATTTTGGAGTGTAAATGCCATTTTTTTCTGCGCTTCGCGCAGATTTTCTTAAAACCTATCGACTTCAAAAACTTTTACTATGAGATGACTTCTGGACAGCAAATCAACGATATGGTGGAAAAACAGCTATATAATCATCAACGGTCGAGACATTAGATCGAGCCACAGGGTGTATAATGTTACAAAATCCAATTTCATGATTTAAAATGTGATTTATTGCATGCTTTTCACCTCGTGAGCTTTGCCCCAATGCTCACAAAAGTAGAACGTTTCACTGGATTATACGTTTCTGCTCAGAATGTTCTAACTTGTTCGGGTTCTAAAGACTCACAAAACCACCCAAAATGTATAAATATGAAGAAGAAAAATCCAGCTCGCTACGCTCGCCATTACTAATTTCACACAATAAAAAGTAGGGGCATCATAACATTATTGGCTGTTCAGATAGGGCACAAACAAAATTTGCCAACGTATCCATGAACATAATTCCAGAGGTAAAGACAGCCCCTTAAGTATGTGACAAGTTGATTTTTTTCGGGGAGGGGGGGGGGGGGGGGGGGGGGGGCGGGGTGTAAAAAGCTACTGGTTAGCAGGGGGGTCATGTAATTTTCAGTTTCAGCTGTAGGGGGGGGGGGGGGGGTAGGTAATTTTAACATACGAGTCTCGAATTTGTCCCAACCCTCCCTCCACCATAAATAATGAACGGTCCCTTAGGGCTCCGCAATATGAATGCCTTTTCCCCTTGTGCATGAAAATTGAAAATGTTGATATATATACATGCTCACAATAGCACTACCCCTACAGGGTTTTGCCATTATTCACACATCAACGTTCATGACTCCAAGTGAATCTGAGAAATCTACACAGGGCCAGCTTTCCCAGCACACAACATCCATGCCAGGGCGAGAAATTCTGAGGTCAGGCGAAGCTACTGCAGGTAATAAAGCTGACGGTTCAACCCTCAATGACATCCAGGTAAATATGTATATTCAAAACCGTAACAATGTCAGTGAAGCATACAACATCCATGCCAGGGCGGGAAATCACATGGTCAGACAAAACAACTGCAGGTAATGAATCTGATGGAGCTCCCAAATCAAACCAGCTGCAAATCTTGTGTTCAACTCCAAGCGAATCTGAGAAGAGTGTCCTGGCTGATAAGGAATCTGCAGGCAGTGAAGCAGTGGTTACAACCCTCAACGATTCCCAGGTAAACATGAATAAACATGATTTTTCCGTTGTGAAGCTTTCAACGCTGCCTCAGATCTCACCTACAGATCTAGCCGCTTTGGAGGTGAAGCAGAACTCAAGAGAATGTGTTACTAGGTCTTCTAATCTAGCTGCAGCTACTACAGATAAGGAAAAACAAAAACAGACAGATGTGCCTATTGTTATGACTGGCTTGAATGCACCAGTGAACTTGCGTGCACCCCAGGTGAGATATGGCTACGCAGATAAAAAAAAAAGTGTCATCCAGCAACCTCGACTTGCTCACAAAAATGCAATCAAAAGAACAAATCACTAAAGTCAAAGAAAAACAATTAAAACAATGGGAGAAAAACCTTACTGCCAGGGAAAAGGAAGTTGCTTTGAAAGGAAACCAGACTGCAACTGCAAAGGCCCAAATTGCAAAAATGGAAGAACAAATCAGAAGGTACGAAGCTGAAAACAAGACTCTAAAGTCACATGTGAGTAGACCTAATGAAACAGAAATAACAGAAATAAGGAGCAACAATGACGCGGTCTCAACCACTGGTCTTGGAAATAAACCCAATCTGGAGTTGCAAGAGCGCTTGAATGCGATGGAGCGACAAATGAATGAAAGCAGAATGTCTATTCTTGAGATGAAATTCGAGCAGTTTAAAGCTACATGTAATAGCCAGACAGGTAACCTTGTTCATCCTCAATTTCAAACGAGTCCCCATCAAAACTCACTGAACATCAATGGCGTATCCAGGACTGTTTGGATGGGGGGGGGGGGGGGCCAAAAAAACCTGAAAGCCATCTTGTGGATCTTAAATATTGAAACGTTGAACCTAATACGCGCGAAGCGCGCAAAAAATTGTGATTTTAACACTAAAATGTAGAGTATGACGTTTTTAACGTCCCCTACATAGTTTTTTTAGTATTTGGTGTGGTTTGAGGGCCATTATTATATTAAAACCCCTAGAAACATTCGCGCGGAGCGCGCAAAATTTTAGAGTCTTTGAGTTTTTGAACTAAAATGGTCATGAAAAACTGTCCTGAAGCCATTCTTGTTAAGCTTAAATAATGAAATATTAAAACTAAAACGCGCGCGGAGCGTGCAAAAAATTGCATTTCTAACACTAATGGTCCTGTATGATAATAACGTCCCCCACATAATATTTAGAATTTTTGGTGGGGTTTGAGGGTCATTATAATGTTAAAACCTATTCGCGCGGAGCGCACAATATTTTTGAGTTTTTGAACTCAGTAAAATTGGTCATGGAAACTGTCCTGAAGCCACCTTGTTAAGATTAAATAATGAAATATTGAAATTAATTTCAATTTCTAATGGCATTTCTAACACTTAAATGGTCCGGTATGATGTCCCCACATAATATTTAAAATTTTTGATATGGTTTGAGGGCCATTATAATGTTAAAACCTGTAGAAAATATGCGCGCGGAGCGCGAAAAATTTGAGTTTTAACTAAAATGGTCATAGAAAACTGTCCTGAAGCAACCTTGTTAAGCTTAAATAATGAAATATTAATATTAATACGCGCGCGGAGCGCGCAAAAAAATTGCATTTCTAACATTAATGGTCCAGTATGATAATAACGTCCCCCACCTATTATTTAGAATTTTTGGTGTGGTTTTTGCATTAAAACTTTGGTCCAGTATGATGTTTTTAATGTCCCCCACATATTTAGAATATTTGGTGGGTCTGATCCATATAATGTTAAAACCTGCAGTAAATATTCGCGCGGAGCGCGCAAAAATTTTGAATTTTTTAACTAAACTGGTCATGGAAAACTATCCTGAAGCCATCTTGTCAAGCTTGAATAATGAAACATTGAAACTAATGCGCGAAGTACGCAAAAATTGACATTTCTAACACTTAAATTGGTCCAATATGACGTTTTTAACGTCCCCACATAATATTTAGAATGTTTGGTGTGTTTTGAGACCCATTATAATGTTGAAACCTGTTGAAAAAGTGAGCGCGAATCGAGCAAGAAAAAAAACCCAGTTTTTAAACAAAAATGGTCCAGAAAAAACGTTCCTGAAGCTCTCTTGATAAGCTTGAATAATGAAACATTGAAACTAATACGTGTAAATCGCGCAAAAATTGGCATTGTTAACATTATAAGGTCTAGTATAACGTTTTTAACGTCCCTCACATTAAAATGATGGGGACGTGACCCCGTACCCCCCCCCCCATTTGCGCCGCATATATCCCTACCATTCCTCCTCCCCTACCTCCTTCTCTTCCTCCTTCTTCTCCTCTTCCTCCTTCTTCTCCTCTTCCTCCTTCTTCTCCTCTTCCTCCTTCTCCTCTTCCTCCTTCTCCTCTCCCTCCTTTTTTTTAAACACTTTTTTCAATGGGGGGGCCATGGCCTGCTGGCCCCCCCCCCCCCCCTGGATACGCCACTGCTGAACATAGGGCAACCGCAAATGCACTCTTATCCATACCAGAGCCCACAGGTGTACAACCAGTATAGTGGTCTTCCTTTTCATCATATGAGCAGTCAGGGGATGTTCCCAAACAACAACATGCCAATGAACATGCCATTCCAACCACATGTGATGCCTGGATATGGACCTTGGAATAGTCATCTTGGTACAAGCAACATGCCTATGCATAACTTTGCCATGCCGCCATTCCCACAATTTTCTAACCAAAACTGCCGGTCTAATAGAAGGCAACGCAGATGGGAAAATGGCCGTAATATGCAGAATACCAACTCTTCAATCCATAACAGAGGGAGTGTGCAAAGTCAATCTGTAACACCAATGTCTGATGACAACCAACGCAACAATCAGAAAATCATTCACAGACAACGTACAACAAATGACGAGGTAAATGGCTGTAAAATGCAGAGCAATAACTCGCCCAACCATAGCATAGGGAGTGAGCAAAATCAATCCGCAACACCATTTTCTGACGATAGCCAACCTGACAACCACAAGCATAATCAGAGACAACCTCTAGCAAGTGACCTAAAGAATGACTGTAAAATGCACAGCAGTAACTCACCTAGCCATAACAGAGGGAGCAAGCCAAATCAATCTACAACTCCATTACTTGATAACAGGCAACATACAGCAAATGACCAGATAAAGGGATGTAAAATGCAGAGCAATAACTTAACACATACAGACGCAGAGGTTATTGACCCAAGTACTAATGTCATATATATTGACCATGATGAAAGTATTGTGTCTGACTCAGACAGAGTTGTTACACCAATGAAGCCAGAGATCCACACCGAGCGGTCTTT
Organism: Ophiura sarsii; assembly: GCA_035610835.1. NCBI lineage: Eukaryota > Metazoa > Echinodermata > Ophiuroidea > Amphilepidida > Ophiuridae > Ophiura > Ophiura sarsii. The sequence continues at coordinate 88,272,540 of CM069441.1, read as the reverse complement.
TTTAGAGTCGACAAGCGTAAAGCCTCCTCACAGACAGATGGAAAGATTGGAAACAACAGGGAGCACGCCCAAAGTCGGTCTAAGTAAGAGCCAAACGAAGATCATCACCTTAAATATCAGTAATGCCAAAACAAATATGGTCTGCCTGCTTGAGCTTCTTAAGAATCATGAAATAGTCTGTCTTCAAGAACACTGGCTGTACAGATTTGAAGCTTCATTATTACACGACTTGTCTCCTTCCCATGATTGCTTGTCAGATGTGTGGACGATGGTGACCCTATCAACCCAACGAGACGTCCAAGAAGAGGGCACGGAGGTGTGGCGATCTTTTGGCCTAAAGTATGGAGCAGTAAAGTCAGCAAGTGCGATGATGGAGACTGGCGATTTGCAGTGATAACCATTAAGGGAAATGAAGAAAATATCTGCATCATAACAGTCTACATGCCGTGCCGAGGACAGAAACACTCCAGTGCCGAATATCTACACTACCTAGAGACCCTCTGGATCATCATTGGCAGATATTGCGATAACTTTACCGTCATAGTTTGTGGAGATCTCAACGCATGTCCTGTTACACCACGAGACTCACGTGATCGTACCCTCATCAGCTTCTGTGAAGACAGAGGCTTAAAAGTGCCTGCGATATACTACCATGGACATTCTTTCGTTCACCGAGGAGGTATGGGAGATTCTATGATTGATCATATAATGCGACTTGAATGGCAATAAGATATGATACAGAAGGTCTACATGAAGAAGAACTACCCATCCAATACATCTGACCATGCTCCCATCGTGGCGATCACAACAAATTTTTACACACCACCGCCAAAGAAGCCCCACTGGAATCCGACTGTTTCCAAACATATATGGGAAAACATTGATGCAGCCAAATATAACAGAGTTCTGCAACAGAATCTCACTGAAGGAGCAGACGTGTATCAAGAGGGGCAAATTATGAGCTCTATCTCCTGATGATATGCTATCATGCATCACTGACGCTATTAAGAAAGCTTCAGCTGCAAGTATTCCCACCAAGACGCTGAAACAGAATGGTCGCAAACACAAATTATGGAGTCCTTTGATCACTAAGCTCGCTAAGGAAAGCAAAGCAATACACTGGCAGTATAAGCAGACCTCGTCAAAGCCTGCCAAGTCTAGACTGAAGGATGATATTAAGATTGCCAAGAATAAACTGCGCTGTGCCCAAAGAAATCAACAGGCCCTAGATAGAATTGACGATTATAACAAAATCATGCAGTCATCGACAGGAGACACTCAACTCTTCTTTTCTATGATAAGGAAGCATTCAAAAACATCAAAGGTATCCCAAGCAGAGCTAGTTGTAAACGGTGTGCACCTGGTCGAGACAGAGGACATTAGAGCGGCATGGGCCGACCACTTTGAGGGTCTTGCAACTCCTCAAGCTCATGAAGGTTTTGACGAGAGATTCAAAGACATAACTGAAGGTGTTCAGACTATTCAAAGCCTCATCAAATCTATGGAAGGTCTTCAGCCTGCACAAATCTCTTTAGAGGAAGTCACTAAGGCAATCTTAAAGCTCAACAAAAGGAAAGCAGCTGATCATGAGGGCATATCCGCAGAGCACATTATGCACGGTGGAGTGACATTAGCCCCTTACCTGACGGATCTCTTCAACGTCATTCTTGGTCTCACATATACGGTATCCCATCTACTTTCAAAGAAGGTCTGGTGATTCCAATCCCTAAGAAGGGCAAAGACGCTAAAATCCCTAACAACTATCGTGGTATAACACTAACCTCCATTATTGGGAAAATCCTTGAGCACGTCGTACAAAAACGCCTGCGAACACAATTACAACAAGGGCAAAGTAAACTCCAGAGAGGATTCACAAGTGGCACATCATCAACTTTTGCTGCACTATTAATTTCAGAAGTTATAGCAGACGCTCAGGACACTAGAAGTGAGCTTCTTTGTGGCATCTCTTGACGCCAGGAAGGCCTTTGATGTGGTTTACCAAAACGCAATGCTACACAAGTTGTACTACTCAGGTTTGGATCCAACGCTATGGATGCTGGTGCAGGAAATGTACAGGCGCGTACCGCGGCATGTGAGCCAGGGGGGGGGGGGGGGCAGAAGTATGTCGTCCCGGTAGTGGCGTAAATTTCCCGGTAAATTTTAAAAGGTTGCCCCAAATTTTTTCCCAGTCAGTCAACTCGTGAATTTCACGTAAGTGGGGGGGGGGGGGGGGGGGGGGGGGGTCAAAAAATTCGCACGGTCAAAAAATTTCGCATAGTCACAAAATTTCGCACAGTCACAAAATTTCGCACAGTCAACAAAATTCGCACGGTCTCAAAATTTTGGACTCAAAAAAGCACAACGGTTAACAAATAATGCCAATTCCTCAGTGTTTTAGGTCCTATTTTTTTTCCTTATGCAAATTTAGCGACCCGGTCTTGGGAATTTAGCGTCCCGGTATTTGGAGCCAGGGGGGGCAACTTGCCCCCCCCCTGCCCCCCGGTCGGTACGCCACTGGAAATGTACCAGAATGCTACAAGTAAAGTGAAATGGATTGGAGAAACATCAAGATCGTTCAACCTCAAGCAAGGAGTAAGGCAAGGGAGTGTGCTTTCTACGGATTGCTACAAAATATTCATCAATGACCTCCTCAGAATGCTAGAAAGATCCGGTGTGGTAGTTACTATCGGCAATGTCTATGTGGGCGCCCCAACATGTGCAGACGATGTGCTAGTGGCAGCAGAATCCATGACAGACCTGCAATTTATGCTTCAAGAGTAGCTAACTATGCAGCTGAACATCGTTATATCATTAACTCTGAAAAGAGCAACGTCCTTATCTACAACTCCAAGACACCTATCCAAGTCTGGAAAGATGCCCAGCCATTCATGCTTGGTGAAGAAACACTAAAGATCACGGAAGATTGTACACATCTTGGAATTCTGCGTTCTACAGAGAAAGGTCATACACAACTTGTTGAAGAGCGTATTAAAAACTTGCAAGAAGAACAACCTATGCATTGATGGGTGCTGGCTTACATGGCAATAGTGGTGTTAACCCCCTAGTCTCAGCAAAACTGATCACTACTTTCATCATCCCTAGATATGTACATGGCCTGGAGACTGTGATGATCAAACTATCTGACCTTAACAAGCTTGAAAAATACCACAAGAAGATGCTGAAAAGAGTGCAAAACCTACCAGACAGAGTTGCTGATGAAGCTGTATACCTTTTGATTGGTCAACTTCCAATGATGGGGATTTTGGATAAGCGGCGCCTCACAATGTTTGGCGCTATAGCAAGGCACGATTGCATTGAGAGAGACTTGGCATACAGGCAACTGGCGGTTAAAGACAACACATCTAATAGCTGGTTTATCCAGGTTAATGCAGACCTGTCCAAATATGGTCTCCCAGATGGACACACCATACTTGCCTTTCCTCCCACTAATAATGCATGGAAGGACACTGTTTCCAATGCTGTTTACGAGTACTGGAACTCCAGACTCAGAGAAGGAGCACGATCAAAGACCACTCTGAAGCTTATAAATTGGGAATGCACGCAGGGTATATGAAGCCACACAACTTATGGTCCACTGTCACTTCAAATACCAGGGATGTCCAGAGGGCCGGAGTGAAGGCACGCCTCCTGACAGAGACTTATACCCTCCAAGCAAGCAAGGCCAAGTATTATCCAGGAACAGACAGCACATGTTTATTATGCAAGAAAGATGCAGAGAATCTGCAGCACTTCCTCACTCAGTGTGAAACCCTGGAACCTACAAGGGAATACCACCTACAACAACTCAAGCAGGCAGTAAAGGAAGGATATCCTGAATTCAGTTGGGAAACTCTACAAGGTGGAAACAATTCTCTTCACCAACTGATACTAGACTGCACCGCTGTGGGATTATTCCCATCCCCCGGAAGGTCACACACTGGATGCTATAGAAAGTGCTTCCAGAAGACTTTGTTATGCACTTCACCGAATAAGAAAGAATTTATTAGCAGCAATGGATTGATTGAGTCAATCTAAAGATGGACCTTTATCACGACAATCTGAGACAGCATAATGATGCATGATTAACTTTTTCGCGTTGGCGATGTTTTACGAACTTTGTTGGATGTCATATTTCAAGTGACTCTACGTCTCGTTGTGCTAGATAGTTTTTTAGATGTAGACTTTTAGATAGATTTTGATGTTTTCTTTTTAACCAAATTTCCCCCCATACCCTACCCTGTTTAATAGCAGGGGTGCGCCTATTATAAGGCGGGACTTCACAACTACTACTACTACTACTACTCATGTATTGATGTTTCCAATTTATCTCAAAACCACACATACACATTTATTGACCTATAAATATGTTAGGTTCTACTTTATTACCCCACCTGGTTTTAAAACCAAATGTAATCCTACTGTTCGGCGTGACAGGCCAACGGTGCGGTTTTCACCAATGGCCAAAAATTCAGAATATTTTAGTTGATGATAACTGTTGATTTGTTGTACCCAAACACAGTCAATCAGTCAAAGAATGTAATTACACTATCAATAGTCCATGTAAGACGAAATAGGCTTTAAAGTACAATCCGTTTATTCATCAAACGAGTATACAGGCAAACATTTCATTATATAATCATGGAGCAATTAGAGTAATTATCGAGCAGCAAAGATGGATGTTGACCTATGCGATGGAGAGCACATGGTGGAATCAAATTAATTAATTTAATAAATAAATAAATAAATAAATAAAATAATAAATAAATAAATAAATAAATAAATAAATAGATAAATGAATAAATAATTAAAAATTAAAAATTAAAAATTAAAAATTAAAAATAAATAATAATAATAATAAATAAATAAATAACTATTTTTTTTAACATTTTACACCATCTGAGATTCGAATTAGCATATCGCAATAACTAGTGTTCTACCCCATAAAAAGTATGTTTTCTGATCGGTAATCTTACAAGGGATCCAAATATGCTATTGGAATTTATATAGATAGGACCTAAATATGGTAGCACGTAAAATATCGAGATTTTTTCACAATTTGATTTAAATCTCAATAATTTTGTTATACCTATCAGGCTATCCCAATCATAATTTTACGGGCGCATATTAGTTCCTCAAGCAATTACCAATCAGAACATAATGGTTGTCAAGGGTAAATTGTTGAAATATACTATATCGGAAAGTGAATAAGCACAAACGTTTTTAAAGTTTATAAATATATATTTGTTGGTATGCACCCTATCCTGATTTAAAGGGTATTTTTGAATTCCCCTATTTGAGAGCTTTCCAAAAATGTATAATATTGCTATCATCAGTTGAATACTTTTTTTGGTTATAGTCATGTATGTAGTAAAACCGAATAAAGCCAATGACAATGTCGATTCATGATTACTGTTCTTACATTTTATACTTGACACGTTTGTTGAAATCGAAACTTATAGAATATAAAACAATCTATAAAATGAGAGCAAAATCATGTTTGTACCATACAGGCTGTATGGTACAAACATGAATACAGACAGGGATGAAGAGATTGTAAATTGAACGTAGAATTTGGAACATTTTTGATATTACCCACAGAGATAGCTAGAGATTGTACACAGCGCCGACGCCACCGCCTCCGCCGCCACCCCCCGGTGACTTTCAAAATATAATAAATCATATCTCAGCCAAACAGTTATAGAAATACATGATTTATTCACACAATGTAGCTACATATATAGGCTTTCAAATGATACCTAAACTATGATAGCTCTACCCAGCAAACACAGAACGTTTCCGCAACGTTGCACCTAGGTTGCAGTTAGGTTGCGTCATTTAAAACGTTTTAACAACGTTTTTATAACGTTACGGTTTGGTTGTGATTTGGTTGTTTTAAGTTGGTCCGTTGAAACGTGAGCAAAACTTTCTCTGAACGTTAAAGTTTAGTTCTAGTTTGGTTGCACTTAGGTTGTGGTTAGGTTGTCATTATAAACGTTCTTACAACGTTATTATGACGTTGCGGTTTGTTTGTTTTAGGTTGGTTCTTGGAAACGTGATTAAAACGTTCTCTGAACGTTGCATGTTGATCATCGGGAACGTTTACATAATGTTTTAACAACGTTGTAACACTCAAATAGTTGGTTGTTTTAGTTTAATCCTTTAAACATGAAAAAGATGTTCCCTGAACGTTGTAGTTTAAGTTCTAGTTTGGTTGCACTAAGGTTCTGGTTAGGTTGTCATTAAAAACGTTCTTACAGCGTTATTATAACGTTGCGGGTTGTTTGTTTTAAGTACCAAATCACACCCAAACCGCAACGTTATATATAACGTTGTAGAAACGTTTTACACTCTCAGAACAAAGGTTAAAATCTTTAACCATGTTGGTTAAAATTTTAACCAACGGGAGGTTACCAGGTGAACCACACAATTGGTTGGTTAAAACTGTAACCAACAGCTGTTGGTTAAATTTTAACCTGTGGTTGGTTACAAATTTTAATCATTTGTTGGTTAATATGTTTTGACCAACAGTGGTTGGTTAAACTTTAACCTGTGGTTGGTTACAAATTTTAATCATTTGTTGGTTAAAAAATGTTGGTTACACTTTTATTTATTTTTGCTAAACTTTTAACCCATACAACATTACAATATTGGTGTTTCATTGGCCCGATATTGGCTTTCAATATTGGCGCCAACCCGTGGCCAGGACCAACAAGGGACAGGACAAGGCACAAGATCCTAGCTACGAGGCCGGGAAGCGATAACTTGAAGTAGCGGCCGCAATTGTTAGACCACGTCAGAATTTGTATATGAAATCAATCGTGTTATTTATCGTGTTATTTTAATATATATTATATATCTTAATAATATGCCCATTATTGGAACAATATTGGTTGCCAACATAATGCCAATTGAAGAGCGCCAATGTAAAACCAATATTGGTCCAATATTAACTGGCAACATGATGCCAATTGAAGAGCGCCAATGTAAATACCAGGGGTTCATATACAAATTCTGACGTGGTCTAAATAATATGCGCAAAATATTTTCCTCGCCAATGAAATTCTTTGGCGGGAATCTTGTTATGACCTATTGTTGGTTAAAATTATGATGCCTTAACCAACGTTGATTAAACTAAAAATTGATTATATTTTTACTCTTTAACCAACGCAGTATTAAAAGTAATTTTTAACCAACGCTTCATTTTTAACCAATGTTGTATACTTTTTAACCAACATTCTTTTAACCCATGGTTATTTAATACCTGTTCTGAGAGTGTAATGACAACCTAACCACAACCTAAGTGCAACCAAACTAGAACTTAACTGCAACGTTCAGAGAACGTTTTGCTCACGTTTCAACGGACCAATCTAAAACAACCAAATCACACCCAAACCGCAACGTTATAATAACGTTGTAGAAACGTTTTAATGACAACCTAACCACAACCTATAAGTGCAACCAAACTAGAACTTAACTGCAACGTTCAGAGAACGTTTTGCTCACGTTTGCATGGACCAACCTAAAACAACCAAATCACACCCAAACCGCAACGTTATAATAACGTTGTAGAAACGTTTTAATGACAACCTAACCACAACCTAAGTGCAACCAAACTAAACTTAACTGCAACGTTCAGAGAACGTTTTGCTCACGTTTCCATGGACCAACCTAAAACAACCAAATCACACCCAAACCGCAACGTTATAATAACGTTGTAGACACGTTTTAATGACAACCTAAGTGCAACCAAACTAGAACTTGACTGCAACGTTCAGAAAACGTTTTGCTCACGTTTCCATGGACTAATTAAATAATGAATTACATTTTATTTAAAAAGGTTTATTACGAATCAAAATTTTAATACAATACAATTTGGCATTACAAATTTGATGTACTAATCTAGGCGTGTACAGGGTGACCCCAAAAAATGTTAACACTCTGGGCACATAAGATATCTTAAAAGGTGCACACGGGTCTAATCTTGATGTATCGGCTCGGTCCAATTTGCATTAATTACAACTATGATTACGAACTTGTAAGAACATTATTGTGCAGTAATTCAAAAGTAACAATACCATTGCAACATTTAATCATAAGTTAGAATGTATCGATTATTGAATATAATTGAATCTTTTCATTCATTTATCCAACGATACAAGCAAGTTATAACAGGTGGTATTACCATTGACATTAATTGGATGGACCATTTCAACAAAGAGCATGAACTGTTTCAATTTCAATTTTAAAGACTGCTTTACAGACAGCTACCCATTGCACATGGAAAAAGAGTATAGAACTTGATTATGACAAAATACCTGTATAATTTATGTGGAATATATTTATTTATGTCTTTTAAGCTTGAAAAAAATCGGAAGAATGCGTTGAAAAGAACAAAGAAGAGATTTTAAACTGATGTGTGTGTGTGTGTGACTTAATCATGTTGTTTCTTGCTTCGTGTATTTTAAAAGCTTTACTTTATACTGAGAGGATTGGACCAAGACGATTTTGCTTCCTCATGTTTGCTGAAGCATATCTCCCGTTCTAAATAACCAATTGGAACGCAATAAAATGCAAATGAAAGCTTATTTACTCAGCTTTCATCAAGATAACACCCGTTTGTTCCTGTCCTGTTAAGATATCTTATGTGCCCGGAGTGTTTGGGTCACCCTGTACAAATGAAATTGATTATAAATCAATTTCTTTCTTTTTATTTCTTTCTTTATTTTTTAAAATTTATTTAGGCCTATTAATTTTATTATCAGACGATTTTCACTTTCGCGCGCTTAATTTTTCGCCGTAAACATGTAACTGTTTTACATCATTTTTTTAATCACTCACATCTGGCTTCATCACGACGTTCATAACGTTTACACAACCAAATTATGTTACCTGGGCTGTAATCGCTAATTTGCATATTTTACCTGGCCTTACATGAGTCGAGTAAATTGTGGAAATAGCTCATTAGCATAATTACAATGGTACAAAAATTAGCACCGGTGCTCGTTTGTAACCAATAAATTATGGTAATAAGCTAATTTGCACCTTTTATTTATTTAACCCTATTTAAAAAAAAATTTAAGTCGATACATACATTTAACAGCTTTTAACACCATAGAAAGTATTTTGATCTGTATACGTAAGTTCTCATATGTATAGCTAAAGGCAAGTCATTGTTCACTAATGTCATATACATTGAGCAAGAACATAGTACACATGAAAAGGTCAATGCCCGCCCCCTCCCTCTATAATACCACTACCATTCCCTGGTTGCCATGGTGTAACTAACCGAATTTGATGAAAGTTTTTTACACGTTTGGGATAACGTTGTGAAAACGTTCAAGACTAACGTTCATACAACATAAAAATGTGTCGACAAATAAACGTTCTTTGAACGTTTAATCATAACGTTCCAAGAACGAAAGTGGAACGTTGTCACGACGTTCCAACAACGTAATAAATAGGATATAAAAAACGTCATTTGGACGTAATGGTATAACTAACAGAAGTTTTTTAAACGTTTGGGACGTTGTTATAACGTTGTGAAAACGTTCAAGACTAACGTTCAAACAACGTAAAAATGTGTCGACAAATAAACGTTCTTCTAACGTTGGATCGTAACGTTCCATGAACGTTGTCACGACGTTCCGATAACGTAATAAAGACAGTATAAAAACGTCATTTGGACGTAATGGTATAACTAACAGAATTTCAAGAAAGTTTTTTAAACGTTTAGGACGTTGTGATAACGTTGTGAAAACGTTCATGACTAAAGTTCATACAACGTAAAAATGTGTCGACAAATAAACGTTCTCCTAACGTTGGATCACGTTCACAACGTTCTTTGAACTTTTAATCATAACGTTCCAAGAACGAAAGTGAAACCTTGTCACGACGTTCCAACAACGTAATATGGTTAGCTGGGTACCACATTTAGTTGTTGAGTTAATAGAGAGAAATTGATGAGTCGTCAACAAAAATGCAACGCCGCCACCCTTTTTGGGTGGTAAGTTCAAAACACATGGCCATGTTTGTTTCGGACCAAGGTCGCTGAACTGAGTGGATTTTATGACGAAAAATAGGGTCTTTTTAGGAACTATTTTAGTTGTTGAAAAAGTAGGTCTTGAGAACTGGCCTATAGTTCAATTTTGATTAGCAAGAACTCAAATTTTCGATATTTTGGGGTTTTTTGAACGCAAATATTTCGAACAATTGGGGCTTTGGAACGCAAAATTTTCAATAAAATTGGGGTAAAGAACTGTTGCAGGCTCAAAAGGGGGGTCATAAGAGCTAGCAGAAAAGGGTGAAAAAGGGGGTCTTCAGCGCGGCACATACCCTTTTCCAATGTCAGTGCCTCCCCCCCCGGATTGCATACATACGGAGAGAGTTGAGCATCAACCCATATGAGGACACGTACATGTAAGACACGTTTTAAAAAGTATAGAAATTACAGTCAGGACAAAATTACTTATGTCACCATACATATGAGGACATTTGTATGGTATGTAAATTGACGTCTAATACTAGAGTACTTTGCCATACACCCTTGGGGGGGGGGGGGGGGGGGGCGAGGACTCTACTCCTATACGTTTTTATGCATTTTAAAGACTTCAAAACCGTCCTCATTTTTGTTTGTCCTCACCCATTTCCGGCTGGTATGGAATGATTTCCTCGGATTGGCAGTAAGTACATACATCTAAATACAGATACAACATTGCGTGAATTATCGTACAAGATGTATATTATTTGTGTGTGTTATACAGGTGTTGGTTTTGGTTTTGCCAATGACACTCCTATGTCTGTCTTGGGACATTATTTTCAGCAAGATTTCAACCTTGCCAATAGTATCGCCCTTATTGGATCCCCAGTAGGACTTGGAATATTTGGCCCACTAACTCAGCTATTGGTCGGTATGTATGGGTGGAGAGGGGCGCTGCTACTTCTTGGTGGGGTTGCATTCCATATAACCCTGTTAGGCACAATATTGAGACAACCTGTCAATGCTGTCACTGAGACAGAAGCGCCAGAGTCTTTGATTCTTTTACACCGGGAAGTTGAAGACGACAGACAAGACCGTGGTTCAATCATTAACAGGTTGCTGAATAGTTTGACGGACACCTTCGACTGGTCTCTTTTCAAAGAACCGATGTTTATAATCGTATTATCACCGCGTCTGTAAGAGGGGTGCAGTTATCCTGGCTTATATCTTGTACCCAATGTTGTCAGCAAAGGTTTTTCACAGTTCGATTCATCGTTCGTTTCAATAGCTGCGGGCATTGGAGATGGCTTCGGAAGGTTAGGTTCCGGGCCGGAGTCTTGAGCTCTATTTTTGGAAGTAGGATATCGAACAAAACATTGTGGACAATCGGCATGATCGTACTATCAGTGAGTCTACTGTTAGATGCTCTAATATGGCTAGGAATAATGATATTAGTTGCTTGCCAAGGATTTAGACTCGGCATGATATACTCTGTGATTATTCACTAATGCGCAAGCTTAACCGTGAATAAACTATTTTCTATTGCGCCCTTCCTCCCTGTCTTAGCTGTAATAGAAACAATTATATGCGACATAAAATTGGGGTACGTCGTTCATCTGCTACGAACTGCGGACGGACAGGATCGGTGACGGTAGAAGGCCTAATGCTAGGCCGAATTAAGAATAGACACATACCTCAAAACTTGATGTATGATGCGCCACCGAATTCCTAATTAATACCTCTCTCCTTACCAACTGAGACACCTATCTTATATGCCTTTCAGGTTCACCTTCAGATTTCCAGCACAATTCTGCGCTAACTCACTGTCCCTCTGTGAGTGAATGCAGATTTACTCATCTATAAAAAGAAAACACTTGCATTAATACTATCTGTTATACACTTTACAGAAACAATATGCTAAACAGCGTAATAATAAAATCTAAACGTCCAGTTCGCGTGTAGACAGAACGATCACTGACGGACGCCCGCCAGGGCTCTATTCAAGCTTCCCGGTCGAGTGATTGGTGGAATATTACCCGGTAGGTATTTACTTGTATATTTTCAAGATATATTAGATATTATTATTGGACCCTCTTCTTATTGACACTAGCTTTTTGATAACAATCGATTGTTGTGTGCATAGAAAACAAAGGACTGGTTTGATTGAATATAGGGCAGGAATTGTTTAGCTTGGGTGGTTTTAACCTTCCTGGTGGGAGATTTAAATATAAATATGTGGGGTTTATTGTTTGAAATGCTGGTAGTGCTAGAGAGAATAGCTGTAAAGATGAATTATGTGAGCCAAAATATGAAAATACGTTTTTAATCGATTTTCGATTATGTTTTGCCACACCTCATATATTTTCCGTAGGCCTAACTCATTTGCATATTTACTAGATACACTACAGCCGTAAAAATAACTCTATAAATCTATTAGAATATGATTCCTTTTCACTGTCCATTGCAGGTGTGATATTTTATAGGACGAACAGTTACGGTTGGTCGTATGTGATTCTAGGATGTGTACAGTCACTGGCAATACTTCTTCTAATAATGTACATCTGGCGGGTGCTATCCAAACGACCGGGCCTACCAGTATAAGCACAGTGCAGGCATGTAATGATTGATGACATGACCGAAACTATCATCCGTTTTTCAGCTTATTTTATGAGCGATAAGTATTTGGTCATGCGCCACATATTATATTGTGGCATTTTTACACTATATCAGTGAGGTTTAAAATGACACTTCTATATTTGTTGTCGTACAATGATGATTGTGGTGTCATTCTAAAGTAGAATAACTATTCTTTCCATATACAGCAAGTCTTAATAATTTTAGTTTTAATTGGGAGATAATTACTTAATATATTGGTGCTTGATGAGGTGGAGGCTATAGGTATTCGAGGAAAAAAGAAGAAAATAAATACTGCAAGTCACGACTTGCGAATACCCCTGGCTGGGAGATCAACTAAATTAGGTCAACGGTCATATATGGGTCATGTTCCCCCTGTGTTCATGTTTCTTTTCTCCAAGTTTGAGGTCAATCGGTCAACTTTAACGATTTGACCTCTGGATGACCTTTGACCTCGGATGACCTCGGATGACCTCTAATTATTTTTTTACATGTTCCCACGGTGTTCATTGCACAAATTAACCCCTTGTTGACCTTTGACCTTGGTTGACCTCTAATGACTGTTGACCTCGGATGACCTCTAATTTATTTTAGACATGTTCCCCCGGTGTTCATGTTTCTTGTCTCCAAGTTTGACGTCGATCGGGCAACTTTTACGATTTGACCTCTGGATGACCTTTGACCTCAGATGACCTCTAATTTATTTTAGACATGTTCACCCGGTGTTCATGTTTCTTGTCTCCAAGTTTGACGTCAATCGGGCAACTTTTACGATTTGACCTCTGGATGACCTTTGACCTCAGATGACCTCTAATTTATTTTAGACATTTTCACCCGGTGTTCATGTTTCTTGTCTCCAAGTTTGACGTCAATCAGGCAACTTTTACGATTTGACCTCTGGATGACCTTTGACCTCAGATGACCTTGGATGACCTCTAATTTATTTTAGACATGTTCACCCAGTGTTCATGTTTTTTGTCTCCAAGTTTGACGTCGATCGGGCAACTTTTACGATTTGACCTCTGGATGACCTTTGACCTCAGATGACCTCTAATGTATTTTAGACATGTTCACCCGGTGTTCATGTTTCTTGTCTCCAAGTTTGACGTCAATCGGGCAACTTTTACGATTTGACCTCTGGATGACCTTTGACGACCTTGGATGACCTCTAATTTATTTTAGACATGTTCACCTGGTGTTCATGTTTCTTGTCTCCAAGTTTGACGTCAATCGGGCAACTTTTACGATTTGACCTCTGGATGACCTTTGACCTCAGATGACCTTGGATGACCTCTAATTTATTTTAGACATGTTCACCCGTTGTTCATGTTTCTTTTCTCTAAGTTTGACGTCAATCGGGCAACTTTTACGATTTGACCTCTAGATGACCTTTGACCTCAGATGACCTTTGCAAATTAGACCCCCAAACAAGCAGCTACAGTGTTTGACCATGGCCTACCTATCACTGAAGGTTTGAAGTCAATCCGTCCATCCTTTCAACAGATACAGCATTCGGGCAACTTTTACGATTTGACCTCTTGATGAACTTTGACCTCAGATGACCTTTGCAAATTAGACCCCCCAAACAAGCAGCTACAGTGTTTGACCATGGCCTACCTATCACTGAAGGTTTGAAGTCAATCCGTCCATCCTTTCAACAGATACAGCATTTGGAAAAAAAGGCTAACCAAAAGGCACACACGCACACAAATACATACACACATACATACAGACAGACGCACATTACATGACAAAATCCCCTTCTGGTTTTACAAACCAGGGGGATAAAAATAGAGGAGAGAAAAGGGAAAGAAGAAACAAAAGGAAAAAGAAGGAGAAAGGGTGAAATATGTCTTATGAGGGCAGATACGTAATGGAGGGAGGGTATAAAAATATACCCAAGCGTATAACTTAAATGGCGATCTTTAGAGGCGGGAATTATTTTTGTCAGTGAAAAAAGGGGAGGGGGGGGGGGGGGGGGGGGGAATAAAATAAAAAATACTGCAAGTCACGACTTGCGAATCCCCCTGGCTGGGAGACCAACTAAATGAGGTCAACGGTCATATATGGGTCATGTTCCCCCAGTGTTCATGTTTCTTTTCTCCAAGTTTGAGGTCAATCGGTCAACTTTAACGATTTGACCTCTGGATGACCTTTGACCTCAGATGACCTCGGATGACCTCTAATTATTTTTTTACATGTTCCCACGGTGTTCATTGCACAAATTAACCCCTTGTTGACCTTTGACCTTGGTTGACCTCTAATTACCGTTGACCTCGGATGACCTCTAATTTATTTTAGACATGTTCCCCCGGTGTTCATGTTTCTTGTCTCCAAGTTTGACGTCGATTGGGCAACTTTTTTACGATTTGACCCCTGGATGACCTTTGACCTCAGATGACCTCTAATTTATTTTAGACATGTTCACCCGGTGTTCATGTTTCTTGTCTCCAAGTTTGACGTCAATCGGGCAACTTTTACGATTTGACCTCTGGATGACCTTTGATCTCAGATGACCTCTAATTTATTTTAGACATGTTCACCCGGTGTTCATGTTTCTTGTCTCCAAGTTTGACGTCAATCAGGCAACTTTTACGATTTGACCTCTGGATGACCTTTGACCTCAGATGACCTTGGATGACCTCTAATTTATTTTAGACATGTTCACCCAGTGTTCATGTTTCTTGTCTCCAAGTTTGACGTCGATCGGGCAACTTTTACGATTTGACCTCTGGATGACCTTTGATCTCAGATGACCTCTAATTTATTTTAGACATGTTCACCCGGTGTTCATGTTTCTTGTCTCCAAGTTTGACGTCAATCGGGCAACTTTTACGATTTGACCTCTGGATGACCTTTGACCTCAGATGACCTCTAATTTATTTTAGACATGTTCACCTGGTGTTCATGTTTCTTGTCTCCAAGTTTGACGTCAATCGGGCAACTTTTACGATTTGACCTCTGGATGACCTTTGACCTCAGATGACCTTTAATTTATTTTAGACATGTTCACCCGTTGTTCATGTTTCTTTTCTCTAAGTTTGACGTCAATCGGGCAACTTTTACGATTTGACCTCTAGATGACCTTTGACCTCAGATGACCTTTGCAAATTAGACCCCAAACAAGCAGCTACAGTGTTTGACCATGGCCTACCTATCACTGAAGGTTTGAAGTCAATCCGTCCATCCTTTCAACAGATACAGCATTCGGGCAACTTTTACGATTTGACCTCTAGATGACCTTTGACCTCAGATGACCTTTGCAAATTGGACCCCCAAACAAGCAGCTACAGTGTTTGACCATGGCCTACCTATCACTGAAGGTTTGAAGTCAATCCGTCCATCCTTTCAACAGATACAGCATTTGGAAAAAAAGGCTAACCAAAAGGCCCCCCCCCCCCACCCCCCCCCCCCCCCCCCCCCCCCCCCCCCCCCCCCCCCCCCCCCCCCACCACTACACACACACATACAGACAGACAGACAGACGCACATTACATGATGACAAAATCCCCTCTGGTTTTTTACAAACCAGGGGGTTTACAAACCAGGGGGATAAAAATAGGGGAGGAGTAAAAATTATATATTAGTATAATTCATTTAGGCTATATATAAATAAACACACAACAATAATGTATGACACATAAGTACAATGGCTATGGTTGAGATGGCCAGTGTCATACAAGCAGTGTAAGTGAAAAACTTCCTTCATCATGTTCATGCCACTTACGACAATTCAATATCTCATTATAATTGGCTGCTTACACGTTTAATGTATAATTTAATAAAAGGTGAAGTGTCAGAAAGGTGATATTTTAGTATTTATTTGCTGTTTTGACGTAGAATTGTTTTTGATTGGAATGGAACCTTTCGAACGAAAAAATAAGAGTCAAAATAGTTTGCTAAACATGGATCACGCACCTTGGTTTGATGGTTCACGCCAGTGGCGATCATTTCGATTATGGTTCTCAAAAGCGTGATCCAGTTGACATAGTGATGACCGGATTACACGTAATGATGAATTGAAATTTTGTAGAAAACATACGACTCGCATGTTTGAAATGCCCGATATTTAACAGGGTACTTATTCGAAGAAAAAAGAAGAAGAAAAGAGGAGAGAAAAGGGAAAGAGGAAACAAAAGGGAAAAGAAGGAAAGAAGGAGAAAGGGTGAAATGAGAGAAAAAATAATATGTTTTATTATGAGGGCAGATACGTAATGGGGGAGGGGGTATAAAAATATACCCTAAGCGTATCTTAAATGGCGATCTTTAGAGGCGGGAATTATTTTTGTCAGTGAAAAAAGGGGAGTGGGGGGGGGGGGGGGGGGGGGGGGGGGGGGGATAAAATAAAAAATAGGGGAGGAGTAGAAATTATATATTAGTATAATTCATTTAGGCTATATATAAATAAACACACAACAATACTGTATGACACATGAGTAGAATGGCTATGGTTGAGATGGTTCAACATTTTGTGATTTATTCTATTGTACTCTAAGAGAAAGGTTCAATAGCTTATAACTTTGTAAGAACAAACACTTTATTTGGAACAACATTAAAGGAAGGGTCCCGCAAGCACAACATTGAGCATTATTTGTTAGAAAAATAATTATCGAGCCGAATTTATGTGATTATATAGAACAAAACATCATACTAGTCACAAAAACGAATAAAAACTGCCATCACTCAACATGCAATTTTTATAATTCGCGGCTGTCGAAAGTCCCTGTGTCAATGACGTCATGGGTATCGGTGCTCAAATTTGCGCAGGTGCATTGTATAACTATGACTTCATCGACACCGGGACTTTGGATCGTCGCGAATTTTAAAGATTGCATGTTGAGAGATGGCGGTTTTTATTTGTTTTTGTCATAAGTGTGAAAAAACTATATAATTACAAACGTTGGGCTTGATAGTTATTTATCTAACATATAATGTACAATTTTATGCTTGCGGGACACCTCCATTAACGGTAGGTGTTCCGATTGCTGGCCTGATTTGAAATAGAAGTATTCCAAAGTTTGAGTTGCATAACTCCACTGGTTCTTATTTAAGAAGCACAAGATTAAATGAAATTAGCCCATTGAGAAGTACACAAACTGGCCGGGTGGTTAACCACCTTTGGCAGTGATTTACTGTATTTTTGGCCTATAGGTCAGCCCGGACCTTCAATTTGCCGTTGACAACATAACATCAAAATCAATTACTACGCTCTACTCATCCATACAGAAGAACGTTCCTAGTGACCATGTGAGGCTGTGTAAGCGACCGTTGTTTACATGAGCAATATTTCCGAAATTTGTAAAATGTTTCACTCGATTTTCAGACTTTGACCTGTAAAAAACATGTGAAAACTTGCATTATGTGTAAATATGATAACATGAGTATGTAGAGGAATCACTTTGTCAAATATTCTGTTCGATGGTAACATTTCACGGGAGGTCATTCAAAAAGGGTTACATTTTGGCTGTTTTGGTGATGGTGCAATCTGAATTTGTTTGAATTCACGTAGTTTGTGGTCAACGGCATGTGACGTCACTCCGGGCTCACCTATAACGTATAAATGGAACATATCTTGTGCCAAACATTTTACAGAAATAATGAGAAAAATATGGGGTTTCTGATATCAAAATATGAAGAGCTGTTTTGCAAAAGGGCCTTACATCCATGACTTTTTACTCATTTTGCATTAGTAAGTGGATGGCTATTCATTATGTGGAATGTGGCGTGTATTGTTGATGCACTAATCCAAGTCATAGAAAGAGTAATGAACACAGCCATACAATAATTTGATTAATTCCATGGACTTGTCAATACAAATTCACTAATGCAAAATGAGTAACATGTCTGGGTGGTCTGGTGGCCCTTTTGCAACAAAGCTCTCCATATGTTGATGTGCAAAAAAACCATTAAGTGATCAAACCATTCACCTTTAAGTGAGATACATACAATGTATTTTCTGTGTTTTAAACAATAGACAGAACATTACTCTTTTGCCCATCATTTATAGTAGATTCATAAATATTGGCTGATTGGTTCATGATTTGGACCTATTCCATTTAACACTTGGCAGGCGTCTGAAGACGACATTCTAAAATATCACAAACATTTTCAAAAATGTCAAAATTATTGAATTTCAATACCATATGTGGAATCATCATGAGAAATGCATTGAAATAAGTACAAACATGCCTACTATTGGTTCAGTTATCCTTGAGATAGACTTTGAAAATTAGGAAAGGTTTCTGGAAAGTCTGTTTTGTAAATGGTAAAACTAGTAGCCCCGTGGAAAGCGTTAACATCAGAGGAACTGCAATAGACGAATGCGGCATCGATTAGATGCTATTGGTTTCGCTGCGATATAATAGACTTCAAAGCTTTGAAGCAATTCACTCGCAATGCATCCATGCATGAATTCAAAATATCCGAACAAATAGTATGTGTGCTATTCACAAATATTGATCATCATTTCCTCTCAAGATTTGTATCCTTCTTGTCTAAGGCCAAACAAAAAAATAAGTTTGTTTCCATTTCCAGTAGTGCGTGCATTTCACCAAGGCATTAATTTCACTGAGCCCCTTGATTCTTGCGCATTCAATTTTTATTCTATATACAGGGTGTCCCAAAAGTCTATGCACGACTTTGAATTTCACAAAACATAAGTCGTATTGAAAAAATGAATACATATTTAGAAAGAGGAGATGTGGGAAATAATTTTGATACCAAACATTGGAGTAACATCTGTTTGTAATGCCACCCTAGAAGTAAAATATGTATTACTGCAAAAATGTAATTTTATACTTCGGAGGAATAAAGTTCATAAATCCATACCTATTTAGATTAACAAAAATACCGATAGAGTTGATTACACGGAAAGTGATCCGTCAATTGTAATATTTAAAATTTTACATTACAGTGATATCATCATAATAACAAACTATATCACACATAACTTTCGTTTCTATAGTGAAATCTAATTTTCCATGTATACAGAGACGTGTGCTAATGCAAAAACACAGACCTAAACAATTGAATAACGTAACAGAAAAGTGAACACACACATCACACAGCTGTCAAAAACATGTTAACATTTAAACTTAGCGGATTATTTTAATGCTGCTTGAAGGCCTCATCGAAGGTTGTTTTACCCATTTAGAATATGTTCCTGTGTTCAAAAATGTATCTACCAACTTCAGAATGGATATTCTTCCTGGTGCGCGTTTCACTTTGAAATGTTTTCTGAACTTTTGTTGAGTAAGTTGAACTGAATGTGTTTCAGCGTAGAACCATACAATTTGTATTCGCTTATCTATGCTGTAAACCATCTTGAATGAAGACTTTTACTGTGAAATGTTGTCTACTACGCTTATTTATGTTGTGAGTGACCGAGTTTGTTATTAAATAACATTAATGTTGCAAGGCAAGCAGTAAACTGTGACTAATGCGCAACGTTGCTTTCATACCGTTAATGTATGCGCACCTTTAGCAACAGTACTTGGTATGGGTTGGTATGGGTTGGTCTGGCACACACACGGCCAATGACTTTCAACCAGTTTTATAATGTTGTGGGTTCACCAATAGGGTTGTGTTTGGTATCAAATTAATTTCCCAAATCTCGTCTATCAAAATATGGTTACATTTATACAATATATGATTTATATTTTATGAGATACGACTCTTCAAAAACGTGCATAGACTTTTGGGACACCCTGTAGAAAAACAGAAACAATTATTGTTAGTACACCACCTTTTTGTCGAAATCGTGTCCAACATGTTTCAAGATGGCGATTGGCCACATACATGTACGCCAAACAAGAAAGTGAAAATCTGCGGCGAGCATAAGAGTAACAAAAATGCACAGATTTAACTAAATACAAGGCGGTTCTAGAACGGCGCGTCTCGCCTGTTCATCAAAAGTGACTTGAAAGAAATGATGATGAAACATATGATACAATGTAGCACTGTCACATAGGTATGCATTGTAGTTAATGCAAGGGATGTAACACCTTGAAAAATTTAATCAACAAAAAGAACACACCAACCCCCTTCCCTACACCAAATCACATCAAGATAGGCCTTACAGATCTTATTTGACCCCAGATGACCTCTGATGACCTTGAAAATTTAATCAGCAAAAAGAACACACCAACCCCCTTCCCTCCACTAAATCACATCAAGATAGGCCTTACGGATCTTATTTGACCCCAGATGACCTCTGATGACCTCGAAAAATTAATCAACAAAAAGAACACACCATCCCTCTTCCGTCCACCAAATCCCATCAAGATAGGCCTTACGGATCTTATTTGACCCCAGATGACCTTGAATGACCTCCAATGACCTTGAAAATTTAATCAACAAAAAGAATACACCACCCCCTTTCCCTCCACCAAATCCAATCAAGATAGGCCTTACTGATCAATTTGACCCCCGATGACCCCGAAAAATTAATCAACACAAAGAACACACCACCCCCCTTCCCTCCACCAAATCCCATCAAGATAGGCCTTACTGATCTATTTGACCCCCGATGACCCCAAAAGATTAATCAACCAAAAGAACACACCACCCCCTTCCCTCCACCAAATCCCATCAAGATAGGCCTTACTGATCTATTTGACCCCATATTTGACCCCGATGACCCGAAAAATTAATCAACAAAAAGAACACACCATCCCTCTTCCGTCCACCAAATCCCATCAAGATAGGCCTTACTGATCTATTTGACCCCCAATGACCCCAAAAATTAATCAACAAAAATAACACCCCACCCCCCTTCCCTCCACCAAATCCCATCAAGATAGGCCTTACTGATCTATTTGACCCCCCGATGACCCCGAAAAAATAATCAACAAAAAGAACACCCCATCCCTCTTCCGTCCACCAAATCCCATCAAGATAGGCCTTACTGATCTATTTGACCCCATATTTGACCCCCAATGACCCCGAAAAAATAATCAACAAAAAGAACACCCCATCCCTCTTCTGTCCACCAAATCCCATCAAGATAGGCCTTACTGATCTATTTGACCCCATATTTGACCCCCGATGACCCCGAAAAATTAATCAACAAAAAGAACACACCATCCCTCTTCCGTCCACCAAATCCCATCAAGATAGGCCTTACTTATCTATTTGACCCCCGATGACCCCGAAAAAATAATCAACAAAAAGAACACCCCATCCCTCTTCCGTCCACCAAATCCCATCAAGATAGGCCTTACTGATCTATTTGACCCCATATTTGACCCCGATGACCCCGAAAAATTAATCAACAAAAAGAACACACCATCCCTCTTCCGTCCGCCAAATCCCATCAAGATAGGCCTTACTGATCTATTTGACCCCCGATGACCCCGAAAAATTAATCAACAAAAAGAACACACCATCCCTCTTCCGTCCACCAAATCCCATCAAGATAGGCCTTACTGATCTATTTGACCCCATATTTGACCCCCGATGACCCCGAAAAAACAATCAACAAAAGAACACCCCATCCCTCTTCCGTCCACCAAATCCCATCAAGATAGGCCTTACTGATCTATTTGACCCCCGATGACCCCGAAAAATTAATCAACAAAAAGAACACACCATCCCTCTTCCGTCCACCAAATCCCATCAAGATAGGCCTTACTGATCTATTTGACCCCATATTTGACCCCGAAAAATTAATCAACAAAAAGAACACACCACCCCCCTTCCCTCCACCAAATCCCATCAAGATAGGCCTTACTGATCTATTTGACCCCATATTTGACCCCCGATGACCCCGAAAAATTAATCAACAAAAAGAACACACCACCCCCTTCCCTCCACCAAATCCCATCAAGATAGGCCTTACTGATCTATTTGACCCCATATTTGACCCCCAATGACCCCGAAAAATTAATCAACAAAAAGAACACACCAACCCCCTTCCCTCCACCAAATCCCATCAAGATAGGCCTTACTGATCTATTTGACCCCATATTTGACCCCCAATGACCCCGAAAAATTAATCAACAAAAGAACACACCATCCCTCTTCCGTCCACCAAATCCCATCTAGATAGGCCTTACTGATCTATTTGACCCCATATTTGACCCCTGATGACCCCGAAAAATTAAGAACAAAAAGAACACACCATCCCCCTTCCCTCCACCAAATCCAATCAAGATAGGCCTTATGGATCTTATTTGACCCCCGATGACCTTGAATGACCTCTGATGACCTTGAAAATTTATTCAGCAAAAAGAACACACCACTCCCCTTCCCTCCACCAAATCTCATCAATATAGGCCTTACTGATCTATTTGACCCCATATTTGACCCCGATGACCTCTGGTGACCTTGAAAATTTAATCAGCAAAAAGAACACACCACCCTCTTCCCTCCACCAAATCCCATCAAGATAGGCCTTACTGATCTATTTGACCCCATATTTGACCCCCGATGACCTTGAATGACCTCCGATGACCTTGAAAATTTAATCAGCAAAAAGAACACACCACCCCCTTCCCTCCACCAAATCCCATCAAGATCGGCCTTACGGATCTTATTTGACCCCATATTTGACCCCGATGACCTTGAATGACCTCCAATGACCTTGGAAATCTAATCAGCAAAAGAACACCCCACCCCCTTCCCTGACATCAAGTCCCATCAAGATAGGCCTTACGGATCTCTAGATATCGCGTCACAACGCGTCTCAAAGGTTTTAAGCATATTTGACCCCGATGACCTTGTATGACCCCCGATGACCTTGAAAAATCAATCAGCAACAGAACGCACCACCCCCCTTCCCTCCACCAAGTCCCATCACGATAGGCCTTACGGATCTCCAGATATCGCGTCACAAAGGTATTTCTTAGCACACGGCATACGGCGGACGGCATACGGCGGACGGCGGACGCCGGACAGAAATAGTGATAACATAGTCTCTTTCTGATTACATCAGGCGAGACAAAAACCATTTCATGTGAATCTCCACTATGAATTTGAGCAACAACAAAAACAACAAGCCGCATTTTGCAATTGACTTTTCAGGCTTGCTACTGGAAACAAACTTGTTTGGTTTTTTGGCCTAACAGGGATCAAATCGGAAAGAAAATAAATTTGGACGATGGCAAAAGAGACCTTTGTCACTACTCTGGATTTAAACTATACTATGTTGTGATCTAAGACACAGTTTCAGCGTAAACCAGATGTGTCAATGATCACTGCGTCCCCTTCAATTGGAAGACATTACCTTTACTGAAATGGTATATAACATGATATAAATGTGTATAAATTGCACCAATAAGAAAGTTTGCACTTTGCATCCAACAAAGGCATATGGTACCAGATGTTGATATTCACACACACACACACACATATAATGCAGCCAAAGTTTATGAATCTACTATGGGATCAAATGATAACGAGCCATTGATAGTAATCTGGTCCAAAGAATGATCAATAGACAATTTTATGATCATATTTATAACACTTTAAACTAATGTAATTTATCACAACAACAGTGAACATGACTTTGGCTGATTTAAGCATTGTTTTGAGATTGAGAATAACAATAGACGTTATTCGTAATTTGTGATTTCATGTCAAAGAGGGAGACATACTCGATGTAACGCCGATAAACATACAATCTCATACTTTTACTGCAATATAATGAACTGTGAACTTCTACATTTTCCTAGATAGTGTCGGTTACCAGCAAACATTTCATTTCAAACTATAGTGGAATAGATAGTTTATACGTTCAAGTTTATTTCACGAATGTAATAAGGTCAAATATTGAACAGCTCAGAAGTATGAAGAATTTTTATGATTAGTGCAAAAGTTCACCACATTGAAAAAACTACATCACTCTCGTCTCGGCTACATCGCTAGCCTGGTTTTCGGAGCACTAATTGTTCTGAGCATGCTCAGTTGGATAGCACGGCCCTCTTTTGACGTAAGTGCGCCAATTACAAATAACGTCTATAGACTTGGTGGTTATGAAATAATGGAGTTAATTACAAATAAAATTATTTCAGCATATATGTGTATCATCCATCTATAACTCTACAATTTGGGTTGTCAGTGTTGTTTACTTCAATGAGGGCAACACCGCGTGAGGCACATGTAAAAACACAGATTTGTGATGCTGATAAGCTGAAACATGATTTAATACCTTTAAACTACGACTCTTGATTCGAATGTCATTTCTTCAAAAAACAATAAAAACTATTAAAATACAATCCAAACGAGAACTTATTGTTATGTAACTTTTCGTAAAATCACACTATGGTCATTTTAAGATATGTTGACTCTAAAAGCAAAACATTGAAGTAATAACAAATTTCTTCTTTATTTCTACAACGAAGTGTGAATGTCAAATGGGGTTACCTGCATGGGTGACTCCATTTGAAATCTACACTCCCTGTGTGGAAGATTAAGATCATGTCTTCCATAGGGGTGTAAGGATGTACACTGGAAGAGCTCATTCTAAAAAGGTACACCACCTCTGGATAACTCGTTGCATGTAAAATGCATAACCTGTGTGAATAGCTATTAGGGTTTGAATGGCATTTCATCCAAAAATAGACAAATAAAATACAACGTAAATGTGAAGTTATTATTACTTCACATCACTCTATGATCATTTTAAGAAATTTCAGTACGAAAATGGAAATGTTTGAGTAATGAAAATACTCTCTTATATCTAAAAGTACAATGTCTTCTGTAGTGTACATACAAATGTTAATAAAATCTTACTAAACAACCAACCAACCAACCAAAAAAAAGCACACAAAAGCAAGGAAGCAAGTACAGAATAGTTCAAAAGAGAGAGTAAGAAAGACATGAAACAGGATTTAAGAGGCTTGTTTTTAATAATCTTGAGATTAGCTATGATGTTACCAAGATATTATCATACATAGTACATTTCGAGGATTTAGTGCAACAAAGGGCTATCTGCATTTCAGCTATTTTGAGAAAAAGTGAAATTAAAGATTTGTACCCATCCCCAGGGGGGCCAGTCAAACATAATGGTGTACACACGCGTGACCAAATTTTTTCCAGACACTCCCTAAACAAGTTTTACCCTGCAAGCAAAATTACCCCCTAAACAAGTTTTTAGCACGCTTTCCTTGCAAATTTTGACCCCTAAACAAGTTTTTGCCAGAATATGACCCCTAAACAAGTTTTGCCTATTTGCGATTATGACGCTGTAGAGACGAGTGACACACATGCATTCTCAAATTGGAAATGAGAGGCTCAAAAGAAATCGCAAAAACGGGGATAACATTCTTCTGGGAACGGAGAACAAAACAAGTTACCCTAAACACGTTCGACAGGTATTTTAAGCCACCCTTTTTCTTGAAAATCATCGTTTTTGATACCCTTAACGCGTCACTCGCGTGACGCGTCCAACACTGAAAAAGCACCCCTTTTTACGCGTTTTTTTGGTCACGCCTGTGTACACTATTATGTTTGACTGGCCCCCCCGGGTACCCATCATTGTCACCTATTGGTTTTGACAAGTTAAAAGATTATAATTGTTACAATAGAACGTTGTGCATTATAAATCATTAGGAAAATTAGGTTCCTGATCTTGTGCGGATCATTTTGATACCAAATTCTTCTTTTGGCCAAAAATGTAGATAGCCCTTTGTTGCACTAAACCTTCGATTTGTACTCTGTCATCTCATGACTGGTGGTGATGTCCACCATGTCAATTTTCTTTTTTGTAAAGAAAATTTTGAAATTGTGTAAAATGTGTGAAATATTTGTGTGCACGCCGGTTTTTGGTTTTGAGAATGCCACCAACTCCCATCCCAAATTTTTCCCCCGGAACCCCCACCCCCAAATTTCTGATTCGGGGGCACATTTCCCAACACTTTTGGGAAAAAAAAACAAAACAAAAAAAACCACCTGACCGACCGACGCTAGTTGAGGTCCGTTTGCCTGTAGAACAGGGTTACTTTTTTCGTGGCCTAAAGGTGTACAACTACTTGCCACTGATAACATGTGCGTGAAAGTTACCTGCAAAGGTTTTAGAGGTAGAGGTGGCCGAGCGGTCTAGCGCGCTGATCGTCGGTTGGGAATATTCTTTCAATCAGAGGATCGTGGGTTCAAGTCGCCTTGAAACCAGGATTCTTTGTACATCCCAAAAAGTTCCTATCTAGGTCGGAAATTCTGCAATCGAGTCTTAATTCAGTTAGGTATAGTTACTGGATCTTCTTTCCGTGGTTAGCTGATGATCTATTTAATTGTAGAATTTCTCCTCTACCCCATTCACTGTATACAACGTGCAGGTCTATACAGTGAGTGTTAGTTCGCCGTGATTCGGAGATTCACGTTAAGCCGTTGGTCCCGTGTATTCAGACGGTCACCCTGAACACATTAAATAGTTGCAGACCTCATCGTAAAGAGTAGGGGATCATCCCGGGTCTGTTACCTGTACACAAAATTCCATAAGTATTCCTAGGTTCCAGGGATACGCAGTGCGACTATATTCATATAATGAATTCTGCACTTTATCGGAAGAAGAAGAAGAATGATGTAATGACTTGAATTTGTGCTGACGTTGACTACCAACTTGAGATGACACTTGAGTATGTTATTTTGTATAGTGCATTTGGCCATCACGAGACAGTGACGTAACTGCGTATTCTACTAATTGCAGCACATAACGCGCGCACCTACTCGAGGCGCTAGAAATACACACGAGCGTTGAAAGACGGAAGATACATACGCGTGCATAAAAGCTGCGGCTGTTAAGTTACGTCACTGTCCAGAGGAAGCCAAATAGAGTATAGTAATATTTCACTTCTAAGCTTTATCAGATTGGCAACCTTGCCAATAACCCATCTACCTCCGGGGGGGGGGGGGGGGGGGGGGGGGGGGGGGGGGGGGAAGGGAGGGGAGAGAGTGGCAGTCAACTATCATGCTGTAACCATGCGTGAACAAAGATTTTCTAGACACACCCTAAACTTGTATTTCCCCTGATGCCAAAATTCACCATCAAATGAGGATTTAGCATGTTTTTCTCCCATTCACCCTTTAAATGAGAACAGTATTGATGATAAAGAGGGTACTTTTACCCTCTAAATGATCACTTTTAGATTCTTAACGTGTTACGGCGTAATGCATCCCATGCTGACTGCCCCCCCCCCCCCCCCCCCCACCCCTCCCTCAAGATCTGCCTTTTATACCCTTCTTCAGGGGAGGGCTGCACAATACTAATTCACTAATTCACTAATTCAATAGATGATAGACCATGTCACATTGTTGATTGATAACAATGTTAAGTGCCCGGTTCCATTCTATGCATGGGGGGAACATGCATTGCATGCTGTTGAAGTGGATGACTGGTTTGGTTTGGTTTATAGTGGATACCCTTTTGAATGTGCGCGCTCACCGGCAGGCAAGCTTTTGTTTGGCAGGCATTTCACGTACACACCGGTAGGCAAGCTTTGGTTTGCTTGGCTGCTGTGACGTTAAAGGTGACATCGTCTATAACTTTTATCTTTTGGGGCACTCTGATGGTCAAAATGTACTACATCCACATACTATGTTTTGTCAGCATTTTGCCCATATTTGGCCCCAAATAACAAAGACCTGGCTTATACCACCATGAATCACATACACATACATATTCCTGGCTTTTGATTAAAACTACTAACTATTAGTCAAAACTTGGTTCAATGCATTCTATCATATTTTACTGACAGTAGAGTATAATGTACTATTACATAAACTTTATACAGATTTAATGCATATTAAGGGTTGAGCGCCAGAGGGCCGTAACTCAAGAAATGCTATTTTGAGATAATCGACTTTCAAATATTTGGGACTCAGGCCAAAAAAAAAAAATTGTTATATTGGCGTAACGGGCTGAACAAAAATAGGGTAGGTAGGTAGGGATTTTTTTTAAATTTTTTTAGCAGCTGTTTTTGAACAATGTTAACCGAGTTAAAACATTCCCTATTATTTGTTAGAAGTACCCCTCAGTACAAGTCTATATACAAATAAAACACAATAAACCATATTTTCGGAAGGAATTTCCGTTTATTCGAGGAGCACCGTCGTATTTCGTTCGAGAAAAAACATTTATTTTTTTCATTTTTTTATTTTTTAGGGTCGGTCGGTTGGTTTTTTTTTTTTTTTTTCACTGAAAAAAAAAAAAAAAGGTGTAGGGTCGGGCGGGTTACGCCAATATAACAATTTTTTTTTTTTGGCCTCATTACAATACACTGTAGCACCCAACTTATAACTCTAATTTTAGTCAAATTAAGAGTGGTTTATGGTTCTGAAGATCTAGGAATATATGGATTATTTTTGTACCAAAATATAAATTTGCCAAAAAAATTGAGTTACAGCCTTCTGGTGCTCAACCCTCGATATACATTCTAGGAATGAAAAGAAAAAAACAATTATTGATGGTTATTCTATTGATGGTCAGGTAGAGTACACTATGCATATAAAACTTTATACAAGATTAAATACTTTTGCATAGCAAAATGTTTAGTCACAAAAAATAAAAATGTGCCCATTTTAATGCATATAAATTTAAGTAATGAAATGGAAAGGAAAAAACGAAAACTGAGAAGAAAAAAACACATTAAACATTGACTCTTTTTCATTATGAATGAGCAATTAATATGAAGGTAGGTTATTGTACAAACAATTGTATATATACACATCTTCTATGCAGCATAATTAAAAATGAAAAGGTATAAAAATGCAGCAATAAAAATATTTCAGTTCTCCATTCTGTTTGTCATCTTTATACATATTATACAAGTATGACCAGTTATAGTCATAGCAAAAAGGGGCGTTTGTGCTCACTCCACAGTATGCATTTTAAGATATCAAGGAAGTATAAATATAAAGCATGAATTGAAAATCAACAGAAATAAAAAGGAATTTCCACTACAAATCTGAATGCATTGACCAATTGTATCAAGCGACATGTCATTTTTTAAAAATTACTAAATAGGCTTTTGCATCAAACAAGATTTTAAAGACACCACGACAATGCATTGCGTTTTTGCAAAATACCCTTAATCTGGTCTCAAATTCATCTCAGTTCCCATAGACATATGCACAAAGTTATGGCATCATAGTGCATTCATCGTTGGAGCTCTTAGATTCTAGTTTACCTCAATTAATAAAATGGTTCCCAGTTTTCCTTTTTCTTATTTCTAAAACTTAACCCCCTGGGCCCTACCGGCCTATCTTACAGTGGTTCTGATTGGTGTATTCCAAGATATACTCATTTGAATAGCCAATTAAAATGCAGCTTGTAAAATATTTCACTCCAATCTTTATCAGGGATACAATTATTCTATCACTGTCTCTGATTGGTGCAATATGATGTATCTATCTTTCTGACCAATCGGCCGGTAGTTCTCAGGGGGTTAAAGAGCTCCACAAATGCATCATATGTGAAAAAGCCTTAGTTGGCTGGTGCTCCCGCAATGCAATGTGGGATATCCTTAAAATCTTCTTTGCTTTTGCATGAAAATAAAATATCATTTTCATTCTGAATGACAAAAGCCCCCTTTTGATGTGACTGGTCATATATTGAAAGTTGGTAGATATATAAGGCCTAAAAAAAAAAGGTTTGATTGGCGTAACATAGAAGAAAAAAATAGGGTAGGTAGGTCGGATTTTTTAAAATTTTTAAATCTGTAAAACGTCTATGAAATTTTATATACCAGCACACATATACCATACAGACATAAACAAATGGCACAAATATACATTTTCACTGTGTTTTTTTCTTTTTCACACACACAAAAAAAATAAATAAATAAATAAATTAAATTAAAATTTAAAAAAAAAAATTAGGGTCGGGGGTTAAAATAGGGTCGGTCGGGTTACGTCAATCAAACTTCTTTTTTTTAGGCCTAAGTGTTCATCGCCATGTAAAAATTGACCGCAGTGCGTCACTATAATAAAAGCACACGCGACGGGAACAGACTGATAAGGCAAAAAAAATAAATAGTTGTGTTGCCCTCATCCGGCCGGGTCAAATTTCTGAGAATGTGGGCCGGGTATTTTTTTTAATTTTTTTTTTTTCAAGATTTTTTTTCAAGATTTTCCCTTTTTTTTCAAGATTTTTTTTTTTTCCCAAGATTTTTTTTCATTTTTTTTTTTTTTTCACAATTTTTTTCACAATTTTTTTCTCAAGATCTTCCAATCTGTGAAAAGAGATGAGCAAGAAACCGAAATATTCACCATTGGGTTGAAATTACATCCAGTAAGCGTTTTCCTTAGTATCTTCACACATGTTGACTGAAATAATAGGTATAAAATCATCGATTTGGTAAAATTTAAAAAAGGCTTGTGAGGCTAAAGCCCATCACACTCGAATGTCCTTCCCTAGATAAATCATTTCATTTTTCACAAAACATAATTAACATGATTTGATAGCCATTTATTTTTTTTAAACTAATAAAAATACACTACACACATCCAGGGAGTTAGGGATACTTAACTACTCTATATCTACTGGTCAACTATGTCACTTGTGAATTAGAGAATATAGTCGTCACAGGCGACTGTACACGACGACACAAATCAGCTACAAACTATATTTAAGTCTCATCCAGCTTTACAAAACAAGGTTTAGGATTTCTACATACGGTACATGTATTATGTACTACTTTTTATAACACTTAATGTACATGTAACATACTGCTAAAGGTGTCCATACTTTTGGGACACCCTGTACCATTTTATTTTCTACTCTGGTGAATATGAGGTCTGCCATTAGCCATTGTTTTCCTGTGTAATACAATGACCTACATCAAAAGCAAAGAAAGTATTGGCACATTTTAGATTTCAGGATCCCTTACAAAACATTGTTAGAACAGCTGCAACTTATACGTATCTTATTCCACAATTAGTGCTTGTGGTTCTCTTTTAATTACACAAATCCAAATAAAATTGGATATTCATTATGGTCACGCGTTTTAAGCTCGCCTCCTTTTGGCTTTTGCGACATGATATACAAATTCATATTTGCTTGTATACCCCCTATAGTAGTAAAAGTATATTGTTTGAAAGGGAATTGCATGATCATGAGGAATCCAAATATGCCATTGAAATTAGGGTAGGGCCAAGTGCCCAAGTGCTAACATGGTATGATTTGCTATATTAAAAAAAATATCAACATTTTATTTTAAGAATTAAGATCCACATATTTGTTATACCCACCCTATCATAATTTACTTGACATCTTTGAATTCCTTATACAGGGTGTCCAAAAAGTTTCAATGGGCCGTTTTAAAGCTTGGTTTGGTACTGCAAATTATTTTAAGAGAGATCTACATCTACATCTATTTAATACTCAAAAACGTTGCTTAAGCAATATTTAATTGAGTTCCTGTAACAAAGCTCTAAAACGGTATCAAAACTTTAGGGACACCCTGTATATAATTGTGGGTAAGTTAGGGTAAGAAAGTATCGGCTAGTGAATGATCTCCTTACTCTTATATATTTTTAGAATTTACAGAAATAATTTTAAAGATGGAACTAGGGTTAGGGAAATAACGTGATCACAGATTTTCCCTACCCCTATGTTATATTGGGTTAGGGAAATAATGTGATCATCGATTTCCCCATCCCTATATGTTATATAGGATAAGGGAAGCAACGTGATCACAGATTTTCCCTACCCCTAGATGTAACCGTCCCTGATTTCTGAAACTTATCAGCTTTCCAAAAATGTATACTTTTGCTAACACAGGTTGAAAACTTTTCCCTGCTAGTGCTAGGCGACAGGAAAAAACCCTGTTCTTCTGGCAAACACCATTCAAACCTATAACAACTCAAGTCCAAACTTATGTAAAATCCAAGTTCTTTTATACATTGCTTGTCTTTTCTATCCTTGGGTTAAATATGATTGTCTATCTGCTACTGCAGCATCCATTGATCTAGAGACTTTGGCTGTACTCGGGACGATCCCTATGGTAACATTTGGTGCTGAACATATCTGCGACAACAAGGACATTACTGGAGGAAAGAGCCAATCCGAGCGGGTTGTTCAACTTGGAGGCCACAATTGTTTCTAAATGTTCACCAGTTCTACTGCAGTAGTGCACCTGTCCTTGACCCCGCTTCCTCAGCAAAGTCGCCACGTAGAATCCGTCCATTTCGGAATTCCAAACCACGCCGGTCACCTTGACTTTCACTTTCTTACCCACAGAGAACACTTGTGTTTCAATTGGATGTTTAGACTTGGACATTTCTACCTTGACGACACCAGACCCTTCCCCATCAGTGACCAGCAATTCCTGATGGTTATTCACCGCCAGGTACATCGGTGTCATCGTAAGCTCCGGAATTGTGCGAATGAGACTTTTTCCATCATGTATTGAAATAAGCTTGCGGTGGCAATCTCCCACAAAGATATGTTCGCGTTGTTGGTCGACAGCAATGCATGATGAACAAACCTTAGTATTTGGCGGTAAGTCTGGACTCAATACTGAACATTTTTTCACAAAAATCCCTTCGATGCTGTAATCATAGACATATTTTGACTTATCTATTACAAATATATGACCTATGGAGTTGAAAGCCACATCTTCTGCATTTCGAAAAGTGCCTTTTCCCTTAGGGTTAGAGGGTTTCTTAAGACTGAACATGAATTCCTGATTTTGGTCGAAAATGTCAACTCTGTTTTTTCTATTGTCAGCTATCGCTATGACTCCATTAGGACCGATGCTGACCCCTCTTGCGCAAACGAACTTGCGGGCACTTTTACTTTTCTTTCCTCCTATCTTTCCTACACGATGCCAAAGATGATTCATTTCAGAAGATGTACGGCTTTCAGATCTTCCGGAACTACTTTTAGACTCGTCAGTGAAAACAGATTCAGCTACATTACTGGTGTCATTTTCATCCATTGGTTCTTCTGACTCTTCTTGTTTTCCAACAAATCCTGACACTTCGCCCTCACGATCCATCGATCCTAAACTGTCTGATCTTTTCCTGCCGCCGTTCATGAGATCTGGTAATTCTGTATCAACACTTCCATCATTGTCATCTGAAGCGTCATTAAGTTCCCTGCTCCCTTCTGACAATGCTTCACTCTTCACAACAGTGTCATTCTCCGATTCTTTAACTGGTGTCTCATTGCTCTGGTTATCGACATGGGCTTCAACAGGTATTTCTCTCCCATTACGGATCGAAAGATCAGGCAGATGTTCTGGTACCTCACCTTTCAAGTTCTCGACAACATCACTGACTTGTGGGTAAAGCTTCATGAATTCTTCATTAGCTGAATCTAAGAGAATCTGCGACATGAATTTGGCAATATGCGCACGACTAGCAGTCTGTTCAGCCTTTCTCTTGTACTCCTCGGCCATAGCTGCTGCATTGCGGAACTCGGTGGCAATACGTTTCAATGTCGGTATCATCTGCTCAAGTGATTCTCTGTACTGGGGTAATGACTCTGATATCTTGGTCACCCGATGTCTAGATCTTGAATGCTCCACATGACACACTTTGCAGACACATTTCCTACATGGTTCGCAGTACCACAGAAGTGCGTTCTTTGGGTGAAGAGGACATTTGGTTGATGATGAAGAAGAAGCCTTTTCACGACCTCTCATTTCAACCACAGTCTCAAGATGATGGTCTTGAAATACGATCATCTCCTGATGGGCCTTCACGCAAGATGCACACAGGAAATGTCTGCATTGATCATGGAGACATCGAGCTTGTAATGGAGCCCCCTTCTTGCACGACTGGCATCGACTTATATTTTCCGTCTTTATCACTAGTAAAGACGTCTGGAGGGCCAATCTGGCCCATAGGGCATCATTGTCAACCAGCTTGCTCACATCCCCATTTGGCACATCAGTGGAACTCATACATATTGGGCATGTAAGGACTCTAGAAGCACGACTACTTCTGGCGGAGGTATTGAACTTCTCGGAGAGGCAATGTTCACAAAAGCTGTGCAGGCAGTTGAGGAGTTTGGGTTTACAATACCTGTTGTGGCATATGGCACAGTGTTCATTTAGACTGGTAGCTTTGCTAGCACTGGTATTTGTAGAAGCTGCCATCATGGTCCTATATCTATCTTGTGATTCATTCAGCAGCCTGTAGTTAGCAAAAAGAGATAGGGAAATTAATATTAAAAAAATGGTAAGTTATTCCACATGTTTCTAATCAAGTCTTCTGCAGCGACTGCAAAGAAGACTAGTTTGCTATTCGGAAGTTGAGACCCTTGTTCTATCCCTCGGAATGCTTATCGGCAAATCGGCGTCAAGAATATATTTTTCGTGCATTTTTTCGGGATTATTGCAGGGCCTGGGGCTGAGCTTCAGTCATTCTGCATTTTGGTTGCATTGGGTCAACAGCAATAAAATGGTAAGTCACTTTGTGTTTCTAACATGGAATATAAAAAAGGTCCCTATTAAGCACCCATCCCTATTAAGCACCCATGCCCTTATAAGCGCATACCCCTGTTTTTCTCAATGACTACCAACAAACAAACAATCCCTTATATGCGCCCACCTTTTCAATTACCGTAGCACTGTACAACAACATTATTCGCCACAACGTCCTTCAGTAAAGCAGTACCAGTAAGCCTGGTTCGATCGCCGCCGCCTGCTCTCCCCGATGCGAGCCGCCATCTTTGTTTTTTATTCATGGCTTAAATAAAACATCTTGCATGCTCAAAACTACCGAGAATAAACAGTTCTCGGAAGGGCACTTGAAGCTTGTCGGAACATTGACGTCATGCAATGTGGCCACAGTGAGACCACTGCAACGCCGCAATGTTGATTTTCCCAAAAGAATTTTAAAATTTTACTTTTCGATCCCACATGGCTTTTTGCTAGTGCAACCTTGCCGAATTCGACAGTGTTTACGATAAATGAGTTTAAAAAAGGTAACTTAATAAGCCCCCACCCAAAATGACTTTGCTAACTACCCTGGGCGCTAATAGGGATAATACGGTAGTTAGGCTTTCGGGTCCGGGTTTTAATAAAATGCAGATTGAACCATAATTATAAATCTGGATGAATTAGGGATGAGATGAGAATCATACAAGACAATTTATTATTACAGAAAATACATGGTTTTGATAAACCAAATGCACTTATGACATTGACATCTCAACACGGTTTAGTTTCAGTTTCCGCATTTTTTGCGCTTCTGTGACGCAGTAAAATGCCAGTTGAACATACACAACACAATTCAACTTTAAAGGTATATATTAATATTATGTGATCTTTCCACTTCCAGGGAATGCCCTCAACATCGAAAATAAAATTGAAAGCAGATTTTCTTGCAGATTTACATTTCTGATCATAAATCGTACATATACATTTCAAGTTACAGGGCGATACGATTCTTAATTACTTCAAAATCATGGTTTTAGAGTGAAAATAAACTGTCGGGTTAACACAACAGTTTATATTTTCACTCTAAATTCACTCTAAAACCACAATTTTGAGTTTTTTAGGAATCGTATCGCTCTGTCTGTAACTTGGAATGTAAACTGCGCCAATAAAGTATCTAAACACTTACAAATGGTCAGATTTATCGGAACCTGAAATAGTATGCAAAAAAATAATTAATTAATTCGATTCACAGTTATCTTCTGCGCATTTTGACACCTCTTTTGTTGCGCTATGATGTTGTTTGGCGGATTTATGGGCACTTGAGTGGCTTAAGGTCGAATTCAAAAGTTGCAAAAGCTCCTATTCACCCCAATTCCAGAAGGGAACTCACACAAGCATCACACACAGACAAAATTAGACAAAAGACACCAATTTGTTCTGTTTACTTAACCATGACAATTAATGATTGATTAATGATTGATTTATGCCTCACATCTCTGACCCTTTTGTTTTGTTATTGACAATTAATGCTGATGTTCATCGCAATCGATTTATCCAAAACGCGACAAACAAATCATTTATAAAAGGCGGGCAAAAATAATGCTGATCTTACTCTTGCTTGAATAGGGGCTTTTGCAACTTTTGAATTCGACCTTAAGCCACTCAAGTGCCCATAAATCCGCCAAACAACATCGTAGCGCAACAAAAGAGGTGTCAAAATGCGCAGAAGATAACTGTAAATCGAATTAATTTAAAAAAAATTGCGTACTATTTCAGGTTCCGATAAATCTGACCATTTGTAAGTGTTTATTGGCGCAGTTTATGTACTGCTATGATCAGAAATGTAAATCTGTAAGAAAATCTACAACTAAAACTATTTCAAGATGTGAGGGTCACATCCATGAAGGTATAGTGTATAATGCCTGCATTCTGGAGGCAAAACCATTTAACAGGTGAGTTAATAATTGATAAACAAAATCAGATATAAAGGTACACAAATGTATGTATTATTGTGAAAAATTAATCAAATTTGAAAATTGGTGGGGAAAGTTTAACATTTTGGAATCTATTTTGATTATTTTTGTATTACAACACAGTGCACGGGTACCCCTTTTCAGTCAAACAAACACCTAGACATTCAATTCAACAAGAATTTCTTTAACAAGGCGGTTCTCGAACGGCGCGTCTCGCCTGTTCATCAAAAGTGACTTGAAAGAAATGCTGATGAAACATGATACAATGTAGCACTGTCACAGAGGTATGCATTGTAGTTAATGCAAGGGATGTAATACCTTGAAAAATTTAATCAACAAAAAGAACACACCAACCCCCTTCCCTACACCAAATCACATCAAGATAGGCCTTACAGATCTTATTAGACCCCAGATGACCTCTGATGACCTTGAAAATTTAATCAGCAAAAAGAACACACCAACCCCCTTCCCTCCACCAAATCACATCAAGATAGGCCTTACCGATCTTATTTGACCCCAGATGACCTCTGATGACCTCGAAAAATTAATCAACAAAAAGAACACACCATCCCTCTTCCGTCCACCAAATCCCATCAAGATAGGCCTTACGGATCTTATTTGACCCCAGATGACCTTGAATGACCTACGATGACCTTGAAAATTTAATCAGCAAAAAGAATACACCACCCCCCTTCCCTCCACCAAATCCAATCAAGATAGGCCTTACTGATCTATTTGACCCCATATTTGACCCCGAAAAATTAATCAACAAAAAGAACACACCACCCCCTTCCCTCCACCAAATCCCATCAAGATAGGCCTTACTGATCTATTTGACCCCATATTTGACCCCCGATGACCCCGAAAAATTAATCAACCAAAAGAACACACCACCCCCCTTCCCTCCACCAAATCCCATCAAGATAGGCCTTACTGATCTATTTGACCCCCGATGACCCCGAAAAATTAATCAACAAAAAGAACACACCATCCCTCTTCCGTCCACCAAATCCCATCAAGATAGGCCTTACTGATCTATTTGACCCCATATTTGACCCCCGATGACCCCGAAAAATTAATCAACAAAAAGAACACACCATCCCTCTTCCGTCCACCAAATCCCATCAAGATAGGCCTTACTGATCTATTTGACCCCCGATGACCCCGAAAAATTAATCAACAAAAAGAACACACCACCCCCCTTCCCTCCACCAAATCCCATCAAGATAGGCCCTACTGATCTATTTGACGCCATATTTGACCCCCGATGACCCCGAAAAAATAATCAACAAAAAGAACACCCCATCCCTCTTCCGTCCACCAAATCCCATCAAGATAGGCCTTACTGATCTATTTGACCCCACATTTGACCCCCAATGACCCCGAAAAATTAATCAACAAAAAGAACACACCATCCCTCTTCCGTCCACCAAATCCCATCAAGATAGGCCTTGCTGATCTATTTGACCCCATATTTGACCCCCGATGACCCCAAAAAATTAATCAACAAAAAGAACACCCCATCCCTCTTCCGTCCACCAAATCCCATCAAGATAGGCCTTACTGATCTATTTGACCCCATATTTGACCCCCGATGACCCCGAAAAATTAATCAACAAAAAGAACACACCACCCCCTTCCCTCCACCAAATCCCATCAAGATAGGCCTTACTGATCTATTTGACCCCATATTTGACCCCCGATGACCCCGAAAAATTAATCAACAAAAAGAACACACCATCCACCTTCCGTCAACCAAATCCCATCAAGATAGGCCTTACTGATCTATTTGACCCCATATTTGACCCCCGATGACCCCGAAAAATTAATCAACAAAAAGAACACACCACCCCCCTTCCCTCCACCAAATCCCATCAAGATAGGCCTTACTGATCTATTTGACCCCATATTTGACCCCCAATGACCCCGAAAAATTAATCAACAAAAAGAACACACCACCCCCCTTCCCTCCACCAAATCCCATCAAGATAGGCCTTACTGATCTATTTGACCCCATATTTGACCCCCAATGACCCCGACAAATTAATCAACAAAAAGAACACACCATCCCTCTTCCGTCCACCAAATCCCATCAAGATAGGCCTAACTGATCTATTTGACCCCCGATGACCCCGAAAAATTAATCAACAAAAAGAACACCCCCCCCCCTTCCCTCCACCAAATCCCATCAAGATAGGCCTTACTGATCTATTTGACCCCATATTTGACCCCGATGACCTCTGGTGACCTTGAACATTTAGTCAGCAAAAAGAACACACCACCCCCCTTCCCTCCACCAAATCCCATCAAGATAGGCCTTACTGATCTATTTGACCCCATATTTGACCCCCGATGACCTTGAATGACCTCCGATGACCTTGAAAATTTAATCAGCAAAAAGAACACACCACCCCCTTCCCTCCACCAAATCCCATCAAGATTGGCCTTACGGATCTTATTTGACCCCATATTTGACCCCGATGACCTTGAATGACCTCCAATGACCTTGAAAATCTAATCAGCAAAAGAACACCCCACCCCCTTCCCTGACATCAAGTCCCATCAAGATAGGCCTTACGGATCTCTAGATATCGCGTCACAACGCGTCTCAAAAGTTTTAAGCATATTTGACCCCGATGACCTTGTATGACCCCTGATGACCTTGAAAAATCAATCAGCAACAGAACGCACCACCCCCCTTCCCTCCACCAAGTCCCATCACGATAGGCCTTACGGATCTCCAGATATCGCGTCACAAAGGTATTTCTTAGCACACGGCTGACGGCATACGGCGGACGGCAGACGGCGGACGCCGGACAGAAATAGTGATAACATAGTCTCTTTCTGATTACATCAGGCGAGACAAAAAGGATGAAAGCTTTCCTGACAAGTATTTCTTTTAAAAAGGATGGTAGCTGTCCTGACAAAATGCAATATTGCTACGTTAATTTTAATATCTTCAGTACTCTCTAAATGTAAAGGAGTGGTTTTCCACTCTTTCAAAGAGTTAAACGCAGGACAACAAGTTTTTGAGTGGAAATACACTCTAAAAGGTGTGAAAGGGGATTTTATATGACAATGTTCCACTCTATTGAGAGTGAACAAATTAATTTTCACTCATTTTAGAGTGGAAATTTTCCACTCTAAAACGGGTTGTCCTGCGTTTCACTCCCTTCCGAGTGAATTTCCACTCTTTTCACTCATTTTACATTTAGAGAGTAGATAGCAGGTATCCATACATGACAATTTCCACTCTTAAACTAATTATAGCAACATGGAAATATCATTAGAATGATCACAAAATGTTTCAAAAGTACGTTCAGCACAATATTAATTGCATTAAGGGGGGACTTAAGGAAGTTTTTGATTTGATTTTTTGAATTTTATGAGTGCTGTAATTATTGAACTATTAATTAAATGTATATAAAAGTATACATTTTTGGAAAGGAAATGGATCAGAGAATCCAAATTTGGTGTCAATTTTGATCAAAAAAATAGATTTTTTGAGAAAATCACAAAATTCACTTTTTTGACCCAATTTTTTTTGAACAAAGCTAACAAAAAATAATTTTGAGTAAAAAATGGCCAAATCACTTTATAATGATGTTAAGACACTAATGAAGGGACGATTTATTTTTTTTAAAACCTAATCTAATATTTTTGAAAATTTTGACCAAAAAGTGCCAAAAAACGTGAAAAAATGGAATTTTAATTTTTTTTAACACTTTTTTGTCAAAATTTCAAAAAATATTGGATTAGATTAATTTGTGTCTTAACATCATCATCAAGTGATTTGGGCATTTTTAACTCAAAATTATGTTTGTTAGCTTTGTTCAAAAAAATTGGGTCAAAAAAGTGATTTTTTGTGATTTTCTCAAAAAATCAACATTTTTGGTCAAAATTGATGCCAAATTTGGATTCTCTAATACATTTCCTTTCCAAAAAGGTATACTTTTATACACTTTTGAGTCATGGTTCAATAATTACAGCACTAACAAAATTCAACAAAAAACTTCCTTAAGTCCCCCCTTAAAGGTAGATGTTCCGATTTTCAACTTGAAGTTTTCTATTCTTCATCCTTAAAAACGTCGTGTCCCAAAATTTGAGATGCATAGCTATTATGGTTCTTATTTTAGACGCACAAGATGCTGTGAACTGTACCCATTGAGTAGTACACAAACTATATCGGTGGTAACCACCATTCGCGGTAATTCAACGCTATTTCGTCGATTTCTCTGTCATTATACCGAATTAGGCCGTCAAATTTCAGTATGATGATGAGAAAAATACGAGCTTTCATATGATATGAAAATCTCCGTATGTTTGAAATAATTCTGTGTTACGAAAATGTGATCGGGTCATCTACCTTTAAGAGTGCACTACACTAAATATCCCCTGTCTTAACCCTAACACTCTTGAGTACTATGAATTACTACGATGCGGTGTGCTTGTGTCCAGTGGCGTAGCCAGAAGGGGAGCAGTTGCCCCCCCCCCCCCCCCCCCCCCCAATATTAGAGTCATGTCGGTTTAGATTCAAAACTGTCGGTCGAGATTGGCACTGTCGGTTTTTGAATACCTGTTTTTGCGCGTGGTTTTGGTAAAAACGTGTGTGGGGGCCCGGGGATGATGTAACCCAAATAGCAAAACCGTCGGCATATTTGTTTATTAAGTCTACAAATTTATGCAGCAGTGGGTTAAATAAAGGAAAATATTATATGGAAAACTTATGAAAACCCGGAGGATTGGGCATTAGTTGTTAACTGTGCTATTTTTGGACTGTGCGATTATTTTTTTTGACCGTGCAAAAATGTTGGGACTGTGCACCTTTTTTTGACCTCACCCCCTCCCCCCCACTTACGTTAAATTCACGAGGTGACTGCCAACAAATGTGGGGCAATCTTTTACTTTTTTTGCCCCCTGAAAAAAATCCTAGCTATGCCACTGCACTGTCGGTTTCACTTTCATTTCCCCCCCCCCCCCCTATCCCCAATATGAAATAAACTGGCTACGCCACTGCTTGTGTCACCCGGCTCGGCAGTTTCTCGATGAAATAATGGCCCCAGGGGATACAGATGGCGAAATATACTGAGCCATGTAAGGTTCCCCCCCCCCCCCCCCCCACACCGTTGCCTAGCGGTTGATCGTCTGCCTCTGAACCCAGAGGTTCGGGGTTCGAGCCCCGGGGCCCCTTTTTCCTCTCGCTATTTGGCTGCGAAAAAGATTTCTTTGGAAAAGGTGCCTCGGGGGTTAGGGTTAAAGAGCATTGCTAAACTAGAATGGCAAAGTTTGCATGACAAAGTTCTAAATTTAAAAGACTTGACAGTACAAACAATTGTGTAAATGCCGAGCATTTTTTATCAATTATGATTACTGACTATAAAATGTGCATGTCATCTCCTATAATAGGTCAGCCCTCAAATTAAGAAATAGAAAGGGCATGCAATTTCAGGCAATTTGAAAGGGGCGCCAAGGCAATTATGTACTTTTCAATGGAGTAAAAACATGCAGCCAGAAGTTGAGGGCATCGATTCAACTAGGTGGGGCACCGACGGCATTTGCCTTCGGTGCCTTCGGTTAATTTGAGGGCTGTAATAGGTAAGACCAATATTGGAGCGAGGGGTAGGGGATAGATCTTTGTATTCATTGTATGTGCCATAATGGAAGAGTTGGATGTAGTGTAACAGAATATCCAGGGGTATTGGATTGTGAGGTAAATTTTGAGAGATCTTTCAAATTCGTCTTTTTACTAGAAACATGGTCGATTACGGTGACATTTCTACGCTCGTCTGACAGGGCAATCGTTTGGAAAATCGAGCAGGCTACCCTACCTACTGTTTTCACTTTTTGGTGAGAAAAAGTGATCATCTTCAAGCAATTTTGAGAAAGGTTTTATAGTGACATTTTGTAATTTGATGTAATTACAAGTTTACAACAACATATTACCCTGCTATACATATAATGAACGTCATATATGTGTATTTGGAACTAAACCTAAACACACTAAGCTGCAGGATTTTTTCTTTATTTTTAGGTGTTTTTAGGACAATTTGTTGTTGTTGACAAATTGCAACTGCCTCACCTACATGTTGGGTATATTCAGCAACTTTTATGTTGTGGTTGGATAGACAATTTACCTATGACAAAACAACACCCATTTCATTTTCATTTTCATTCTTCATTACAACACACACCAGCATTTACTGAAAAAAGAAGCGAAAAGTGGGGTAACTTTGGCCCATGTTAAAGTATGATTTTTTTTTAAAACAATCACTTTTTAACATTTACAGCCCAATTTATTTGTTATTGCTTGTAAAAAGTCAAAAAGCAACCTCGCCACAAATTAAATGATTTACATACCATGTATATTTAGAATGTTTTTCTCTAGTTTTACAATGTGTTTATTTTTTTGGCATATTGGTATCTATTACATTCTAATCTGTAAAATATTCATAGAAATATTGTTGTTTTTTAAAAACATTTCAAGGAACCATAACAAACCTTAATTATAAACAATTTTGAAATATCTTATCATCCAAATAGGTTTGAACGCATTTTTTCCTCAAGTGCCAAAGTTACACACATGTGGTGTAACTTTGGCCCACTCAAAGATGGGGGAAAAAAGATCTAGAATTACATAAATTTTGAAGAAAAAAAAAAAATCATGTGAGAGGCAACTTATACAGGGTGAGTCAAAAAGAAGTTGTACAGATTGAATATTTTTTCCTGAGAAAGAAAAAGAAAATTGACTTAAAACTCAAATAATATTTTGACGAGAATATTCTTCCGATCATCTGAAGTAAAAATAAATGACTGAAATCGATCATTCCTATCCAGAGTTACATACTAAAAGAACCCTTTTTTTGCTGTCC
Source organism: Ophiura sarsii (assembly GCA_035610835.1). NCBI lineage: Eukaryota > Metazoa > Echinodermata > Ophiuroidea > Amphilepidida > Ophiuridae > Ophiura > Ophiura sarsii. Next base: position 88,228,763 of record CM069441.1, on the reverse strand, counting down.
ACCGATACGTAAAACAGAACAAAGTAAAGAAAATGTTTAAAACTCATTTTTTATGAGACAATTGCCCTAAAACTGTTATTTATTGTCACCTTTTTTAGACTCCCCTAAATGAAAGCATTTTAAATATTGTTATGACCCCTACTCATCAGATGTTGATTACTTTTATGATGTCATGCACCCCTCCCCCCCCCCCCCCCAACCACATACACAAATATGTACTTAGGCCAAGTACAAAAATAAAGCAGTTTTTCGTCCCCTTGGGCATCATTTTTTTTTCTGTATTTTTTTGTTGTTGTTAAAATCTATCTTCGTAATAGATTTACTATATGAGCATTTTAAAGTAGGTTTTGTGTTCACAACCACTCCCCCCCCCCCCCCCCCCCAACCATGAAATAAAAAGATTTTACAATAGGCCTCGTCGTCTTCAAGTTACGCAATCAATCATGCAGTACCACGCTGGTATGGAGTCATTCCATGCCAATTGAGACAGGTAGTTCACCATAGGTCATGGATTTTGCTCAAATTGCACTCAAAGGTACATATTATGGTTTAAAGGTAGATGACCCGATCACATTCCGATTTTCAACTTGAATTTTTCTATTCTACATGAAAGGTCATCCTTAAAAAAGTCGTGTTCCAAAGTTTGAGTTGCATAGCTCTAATGGTTCTTATTTTAGACGCATAAGATGCTGTGAACTGTACCCATTGAGTAGTACACAAATTATATCGGTGGTTACCACCATTCGCGGTAATTCGACGTTATTTCATCGATTTCTCCGTAATTATACTGATTTAGGCCGTCAAATTTCAGTATGATGAGAAAAATACGAGCTTTCATATGATATGAAAATCTCCGTATGTTTGAAATCATTCTGTGTTACGAAAATGTGATCGGGTCATCTACCTTTAATAGAGGAAGTCGAAAGGAAAAATTCAAATTTCGGTTCCGTCGCTATGGCCTTCCAAAGTTCGACGACCTTTGCTGAAAATGGTCTATTTCACTGTTGCACAGTTTGAAGTACCTACTTTGTAGGGGGTTTTCTCAGCAACTAAAGGACTTGTGAGCTTTGTCTTAGGTTTTGGAACTGCCCACTCTGCTCTAAATAGGAAAATGTTAAAAAGATCGGTTTCGCGCACATTCCTTGCTATTTTAGGGGGGCTGGGGTCAAAATGCCCGTAGAGCTTCCGACATGACTTAATCACATTTTGACGGGTAGCTGTTGCAGTCTCTAGGCCTTTAAGGAACTTATTAGTCATGTTTATACCCACTGGTGCCACATGTTTCCAGAAATACCAAAAAACACAAATCAAATGCCCCCCCCCCCCCCAGGGGCGTAACAGAGGTTGGTTGTCAGGGGGGGCACAGCCAAAAGAAATCCTGGTTAGAATAATTCTGTCCCGGAATTTGTCGTAAAAGGTTGCCCCACATTTTTTCCCAGTCAGTCACCTCCTGAATTTCACGTACGTGGTGGGGGGGGGGGGGGGGGGGGGGGGGGGTTAGCCTTGTTTCCAGGCTGAATCACTCACCCCCTTATACACTATACTACTACTACAGTTGAAACTGCTGTACTTATTATTCCTGCCACAGAACAATTTTGCTAACTGGATACAGGTACCAATAAGCAGACTGTGTCCCAGCCTACACACCTACCATCCATCCCGCCCGATCATCGGTGGGAGAGCAGATCAGTAACCTGGGTAGTTCAGTGACTGGGGTAGATTAGTAATATGGTGCAACAGTGGCTATGATCAATCAGTAACTTGGGTAGATCGGTGACTGGGGTAGATTAGTAATATGGCTCAACAGTGGTGGCTAGGGTCAATGGTGTGACCTTATATTTAAGGACATTATTGTAAAGTGTCATTTCTGTCATGACTGGCATACTAAAAGGTAATTAGCAAAAATAAGATGGAAGATGGAAATGACTAACAAGAGAGACTTGAAGCAAGTCTAGGGGGGGTAGGGTCAAAATATTTTGCACGGTCACAACATTTCGCATGGTCAAAAGATTTTTTCGCCCCCCCCCTGCCCCCCCGGCTGTTACGCCACTGCCCCCCCCCCCCCCACTGGAAAATGGCACCCCCAAAGAGGGGGTCCAGCCACAAAAACGTCGTAAATCGGACCAAATTCAAGTGGAAATATCTCGATGCGGCCACCTCGTATGAACTTCTAGTCTTTTGCATGCATGAGTATGTTTAGAAGTTATTAGAAATGTATGTTTCATTTTGTATTTCTGATGTTAAGACTATAAACAAGACGCCAGACAAATGGGTAAAAAGTCAGGAATTTGGCAAAAATGCTAGGTTTTGGCTCTTTAGGGGGGCATTTTCTCAGGAACTAGATCAGTTGTGACTTTTATCTTAGGTTTGTGTACTATCCAGCCAGCCTACAACTAGTTAATGTAGAGAAAACCATGTTCACATACTTCATTAAAACACCCAGGGTCCCAAAAAAGGGGGGGGGGGGCTACAGAACAGAACTGAACTGAGTGGTTTTTATGATGAAAAATAAAGGCTAATAGGAACTGATTTGTTCCAAAAAGTAGGACTTGAGAACTGGCCTATAGTTCCCCCTTTCCCTCTGGCAACGCTACTGCCAAACACATTATTTACAATTTACAAATGAGGTAGCAAAAATCACTTGCCCAAATTATAATGACGATGCATTGGGATTTCCCAGTTGACACGTTCACGATGGATTGCATACACTTTACAGCAGCATAGGTTGATATGTAGCTAGAGCAAATTATCATGAATACATACAAATGCCATACATTAACATTATTATTTTCATACCATGATTTTAATCAAATAGACCAAGGGCAAGGATTTATTATATTAAGTATGATAACTCCTTGATAGACTTACTAATTTTACTAAACAGTGAAAAGTAAGCTTGTAAATACCTTCCATGAGACCAGCGCTATTGTTGTTTAGAATCACGCAATCTTGACGGGAATCTTGATTGCTGTGCAGTCCATGAAAGCGGGTTTCCGATTCAGTCACTTCACACTTGGTGGCCGAGGCCTTAAATAATGTACTACAAGATCAAGGTTGGAAGTGATCGAATACCGTTTTACGCATTGATTTTACACACGTAGTTTAGTATTGCAGTGTGCCTTGCTGATGTTGTTGTCCAATTTGACTTTGGTCTGATGGCATTCATGTAAATATAACGGGAAATATAAGTCTTAGGTCTGATGATAACGCCGCCGCATTGCTTGGTGGGTGGACGCTGCTGTGTGTAATCATGCCTTGGTAAGTGTCAACACACTTGGCAGTTCGGGTACGACCCCACGCACAGTAATAACCTTATGACCTATATTCTGTTCAGTGTAAAATTAAAGGTACAATCCCGGTTCATGTTTGTTTGCTTGTTTGTTTCTAAAGCAGTCCATGTCCCAACAGGGACGTGAACCCGCCCCCCGCCCCCCCCCCCCCTCCCCCCCAAAAAAAAATTGCGTCGTCGATGGGCTCTTGGAATATATAAAGTAGACTGAGTCTGATTCCAAGTTGGGCTAGTGATGTATTTTTATAGGGGCAGTGTCAACCCGGCACTTGTTTCAAAAATTGAATTTCATATTTCTCTATTATTTAATACTTTTATGTATTCATTCTATCATTACCATCATAAGTTACTAATCAGAAGCGATTATTTCCCGTTCTTTTGGGTGATTTTAAATTGTTGTTTTGGTAAGTTTGAGTCGGGAGCGTGCCACTGGCGTGGGGCGGGGGCGATTTTTTTTTTACTAATCGACATTTGTAAAATTTATTTATTCCGTTTTAATACAGAATAAAGCAAAATTCACTGAATAAAATTATTCGAAAAAAGAAAGAAAAAAAGTCAACTGATTTTATACAAATTGTGTAAAATCAGTTGACTTTTTTCTTTCTTTTTTGTTGATAGGTAAAAGAAAATCGCTGCCGGGGGGG